>CM059579.1:91803062-93031467 GCA_030386875.1 Morinoia aosen | reverse complement strand
TGTTTCCACTCATTTCCCGACCTCATTAAAAATGAGTTTTTCGACCTTTTCCACGCAACCTGAAGGCCTGGCTGAAAACTCACGAGTACTTGAGAATGAGAGACACATCATACTAGAAAATCAACTCTCCAAGTATGACAGAAAATTTCAATTCGGCACTCGAAAATTGCTCATTTCGAGCCCTGAGGGCCTGACAACTCACCGACGAGAGTTTTTCATCAATTAAATTCTCAAATTGGGCGACGTGAAATTTCTAAAGATATTATCAGATTCCTCTCGAAAATACGCGTCGATTGATGTATGACAGCCAAGCATTCACTCTTTTCTTTCGAATTAATGACCAATAAATCGTTAGAGGGGGGCGGAGCTACCTGCAGTTTTTCGAGCAAATTTGAGTTTTTTACTTTTAATTTTTCGAAAACAAAACTTTGGAAGCTGAAACTTGGCCTCTTTTATCTTCATCCATTGCTAGACACTTTCTCTTCCATAAAAAAAATTCCAAAATGCCCCTAAAATTCCCTGCAAACCCGAAATGAGTAAAAAGTTACGATTAATTGAGTGAAAACTTTTAAAAATTCTAAAAAACCTAGAGCGCCGAAATTGCATCCATCAATGGCCCTCACAAAGACCTTGTAATAAAACGCTCAACATGACAAAAATACTCACGCATTTACGAGGAATGAGCGTTTCAACTCATTTCCCGACCTCATTAAAAATGAGTTTTTCGACCTTTTCCACGCGACCTGGAGGCCTGGCTGAAAACTCAAGAGCAGTTCAAAACAATTTACACACCATACTAAAAAATCATCTCTCCAGGTGTGGCAGAAAATTCAAATTGGGCGCTTGAAAATTGGTCATTTTGCTAGAAAAGCCCCAGAAGACGGCGACGAAAATTTTTCATTCATTAAAGCTCGAAATTGAGCGCTGCAACTTTTTCAAAGGTATTGCGAGATTTGTCTCGAAAAGACGCGTCGATTGATGCGTGACATGCGAGGGTTTTCTCCTTTTTATTGCATTAAAAATCAATTGAATGGAAAGTCCATATAAACCAATGCGAAATAATTCTTTCGAGTACCTCTCAGTTTTTCGATTATATAGCTTTTTTGAAAAAACTTTGGTAATTGAAATTTTGCCCCTTTTCTCCTCAATCAATGGCGCATGGCTTTCGTTCTATAAAATTTTTTCCAAAATGCACCAAAAAAGTTTTTTAGGCCTCCATTTGAAAATAACTCATTTTTCATTATTTGATCAATATAACGAAAACGATAAAACTCGGAGCGCTGAAATGCACACCAAACACGGCCCCCGTACGTACCTTTCCAACGAGCCTACAAACTCACCAAAAAATGGACGCATTCTCGTTCAATGAGCGTTTTCACTCATTCTCAGACTCATTAAAAATGAGTGTAGTGAGTGAAAGCGGCGACTTTGAGGTCTGGTTGGAAACTTGTGGGTAGGTCACGGGAGGGCACACATCATACTGAGAGATGGATTCTCCAAGTATTACGGAAAATTTAAATTCGGCGATTGAAATTTCGGCCAACTTTGACCCCCCCGGAGAGGGTGAAGGAGGCAAAATCAGAATTCAGAAAATACGACAAGGTCTTAGGATTGCGAGTTCTAGCCGCGGCCAGAGTTTCAGGTCGGTGCGACACTGGGAACATACGAAATGGGGCGAGGACCAGTTTTCCGCAATAATACATCTTTCACAAGGGGGCCCTTCGGGGCATGAGTAATAGTACTGGCGCGTGTATTGGTCCTGATTTGCCTCCGGCAGTGAAAGTGACCCCGCGCGCAGAGTAACCAGAACATCGCGAGAACCCCCCCTCACCGGGGGTTCTCAAAATAAATTAAACCCCGACTCCCAGGAGTCGAATCTCCCACATTAAATAATCTCCCAACATTGCAAGCAACATGCACCACCACCCACCCTCGGCACCGTACCGTCCGCCGACTCAATCCCATTCAACAAACAAAATCGACACCAGTTGTCAATCCTATACTTTTCCCTCTCCTAACTTGGCCAACCTCCCCCGAAACCCCCACACTCCCTCACACCCAACCTCGCAAGGTTGGATGTTGGATGGAGAGTTTTCACCAGACCTCACTAAAACTAATGTAACCTCATCTAACATCTCCCAACCCTTTTAAAACCAATCCTACATAATATCATCAATCCAACGCAATCAAACCCAACATGACCTAATTTCACCCAATCAAACCCAACATGACCTAATTTCACCCAATCAAACCCAACATGACCTAATTTCACCCAACCAAACCACCCTAACCAAATATTAAACAATCTAACATAATAAAACCTTTTCTAAACCAATCTTATCCATTCTAACCCAACCTCGCCCCATCTGAACCAGTCTAACCCAATACAACCAAATACAACCCATTCAAACAATATTTAACCAATCGAACACAATCTATCGTAATAGATTAATCTTAACCAATCCAACATAGTTCCACCCCCATCGAACCCAATCTAACCTATTTTAACCCTTCAACCCTTATCCTATATATACCTTGTTTAGTTTCACCAATTTTTCAATCAAATTATTTAAAACACAAATTTTCACTAACCACTAATCGATAAAAACCAAAATATTCACTCCCATCTTGTTTAAACACATCTTCTGCTCTCGATATTCGAATATTTCAAGCCCTACGGGGAAACTATTCATCGTAATTTTTCGTGACTATTTTGTTCCCACAACCATACTCTGTTTCCATGAAATTAAACCTCAAATACTCTCATCGAATCATTTGTTCTTTTTGTTGTACTGAATTTCTCGTCATATAAGCAGATAAAAACATGTTTACCCCATATATTCACTCTCTCACCATTTCCCAGAACGTGTGCAATTGAAAAATAATCTTGGTAATCACAATAAAAACTTTCATTTCATCAACACTCATCTAAATTCGGTTACGACTCAAAATGTCACAGAGAAGCAACAGCCTGCAGCGCTAACGCGCATCAAATGCACAAGGCAGAGGGGGGTAAATAATAATGCTGGGGCCGCTTTAGACTGCCCGAAGGGCAGCCCAAAGCGGCTAAATTTCAATGAAAATTTATTAAAAAGTTGGAGGAAATAGCTCAAAGCTTCTGTTTCGAAAACGAAATAAATGAGCGCTAAATTCTCGAACAAAATCACAATATCTAATCCCTCACAAATCAATTACCTTTACGTAACATATCCGATGAGCTAGAGTATTCAAATTCATAAAAACCCCTATCTTCTAAATCAAATATACTCATTTAAATCGCTCGCATCATTTGGGCAGTGAGTGTGATCGAATTTCACTACCTCTGTAAACCGTAGATGAGTGCTAACTTTCGAGAATATAAAACGTGGGGCTCTGAAACTTGGCCTCTTTCATCATTCACTACTGAAACTCTTTTCTCCTATAATGAAAATTTCAAGATGCCTCTAGAATTTCCTGGAGCACCAAAATGTAAAAAAGCCTACGTTTTCTGATAACTGAAAACTTGGGAAAACTTGTACTTTTCGTGCTGAAAATTCACCCACAAATAGCCCCTACAAATACCCTACATATAAACAATCAACCTTACCATAATAATGATGCATTTCGGAGAAATGAGTGTTTTCACTCAATTACAGACCTCATTAATAATGAGCGAATGAGTAACCCCTCCGACTTTGAAGCCTGCTTGAAAACTTGTGAGTAGTTGAAGGCAAGGGACACACCATACTGAAAAATTGATTCTCCAAGTATTACCAAAAATTTAAATTCGGCACTCGGAAATTGCTCATTTCGAGCCCTGAGGGCCTGACAACTCACCGACGAAAGTTTTTCATCAATTAAATTCTCAAATTGGGCGACGTAAAATTTCTAAAGATATTATCAGATTCCTCTCGAAAAGACGCGTCGATTGATGTATAACATGCAAGCATTTACTCGTTTCTCTCCGATTAATGACCAATAAATCGGACGGGGGGGGGGGGGGGGTGCGGGGCTATATGCAGTTCTTCGATCAAATCAAAGTTTTTCACTTTTAAATATTCGAGGACAAAACTTTAAGGGCTGAAACTTGGCCTCTTTTGTCTTCATCCACTGCTGAAAATCTTCTGTTCTATAAAAAAAATTCCAAAATGCCCCAGAAATTTCCTGAAGACCCGAACGGGATAAAAAGTTACGATTTATTGAGTGAAAACTTTTGAAAAATCAAAAAAACCTAAAGCGCCGAAAATTTATCCATCAATGGCCCTCACAAAGACCTTGTAATAAAACGCTCAACATGACAAAAATACTCACGCATTTCCGAAGAATGAGTGTTTCCACTCATTTCCCGAACTCATTAAAAATGAGTTTTTCGACCTTTTCCACGCAACCTGGAGGCCTGGCTGAAAACTCACGAGTACTTGAAAACGAGAGACACATCATACTAGAAAATCGACTCTCCAAGTATGACAGAAAATTTCAATTCGGCACTCGAAAATTGCTCATTTCGAGCCCTGAGGGCCTGACAACTCACCGACGAGAGTTTTTCATCAATTAAATTCTCAAATTGGGCGACGTAAAATTTCTAAAGATATCATCAGATTCCTCTCGAAAATACGCGTCGATTGATGTATGACAGCCAAGCATTCACTCTTTTCTTTCGAATTAATGACCAATAAATCGTTAGAGGGGGGCGGAGCTACCTGCAGTTTTTCGAGCAAATTTGAGTTTTTTACTTTTAATTTTTCGAAAACAAAACTTTGGAAGCTGAAACTTGGCCTCTTTTATCTTCATCCATTGCTAGACACTTTCTCTTCCATAAAAAAAATTCCAAAATGCCCCTAAAATTCCCTGCAAACCCGAAATGAGTAAAAAGTTACGATTAATTGAGTGAAAACTTTTAAAAATTCTAAAAAACCTAGAGCGCCGAAATTGCATCCATCAATGGCCCTCACAAAGACCTTGTAATAAAACGCTCAACATGACAAAAATACTCACGCATTTACGAGGAATGAGCGTTTCCACTCATTTCCCGACCTCATTAAAAATGAGTTTTTCGACCTTTTCCACGCGACCTGGAGGCCTGGCTGAAAACTCAAGAGCAGTTCAAAACAATTTACACACCATACTAAAAAATCATCTCTCCAGGTGTGGCAGAAAATTTAAATTGGGCGCTTGAAAATTGGTCATTTTGCTAGAAAAGCCCCAGAAGACGGCGACGAAAATTTTTCATTCATTAAAGCTCGAAATTGAGCGCTGCAACTTTTTCAAAGGTATTGCGAGATTTGTCTCGAAAAGACGCGTCGATTGATGCGTGACATGCGAGGGTTTTCTCCTTTTTATTGCATTAAAAATCAATTGAATGGAAAGTCCATATAAACCAATGCGAAATAATTCTTTCGAGTACCTCTCAGTTTTTCGATTATATAGCTTTTTTGAAAAAACTTTGGTATCTGAAATTTTGCCCCTTTTCTCCTCAATCAATGGCGCATGGCTTTCGTTCTATAAAATTTTTTCCAAAATGCACCAAAAAAGTTTTTTAGGCCTCCATTTGAAAATAACTCATTTTTCATTATTTGATCAATATAACGAAAACGATAAAACTCGGAGCGCTGAAATGCACACCAAACACGGCTTCCGTACGTACCTTTCCAACGAGCCTACAAACTCACCAAAAAATGGACGCATTCTCGTTCAATGAGCGTTTTCACTCATTCTCAGACTCATTAAAAATGAGTGTAGTGAGTGAAAGCGGCGACTTTGAGGTCTGGTTGGAAACTTGTGGGTAGGTCACGGGAGGGCACACATCATACTGAGAGATGGATTCTCCAAGTATTACGGAAAATTTAAATTCGGCGATTGAAATTTCGGCCAACTTTGACCCCCCCGGAGAGGGTGAAGGAGGCAAAATCAGAATTCAGAAAATACGACAAGGTCTTAGGATTGCGAGTTCTAGCCGCGGCCAGAGTTTCAGGTCGGTGCGACACTGGGAACATACGAAATGGGGCGAGGACCAGTTTTCCGCAATAATACATCTTTCACAAGGGGGCCCTTCGGGGTATGAGTAATAGTACTGGCGCGAGTATTGGTCCTGATTTGCCTTCGGCAGTGAAAGTGACCCCGCGCGCAGAGTAACCAGAACACTCGCGAGAACCCCCCCCACCGGGGGTTCTCTAAATAAATCAAACACCGACTCCGCGGAGTCGTCACTCCCACATTAAATAATCTCCCAACATTACAAGCAACATGCACCACCACCCACCCTCAACATCGTCCCAACTTCCGACTCGTTCCCATTCAACAAACAAAATCGACACAACCTGTCACTTATACTTATCCCTCTCCTAACTTGGCCAACCTCCCCGAAACCCCCACACTCCCTCACACCCAACCTCGGAAGGTTGGAAAAGAGTTTTCACCAGACCTCACTAAAATTTAACTTCATCTAACCTAGCCTAACATCTCCCAACTCTTTTAAAACCAATCCGACATAATATCATCAATTCAACGCAATCTAACCCAATATGGTCTAATTTTACCCAATCAAACCCAACATGACCTAATTTCACCCAATCAAACCCAACATGACCTAATTTCACCCAACCAAACTACCCTAACCAAATATTAAACAATCTAACATAATAAAACCTTTTCTAAACCAATCTTATCCATTCTAACCCAACCTCGTCCCATCTGAACCAGTCTAACCCAATACAACCAAATACAACCCATTCAAACAATATTTAACCAATCGAACACAATCTATCGTAATAGATTAATCTTAACCAATCCAACATAGTTCCACCCCCATCGAACCCAATCTAACCTATTTTAACCCTTCAATCCTTATCCTATATATACCTTGTTTAGCTTCACCAATTTTTCAATCAAATTATTTAAAACACAAATTTTCACTAACCACTAATCAATAAAAACCAAAATATTCACTCCCATCTTGTTTAAACACATCTTCTGCTCTCGATATTCGAATATTTCAAGCCCTACGGGGAAACTATTCATCGTAAATTTTCGTGACTATTTTGTACCCACAACCATACCCTGTTTCCTAGAAATTAAACCTCAAAAACTCTCATCGAATCATTTGTTCTTTTTATTGCAGTTTCTCATCATATAAGAAAACCAAAACAAGTTTACCCCATATATTCACTCTCTGATCATTTCCCATAAAATGTCCAAGTTTAAAATAATCTTGGTAATTATAATAACAACTTTCATTTCATCAATTACTCATTTAGGTGCGGTTACGAGTCGAAATGTCACAGAGAGGCAACAGCCCAGCGCTAACGCGCATCAAATGCACGGGGCAGAGGGGGATAAATAATGATGCTGGGGCCGCTTTAGACTGCCCGAAGGGCAGCCCAAAGCGGCTAAATTTCAATGAAAATTTATTAAAAAATTTGAGGAAATAGTACAAAGCTTCTGTTTCGAAAACGAAAGAAATGAGCGCTAAATTCTCGAACAAAATCGCAATATCTAATCCCTCACAAATCAATTACCTTTACGTAACATATCCGATGAGCTAGAGTATTCAAATTCATAAAAACCCCTATCTTCTAAATCAAATATACTCATTTAAATCACTCGCATCATTTGGGCAGTGAGTGTGATCGAATTTCACTACCTCTGTAAACCGTAGATGAGTGCTAACTTTCGAGAATATAAAACGTGGGGATCTGAAACTTGGCCTCTTTCATCATTCACTACTGAAACTCTTTTCTCCTATAATGAAAATTTCAAGATGCCTCTAGAATTTCCTCGAGCACCAAAATGGAAAAAAACCTACGTTTTCTGATAACTGAAAACTTGGGAAAACTTGTACTTTTCGTGCTGAAAATTCACCCACAAATAGCCCCTACAAATACCCTACATATAAACAATCAACCTTACCATAATAATGATGCATTTCGGAGAAATGAGTGTTTGCACTAAATTACAGACCTCATTAATAATGGGCGAATGAGTAACCCCTCCGACTTTGAGGCCTGCTTGAAAACTTGTGAGTAGTTGAAGACAAGGGACACACCATACTGAAAAATGAATTCTCCAAGTATTACCAAAAATTTAAATTCGGCACTCGGAAATTGCTCATTTCGAGCCCTGAGGGCCTGACACCTCACCGACGAAAGTTTTTCATCAATTAAATTCTCAAATTGGGCGACGTAAAATTTCTAAAGATATTATCAGATTCCTCTCGAAAAGACGCGTCGATTGATGTATAACATGCAAGCATTTACTCGTTTCTCTCCGATTAATGACCAATAAATCGGACGGGGGGGGAGAGGGGGGTGCGGGGGCTATATGCAGTTCTTCGATCAAATCAGAGTTTTTCACTTTTAAATATTCGAGGACAAAACTTTAAGGGCTGAAACTTGGCCTCTTTTGTCTTCATCCACTGCTGAAAATCTTCTGTTCTATAAAAAAAATTCCAAAATGCCCCAAAAATTTCCTGAAGACCCGAACGGGATAAAAAGTTACGATTTATTGAATGAAAACTTTTGAAAAATTTGAAAAACCTAAAGCGCCGAAAATTTATCCATCAATGGCCCTCACAAAGACCTTGTAATAAAACGCTCAACATGACAAAACTACTCACGCATTTACGAGGAATGAGCATTTTCACTCATTTCCCGACCTCATTAAAAATGAGTTTTTCGACCTTTTCCACGCAACCTGGAGGCCTGGCTGCAAACTCACAAGTACTTGAGAACGAGAGACACATCATACTAGAAAATCAACTCTCCAAGTATGACAGAAAATTTCAATTCGGCACTCGAAAATTGCTCATTTCGAGCCCTAAGGCCTGGCAACTCACCGACGAGAGTTTTTCATCAATTAAATTCTCAAATTGAGCGATGCAACTTTTTAACAGGTATTGCAAGATTCCTCTCGAAAATACGCGTCGATTGATGTACAACATGCAAGCATTCACTCTTTTCTTTCGAATTAATGACCAATAAATCTTTAAATGGGGGCGGAGCTACCTGCAGTTTTTCGAGCAAATTTGAGTTTTTTACTTTTAATTTTTCGAAAACAAAACTTTGGAAGCTGAAACTTGGCCTCTTTTATCTTCATCCGTTGCTAGACACTTTCTCTTCCATAAAAAAAATTCAAAAATGCCCCTAAAATTCCCTGCAGACCCGAAATGAGTAAAAAGTTACGATTTATTGAGTGAAAACTTTTAAAAATTCTAAAAAACCTAGAGCGCCGAAATTGCATCCATTAATGGCCCTCACAAAGACCTTGTAATAAAACGCTCAACATGACAAAAATACTCACGCATTTACGAGGAATGAGCGTTTTCACTCATTTCCCGACCTCATTAAAAATGAGTTTTTCGACCTTTTCCACGCGACCTGGAGGCCTGGCTGAAAACTCAAGAGCAGTTTAAAACAATTTACACACCATACTAAAAAATCATCTCTCCAGGTGTGGCAGAAAATTTAAATTGGGCGCTTGAAAATTGGTCATTTTGCTAGAAAAGCCCCAGAAGACGGCGACGAGAATTTTTCATTCATTAAAGCTCGAAATTGAGCGCTGCAACTTTTTCAAAGGTATTGCGAGATTTGTCTCGAAAAGACGCGTCGATTGATGTATGACATGCGAGGGTTTTCTCCTTTTTATTGCATTAAAAATCAATTGAATGGAAAGTCCATATAAACCAATGCGAAATAATTCTTTCGAGTACCTCTCAGTTTTTCGATTATATAGCTTTTTTGAAAAAACTTTGGTGTCTGAAATTTTGCCCCTTTTCTCCTCAATCAATGGCGCATGGCTTTTGTTCCATAAAATTTTTTCCAAAATGCACCAAAAAAGTTTTTTAGGCCTCCATTTGAAAATAACTCATTTTTCATTATTTGATCAATATAACGAAAACGATAAAACTCCGAGCGCTGAAATGCACACCAAACACGGCCCCCGTACGTACCTTTCCAACGAGCCTACAAACTCACCAAAAAATGGACGCATTCTCGTTCAATGAGCGTTTTCACTCATTCTCAGACTCATTAAAAATGAGTGTAGTGAGTGAAAGCGGCGACTTTGAGGTCTGGTTGGAAACTTGTGGGTAGGTCACGGGAGGGCACACATCATACTGAAAGATGGATTCTCCAAGTATTACGGAAAATTTAAATTCGGCGATTGAAATTTCGGCCAACTTTGACCCCCCCGGAGAGGGTGAAGGAGGCAAAATCAGAATTCAGAAAATACGACAAGGTCTTAGGATTGCGAGTTCTAGCCGCGGCCAGAGTTTCAGGTCGGTGCGACACTGGGAACATACGAAATGGGGCGAGGACCAGTTTTCCGCAATAATACATCTTTCACAAGGGGGCCCTTCGGGGTATGAGTAATAGTACTGGCGCGAGTATTGGTCCTGATTTGCCTTCGGCAGTGAAAGTGACCCCGCGCGCAGAGTAACCAGAACACTCGCGAGAACCCCCCCACCGGGGGTTCTCTAAATAAATCAAACACCGACTCCGCGGAGTCGTCACTCCCACATTAAATAATCTCCCAACATTACAAGCAACATGCACCACCACCCACCCTCAACATCGTCCCAACTTCCGACTCGTTCCCATTCAACAAACAAAATCGACACAACCTGTCACTTATACTTATCCCTCTCCTAACTTGGCCAACCTCCCCGAAACCCCCACACTCCCTCACACCCAACCTCGGAAGGTTGGAAAAGAGTTTTCACCAGACCTCACTAAAATTTAACTTCATCTAACCTAGCCTAACATCTCCCAACTCTTTTAAAACCAATCCGACATAATATCATCAATTCAACGCAATCTAACCCAATATGGTCTAATTTTACCCAATCAAACCCAACATGACCTAATTTCACCCAATCAAACCCAACATGACCTAATTTCACCCAACCAAACTACCCTAACCAAATATTAAACAATCTAACATAATAAAACCTTTTCTAAACCAATCTTATCCATTCTAACCCAACCTCGTCCCATCTGAACCAGTCTAACCCAATACAACCAAATACAACCCATTCAAACAATATTTAACCAATCGAACACAATCTATCGTAATAGATTAATCTTAACCAATCCAACATAGTTCCACCCCCATCGAACCCAATCTAACCTATTTTAACCCTTCAATCCTTATCCTATATATACCTTGTTTAGCTTCACCAATTTTTCAATCAAATTATTTAAAACACAAATTTTCACTAACCACTAATCAATAAAAACCAAAATATTCACTCCCATCTTGTTTAAACACATCTTCTGCTCTCGATATTCGAATATTTCAAGCCCTACGGGGAAACTATTCATCGTAAATTTTCGTGACTATTTTGTACCCACAACCATACCCTGTTTCCTAGAAATTAAACCTCAAAAACTCTCATCGAATCATTTGTTCTTTTTATTGCAGTTTCTCATCATATAAGAAAACCAAAACAAGTTTACCCCATATATTCACTCTCTGATCATTTCCCATAAAATGTCCAAGTTTAAAATAATCTTGGTAATTATAATAACAACTTTCATTTCATCAATTACTCATTTAGGTGCGGTTACGAGTCGAAATGTCACAGAGAGGCAACAGCCCAGCGCTAACGCGCATCAAATGCACGGGGCAGAGGGGGATAAATAATGATGCTGGGGCCGCTTTAGACTGCCCGAAGGGCAGCCCAAAGCGGCTAAATTTCAATGAAAATTTATTAAAAAATTTGAGGAAATAGTACAAAGCTTCTGTTTCGAAAACGAAAGAAATGAGCGCTAAATTCTCGAACAAAATCGCAATATCTAATCCCTCACAAATCAATTACCTTTACGTAACATATCCGATGAGCTAGAGTATTCAAATTCATAAAAACCCCTATCTTCTAAATCAAATATACTCATTTAAATCACTCGCATCATTTGGGCAGTGAGTGTGATCGAATTTCACTACCTCTGTAAACCGTAGATGAGTGCTAACTTTCGAGAATATAAAACGTGGGGATCTGAAACTTGGCCTCTTTCATCATTCACTACTGAAACTCTTTTCTCCTATAATGAAAATTTCAAGATGCCTCTAGAATTTCCTCGAGCACCAAAATGGAAAAAAACCTACGTTTTCTGATAACTGAAAACTTGGGAAAACTTGTACTTTTCGTGCTGAAAATTCACCCACAAATAGCCCCTACAAATACCCTACATATAAACAATCAACCTTACCATAATAATGATGCATTTCGGAGAAATGAGTGTTTGCACTAAATTACAGACCTCATTAATAATGGGCGAATGAGTAACCCCTCCGACTTTGAGGCCTGCTTGAAAACTTGTGAGTAGTTGAAGACAAGGGACACACCATACTGAAAAATGAATTCTCCAAGTATTACCAAAAATTTAAATTCGGCACTCGGAAATTGCTCATTTCGAGCCCTGAGGGCCTGACACCTCACCGACGAAAGTTTTTCATCAATTAAATTCTCAAATTGGGCGACGTAAAATTTCTAAAGATATTATCAGATTCCTCTCGAAAAGACGCGTCGATTGATGTATAACATGCAAGCATTTACTCGTTTCTCTCCGATTAATGACCAATAAATCGGACGGGGGGGGAGAGGGGGGTGCGGGGCTATATGCAGTTCTTCGATCAAATCAGAGTTTTTCACTTTTAAATATTCGAGGACAAAACTTTAAGGGCTGAAACTTGGCCTCTTTTGTCTTCATCCACTGCTGAAAATCTTCTGTTCTATAAAAAAAATTCCAAAATGCCCCAAAAATTTCCTGAAGACCCGAACGGGATAAAAAGTTACGATTTATTGAATGAAAACTTTTGAAAAATTTGAAAAACCTAAAGCGCCGAAAATTTATCCATCAATGGCCCTCACAAAGACCTTGTAATAAAACGCTCAACATGACAAAACTACTCACGCATTTACGAGGAATGAGCATTTTCACTCATTTCCCGACCTCATTAAAAATGAGTTTTTCGACCTTTTCCACGCAACCTGGAGGCCTGGCTGAAAACTCACAAGTACTTGAGAACGAGAGACACATCATACTAGAAAATCAACTCTCCAAGTATGACAGAAAATTTCAATTCGGCACTCGAAAATTGCTCATTTCGAGCCCTAAGGCCTGGCAACTCACCGACGAGAGTTTTTCATCAATTAAATTCTCAAATTGAGCGATGCAACTTTTTAACAGGTATTGCAAGATTCCTCTCGAAAATACGCGTCGATTGATGTACAACATGCAAGCATTCACTCTTTTCTTTCGAATTAATGACCAATAAATCTTTAAATGGGGGCGGAGCTACCTGCAGTTTTTCGAGCAAATTTGAGTTTTTTACTTTTAATTTTTCGAAAACAAAACTTTGGAAGCTGAAACTTGGCCTCTTTTATCTTCATCCGTTGCTAGACACTTTCTCTTCCATAAAAAAAATTCAAAAATGCCCCTAAAATTCCCTGCAGACCCGAAATGAGTAAAAAGTTACGATTTATTGAGTGAAAACTTTTAAAAATTCTAAAAAACCTAGAGCGCCGAAATTGCATCCATTAATGGCCCTCACAAAGACCTTGTAATAAAACGCTCAACATGACAAAAATACTCACGCATTTACGAGGAATGAGCGTTTTCACTCATTTCCCGACCTCATTAAAAATGAGTTTTTCGACCTTTTCCACGCGACCTGGAGGCCTGGCTGAAAACTCAAGAGCAGTTTAAAACAATTTACACACCATACTAAAAAATCATCTCTCCAGGTGTGGCAGAAAATTTAAATTGGGCGCTTGAAAATTGGTCATTTTGCTAGAAAAGCCCCAGAAGACGGCGACGAGAATTTTTCATTCATTAAAGCTCGAAATTGAGCGCTGCAACTTTTTCAAAGGTATTGCGAGATTTGTCTCGAAAAGACGCGTCGATTGATGTATGACATGCGAGGGTTTTCTCCTTTTTATTGCATTAAAAATCAATTGAATGGAAAGTCCATATAAACCAATGCGAAATAATTCTTTCGAGTACCTCTCAGTTTTTCGATTATATAGCTTTTTTGAAAAAACTTTGGTGTCTGAAATTTTGCCCCTTTTCTCCTCAATCAATGGCGCATGGCTTTTGTTCCATAAAATTTTTTCCAAAATGCACCAAAAAAGTTTTTTAGGCCTCCATTTGAAAATAACTCATTTTTCATTATTTGATCAATATAACGAAAACGATAAAACTCCGAGCGCTGAAATGCACACCAAACACGGCCCCCGTACGTACCTTTCCAACGAGCCTACAAACTCACCAAAAAATGGACGCATTCTCGTTCAATGAGCGTTTTCACTCATTCTCAGACTCATTAAAAATGAGTGTAGTGAGTGAAAGCGGCGACTTTGAGGTCTGGTTGGAAACTTGTGGGTAGGTCACGGGAGGGCACACATCATACTGAAAGATGGATTCTCCAAGTATTACGGAAAATTTAAATTCGGCGATTGAAATTTCGGCCAACTTTGACCCCCCCGGAGAGGGTGAAGGAGGCAAAATCAGAATTCAGAAAATACGACAAGGTCTTAGGATTGCGAGTTCTAGCCGCGGCCAGAGTTTCAGGTCGGTGCGACACTGGGAACATACGAAATGGGGCGAGGACCAGTTTTCCGCAATAATACATCTTTCACAAGGGGGCCCTTCGGGGTATGAGTAATAGTACTGGCGCGAGTATTGGTCCTGATTTGCCTTCGGCAGTGAAAGTGACCCCGCGCGCAGAGTAACCAGATTATGTTTGGTATTTTCCTAATAGCTTACTACAATAAACTTTAAATTTGAGTTTGTTGTTGAACTTAATATTTAGTTGCCGCAGTCAAAGTGTTAGCTGGTTATATAATAAAATTATGTATCAGAAGCTAAATGAAAATAGGAATAATAGGATAGCATTCACCAATGTGTTATTGAAGTTGGCAGGATTTCTTATTGACGAAATGTATTTTAAAATCTGACAAATCTACTTTAAAGTGTGTTCTTTATCTTAGGCCTCATTTTTCCAATGAAATGGAACTTCGCATGCGTGTGAACGTTCACTCTGTTGTTAAGGGCGGACTGCGAACTTACGGAGTAACCATTGTTTCTGAAAAAGATATCAAAAATCCGTAAGTTGTATATATTCAAAAATACGTTTATTCCTCGATAGAGTCTATGACAACGGATCTGAAGTTGGCAACATCGGCCCCGCCCATAAGACCGCATATGTATCTCTTCCTTACTTTGGTGTGCAGTCAGAGAAGTTAACGAAAGAATTGCTGGTGTGTTTTCGAGATATTTTCCTGATGTGAATTTTAAAATAATACTGGTAAACAACTTTAAAATATCGTCGTTTTTTAATTATAAAGATAAGCTTCCTGCCGATATGCAAGCTACTATTGTTTATAAGTTTAATTGTGCACGCTGTGCATCAGAGTACATTAGATGTACATCCCGTACTCTTCGCACTCGAGTAAGCGAGCATTCTGGTAGGAGCTTTAGAACAGGCTCAATTTTGTCACTCAATTTTGTCAAACCCCCCATTTTGCGCCGTTCGAGAGCATTCGGACGAGTGCGATAATGGAATTTCCATTAATCAATTTTCAATCCTACTAAAACCCCAGTTTTATACAGATATGCGCATTTTAGAGTCCTTGTACATTTTTAAACTTAAGCCGGGTTAAAATAACACTCTGAGCTCTTTTCCTTTAGCCATTGTAAATAGATAATCGCAACTAACGCAATTTTATAGCTTGTTTTTAGATTTGTCATTCATAGACTTGATTTGTCATTTTGTCTATTCTTACTTTTTACTTTGTACTTTTCAGAATTCTAATCACTGATGATGGCCTGTGGCCGAAACGTTTGAAATTAGGTTTTATTCGAATATAAACCTTAATGATCAAAGTAGCTTGTCTTGCTCTTTCATTTTTGATTTGAGTTCAGTAGTACGTGCGGGAATATTTTCATAATTCAAAGAACAACGTTATAGAGAACACTTATTGATGCGATAATTATATTCCGAAACGTTTGCATCAATAAATGTTCCTATAACGTTGATTCTTCTTTTAATTTTGATTTGACATGTTGTATAATATTAATTATTGAACCGAATTAAAATAATCACCAGTCGTCCGTACCTTTTCCTAAGCAGAGGATGTCATTGTGATTTTCTTTTAAAAGTGAATAAACGATCCGAAATTGGAACATTGTTGAAGTCATTGACCTATCGCTATGATATTTCTGGGTGTTTAGGTAACTAAGGTCAGTAGAACGTATTTCCAAACGGTTGATTTCATACCAATGTCAATTGCCATCTTTTTTGTCTCTCAATCACTTGCATTTTACACAGTAATGCGGCTAAAAATAATAAAATATAAAAGTTTTACCACAGTTTTTTCACGGCAAACCAGAAGAAAATACTGGTTCATACCGCTTTCAATACCCAAGTTTAACTGCTACTTTACGCCAATTTCGTATAAATTACAGTTTTTTACCGTTTTAAATTCCGGGTATTACCGTTTATGGCACGGAAACTCCTTAGAAATCACGTTTTTTTACCGTTTTTAACTCTCAGGTTATACCGTTTTTATTCACGGTTTTTTGTTGGCAGCGGAGTTGCCAGACATTTCACCGTGAAATCACGGTGAAATTTTTTACAGTGTAGGTCAGTACTGGTACTGGGCTGTTCTAGGTCAGTACTGGTCCTGGGCTGTTCCAGGTCAGAACTGGTCCTGGGCTGTTCCATGTCAGTACTGGTCCTGTAGAAAACGAGGAATTTTCTCCTCGTATAAATTACAATTGCTCGTATTTCATTCCAGATGTTGGCATTGCAGTAGACTCAATGCCACTTCAACTTGGTTTTCGAGGAGCTCATGATATGCTCGTCTGCGTTGAGCCTTTTATGTTCACAGCGTAGCAGAGCTCCTGCGCGTACGAATGCGCGGCAGTTCGGGACAGTGCTGGAAAAGAGATAGCGAGCGCCGTGACAAGGCCGTGTCTCTGGCTGTCCAATTTGCCGTGTGGCAGCGGTTATAAGTATGTGCCGTGTTGTGTGCTGTGATAAGGTACAGTGTTGGTGGTGCCTCTACGGTCCCTGTTGAGGTCACGGCTACATCTTCTGCTGCGGCTACTGTTGAGGTCACGGCTACATCTTCTGCTGCGGCTACTGTTGAGGTCACGGCTACATCTTCTGCTGCGGCTACTGTTGAGGTCACGGCTACATCTTTTGCTGCGGCTACTGTTGAGGTCACGGCTACATCTTCTGCTGCGGCTACTGTTGAGGTCACGGCTACATATTCTGCTGCGGCTACTGTTGAGGTCACGGCTACATCTTCTGCTGCGGCTACTGTTGAGGTCACGGCTACATCTTCTGCTGCGGCTACTGTTGAGGTCACGGCTACATCTTCTACTGCGGCTACTGTTGAGGTCACGGCTACATCTTCTGCTGCGGCTACTGTTGAGGTCACGGCTACATCTCCTGCTGCGGCTACTGTTGAAGTCACGGCTACATCTTCTGCTGCGGCTACTGTTGAGGTCACGGCTACATCTTCTGCTGCGGCTACTGTTGAGGTCACGGCTACATCTTCTGCTGCTATGGTGGAACTGTTACACCTGCCGCTCCTACGCTATACGTTTACCAAACGTATATTTTCGTGGAGCCAGTCAGCCAACGCGATGAGCTAAATCCATTCGGTCTGCGCTGGGAGAGGATCATCTCGGCACGCGGGAACCACTTCGGGACTCCTCGTGGGACGACTCTCGACGGAGGTTGCCGTTTCTTGGGAAACTTCGGGGTGCTGGGAAGGGGGTCGCCCTCCGTTCTCTACCTATGGAGAGCGGAACCCTCTGACCGGCTGGGGTGACGGCCCGGGAATCAGCCAAGTTTAACTTACTTTAATAAACTCTGTTCTCGTGAGCTGTCATTACTGGCCCATCCTGAATGATTTTCAAGATGGCGCCCAACGAGGGGCTCACTGGTTTCCTGGCTGGTTCTCGTGTTGTCGGGGATGACCTTTCTCTTTTCGCGCAGACTTCTTCTATTTTCTTGATATTTACCTGTGACCTAACCTGTTCATTAGGTTGTGAGTAAATCTCCGTAATGGATGTAAAATTTCTGATTGACAGCCGCAAGTACATGCGGTCTGAAGTGACCAAAACTCAAAATTTCTTAGAAGCCAACATTAATGATCTTTCTTTTGAAGAAAAGCAAAATTCACTTTCTAGACTTAAAAACCTTCAAACTGATCTGAAAGATCTAGGCCAGAAAATTTCCTTAGCCTTACTTGAAGCCAAAACTCCAGATTCGGAGCTTCAAGAAGATTATGATACTTGTTCTGCGTACTCTAAAAAATTAATTGCAAGCGTTAATCTTCTGGAACTCTCTGTGAAGTCACGGGATCGCTAGAGCGATAGGCCGCGGGACGATGTTTGTCGCAGTCAGCTCAAATTGCCTCTTATCCAGTTACCAGAATATGGGCACAAAGATGGCGAAAGTCTAACAAAGTTTCTTCTCAATTTTGAGAATGTACTCTAAAAATACTCCTTGACCAGTTACGAGAAGTATTTGTTTCTCATCAAGCAATTGCGTAACGAGCCTTTGACTCTTGTGAGGTCTCTGGAACTTTCTAACCAAAACTATGAGAGCGCCAAACCTTTGTTGGAGCAGGCATTTTCCTCTCCCACAACTCAGAAGTACGATACGATTCGGCAGCTTGCTGAACTAAAATGTTCAGTGGGAGATGATCCCTATCAATTCATTAGTAAAATGAAATTTATCAGCGAATCGTTCTCGTCTCTGTCAATTGATACCGATACGGTGCTCCAATATTTTTTCTGGAGAGGCATGAATCCTGTCTTACAAACTCAGTTTGTCCATATTACGAATAAAAATAAGCCGTCTTTGGACGCTATAAACAAAAATATTTTTGATGCCACCGAAAGGTATATTTCAGTTTTGAAGAATTCTAAAACCAAAGAAAAAGAGCTCCGCTCATTCAAAGCAGATGAGGCTATGGCCGCGTCTGGGATGGCTGCTAATGTGAGTTACGTTAAACCTTCGTCTGGTAAATCTGTTGAACCTTACTGTTCTTTGTGCTCTGGTCAGGGCGTCAAAGAAAACTCGCACTCCACTTTCAAGTGTCCGGTGTACCAGACTCCCGACTCAAAGAGAGGCAGATTGACTGAACTGCGAGCGTGTCTTAAGTGTGCCAATCTGAGTCATACAGCCGACAAGTGTCGATTTAAATTCAAGAAACGATGCGCAATTTGTGCAAAGTTCCATTTCACTTTTCTCTGTAGCGCTACGAACAGGAACGAGAAATCGGCTAGCGTGCCATCTCTGAACCCAGAGAGTGCAAATCGCAAGGTAAATAAAATTTCTTGTAACAGTTCCAACGTTAGTATCAGTTCCGTGAGCGTTCATAGCGTTAATTTGGTGAATACCGGCTCTCAGATGGGGGAGGACTCAATTGTTCCCACTTTCACTTGTAAGAGCCGAGGCTTCCTTATACGTGGGATGCGCGATAGTGGGTGCCAGCCCAGTTTCGTTACAAACAAAATTGCCAATAAATTGAAGTCGAGAGTTGTGAAGGCAGATTTCCCTTTGACCATTCATGGTTTTAATTTCAGTAAAAATTACGTGTCTCGCCTAGTTGAACTACCTATAGATGAAAGTGAAGCCATAATTGCAGTTTGTGTGCCTGAAATTAAAACGAAGATCTTTTTACCCCCACTCAGTCCAGTTGTCAAATCGTTCAAAGATCAGGGTTACGAACTTGCCGATTCTTTTCTGACAGAGAATTCAAATGAGATAAAAAATCTTGATTTCATATTAGGAAATAATGATTCACAAATTCTTCCTCAACGAGAGGTGGTTTTTGCTAACAATCCAGCTTCAGTATTTGCCGAGACCCCAAAGGGTGTCCTTCTAATGGGGAGTGTGAATCGTTTGCCGGGAAATGTCAATAAATTGCCAGTGAAACCTACAACGGTTTCTGATGATCGCGTTGTTATAAAAAATGGTTCCCAATATCACACTTTTAACGTTCAAGTGTGCGTACCTGAGAACTCCCTGCCTGATGTCTCGTCTGTGGACGCATCACCTAGCGAAATTGCCATTTCATCTGCTGATGCCGATGCTGACTGTAACTTAGAAATCACAATGGAGGAGGCTTTATCGGAGTTGCTGCGAGATCAGGGCTCGGGTGTTCTACAGTATGATAATGAGGTTTACGAGGAACTTACTGTAGAAAGTAATCAAAGATTAGTCAACTTTGTACCTGATAAAATCACTCGAAATGAAGATGGCAGACTAACCATGCCTCTGCTATGGAATGAAAAAGCCTCTGCATTATTGGGAACTAATCTGAATTTGGCTAAAAATGTTCTAAAGAGTAACCTTACGCGGCTTCGAAATAGGCCTAAACATCTTGAAATGTACGATCAGGTCTTTCGTTCGCAAGTAGAGGAGGGTATATTAGAAAAAATTGATAACCTGCAGCATTTTCTTGAGCAGCACCCGTCATGTAGTTTTCTCCCCAACATGGGGGTGTTCAAATTAAAAAGAGAGACTACAAAGTGTAGAGTGGTGTACTTATCAAATTTGTGCGAGAATAACCCCTCTAAATTAAAAACAGTCTCGCATAATCAAGCGATGCTTTGTGGTCCGAATCTCAACCGAACGATTTCGGCTGCAGTTTTGGGGCTGCGGTTCGATTCCTATGTGCTCTGTTTTGGCTTGAAAAAGCTTTTCTAGGCATTGCTCTTTCTGAAGTGGACCAGAATAGATTACTTACGCTGTGGGTCAAAAATGCGACTAAGGGAGACTTTAATCTTGTTGCGTACAGGCACAAACGTTTAGCTTTTGGCCTACGATGTTCACCAACGTTTATGATGTTAGCTCTCTTCAAAATCTTGGTTATCGATGCTGAGAATGATCCCTCAGAGCTTAAAGATTTGAAATTAAAAATTTATCATCTAATCTATATGGACAATGGAGCCATAACTTCTAATGACCGCCAATATTTGGAATGGGCTCAAAGCCAGCTTTCCCAAATTTTCTCTCCATATAAGTTCGAGTTGCAACAATTTTCTACGAATGACGCAAATCTCCAGGCTAAACTCGAAAAATCGGAGAAAAATCCACCTGAAGTAAAGCTGCTTGGGTTACGTTGGGATCGTGAGGCGGATTTAATCCACGCCAATCCTTTGCGTTTAGATTGTAAAGCAAATACGAAGCGTAAAATACTATCGTCCCTTGCTAGTAATTACGACATCTTTCAGTTAGGAGGCCCCCTCCTGAACAGAGCACGTATTTTTGTGCATAAACTCCAGTGTAACGAAGCGCTCAAGTGGGATGATCCTTTGACAGAGGACCTGCTGCGCGAATGGCGAAATATAAGTAAGCAGTTAAATAACACCTTGCCCATTCCACTGGAACGATCGTTTGGTAGCAGGGACGCAGAATACAAATTGGTAGGATTCACGGATGCAAGTAAAACAATGTACGGAGTAGTAATTTTTATTCAGGAAATTTCCTCCGGCAAAACCTCATTTTTGTTAGGAAAAAACCGCCTTATCAACAAGCAATTGAAAACGAAATCAGTGCCTGCTCTTGAATTTCACGCTGTTGCTTATGGTGGTGAGACTCTGATCGAAGTCTTCGAAGAACTTGCAGGTAAAGGTAACGTAGTTCCTGTGAAAATCTCTAAAATTGATCTTTACTCGGACAGCATGGTTTCTTTGCAATGGATTAACTCCTATGTCCATAAACTGGACAAAATGCAGAAGAAATCTGCCTTTGTTTTGAATCGCTTAGAGTGAATTTGTGAGCTTTGTGAAAAGTTCCCTGTCGAGTTTGGGTATATTGCCGGGGTCAACAATCCTGCAGATTGCTTAACCCGACCAATGAGCTACCAACAGTTCTGCAAGTCTAACTACAGGGATGAAGCTAGTGTTCAAATGAGCTTTGTTGTTCCGTACTCTGCTTCCGTTCACAACGCCTCTCATTGCGTGCACAATTGTGTAACGGCAGGTGCTAACGTAGAAGTAGAGCCTACAATCAAACCGGAAAATTTTTCCAGTTTCCATAAGTTCGTGTGCGTTCAACGAATTGTGTTGAAGTTCGTTAACATTCTAAAAGAGCGTCTTTTTAAAAAGGATCCCGTCAGGTTTAAAAAATTCGGTCAAGCTCAGATCACGGATAGTAGCCTCTATGAACTTGCATCGCAACAAATTGTAATGCCCGATCAAAAGCGCAATTTCTCGGAGGTCTTTGATTTTTTCTCAAAAAAGAAGACTGTGCTTGGGGAGCTGCCGGTTTTGGTATCTCAACTAAACCTCTATCAGGACGAGCGTGGCTTATTGAGAGTTCACACAAAATTTGACAGGTGGAAACAAAATTCAAAATTTCCGTTCCCTCTTCTCTTGTCAAAGAAAAGTCATCTAACGCAAATTATCATTTCAGATATCCACGCGAGAATGAACCATGCCGGCTGCTAGTCCGTGCTGATGGAATTGCGCAAGGTCTTTTATGTCCCTAGTCAGTTCTCGGTGGTGAAAAGAGTCCTAAAAAATTGTACCGTGTGTCGTAGACTGAATGCACGACCAGTAAAACTTAATCAATCCTCCTATCGTGACGAAAGGGTTGACCCGCCGAGCGTTCCATTTCGCTACATCTTCATTGATCATTTCGGTCCATACTATGTGCGATTGGGGGTGCCGAAAGTAAAAATTTGGGTCTTGTGCATCACCTGCTTATGGAGCAGAGCTATCAACTTTAAATTGTGCATGAACTTATCAACCGCAGAGTTTTTAAAATCGTTTCAAACTCATGTTTTTGAATATGGCATTCCAGAACTCGTCCTCTCTGATTTGGAATCGCAACTCGTTGCTGGTGCAAACGTAATCGCTGATAATCTTAACGACGTAAACACTAGACACTATCTTGACGCGCACGGGGTCAAAACTGTGAAATTCGACCAATATTTTAAGGGGTGCAGTAAATTGGGGTCGCTTGTTGAGTCGTGTGTGAAATTATCGAAAAGATTGATACACGGAGCGATCCGTAAAACTAGTCTACCGATTGTTGATTTTCAGCTTGTGTTGGCACAAACCGTCAGTTTAGTGAACAAGCGACCTGTCGCTTTCAGGGAAGTTCTGAGAGAAAGTAACGATGGCGCAGAAAACGACATTCCAGACCCGATATCTCCCGAGATGTTGTTGAGGGGATGCGAAGTTCCTACAGTAACTATACTCCCAACGTCCAAAATTAACGATGAGAGCTGGGATGTTTCTACTTCTGAGAAAGCTATAATCGCCAACCTTTCTAAGCTCAACTCGTGTCGCGAGCGTTTGAAGGAATTGTATCATTCTCAGTTCATTGACCATTTAATTGATCAAGCCGCTTCGGTTAAAGGGCGCTACCGTCCTGTTAAACACGAAAGTATTAAAAAAGACGACATTGTTCTGATTCGTGACCCCCTGTTAAAGGCTCCGGATTTTCCGATGGCTAGAGTGAAAAACACTACTACCAATTTCCTTGGGGAAGTTACCGGTGCCATAGTTGTAAAGGGTAAAACGGGTGAAACCGTCAAACGTCACATTTCATCCTTAATTCCTTTCGTGAAAGCTGCAGAAATACTGAAGGATGAAAAAGTCGAGAGCGAGTGTGAAAGAGGGAAATTCTCGAGACCTCAAAGAGTGGCTGCCATGAAATGCAGAGAAAAAATACACGCATTAGCTAATGACAGTGACTAATGTACTTGCTCTAATATTAAAGCTCTTCGTCTTAAGACTTTTAATGTCAGCATTTAATCTGACATTTAGTTGAATTTAATTCTTCATGCTGCGACTCCAGATGGATCACTGCTGAACTAGTATTTAAGAACTTTAAATCTATCGTGTTTTTTCGAAGCTTTTCTATCGTGTTTTTTCGAAGCTTTTCTATTGTGTTTTTTCGAAGCTTCTCTATCGTGTTTTTTCGAAGCTTCTCTATCGTGTTTTTTCGAAGCTTCTCTATCGAGTTTTTTCGAAGCTTCTCTATCGTGTTTTTTCGAAGCTTCACTATCGTGTTTTTTCGAAGCTTCTCTATCGTGTTTTTTCGAAGCTTCTCTATCATGTTTTTTCGAAGCTTCTCTATCGTGTTTTTTCGAAGCTTCTCTATCGTGTTTTTTTCGAAGCTTCTCTATTGTGTTTTTTCGAAGCTTCTCTATCGTATTTTTTCGAAGCTTCTCTATCGTGTTTTTTCGAAGCTTCTCTATCGGGTTTTTTCGAAGCTTCTCTATCGTGTTTTTTTCGAAGCTTCTCTATCGTGTTTTTTCGAAGCTTCTCTATCGTGTTCTTTTGAAGCTTCTATAGCTGTGCATAATAATCCTTGCGTATAGAAATATCCTTCTTCTGTTTAATAGTCAAGGAAAATTATGCAGCATATTAAATTTATGCTGAATCTCCCAGCGGGAGTGTAGAAAACGAGGAATTTTCCCCTCGTATAAATTACAATTGCTCGTATTTCATTCCAGATGTTGGCATTGCAGTAGACTCAATGCCACTTCAACTTGGTTTTCGAGGAGCTCATGATATGCTCGTCTGCGTTGAGCCTTTTATGTTCACAGCGTAGCAGAGCTCCTTCTGCGCGTACGACTGCGCGGCAGTTCGGGACAGTGCTGGAAAAGAGACAGCGAGCGCCGTGACAAGGCCGTGTCTCTGGCTGTCCAATTTACCGTGTGGCAGCGGTTATAAGTATGTGCCGTGTTGTGTGCTGTGATAAGGTACAGTGTTGGTGGTGCCTCTACGGTCCCTGTTGAGGTCACGGCTACATCTTCTGCTGCGGCTACTGTTGAGGTCACGGCTACATCTTCTGCTGCGGCTACTGTTGAGGTCACGGCGACATCTTCTGCTGCGGCTACTGTTGAGGTCATGGCTACATCTTATGCTGCGGCTACTGTTGAGGTCACGGCTACATCTGCTGCGGCTACTGTTGAGGTCACGGCTACATCTTCTGCTGCGGCTACTTTTGAGGTCACGGCTACATCTTCTGCTGCGGCTACTGTTGAGGTCACGGCTACATCTTCTGCTGCGGCTACTGTTGAGGTCACGGCTACATCTTCTGCTGCGGCTACTGTTGAGGTCACGGCTACATCTTCTGCTGCGGCTACTGTTGAGGTCACGGCTACATCTCCTGCTGCGGCTACTGTTGAAGTCACGGCTACATCTTCTGCTGCGGCTACTGTTGAGGTCACGGCTACATCTTCTGCTGCGGCTACTGTTGAGGTCAAGGCTACATCTTCTGCTGCTATGGTGGAACTGTTACACCTGCCGCTCCTACGCTATACGTTTACCAAACGTAGATTTTCGTGGAGCCAGTCAGCCAACGCGATGAGCTAAATCCATTCGGTCTGCGCTGGGAGAGGATCATCTCGGCACGCGGGAACCACTTCGGGACTCCTCGTGGGACGACTCTCGACGGAGGTTGCCGTTTCTTGGGAAACATCGGGGTGCTGGGAAGGGGGTCGCCCTCCGTTCTCTACCTATGGAGAGCGGAACCCTCCGACCGGCTGGGGTGACGGCCCGGGAATCAGCCAAGTTTAACTTACTTTAATAAACTCTGTTCTCGTGAGCTGTCATTACTGGCCCATCCTGAATGATTTTCAAGAGGTCCTGGGCTGTTCCACGTCAGGACCGGTCGATTGTTGTTCCAGGTGAGCAGTATTTGTGGGAGCTGCGGCGACAGCATGCAAGAGATGCAGCACGCAATTCACGGACCCTCTTTTAGCCGCAAAATGAAGAGGAGTAAACTTCTATTAAGTTTTGGCCTTTACATCGCCTGCAAGGTCTATGAAAATCTTCAAGATTTCGGGATTACGACCCATGGCTGCTAAATGCACTGCCGAGAGTGATTCTTTGTTTCTTTTATTAATCACTTTGGCCGAGATAAATTTCTTGGCCTTCTTACAGATTGTGATTCTGTCATACTTCGTCATGTAATGCAAAGGAGTATTGCCATCAAAATCAATTTGATCGAGAGTCGCAATGTTCTTTCGAATAAATGACGAAGAACACCGGTCGTGTTTTACAGCCAAGTAAAGTGCAGTTCTGTCTTCGTTGTCGCGTTCAAAAAGAGTTTCGTCATCCACTACTGTAAGAAGGACATCGACAAGTTGAGGAATTTTTTTCCTCTCTGAGGACACTAATTTGTGGAGTAGATTTTTCGTCCTTATTTCTTCATTGGGATTTGGATGTGTCGCCAGTATTGCAGCGAGTTCAATCAAGTCCGCTCGTTCAATGGCAGCTTCGAGTTTACTCACTTCTACTTCTGCCTCCCTGCACACAAGCGTACAATGAAGTGGTGTGAGCGCTGCCTCCCTGCACACAAGCGTACACTGAAGTGGTGAGAGTGCTGGTGTATGAGTTTTAACGAAGCTGAGTGACAGAATAACTATGAGCACCTTAAGCGTTACTCCCCTCAAGCGTGCGTTGAATGAATACGCTGAATTCTTGGAAAGACTATCATGTGAACTTTCTAAGTTTAAAGAAAAAAAGGACAGAAAAACATTTTATTTCCAATAAAGTACATCATGGAATGTCGCTACATTGGTTTTTAAAACACCTTGACATTACCATCTCAAACTGATTATAACACATTGGTATCGTAATACCCGTGTAGAATGTTGAAACAAAAAAAGATTGACAGAGAAGCACAACAAAAATGAGTTCCCTTCGGGGCCTAACCTGATTTTGACAGTGCATTTAAATATAAGTAACTAAAAGAACACAATCCTAGCGACGCTCATTTGACAAACACTTTCATTAGTGCTCACATGTATTGAAATAAAAGCGATGAACGCAGTCAAACACCATAGCATAGAGACCCTTAATTGCAATTCGTACATGTTCATCGTAATACCCCTGTTAAGTGTTAAAACGAATGATTTTAGAAGAAGAAACCGGTCATGTTGAATAAATTTTGAGAAGTGTAATAAACAAGACCTCGATAACTGGAAACTACTGAAAACTTTAGCACAAACTATCAAAAGCGTTATAAACGCTTAAAAATGTTTTGGAAACTAGAAGATTGTGGTGAACATGCAAGTAAGAGGTTATCTTTTCATGTTTAGACAAAGCGTGCGGTACATGAAAAGTCCACTTAATTAATTTATGCCAAACGAGTGTGGTGCAAAGCAGCGCAATGTTACCTACCCGTCCCCGCAGCCTGGGGCAGAACTTGGGGAATCTTTTTCTTCCATGGGGATGCTGACGTAGCCCTCCATCGCCGGGAGTGTCGCTCTGAGGAGGAAGTTAGACAAACAAATGTGTTCCTTGAATCTGATATATCAGACCAGGAGAGGAACTATCATAAAAGAATAATGACTGCAGTTGTAAGTGCCATGAATGTAAGTTGCGTCAAAACCAATGATTAACTCATTTTGCAGCGATCAGTCATTTTTAGCTGAATTAAGTTGTCTACTTTGTGCATTTTACTCTGGTGTGATGTTCAAAACCTGGTGGATGAACATTTTCAATATAAATGACTTTTTCTAATTTAGTGGTGATATAAGGTTCGTTTAATATTAATGGTGGCCATTTAATTATTGAATCGTGTTTAATAATGTCTTATTTATTGTCAAATTTTATTATTTAATTATATGTCTCATAATTGCTGCCGAATTCATTTACTTGAAATCGATTATTCTCGAATGTGATGCAATTTTACAGCTAAAGTACAATGGAGCGCCACGTTTCACTGTATCAGGAATACTGAGTATATCTTACGTCTGAAAATATTCTTTCTGTAGTTTCATTGCACTCCTACTATTGCCTAAGTCCTGGCTAGTTAATTAAGTAGGTATACCATGTTATGTAAGTGCTTTCTAAACACTGCGTCGTTAAGTAGTCTGTAATAACCATTTTCTTGCTGGAAAATACATAATGTTAGAAAATTAAACTGACCCAATTATCCCACGGTAAATTGATCGGGACCTTCGTTTCTAATTTAAAAGGCCCTAAATGCAATGCCACTATTCAATATCAGAACATTAACCACCAACAAATTACTATTTTATCCGAGAGTAGCGACTGTTCCCTATCGAAAATCAAGGACGGTGCACCGGTGGAATATGGTTGACAGGGCTTATTATCCGCGATTTATTGGTCATTCGGCCATCCGACCGACAAAAAAACGGTACACCGCCCAATTTACGAGCATGTTATGATTGGCACTGCCATCCATGGCCTCCCGTCCATACACCGTCTTTAATTCGCGGCATCTAGTAGCGATTCGAGATTGACTTGGCCAAGCACGGCCATCTGGCTCAGAATCGCTGATACCGTGTTTTTCTGACACTTGTTTCTCATGCCCTCTCCCATTCAATAATTACTGCTCTGCATTTGTGGTTAATTCTCAATTGCATAAATTAATCCTTATCGCAGATCGTCAGTAGATGCAGCAACTGGTTCTAAATGTGCATCCAAACCAAATACGGTAAATATGACTCATGCTAATATTTTACATCCCGTTTTAAAATATGATCAACTCTAAGGTCTAGAGAAACTGCATCAAATTGCCGAGGTGTATTGTGGAACGTTTCAATTATATTTAACTTGTTGGGATATAAATGCACAGGCGTAGCCAAATACATTTCAACAATATCATGAAATTATTATTTATGTAACGGAGGTGAATACTGTATTTCATGCTGTGATTATACATGATGGGGTTCAACAATACATGGAGAATTATTAATTCCAAACAGTTCAACTGTTCGTCGTTTCATTTAAAATGATGCAACAGGGAACTAATTCTATGATCCTACGTAGTTAAAAATTCATGCCGTTTTTAGGTTGCCAGGTAGCAGAACACAGTGAAAGATGGCCGCTGAAGGTCAGAACGTTCCTCTGTCGGCCGCTCTCGACCAAAATTTGCCGTTCGACGACTATACGCTAGTCTCATTTAGACGTAAACAAGCCGGGAAAATCGAGCCCTTGCCCACGGTCGAATTCAAGAAGAGAATGTCGGCTTCCGTTCGACTTATTTGATTAATTAACAGTCGCGCAACACACCTGCCGGCTCATTTCTCTCAAGTGTTTATTCATAAATTTCATCGGCGCTGAACAAATCTATTACGCTGGCATGTTCAAGTAATCATATGGAATTAACATATTATAAGTAATTTTCATACTAGGCAACTATAATTAAACTATGTTGAATAACCCTTAATTTTGATATGAAATGAACAAAATAATAATGAAATAAATATAAAAAGCTACTCTGAAATTTTACATGTTTGCTTTACTAATTACAAAACCTTTCACACTGAGATAAAAATTAAAATATTCAGGCCTCTATGAATAGAATGTTTTATTCGATATTAGATATAAGTTTGTTAAAGCCTCCCTAACCGCTACCAAAATAGAGCGTATCGAAGAGAGGAGGGAGGAAGGCACCATACAGTATGGAGATAAGAGAATGAGGAATCTAAGCAGAATATGAGAGTAAGATGAGAAAGAAGTTCATGAAATAAGATAAAAGTTGAGGAAAAAAGTCAGAGGTGCTGAAAAACCGTGCAGTAGTGAATCGAAAAAAGGTGGTCCTTAACCCAACAAAAAACATTTCATTTCAACAAAAAGAAGCCCTACCTAACTCTCAGCTGGGGCCCTCACATTTTTCCCCTGGGAGCGCTAATTCCCACGTATACAATAGTTGTATCCCCCTGAGGAGATGTTTTATTCCAACCAAGCCTAATAAAATATGTATAATTGGCAGAACAATTATATAAGCAAATCTCATACAAGAAAAAAACAGTCCGTAAAGCAGGCGGTAGAGAAGATCCATTTTAAAAACGAATTCATTTCTACGTTTAAAGCTCTTGGCTCATTTTAAAAAAGGCTTGCAGATAAATCGAAAATTAATTCAATGCTCGCACAATTTGGACAGATCCCTAGAAGACAAAAATCTTAAAGAATACGTGGATTAAAAACTACTCGTAATAGCCTACAAACAGAAGTAAATTGTGACAATGATAACAATAT
This sequence comes from Morinoia aosen, assembly GCA_030386875.1. Taxonomy (NCBI): domain Eukaryota; kingdom Metazoa; phylum Arthropoda; class Malacostraca; order Amphipoda; family Talitridae; genus Morinoia; species Morinoia aosen. The sequence goes on along the minus strand of CM059579.1, from coordinate 93,001,489 downwards.
TTAAGAAAATGCAATAGTTTAATAAGAGAATAACTGTTCATCGGTTTATTATTTAGATACCGTCTCGAAATAGTGAGAGATACCTACGATAAAAATCAAAATACTATGAATACATTGAATAACCCGATAATTATAAATTTTAAAGACACTAATAGCTTAAAAATTTCAACTTTTCATAGCACATAATACCATCAGCATCAGGCCTGCAGGCTGCAGCGGAGACGGTATGGAAACGGTCTTCTGGAAACTACAGAAATTTCTTTAGAATTTCTTGAGTGCAACTTTAGATTTCAGTCTACCACTCGTAACTTTTGAAACGATTCACCTATCGAGTTCAAATTAATCTCAAATGAAAGATAAAAAACATTCTTATGGAAAATCGTACATGCCAACATTCTTGAGCACTTACAGAGAGTGATATTCATTTGCCATGAAAATTACAGTTGATAGCTGCCGAGGAATAGTTGCTAGTCAGAGCTGTCAGCTAAAAAATTGTTAAATTTACCTAAAACTTTAACTTGCGGATAGTTATAATGTAATAAGATATTTAAATGTCAATTTAATAATTTATTACCGTTTTCATTAAATAATACTATCCTGTTATTCATCTAAGCCAAAAATTTTATCTGCACTCGAGTTAGAGATGGCAACACTGCAGGTTGGCAAGATGTCAAGCTCATTCGAAGTTTCGCGGCGGCGCCGCGGCGGCAGTTATTTGAATGGTGTTGTGCCTCTAAGACGTAGTGCTGGTTTCTGACTCATTTAATAAGTTTCAAGCAATGTCAAAATGTATTTCAGTGCAAGTGTGTTGTACGTAAGAGTATATCTTATTTTTGAAAAAATTTTCGCTCTGAAAAGGTATAAGGTGTTCGCTCTCAAGTGGGTTTCTTATTCCATTGAAGACGTTATGCCGATATGGCATGTTGTCAAGCGCCTGATGAAGGTGACGATTGAGACGACAAGTGCCTTGCAGGGCTGCCATTCAGATTGTACGATTTACCCAAGGGTGACCAAGTAATTTTCCCAAGATTTCCCCAGATGTCAAAAATGTTGAATATAATATAATATTTAAAACCGCTGTCCTTTTTAATAATAATTTTCTTCCTCGTCTACAACATGAAGACTTATTATATTCTTTCTTTTCTGTTTTTGAGTCTGGTTTTTGTATACACAGCTGATGAATAGCTACGTCTTCTGTAGAAAATAAATAAGACAGGTAGAGCATCACCAGTTCTAGCGCTAGGCTTACCGGTAGCTAACCTGACTGCAACCTATAGGCTTCCTGAATGTATCATCAACTTTACTTCGGGAGCTTGCCATTAGAGCCTGGGGCAGATCATTTTGACCCTTCCAGCCAGCACAACGTAATAATTCGGTTGTGCTCCTCTCAGCATGCACTATCACTTTCTTTCGTCCGGTGAAGCTATAACCCTCCAGATGGAGAGCTAAGCACTCCAGGTGCCTGTGTCGTCCAGTCCTCGTCCTTCCGTCCGCTACGTGACACCTTACCCCTACAAGGGATAACACCCAGCCTGCCTGATGGATGCTTATGAAGAACGTCACGTCTCACCGCGTCGGTCTTCGTCCACCTGCGGCCTCTGAGTCGACGTTCTAGAGGTTGGTTACCAGTTAGCTTGGCGTGAGTTAACTGGTGATGCTAGAATCGGCTTTAACTTTAGAACTATCAACGTAACCCACAACTGCCTGGCATTACTATTACTATAACTTGACCCTTGTGGCATTACTATTACTATAACTTGACCCTTGTGGCATTACTATTACTATAACTTGACCCTTGTGGCATTACTATTACTATGACTTGACCATTGTGGCATTACTATTACTATACCTTGACCCTTGTGGCATTACTATTACTATACCTTGACCCTTGTGGCATTACTATTACTATACCTTGACCCTTGTGGCATTACTATTACTATACCTTGACCCTTGTGGCATTACTATTACTATACCTTGACCCTTGTGGCATTACTAGTACTATTACTATAACTATAACTTGGCCTTTGCGGCGCCTATAACTAAAACTAATAACAGGGAATTGTTACCTTATAATACGAAAATTACACAATTTCATTTTTACCTCGCCAGGCAACGGGAGATGGTGGCAGGATTAGAGGTCCTACGCCCTAGCGGTCCTCAACTGCATCAACACTACCCTTCCGGGAATATTTGTGTTCCTTGGCCATTGACTGGTGTATTTTTGTTTCAAAAGACAGGCAAATAAATTATTCCCGGCTGGATATAACTTTAATTCCAATCCTACCCCAAAATCTTTCGTATGGTGGCCAGTATGGGGATGGTAATAATAACACAGGGTTGCTGACGCGGGCGGACGACGTTGGCTTGGACGATGGCTGGCACTATCTTTTCCCGATTAACTAATTACTATTTACTAATCACTTGCTTTTGTATAACTTCATCTGGTTTCCAAGCATGACTTCTAAATCAACGTACCCGGCAGAAATCACTAATCTCCGGCGAAACAGAGGGTATGTGCGACAGCGTATCTCTAAAATCGTTTCAAAGGTTCAAACAGAACTATTATCCATTGACAGAGAGCAAAAGCAGATACTTTTACAGCGGTTGTGTTCTTTACGAGAAGAAATTAAAGCTCTCGATCAAAAAGTCCTAACTAATTTCATTGCGAAAAACGTTTCAGAGGACGAGGTGAATAAAAACATCGAGGACGCAGAGTCCTACGAGGACTCCCTTGACTATTGTGTCCTGAAACTACAACAGAGCCTGGAACCTGCTCCAAGTGTCCCTGTCGGGGCTTCAGATGTGGCGGGCGCCTTCACGAGCCCTGGGGTGGCAGATCTGCCGGCCTCTCTTCCAAAACTGCGGCTTCCTGAGGTACTGTTACCTGTATTTTCTGACCCACAGGTAGATAGTCTTGAGAAATTTTTCTGGGACTTGGAGAGCGTATTAAATGAATACTCCCTATCAACTTACGAGAAATTTTATTACTCAAAAAGACAACTTTCAGGGTCTCCTAAAGTGTTAATTGAATCCCTTGATGTTACGGAACAATCTTACGAGTCAGCTAAGACTCTCCTTCAGAAAGCCTTCCTTTCGATTTTAACCGTAAAGTACGATGTACTTAAAAGACTGTCGGAACTCAAGTTTCCTGTTGGAGCTGACCCTTACGTGTTCATTGGTGACATGAAATCTATTACTGCATCTTTTAAGAACTTTAAAATAGATTCTACCGATGTGCTACAATATTTCTTTTGGACAGCAATGAACGAAACTTTCCAGAATCAATTGATTCAAACAACTAACGTAAACAAACCTACTCTAGAGCAAATTAATGAGCATCTCTTTGACGTTACCGAGCGTTACGCTAAAATTTGCCAAACTTCCAAAACGCCTCCACTTATTTCTGCTAAGAGCAAAGATTTCTTAAAGCCTAAGTTGCAGGCTACCAGTTTTGCCGTGAAGGTAAATGCTGATTCAGCACGCAGCATTCCTTGTATCTTGTGTGAAACCGACCGCCAACCTTCTAACTATCTCCTTCGAATCTGTCCTGTGTACGATATTCCAAAGAAAAAATTTGGGAAATTGAAGACTTGGACCTTGTGTTGGGTCCTGACTTAGATCCTGAACTTGACATTGTGTACCATAACTTCGGAACTAAAAATTTTTCCTCCTACATAGACACAAAACTGGGAGTGATGCTGTCCGGCGATGCGAAGCGCATTCTTGAGAACGCCGGCGACCTTCCTTCTGTCCAGATCGGAGCCCAGACTCGTGAAGCTACGCGGGCCGTTGAGACTTCTGGCGGCAGCCCGCACGCTCTCCTTGAGGGGGTAAGTTCAGAACCTTGTGTCTCTCCTAGAGTATAAAGTGCTGTGCTGGGCGACTTTCGTAAAGCGGGTGGTGATATTACGCTATCAGGTATTGCTGAGACTAGTGGAGTAGCTCCCGGTCATAGTCTGCTGGCCTCTATCGTACAGGACGACCAAGGCAATGTAGTTAGGTCAGCTCTCGATGCTGCTAGTGACGAGCTTTTGCAGGAATCGTGCGCGCAGACCTTGGGTTGGCATGATCCTGGAAATGAGAACCACAGTGAAACTATTCTTAAAATCATGGATTACGTTTTAACCAATTCAGAACGATTAAACGATGGCCGTCTTGTTCTACTTTTGATTTGGAATAATAAAACTGCCCATTTGTTAACAAAAAATCATAAACTTTCTGAATTGATCTTGAAATCTAATCTGAAAAAAACTCGAGAAATCTCCTGTTAAACTAAAAATGTACGATGACTCTTTCAAAGAACTTCTCTCAATGTGAGTACTGGAGAAAATAGAAAATCTGCCTTCCTTTCTGGAACTGCATCCCGATTACAGCTTTTTAGCCCACATGGGAGTGTTTAGGATGCATCATGCTTCTACTAAATGAAGAGTTGTCTTCCTATCGAACTTGAAGGAAGTAGGATCTTCTTTTACAGTCTCCCATAATCAAGCAACTCTTCCAGGTCCGGTACTTAACCGGAAGATTGTTACGGCAGCAATTCTACTGAGATTCGACAAGTACTTGGTAACATTTGATCTAGAGAAAGCTTTCTTAAACATCGCCTTACGCGAAGTTGATCAAAATAGGTTGCTCTGTTTGTGGTTCAAAAATGTCAGCTCCGGTGATTATTCGATCGTAGCGTATCGTAACAAACGACTGTGTTTTGGTCTGAGGTGCTCACCTTTTTTGTTGATGATGGCGTTGTACATTATTCTGGTTCGGGATGCTGCTGAACCCGATCTTGACGATCTGAAAAAGATGGTATACGAATTAATGTACATGGATAACGGAGCATTCTCTTGTAACGACGAGACCGAACTTGTGGCACAGTTCGAGAACCTAAAACATGTGTTCTCAGGCTACAAATTCAACCTACAAGTGTGTAGTAACTCGCAGTCTTTTCAACAACATGTAGACCAGGAAACTGCAATTCGCACGCCTCAAAATGTAAAACTCCTCGGTACTATGTGGAACCGTCAAAACGACGAGATTTCACATACAGCAGTCGAGCTCGATTCTAGCTGTAATACTAAGCGAAAAATATTAGCTTCCTTGAATGCCGTATATAACATTTTCGGTATTTACTTACCTATTTTGAACAGAGCGAAGCTTTTCGTGCACTTGCTGCAGACGAAGCAGAAACTCAGCTGGGACGAGCCGCTTCCTCCTTCACTGCAGAGAGAATGGAGTAAGATCTGCAAACAGGTGAACCATTCAAAAAACTTTTCAGTGCCGAGCTTTGTTGGTGAAAGATCGCACGAATACGCTTTAGTCGCGTACGTTGACTCGTCAAAATCAATTAACGGCGCAGTCATCTACATTCAAAACCGTACGACCAACAAAGTAGAGTTCCTGACGGCGACGAATCGCATTGTTGGCACAAAGTTAGCAACAAAAACCATTCCCATGCTGGAGATGCAGGCTATTGAGCTGGGAGTCGAAAATTTGATCGAACTAGTCAAAGACTTGACGGGCTCGGCAATGATGAACCCATTAAAAATCTGTTCGCTGACTCTGTATACTGACAGCTTAGTTTGCCTCCATTGGCTCAACTCCTTTGCCGTAAAATACGATAAAATTGAGAAAAAATAAATCTTCGTTCAAAATCGGCTTAGTGCGAATGATGAACTATGCAAGAATTTTCCAGTGACTTTCAGACATACTGTTGGTAATGTAAATCCTGCAGACCTTTTGACAAGGCAAATTAGCCCTGAACGACTGCAAAACAGCAGCTATCATTCAGGCCCCTGCTTAATTGCTCGCCCTCCTAGCCTAGATGAGTTACTCGTGACAGTGCCTAACCCTCTTGTGCAGAACGCGGCTTTTGTAGCAACTTTGCAGTCTACCGAGCCCGGCGGCACTCGGTCCAAGCACGCAGGATTTCTACACCGCCCACCCCTCTCCCTCCACCTCCGAGCAGCTACTGAAGTTGCCATTCGCGCCTATTATTGAACTATGTAGTACTACTGAGGTTAATTAACCTATCTGATCGTTATGCAGTTATTATTAATCACTGCAATATAACCACTACAAGTACTTAGTAAGTAGATATTACAGCGGAATACCAAATTCAACCTGTATTAAATTATTATAGTCAGTTTTTACAACGACCGCTGGTGTTTGGATATTCGACCCTCCATCTCGGCACGCAAAAACAGGCATTTTTAAACTTTTTCAAGTTAACCTTAAACTAACTGAACTTGGCCTAACCTAATCCAACCTCACCTAACTTAACCTAACCTCTTAACCTAACTTAACTTAACTTAACCTAACCTAAATTAATTTAACCTAACATTTGTGTAGCTGATTGGAGGTGGTGCTGTAGCTGGTTGGAGGTGGAGGGAGAGGGCTGGGCGGTGTAGAAATCCTGCGAGATTAGACCCTGTGCAGCCCGGCGATCAATCGTCACTCGTTCCCGAAGAACATGTAGTGCCTATTGATAGGTTTTCCAGTTGGCGCAAGCTAGTAATGGTGGTGTCGTACGTGCTATTTTTTGTTTCTCTGCTGAAAACTTCAGTTTCGAAGGTTCGGCACTCAGTTTCTGAGACGCCATCGGTACTTAACTTCTACAAAGAAGCCATTACTCGAATTATTCGAGTAGAACAAAGAAAACATTTTCCTGACGTGTTTTCTCACTTAACCAGCAAATGCAATTCGGTCAGAGCTCCTAATTTAATAAATAAGCTAAACATTGTTGTCAACGACGCTGGATTGTTATGTGTGAAAAGTAAACTGAACGAAACTTACGATTTTCCTGTTTTGCTTCCAAAGTCAAGCAAACTTACTAACTTGATCATTCTTGATCTACATGCAAAGCTCTCTCATTCAGGTCTCTACGTAATTTTGAAAGAGCTACGAACTAAATTTTGGATCCCTTGTCTCTTTTCGAGCGTTCGGAAAGTTCTTAAAGGATGTATCTGCTGCAGAAAGCTAAATGCTAGGCCTATTCGTCTTAACCAAAATTCTTACCGTGATTTTAGGATTAACCCTCCGAAAGCTGTATTCTCTTCCGTGTTCGCAGATTACATGGGACCGTGGACTGTGACACTTGGAGGAGAAGCAACGAAAGTATGGGTTCTAATTATATCCTGTCTCTGGAGTAGAGCGGTAAATTTGAAGGTTTGTATAAAAACCAACGTTTCTGAATTTCTGCGAGCCTTGCAGCTACACATTTACGAATTCGGAATGTTCACTAATTTTGCCTCGGATTTAGGCAGTCAAATGGTTGCAGGTACAAACCTAATCAAATCGTTTCTTGATGATTTTGAAACCAAAAGCTTCCTAGAGAGCTACGGAATTAAAGCCGTCAACTTTCACGCCTATCCAAAGGGCAATAGCGCTCTAGGTTCGATAGTGGAAACCTTGGTAAAACAAACTAAAAAACTTGTGCGTGGTGCTGTTAAAAACTCGAAACTAGACTATTATGGATTTCAGTTCATAATTTCTGAAACCACTCACCTTATCAATCGACGTCCTGTGGCCAACTTGGAGTCACTGCGAGATGATCCTTCAGCTCCGTCGCCTATAACGCCCGAAATGTTGATTCGAGGCAGAGACCTAATCTCTTTGAATGTTGTTCCTCATTTGCAGGTCGAAGACTGGTATTCACCAGAGTACGGTACGAACGCGTTCCTAAGCGACAAGTACCGACAACTGAGAAACTCTTTGAAGAGACTAAATGAATACTATTATGATCAATTTATTTCAACTTTGATTACCCAGGGAACTAATGACCCTTTCATGTATAAAAAAGTGATGCATAAGCCACTTAAAGTTGGCGACATAGTTCTTTTGAAGGAATTAAACTGTAAACAGACTAATTACCCTCTAGCCGTAGTCAGATCGGTGGAACAAAATTCCTTGGGCGAGGTGACGGCTGCTCGAGTATTCAAAGGACGCACACGCGAACTAGTGTACCGCCATGTTCAGTCGCTCATCTTGCTCCTTCCTCGCGATGTACATTCCTCTAACGTTTCAGACACAGAGCATGCAAATTCCAGCTCTGCGCAGCCTCCTGCAGGTGCTGCAGTTTCGCTCGACAACGCCCCGAGCACCGGTCGCGTTCCTCGAGTGGCTGGTGCGCGTTGTGCTCAATTGAGTCGCCGCCTCATGCGGGATGGTGAACTTTAAGTTAAGTTAGCTTAAGAATTTATTCAAAAATTTCCTACGGAGCGCTATATCATAGTATAATGTACTATAAACTAGGTTTCTGTGTTCCTAATTTTAAGTTTGAATTAGCTAATAAGAACCAATTCTTGTTCCACGTTCTAAATTAAGGTTAAAATTAGCTAATTAAAATCAATAGTTGGTTTTCATATAACTCAATAAAAACCAACCCTTTGCCGGGAGTGTAGAAAATAAATAAGACAGGTAGAGCATCACCAGTTCTAGCGCTAGGCTTACCGGTAGCTAACCTGACTGCAACCTATAGGCTTCCTGAATGTATCATCAACTTTAGTTCGGGAGCTTGCCATTAGAGCTTGGGGCAGATCATTTTGACCCTTCCAGCCAGCACAACGTAATAATTCGGTTGTGCTCCTCTCAGCATGCACTCTCACTTTCTTTCATCCGGTGAAGCTATAACCCTCCAGATGGAGAGCTAAGCACTCCAGGTGCCTGTGTCGTCCAGTCCTCGTCCTTCCGCCCGCTACGTGACACCTTACCCCTACAAGGGATAACACCCAGCCTGCCTGATGGATGCTTATGAAGAACGTCACGTCTCTGAGTCGACGTTCTAGAGGTTGGTTACCAGTTAGCTTGGCGTGAGTCAACTGGTGATGCTAGAATCGGCTTTAACTTTAGAACTATCAACGTAACCCACAACTGCCTGGCATTACTATTACTAGACCCTCATGGCATTACTATTACTATAACTTGACCCTTGTGGCATTACTATTACTATACCTTGACCCTTGTGGCATTACTATTACTATACCTTGACCCTTGTGGCATTACTATTACTATACCTTGACCCTTGTGGCATTACTATTACTATACCTTGACCCTTGTGGCATTACTATTACTATACCTTGACCCTTGTGGCATTACTATTACTATACTTTGACCCTTGTGGCATTAATATTACTATAACTATAACTATAACTTGGCCTTTGCGGCGCCTATAACTAAAACTAATAACAGTGTATTGTTACCTTATAATACGAAAATTACACAATTTCATTTTTACCTCGCCAGGCAACGGGAGATGGTGGCAGGATTAGAGGTCCCACGCCCTAGCGGTCCTCAACTGCATCAACACCTCCCTTCCGGGAATATTTGTGTTCCTTAGCCATTGACTGGTGTATTTTTGTTTCAAAAGACAGGCAAATAAATTATTCCCGGCTGGATATAACTTTAATTCCAATCCTACCCCAAAATCTTTCGTATCTTCAACCTTCTCGACCTTCTTTATTAATGGTTTTTCCGGCTCCTAGTTTAGGCAGTTTGAAGAACTTCTTCTCATGTACTGTTTTGCTAACAATCGATTTCTTGTTGTTTCTGATTTTAATGCCTTCGTTGTTTTCATTTTTATGAAATTTATCTGAGAAGATCCTCTACATATTCCATCTAGCGCCAATTTTCCATATAAAGCAACGCCATCTTGTACAACATATGAAACTTTAGAGTTTTTCTTTACTAGTTTCTTAGCGATTTGGTTATCGGGACACACTCTTCTTCAATAAGTCTGTGAAGTGATCTGCATGAACATGTAAGGGTGCGTTCACACTACGAGCGGAGCGAGCGGAGCGGCAATAATGTTTGTACAGGTTTGAATGCAGAAACGCTTGGCTGTTCACACGACAAGCGGAGCGGAGCGGCACGCTCGGGAAATTCGTTGGGATTTTTTGACGCTCGCGTCGAGCGTTTCTCCTCGGCTCCGCCTTTGGATCGTCATATCTTACAGGGGTAGAATTGTCGTTTGAGTTGAAAAAATCTAGTATATAACTATTTATTTGTACAACTAATCATATAAAAATTATAACTGATAGTGTAACATGTAATATTTTAGTGTAATTTCACCCATTTGGGTTCATTAATCATTTATTTCTATTTTCTTCTGCTCTCTCTGATAAGTTATTTTATTATTCCTTTAGATTAAGTAATTTATTTTGCTTTTCTCGTGATGTAGTTTCATCTTTCTTGTGATGCTGTGTATTTTATTATATGATCTTGATTAAAGTAAAATTATGTACGATTTTTTATTAAAGTTTTCATTTTTTCCGTAAAATGGGAGAAAAAGGAGGCCGTATGATGATGAGGAGGACTCAATGAGTGTCAAATACACAATAAGTTGCAAAATTTTATGAGCTTGGGTGATTTTTTCCAATACTAACGGAAAGCATATCAGTGTTTCGAGAACTATTTGGTCAGGACAAGTCAATATTGGTCAGTATTTTTCACTTAGGTTTCTCTGGCATAACCCTATATTTCTGAAGGGAATTACTTTACGTTCACTCACGTTTAAGTCACCACAAGACACATTTTTGTTCGTACTGGCCTACGAAAACCTGTAGTAATATATGTGATACAGCCTATATGGAAAGACTTTAATTTTGCTTAAACTACTTTGCTTTACATGTATCCTCAATAAAAATTTGTGGATTGCTAAACAGCAAATTTATCTAATCTCGTTGGAAATTTTTCTTTCTATAAGGGATTGTAGTACATCAAAAGTTGCCAGCTTCATCCGTAAATACTCGTAGAATTGTGATTTATCTCTCCCCAGTGCTTCGAAGAGATAGTGGTATTCTCCATAGCGATCTCTCCTCATGTTGATGGGATGGATCCAGTGTTTCTGTTTTGCCGTTGAGCAACAGAAGCGCATTCACGGAACGCTCCATAGCGACTGATGCTTGTGAAGGTCGCTCTGCTCAGCTCACATGTGAACACACGCGCCGCGCCGCTCCGCTCCGTGCCGCTCCGCTCCGCGCCGCTCCGCTCGTGGTGTGAACGCACCCTAAGGCCTGATGGTGTAGTTGCAGCTGCAGCCATTGAGTTCCGTTTGAGGCGTGTGAAGCAGCGGCTGTACAGAAAAAATCCTGCGATGAGGAATTCACTCCTTGCTATTTCTTCTGTCTCTGCTGGTTGATTTTGTAATAAATTGAGTAAGAAGATTTTATAGTTTCAAATTCAGCTTTGTCTTCCAGAAGCTTGTTCATAGCTGATATGTTTATATTTTTCATGGTACAGTTACAAAGTTTGCAACAGCTCGAAGTTTCGTAGCGTTCATCTTGTTAAAGCCCAGACTTTGATGAACAGTCTGGGTTATTCATCCATTCCTTATTGAATGACTAGTCATACCATTTTGTTTTCTTCTTCTGAGGCTCCATGTTCAAGGCTATAGAAAATTAAACTCGACAGTGTCCACTGTGGCACAGATTCAGGGCGGGCGCACACATCAAAATCGCTCTAGGTGGTTGCTGTACCTGGCAGCACAGGGTCTAATCTCGCAGGATTTCTACACCGCCCAGCCCTCACCCTCCACCTCCAACCAGCTACAGAACCACCTCCAAGCAGCTACAGAAATATTAGGTTAAATTAATTTAGGTAAGGTTAAGTTAAGTTAAGTTAGGTTAAGAGGTTAGGTTAAGTTAGGTTAGGTTGGGTAAGGTTAGGCCAAGTTCAGTTAGTTTAAGTTTAACTTAAAAAAAGTTAAAAAATGCCTGTTTTTGCGTGGCGCGAATGGCAACTTCAGTAGCTGCTCGTAAGTGGAGGGAAAGGGTTGGGCGGTGTTGAAATCCTGTGAGCTTGGACCCAGTGCTACCTGGCACACGCTTGTTACAAACGAATGTTTAACGAGCTTTGAACAAGTACTTCACGAGATTAATTTTCCTCTCAGATTAATTAAAAAATATTCTCATTGGTGATGAAAATGTGTTTGAATCTTGCTGTTATTCAGTAAGCATGTAATTAATGAACAATGAGATCATTGCGTCAAATTCCCAAGAATTCGATAGTATTTACTCAGATTTCCCAATCTCCCTAGGATGAAAGTGATTTCCCAAGATCTTGGGAAATTTCCCAATGGATGGCAGCCCTGGTGCCTTGTCGTCTGAATAATTTTTTAGTGTGAATGAATAGTAATGAAAAGTAGTGATATGTTTTTTCACTATTAATTCCATTCTTATTTTATAGTAAGTGTTAACACATTTGAGCTTCAAACTTCTATGTTGCAGTATAATTCCACTTGAGAAACCTTTAACAAGAAACAATATGCAATATTTTCAATTCAGATGTACCGATAGTTTCGGTATCGGCATTTTTCTATTATCTGTACATCACTAGTTTTCAATTTATTAGTAAGAAAATTAAACTTCATAAATATCTGACGAGCTGTGTTATAAAATTACGGAATAACGATGTTCAAAGAAGAAAACATCAATATTTACTTGAATTCGTTCGCGGAAATTAAGAATTCTCTTTCAAAGAATCTCCAAAGGAAAACATTTATGAACGTTTTAAATGAATGATATTTTACTCGCAGATACATCATTTTTAAGTTATTAACCTGTGAAGTTATTGGAACTTTGTATATTAAAGCGGAGAAACAGAAACGTAAATATGATGTAATACAGCATGACGTGATGCTAGGTTAAATTAGGTTAGGTAACGTTAGATTAGCTGAATAAACTAACCTAAAATAACTTAACTTAGCCATACTGACACTGATGGTTACCGCCGAATTACTGGGCGTATTTCTAGAATGCAGGTACGTTGCAGCCGAATATATAATGCTACTTTAACCTGAACGTAATTCCATGTTATAGCTTGAAAATTACGTATCAGCGAGCAAAATGTCATTCGTGTAAAGCGTTCTTATATGAGCGCCTTTAGTGATTCTTTAAAACAGAGGTCGTGATTTCCGTGAATGCATTAAAGTAAATACTGACCGAATAAAACTCCTTAAACACCTTATGAACATTTGCATTATTGATGAGTTAGAGTTGAATTATATTTTGAATTGAGGAGCTTTCCACTAGCAAACGTTGCGTGATCGTAGGCTAGTGATGTACAGATATATCGGTAGCGGCAAAACCTGGCCGATATTTCATCGATACTTTCCAATAATACGTACTTTACCGTGAAAATGAGGTCATAATTCGTTGAAACAAAAGTATAATCAACTAAAGCCTATTCATACCAAGTAAATTAGCTAAATGTTGAATTACATAGTTTAATCAGGTCCGCTAAGTGAATTTACTACGTTGAATTCCCGATGTCACGGACGGTCTGTAAGTCAAAACTTTGTGGCATAAATAGTTAAACACAGTTGAGACATAAAATTATTATACTTTTACAACTAAAACCTTTTAAGCTAACAAAAATTAAACATCCCATATATAGTTGAAAGTGCTTTTTAAAATTTGTATAAATTCAACATAAAAATAACTGAAAATTCTATTTTAATTGAGCTTGTAGGTCGTTAAATATTACAAAGCTAAGTAATTTATTTCAATTTAGCATGCAAATCGCCGTTCATCACAAATCTTGCATTTGTCTTCTATTTTAAGATGTTTGAAAAAAATCACGAACAATCTTATAGTTGGTTGCGTGTTAGCGCATCTCTCCGGTTTCGGATCTTATCGAATTTTAATGTTTTCTTTTCGTAAAAGTATGTATTTTGGTGTGAAAAACATGAAAATGATAACCATATTGCGGAGAAATTATTGTTTCGGTCTGCTTTTGAAAACATTTGCTATTACAATTAGTCTACATTACTTTGCAATACGGTTTGAAACATCTATTGCAAGGATTTCATTTTGTTATTTTATTGCAACAATATAGTTAACAAAGCTAGAGCAGTTCTATTATTCCTAATCGAAAACTTTATTGTTAATATTGTAATATTATTAGATAAATTACTTAAAAATTTTATTACATTACTCATGTTGGGCTTATAATAATTATATTTTAATAAAATTGTAAAAGTATCGGAAACTTGACTTGGATTAATTTGAACTTGACTTGGATTAAATTGAACTTGACTTGGATTAAATTGAACTTGACTTGGATTAAATTGAACTTGACTTGGATCAATTTGAACTTGACTTGGATCAATTTGAACTTGACTTGGATTAATTTGAACTTGACTCGGATTAATTTGAACTTTACTCGGATTAATTTGAACTTGACTTAGATGAATTTGAAGTGAAAAAGGTGTAGTTCCAAAAGTGGACAAAAACAATAATTTATCCACAAAATAGTTAGCATGTTTGTATTTTCCACATCAAAATACATATTTCGGCGAAAAGAAAACATTAATATTCGATAGGCCCCGAAAACAAAAAGATCCAAACACGCGCAACTAACTATAAGATTGTTCGTGAATTTTTCAGCATCGTAAATTAAAGAAAAATGAAATATTCCTAGTGTACGGGGATTCATGTGCTAAATTAAAATAAAATTATTCGCTTTGTAGTATTTGACGATTTACAAGATAAATAAAAATCAAATTTTCAGCTTTTTCTGCATTAAATTTCAAAAACTTTAAAATACACCTTCTACATTATTTACATAATTGGTTTGATTTTGGTTCGCCTGTTTTGTTGTTTAAGTATCATAATTTTAGGTCGCTTCTGTTTTCAACTATTCATGTTACATAGCTTTCACTTACTGACCGTACATGCCTCATGACGGGAGCCGCTCGACGGAGTCGGTGGTGGTGAGTGGTGTGCCTCAGGGATCCGTTTTGGGTCCACTCCTTTTCCTGATCCACATTTCGGACATCGATGTCAATCTGTTGCACTCACGGGCCTCATCCTTCGCTGACGACACCAGAGTCTTGAAAACTATTGCTACGGTGGAGGACTGTGAGGCTCTACAGAGTGACCTCCAGAAGATTTGCGAGTGGGCAACGCGAAACAACATGACCTTCAATGAAAATATATTTGAGTTGGTGCGGTATGGTTTGCAACCTGACCCCTCCTATGCGTACAGCCCCACTGGAGGTTCAGCGATCGACCGCAAGTCTTCGGTCAGGGATCTGGGGGTCGTAATCTCGGATGACGTTGGCTTCGGAGAGCACATTAACCAGGTGGTGCTTAGGTGCAGACGCCAGATCGGATGGATCCTGCGAACCTTTAAGACAAGGGAAGCCCCACTAATGCTGAAATTGTTCAAATCGTTAGTCCTCCCATTGGCAGAGTACTGTTGTCAGCTCTGGAGTCCGAGCACTGTTGGCGAAGTACAGAAGTTGGAGGGTGTACAGAGGACCTTCACTGCAAGGATCGACGGAATGCAGTCGTTTGACTACTGGAAACGGCTATCACACCTGTCCCTGTTTTCATTACAGCGTCGCCGTGAAAGGTACCTCATCATATATACCTGGAAGGTTCTGAATGGCTTGGCTCCGAACTTCAGGGACCAGGCGATGCGACTAACAGCCCAGCGGCACATTCGGCGAGGGAAAACTTGTAACATCCCAGCCTTTACCAGCAGGGCGCTGGCGAGCATCAGAACGAGGCATGAAAACTCGTTCTCTGTTATGGGTCCTCGCCTGATCAACTGTCTTCCGGCTAATACCAGGGAGTTTGAGGGGACACTGGAGTCTTTCAAAGGGAGACTCGATGGATTTTTGAGGACGATCCCGGACAAGCCTCCCTTGCCCCATTGCTACCAGCCTTCTGAGGGTAATAGTATCCTGCAGCAGCTGGCATATATGAGAGCGGCTGCCCCCTAACCTTGCCCCGGCAAGGGAAGGAGGGCTGACGCCGCTCGTTCTGGAGGCGTCGTGGCCTGCCTCGGCTGTGGTGGAGCTGCTGGCTCCCTTTGCTGAGGACCTGGGGCTCCGTCGCTGCGGGGAGGTTGGCGGCGTCGTGAGGCGGCGACTCATCGTGGCCTGGAGCTGTGCTCCAAACTATATCTCAGGATCTCAGGAATCTCAGGCATCGGGAAGTCGAAGAAGTAAATTCAGTTAGCGGGCCTTATTATTAAACACTGTAATTCAACAGTTAGCTAACTGATTTACTAGGTATGAATAGGCTCTTTATTTGATCATACTTTTACTTTCATGATTTATGACCTTCATTTCTATGATAAAATACGCATTATTGAAAATTATCGGCCGGATTTTACCAACACCAGTAGAAATGACCGATACCAATACATCGCTTCATCAATAATTTTATGACAGGATTTTATAAATATTTTTTAACGTTTCGATCCGAATTTCAAATAAAAAGACAGCCATTTACATTTATGTGCAACGGCCAAAAAGAAAGACGGTTGGATGCTGCATTGGCTACTCTAACGGAAGCTTCATAAGAAAATGACGCTGGAACGCACAAAGAGTCGTTTTCTTCTAAAATTTCGCTTGTATATGAGTTCGGACCCGTGACTTCTGGGGAAGATGGTGATTCTTCTTGTTGACGAGGAACGAGAGATGGCCCAACTATTAGCTTCACCACCTCGGTCAATTGATATTTATGACGATTCATCGTTGTGGTGGGGCTGGTAGTGAAGGCAATGTAAAAGCAACAAAATGTGGAAACCAAACCTGAATGTCCCTCGTCCGTCTTCAGCAACCTCGGAATTGAAGGACGTTCTTGAAGGTGATCAACAATGTGTTCAGGTACATATTTGTGTGTGTGTGTGGGTGGGTGGGGTGTGGTTATACCAAATATCTGATCGTAGCTACCAAATATCTACGTGAATGTATTGGTTAAGGTTGCGCAATTGATTCATATATCCTAAATAAGGGTAGATGATATTTAATATTGGTGTGCGGTTAGCATGGTATGTAAATATTGTTGCTTCTTCACCCTAGCAAAATCAGAATCACAGGTGATCTCTGTACGGTGGATAAGAAACGCTACCAGCTGCCAGTGTATGACGTCACAACCATATGTATATTTGCTCGTGACGTCATACACTGGCAGCTGGGAGCGTTTTTTAGGCGATTGCGTAGAGGTGGATACCCGTGATTTGGAGTTGATTAAGGTTGCGAAGTGAGCGATTCATTGGATGTAGAGTTGGGTTGAGGTTGATTTGAAACCATTCACCGGCCTAAGTTGGTTTTAGAGGTGATTTGAGGTTGATTTGAAGCTGTTCACCGACCAAAGTTGGTAGCAGTATGAACGTATTGAGGGCGCAGTATGGTCGCGGAGACTGGACATTTGACCCTCAAATAGACGGTAAACCAACCTCAAATCGTCCATGTTTCCACTCATATCCCACCGGTGTACCGTCCTCGATTTTCAATAGGGTTAGAAGGGCGTGCAACCTACCCTCAATCCGCCCCAGTAGCACAGCCATGGAGGGGGCATGGGGGCCATGCCACCCCTGGAATGTTGAGCTGGGGGCCAATTTCAGTCATCGTTTTCAGTAAAATAATAAGATTGCTGATAGTTAATGCCTACCCCCCCCCCCTTCCCCGATATTATTTGTCTGAGGTTCTGCCCCCCCCCCCCCCGAAACTTTCGGGTGGCTGTGCCACCGCTCCACCTGATACAGCGTCACACTCATGCGGCTAAAAATAAAATGCTTACTGCTAAAGTGTTGCTTATGAATACGGTAAGTTCTTAAAGTGATCATTATTTGGGCTTCCACAGTTCCGACAGACCAGTCGTGTTAAATTAAGCAATGCAAAGTGGATTAAAACAAAGTTGAATAGATGAGTTCGTTATCAAGTGTTCTAGCACACGCACAAATCACTGCTTGTGCCAATCCAGTGAACCAAAACCGCGTGAATAAGGAAGGAAAGAAAAAGGAAAAATGGACAAGCTGTAGCAAGTTGATTCCAAAGTATATACCCAAAAGTCGCGAAAAAATGAGTGCAGCTAATAGAGGAGTTTCCCATATCTTCCACGCCGTAAACTCTTACAGAACACATAAGAACACTTTTCTCTATTATGTTGGAACTGTAGATCCATTTACCCGAAAATAGATGAAATATCTTGTACTATCACTGAGCTGAACAGCAATTTTGATGTTCTCAGTTTCACCGAAAGTTGGCTAGACGACTCATCTAAAGACCTGATTCAAATTCAAAACTATTATAGCCATCATTCACTCCGTAGTAACAAACGTGGTGGTGGCATCAGTACGTACATATCTAAACATATATCTTCGAAAGTCATTTTAAGTGCAACTATGAATCGTGAACATATTGAGACTTTATTTATAGAACTAACGAAAAATGATAAACGGATTGTGCTTGGGACAGTATATAGGCCCCCAACAGCTTGTAACGTCTCTTTCCTGAACGAGCTTCAAAGCATAATATCTCAGTTCAACAAGTCTCTATATAATGACATAATAATCTGCGGGGATTTCAACTACAATCTTCTACAATATGATAGCTGTGAGCAAACCTCAAACTTCATAAATGTTTTTCAGTCTAGCTCCTTCCTTCCAATCATCACGAAACCTACGCGTGTTGCTTCTGAATCGGCTACGTTACTCGATAATATTTTTATGTTAGATCCGACTGATTTTCTTACCGGAATAATAACTTCTGACTTATCTGACCATTTCCCGGTGTTTCTCATCAAGAAAAATGTCTATAATCCTTGTCCCAGCCCACAGGCTGATACTTATTCATTTCGTTGTGTAAACGAATACAACTTGGGAACAATGCGAACTGTTCTAGAAGAATTAATGCCATCATTAGACATCTATGAACGGGACAATAATGCGATAAACATTGATGAAGCAATACTAAATTTAACTGAGATTATAACGACCGCATATAACCAGTGTTGCCCAATAATCACCCGCACAATTACGCCGAAAAATAGACATAAGCCCTGGATTACTGAAGATATCGTGATCAATATAAAGAAACGTCAAGCGTACCTAGCCTTACTATACGAAGGGCGAATATCTAAAGTAACGTATAACCGATTCAGGAATCATGTGACAAATCAAATACGAACCTCAAAACGAGACTACTTCACGCGCAAATTTACTGAATACAAAACTGATATTAAAAAAACTTGGCGCCTGCTTAATTCATGCTATAAACCGAATAATAATACTACGAAAACAATTGAGTCCGTCGTTCACGAAAATGTAAAATACCACGAGAAAAAAGATATTGCAACTGTGTTTAACAACTTTTTTGTAAACATAGGAAAAAATATAGCCGATAGTGTCTTCAGTGAACCCAGAGACCACTTGCAATACATGGACCATGTCCGTGAACCTAACTCTTTCTTTTTCACGCCAACTAATCCCTCCGATGTAATTACGTGCATAAACAACTTGAAAAATAAATCAAGTGGATTGAAAAATTTTTCGGCTAAAGTTCTTAAGGCTATAGCTGATATAATAGCACCGTGCATATCTTATATTATCAACCAATCCCTTTCTCAAGGTATCTTCCCCAACTCTTTCAAAGTTGCGAGAGTCACCCCTATTTTTGAAAATGGTGATAAAAACTGCATTAACAATTATAGACCTATCTCTGTACTACCAATTATTAGCAAAATATTCGAGAAAATTGTGTATAAAAAGTGTATTCGTATTTTGAACAAAAATCTTTCCTCTACGACAAACAATACGGTTTTCGTTCTAAGAAATCTACGACACAAGCGGTATTAAATCATTTGCAATACCTTTATTCTAATATAGATGAAGGAAAGCTTGTTTTCTCCGTATTTCTTGACTTTCGAAAAGCATTCGATTGTGTGGACCATAACGTATTACTCTCGAAACTACACTGTTATGGCATTCGAGGGGCTGCCCATGATTGGTTCAGATCATACTTAGCAAATCGGAAACAATACGTTGTCATTGACGACGCAGAATCAGACCCACAGACAATTAGCCATGGAGTTCCACAAGGATCTGTCCTTGGGCCTCTCCTATTTCTAATTTTTATCAATGATATCATTAAATCTACATCATTCTTCAAATTCATACTCTTTGCCGATGACAGTACCCTTTCTGCGGTCCTTCCAGACCAAAATCCCGCTAGGATGGCGGAGCGTATAAATAATGAACTTCATAAGGTTTCATTGTGGCTTAAAGCTAATAAAATAAGCCTTAATATCCATAAAACAAAATATATTACATTCTCATACAAGAAAAATATATCTCTCCCACGCATTCAAATTGGCGAAGGTGAAATCGAAGAAACCCACTCAAGTAAATTCCTGGGCATCATAATAGACAAACATCTAACCTTTAAAGAGCACATCGCTCATATTAGTTCTAAATTATCAAAATCTATCGGAATCCTAAATAAAGTTAAAAATTTCCTGCCTGAAACAGCCTTACAAATGCTCTACCGAACGCTCATTTCACCATACTTGCAATACGGAATAGAAGCATGGTACGGAACTGATAAAAATAAAACCAACAAAATTTTTACCCTGCAAAAAAGAGCCATAAGAGCGGTAAAGAATCTAGAATATAATGCTCACACAAATGACTCATTCAAAAATTTACGAATACTTAAGCTCTCGGATCTCTACAAAATCTCCATTTGCAATTTCATTTACAAAACATTAACAAATGATGGCGACAATAGCCTAAAACAACTATTAACTGCGCAAACTGGTCATCACGACCATTTAACCCGAAATAGAAGTAAATTCATGCTTCCTTATTACTCAAAGGCTCGGTCACAACACAGTATCCTCTTCGTTGGAACTAAAACTTGGAACTCAATACCTGCGGAGATCCGTGAAAGTAATTCTTATAAGGTATTCAAAAATAATCTTGAGTCTCACTTCCTATCAGATTACTAGTCGTGTAAGATCACAGAGTCAAACCTTGTCACCTACATAACTGGTCCTAATAATGTAATTCGCCGTGGTTAATTTCGCCGATCTTCAGTCTGTTCATGAATCGTTTGTCGACTATACTGTTAAATCAAGTCCATATGAACTATATTGTGAAATGAAGTGTCTAATTTCGAGTTAATTATCTCATTGATCAGTCTAATGCGTCTCTAGTTTAAGTGAATTAGGTTAAACATTATTGTACTCCTAAGACTAACCTTGATGGTAGGATGCCCTAGAAGTCACTGAACTTATTCGGGCCCACAGGTAGCTATACTCAAATTTGACCATTGTACTAGACTTAAGAAACATTTTATCTCTGTATCACCTGTGGTAAATAAATTGTTTAAATTGTTTAAATTGTTTAAATATTTGAAATCCGTGAGCGTTCCTTCACAAGGACCTCAGTCACCTACTCTGCATGCGACGCAGAGCTGAAATGAGCGACTTTCTCATGCATGTATGTGATAAAAAACATACTTAATGGTCCCAAAACTAAGTTACATTTGCGTCGACAAGTCACAAACCTTCAACTTCTCACTTCGCTTCCTATCGGAGAGATAGAGACTCATTTATAAGAGCTCGTATCGCACTGCGTGGAGCAGCGTAGGTAACAGGGCTGCTGGTGCTCGATATTATTCAAGTACAAATATTAATCCTATTTAGGCGTCTCACAATGATATTTATGTTGTGTTTTTCCTGGGTCTGCTTTGGCTGAAACAATTGATTGGCATTTTTTATCAATGTGACCGCAAAAAATTTCTGTAGCTTACAGAAAACTGTTTCGTTTCTGCGAAAGTCATTTTGGCTGCGGCCTGCCGGTGTAGGAGACTGTACCCGCATGTGGGAATTGTGTATTTTTCCTTATGTTTATACTGAAAGCACGGTGTTGAATGTTGCCCTATGTTATTACTGAAAGCAGGGTGTTGAATGTTGTCCTATGCAGAAAGCGAGTGTTGAATGTTGCCCTATGTTATTACTGGAGGCAGGGTGTTGAATGTTTCCGTATGTTATTACTGGGAGCTGGTGATGAATTTTGCCTTATGTTATTACTGAAATCTGGGTTTCGAATTTTGCCTACAATTTGAATTTTTTTCGAATAATTTTCTAACAATGCGTCTGTGGCATTACTCTCATTATTGTGTACCCATTACTTGGATTTACATGCTTAAAAACCCACAAACCCCTCAAGGGGATACTACAATTGTATCTATGAAGATTGCTGCACCCAGGGAGAATCGATGTGTGGCCCTGAGATGAAAGTTAAGTAGACTTTCTCCACGTTGATATAGAAAGTTTTTCGTTTTATTGAGGAACATTTTTTTCGGTTGACTACTGCGCTACTGTCCTGTGTTTCAGCACCCCTAACTTTCTTATTCAACTGTTATCTTGTCTCATAACCTTCCGTCTTAACTTACTGTTTCTGTGCACGCGAGACTCTGTGCGGAGACACCCTTCAGCACACAGGTGTGGCCGATGATTTTAAGAAAAGGGATATTTTCTACTTTCTCGTTAAACTAAGGTGTATTCTTGCGTAGTTTTTAATTGTTTGCTTCCGGACAACATAAGAAAGGTTAAAGAAAAACATTCAATGCTACAAACAATTTTTAATAACCTGCTGAACTGAAAGTAATTATTCTCAATATTTGCAAAGTTGACCACGCTTGTGCAAAACTGTTGTGATGCGCTTTGGCGTGCTGTTTGCTAATTTTTCAATGATATTAAGGTCAGAGTACCTCCACTCTTCGTCAATTAAAGCTTCAAGTTGTGCTCTATTACTTGGCTTCCTCTTGTGTTCACTCGACTTTTGATGATCGATTATAAATTTTCGAGCGGATTCAGATCAGCATAATTTCCATGCCAACCACTCAAAATCTCCACTCCATTGTCATCAAGAAACTTTTTAAACACTCTTGCATTATGACAGGGCGCGCCATCATGTTAGTAAACCCCCGGTAAACTGACCAGCTCTTGTTGGTAGGAGATGATCTTGACATTCAGGTACCAGACCAAATTCAATGCTGTGTTTTTGGGTAAAATCACCTGTGTTCCAGTTCCCTCACCTGCAAAGCAGCCCCACGTACCCAGACGTGAAGAGCGGCAGCATGCTTGACCTTTGGAACGACACACTACTTGTTAAATCTCTGCCTTTTTCTTCGTCGCACTAGGCTTTTCCCGAAGGTGTCGAAAAGGGGAAACGGAGATTCATTAGAAAAAATTACTTTGTCTTTTTGTTCAGCAGTCTAATTCTGGTACTTATTACAAAAATTTAGCCGGTCTTTGATGTTCTTTGCTGTCAAAAGAGGTTTCTTCGCAGCTCTACTGAAAGCAAGTTCGTTGTCGAAGAGTCATCGTCGAACAGGCATGGCATGGACGCCGTCCCTCTCCCATTCCAGCGCAAGCTCCAAACTGCAGACAGTCCTTCACCAAAACGAGTAGCGCACTAAAGACCTTTCTTAACGAACCGACTACAAACTTTTCCTGCCCGTGGCTGTCTTTACCACTACGGACGGATTTTGTCTCGTTGAATTGTTTCATCAATCTATAGACAGTTGACGATAATGTGAGTTGCTTATCAACAATTTCTTTTTTGATAGACCACTCTGGTAGAGAAGAATTCTGGTTTTGAAAATAATCAAGCCACTGACCTTGCAAATTATTTTTCTTCAGTTCCAGTGCTCATATTAGCTTTTAAACCAGCACAAATAGGGTTTTCGTATTTTAGAACAAACAAAGTAGGTAAATTTTCAAGAAAATTCACGTACTTTTTTTAAACCTCTCAAAGTAAACACAATCGACTGTCAACGATTAGGCATAAGTACATTATGAAATAAACCCTTGAAATAAACTAAAATTCTAAAAATCATTGGCCACACCTGTAGATTCCGCGTTCCCCTAACTCCATACTGAATGGATAATTATTCATCAATTCGTCCTTTCTTCGAACGTCATTGTTGGGGTAAGGGAGGCTAAAATTAACTTATAATCAATCAACCTACAAATTTCCAAGTTTTCCTTTCAATGACACGTTCGACAATTTACGTGAGTGATGCACTGCCTCTATTTCGGAACAAAAAAAATGAAATGTTGTTGAGAATTTTCGTGTGCGCCTCTCAGGTACTTTTCCGTTTGAACTTTAGAGGCTTACAGTCGACCGGGGACGGAGGAGGAAGCGATGTCGGTGAGATCTTTTTTATTCATATTAGAGATTTATAATTGATACCATTACGCGACGCACTTACCTAAACTCTCTGCTCATCGAGTGTAACTTAGGTTTTAAGTGAAACCTCGAAGTGCTGCTCAACGCCAGTGCATTCGCCCCAACTTACGTAATCTTGGTTCATTTCTTTGACCGAGCTCCTAATTTGGTTTGTGTGAATGTGTGTGTTGCATGTTTGTTTCGTTTGACTAGCCATTCAGAG
The DNA here is from genome assembly GCA_030386875.1 of Morinoia aosen. Taxonomy (NCBI): domain Eukaryota; kingdom Metazoa; phylum Arthropoda; class Malacostraca; order Amphipoda; family Talitridae; genus Morinoia; species Morinoia aosen. The sequence goes on along the minus strand of CM059579.1, from coordinate 92,977,302 downwards.
CGGTATTGCTATTAACTAGGCTCTCGAGCCGCCAATACTATTAATTAGGCACTCGAGCTGCCTCCACTATTACCTGGACTCTCTAGCCGCCTCTACAATTAATTAGGCTTTCGAGCCGTATTTACCTTTGCTGTTTACTAGGCTTTCGAGCCGCCTTTACCTCTGCTGTATACTAGGCTTCCTAGCCTTCACTATTGTTAGCTGTATTTACTAGGCTCGTTCGAGCCGTTTCTGCTATTGGTAACTTCAACTAGGCTTTGTCGAGCCTAATTTGCTTTGCTGTCAAGCAACCTAAGTCTTTGAAGAGCCCGATTGGCCGTCTCTGAAGTGTTAACCTCTCTTTGACACTTGCTCTGAATGGCATTCTTCTCCTATTGAATTTTCATTATTTTTCCGTCTCTTACCTGCCCTCTGTCTTAAAGAAGCTCCAATGGCTTCACTAGGGAAGTAATTCCTTAGGTGAGGGTTATTAGGACTTGGTTCGTTTTCCAATTAAAATTTGTGATCCACGTTGAACTTTTATTGAAATAACTGCAAGAAACTTGCTAGTTTTGTGTATTTCGCAAGTTTACAGTTTTCTTTTTGCGCAGTATACCCCAACTACGGCCGGGTCCGGTCTGCTTCCAGCCCGACCCAGCCTTTTCGGCCCCGCTAAATTCTTGTTGTACGCCCATCTGACTCCTAATTTTTGTAAGATGTTCCTACCCTTCTGGAGGTACTATTCAAATACTTAAATACGTTCCTATTCCATTATTTGCTTTGTCTATGATTTTGAAGCTTAATATTTTTTAAAATTCCTGGTCACTAGTTTGCTTTGTTTGTTGCATTTGTCACCTTAGCTGCGTTTGTTGATAGACTCTCAGCAAATTTTTCCTACTCCTTTTAGGCTGCGCTATTCCCCGTGCGCCTCAGCGGAACTCTCGCAAACTAGGAGGAAGTGAGGGCATCCCAACCGATTTCTTAACGGAATACAATTTCGTTCTTGCCTCAACCTTTTTTAAACTTCTACGTTTTTTGTTATCTGTTGCGTTACCAAATTAATACTTTAAAAACCTTGAAGTGTGTGATATCCGAACAATGTTTCTTCAAAAACGAACGATTGCTTTTATATCATTTCTTATTAATGAACTTTTTTGTTTTCTCTCGCGAAGGCCAAATGAAAGATCGTTAGGGCGCGTATTGTCATCCCGAACAATTTGTAGAAATGAAATATTCCACCCACGTTTTTTACCTATCAGTAGAGCTGCTACATTCATTGCATCCTTAGGACAATATGAATCGAGATGGAAGTTGGAGAAAATACTGATAGATGTTAAAAAAAGAATAGAAATGAACTAGAAAAAGAGGGTTGGTAAGAAAACCAAAGCCTACATATTATATTTCAATCAAAGGAAGGCCTCCCACACCTCTAGCTTGGGACCTTACATGTTCCCTGGAAACGCCAATTCCAACTCTAACTAAAGCTACTGTTACAACTTTTTAACGTTAATCTTGTAAAATACAAAATCAGCCAAAAATCATTTCCGTCCGAGTTGAAAAAATGGGAAAATCACATAACTGCACGTTGTGATTTAGAAGACATTCTCTTGCGTACAATTTCTTCATTCAAAATGCTGCACTGCTCCACAGGAGCCTGGGACTTGATATGCCAGTGTAGCTTGTGCAACACATGCATCTACTGCAGTACATGTAACTAGAAAAGAAAGAAAGATGAGCTGTTATTTCCAATAAAGTTGGAGTTGACTTAGGTATTAAAATATCTTGACATTGAATATTAATTGAAATAAATTTTAAGACTGCTGTTGCCCGGTTTGTTGTGGTGGAGGTATTGGAAATTGCCCTCCGGTGAGCATCATTGTTTGCTACGGTGCAGCAGGACAGGTGGCGCTTCAGTTGTGAGGCCTGGCAGGCGATATGGTGTGCACTATTGAGGAGCTAGGGACTTCTAAAGTAATCACTGTTAATAATATTGCCAAGTCTTTTTGGCATAAATTGCGAGCATAACTTTGGTAGAATTACCAATGCAGCAACTGAATAGTCTCTGACCGAAGTTATAAGCTGAATATATTATTATTATTACTATTAAAACCGATTGGTTGATATTTACACACGGGTATCGAAATACCCATGGCAATAGTCGAAAAAAATGACCGAGGGAAAAGTACGAAAGAATGTGTTCCCCTCTTTGCGTAAATTTGATTTTGACAATGCTGGCATAAAAAAAGAAAAACAATTTATTTGCAATAAAGATTATACAAAAAGGTCATCTTATGTTTTGAAAATATTTTAAAGCAAAGAACCTTGGTTGATACACATGAGTATCGTAATACCCATGACCCTTGTCGAAAAAAATGATTTATGGCAGTGTATTCCTATTGTTGCTTAATCTAGCTTTGATAATTTAAGCAACTACAATTAGAAAAGGAGTACAATTGGAAAAACTAGAGTTAAACTTGTTACTAGTGTAAGACGCGTAGTTAGTACCGGTGACAGATCCCCTGTCAGAGCAGGCAACAGATCAGGAGCTAGTACACAACACAGCCTCTCGTGTGACGGTGTCCAGTGACCGTCTTTAGTTGACGCTTCAGTGGCGGCCGCTGTGACGAGGTACGGGTACGCTGTGCCCGATGGGGGTGAGGCATCAGATATGGTAGAGAAATGGGAGTATGAGAATATAGCAAAAAGAGATATACAGGGTATCTGCTGAAAACGAAGCCGATTTAAAAATGGTGTAGTTGGTAAAATATTAGCGCTGGAAGGCTGAAATGAGTTTCACCGAAAAGAATAGAATTCAAACTTTTAGTTGATTTTCAAAATTTTATCTATCTATCATACCTTCTGAATAAAAGTGTTACTTATCATAAGAAAGTGTGTTTTACTTGAAGATCTGATCAGAACTCATGTTTTAAGAAGTTTTTTTTTTAGAATAAAACGAACTGTAGTTTTCTTTACCTTTGTCCCAGTAGACAATTTTCTTTTGACTCCGTTTATCCTCGTTAATTAAAACCCTAACCAAGCTTACTCTTGGTCTATCCTTGTGGTAGACCAAATAAGTAAAATTATGAAAATAAAATATATCTTTAAACCCTGCTCTTTCCAATGAAACTTATTTCAGCAATTAGCACTTATATTGCACAAACTACAGCGTTTTCAAATCTGCTATTTTTATGGGACGAAGGTGTACACCGTGTGCCTGCAGCGATGCCCGCAGGTGGCCTTCCCGAGGGGACCTCATTGGCATTTGAGGCCAAAGGTTTGCCATCTTTTGCATCGATTGCAAAATATTCATATTCCATTTTATTATCTTCTTTTATTTTGGTACTGAGGGCAGTTTTGATAGCCAGGTGGTTAGTCCCCAGTGTTAGTTGCCAGTGGTAGTCCCCAGTGATAGCCCCCAGTGATAGTCCCCAGTGATAGTTGCCAGTGGTAGTTGCCAGTGGTAGTTGCCAGTGGTAGTTGCCAGTGGTAGTTGCCAGTGGTACTTGCCAGTGATAGTTACCAGTGATAGTTACCAGTGGTAGTTACCAGTGGTAGTTACCAGTGATAGTTAACAGTGATAGTTGCCAGTGATAGTTGCCAGTGGTAGTTACCAGTGATAGTTACCAGTGATAGTTGCCAGTGGTAGTTACCAGTGATAGTTACCAGTGATAGTTACCAGTGGTAGTTATCAGTTGTAGTTACGGAGTTCTTAGTTCAAAATAAGTAAGCATTTTTGTGAGCAAAAAATGCGCCAAATTAGGGCAACTGTAAATACCCTCAGACAGTTGACAACGTCCTTCCGTGAATACATTCTTCGCCGCATCAATGTCGCACAAAGAGATAACAACATATGGGCCCAACTAAATTAGCTTAATTAACGTGTTTTGTGCCGTCACCGGAGCGACCTTGGGCCCCAGCTCTACGGGTCACCACCGTCTCGTCTGATAATTAACTTGGCCTCTGTTGTGGGAAATTCCACAACTTCATTTCCATTTTCAGTTTTATTTTCATTAATAACTGACAAGGAACAAAAGTCTTACAAGTTTTAATATTTTATTAAGGAGCCGTACAAGGTAGTTTTTACCTTTAGGCCTTCAGAAGCTAACACATCATTGTTCATAAGTAGTTTTAGGTTTTAAGTTATTAAAGTTTCAAAGTTTCAAACGTTTTAAAGTGCAATAGTGTGCGACAGTCGCTCAAAGACTGTAGAAAGGATGCTTCGCAACTCAAGGCTCGGAAAAAGCAACCGAGCGGCATCTCAGCAGGGCAGAGCAAGGTGTGCTTAACAGAAACGTTGCCGCCAGAGCGTGAAGCCAGAGTAAGAGGCCACATGCCGACCTGGAGCGAAAAAATAACAAAAGTATGTTCAGACTGCCGACCAGGAACAAAGTACTACTGTCAGAAAACAAAACTTCAAGATATCAATATTGACAGCACACCTAAACGCACCCGCAAGGCCTAGACGAAGTTGCACGTTAGAGGTGAGGAGGGCAAGACGCTGGACTTAATAAGAAAGAAAACTGCCAGTGGAGTGCCCCCAGTGTCAATGGCACGGAACGTAGAAATCATACTGAAGACAAATAAAACTAAGTTTAACCAACGGTAAAACGAAGATGACGAACAATAAGAGCAAACAAAACCAAACAAATTCAAATGAGTCAAAATCTAATAGGACAAACTAAACCTGCAACAACTCACCCAAGTTTATTGCCACACTTGGTGGGTTTTATACCACGTTTAGAAGAATGTTATGAAATTTAGAGGGAAACAGTCAAAGGCAGGTGTTCAGGTAAAGACCGAAAAAATAGTTTAAGGTTTTTTAATTTGATGAAAGTCATAGGCTCAGAGGAAACGAGTTTTAAAGCAGCTCAAGGATGAGTAGTAGCGCATCCAAGTATTAGGAGCTGAATTTGAAGAATTTAGGTTCACTGAGATATGAGCAAAGCTCAATCTCTAATAAAGTACGGCGAGATGCCGTTAATTCAATTTAAGTTCAATGAGATTTGAGCAAAGCTCAATCCCTAATCGTAACGGCACTATGCCGTCAATTCAATGTTTTAAATTCAAAGTTTAAAACCCTGAACACCTTCAAGAGAATAAATTAAACCCAAAAATAAGCAAAAACTGAATAACAGACACAGTCACGCAAACGTAAAAATAGTTGAAACACAGAAGCAGCAAGAAATTAAGGATACTTAGGTATTGTGATAAATTAGAGGGTTGACACCGGCAGGACGACTCTAATGCAGCAACAGACCAGCGCTCATCTTAATCCTAACTAAAAACCAAAATAACTCCACCGACATTACTTCCCACTGACTGCAAACGACCGAAAACCACAGAAAGAAGGAACGCTTCTCGCCCAACTTCACGCCACGGTTCCGACTGACGAGCGCACCTCGCGAGCATGTGGGAGATTTTCCCACACTGTCCCATTATTCCTTTATTAATGTTTGTCTATGTGAGTGCTTGAATCTGTGTATTACCGGCTTACGATTAAATTATTACACTTACAAATACTTGAAGGTTGCCTTGGCGACTAACTTCACTTACTATACTTGCGTTACGTATTTAACACTTTCGGTACTGCCCCATTAAAAAAATGAGACGTTTTCAAGTCGATTATGTGCCGCGGTAGGCAAGACTTCTAGCCGTGTTTGATTCGAAAAAGCAGCCGTTTTTTGGTCGCCATGTCCCCTTTTTATGGCAGGAAAAAACGGCTACAAAACCATTGAATTCCCTTTGCAGCTGTTCGGAAATTCCCACCTGTATCGACTACATATCGACTTTCCGCGGCCCGAATTCGACCTTCCGCGGCTTCTCCATTCTATGTATCGGCTCTCTGCCGACCTTGCTCGACTTTGTTCCGCCCTCCCGCGGCAGCAGATCGACCTTGCCCGAACTTAGTTACACTGGCTATTCATATACACAAACACACACACACACCCACCCACACACACACACCCCTCCTCCCGCACCAACCCAACCACCCACCCACCCACCCATAACCGCCCCCCCCCCCCCACACACACACACACCCGCCCTCCCACACACACAAATATGTATCTGAACACATCGTTGATCATCTTCAAGGACGTCCTTCAATTCAGAGATTGCTGAAGACTGACGAGGGAAAATTCAGGCTTGGTTTCCACATTTCGTTGTGTTTACGTTGCTCACCTGGCCTTCACTACCAGCCCCACCACAGCGATAAATCGTGATAAATATCAATTGACCGATGTGGTGAAGCTAATAGTTGGGCCCTTGCTCTTGAAATAGTGCCTCTGCAGACCAGCATTCTACATCTCTTCTATCTCTTGTTTCTTCTGAAGAATCGCCATCTTCACCAGAAGTTACGGGTCCAAACTCAACTACATGCGAAATAGAAGAAAAAACGACTCATTGTGAGTTTCAGCGTGATTTTCTTATGAAGCTTCAGCCAGAGTAGCCAGTGCAGCCAACAGTCTTTTTTTTTTGCCGTTGCACAAAAATGTAAATGGTTTTCTTTTTTTTTATTTGAAATTCAGATCGAAACGTTAAAAAATATCTATAAAATCCTGCCATAAAATTATTGATGTGCCGATGTATCGGTATCGGTCATTTTACTGGCATTGGTAAAATCCGGCCGATACTTTCCAATAATACGTATTTTATCATATAAATGATGGTCATAAACCATGAAAGTAAAAGCATGATCAAATAAAGAGGCTATTCATACCTTGCAAATTAGTTAGCTAACTGTTGAATTACAGAGTTTAACCAGGCCCGCTAACTGAATTTAATACTTTGACTTCCCGATGAGGCACGTACGTTCAGTAAGTGAAAGCTATGTAGCATGAGTAGTTGAAAACAGAAGCGACCTAAAATTATTAAACTTTCACAACTAAACAGGCTAACAAAAATCCAACCAATTATGTAAATAATGTTGATGGTGTATTTTGAAGTTTTTGAAATTTATTATAGAAAAAGCTGGAAATTCGATTTTAATTTATCTAGTAAATCTTCAATGAAAATTTAAAGACGAAGAATACAGCACGGATAGGTATCATATTTAATACAATTTAACGATGCTGAATTCAAAATATATGAAGTAGTCAATTTTAAACGTTTCGCAGACCAGCTCCATCTTCAGTAAGTCTGAAAACATAAAAACTAAAATTGGTAAATTCACGACAACAATGAGATAAGTGACAAAGTGTTCGGTAAGAAAAAAAGCTATAAAAAATTTCTATCGGATATGAACTAACATCATTATTTAAAGGTGGCTTCTCTTTGGCAATGTGAAGGGATTCTAAAATGCGCAAATCTAACTCGTTAGGTGCAGAGTATAAAATAGAAAAATTGTCCTCGGAAATGCAGCTGCTACACTGTTCGGTATGAAGGCGGATTGATGAATGAGGAGGTTGACCTAAAAAAAGCTTACTCTGCGGTGCCATGGGCGACCCTGACGTAAAAAGGCAGTGTCGTCATGCCGACGTAGCCAGACGTACACTGTACGCAACGAAATTTATAAACCAGGGATGCCCGCATCCGCTTAGGAATCCTATCTTTGTACCGAAAGAAAGAACCAACTCGCAGCAGATTCACAGTAATTACATTCAATTTTACCGCAGGAAAGTGGTGTTTGAAAAGGTTTTCAATATCCTGGCACATCTTGCTCGTAAAATCACCAAAATATGGAAAAACACAGTAGAGCTGTTGCACAGAATCGGCGACATCGTTAATATCTGAATATTTCTTGGCCAGAAATTTTTAATATGAGCATGAACAATTGAGGAAGGAAATCCGTTTTTACAAAAAAATGAGACTAAAAAATTCAATTCAGCATGCATATCCACAAAACTAGAACAAATGTTGTAGGCACGATTCAACAAGGTTTTAATCGCATTAATTTTTAATATATAGCTACAGTTACTTTAGAAACTTATGCCCAATCCAGTAAAAGTAGCCTTACGAAAAACTGAAGAAGTGGAAGCTTTACCTACTCGAGTAATTTTTGAGTCAAAAAAAGATAACGAGCCATTATTCTCAATTTCGATTGTGAATTTTATTGATGAATATTTCTCATTTAAATAGTCCCTGAACATTTGAGCATGACTTGGATCACGAAACAACAAAAACGTGTCATCAATGTAACAGCGATAAAATTCTGGTTTAAATTCCACAAGACAATCGGCCAGCCATTTTTGTTCCGTGACACATGAAAATTTTTGCAAATGTGGGTCACAACGGAGGACCCATGCCTTCGAAGACCCCAGGCCTTCGATTTGTTTATACAAATTGCCAGCAAACACAAATATAGAGTTCATAACAGACAGTTCGAGAAGCGTCTTAACATAAGATTTGCCTAGGCCTAAAACTGTATCAGTAGGCAAAGCAAACAAGGAATTTATAATTATTTCGATGGTTTCTGCAAGTGGAATATTTTTGAATAAACTTTCAATATCAAATGAAGCCATAGTAACTTAATCAGCATTGTTAGGATTTATTGGCGAGAATAAGGTAGTTCCAAAATACCTTCGACATCTCGAGGTAAATCCCTCGGTCTACGTCACCTTAGTTTGTAGCCGAGCGGCGTGTGACGGTCACTCTGTTTGTGCCTGTGACGTCCATGCTGCTGGTAAGCATTACCCAATGTGATTATTTATTTATTTTGTGCTTCTATATAAATTTGTGTAAATTTGTGTGATCAGTATATGAAGTGTTAACGTTTATTTTGTGTTGATGGTATTCAGTGCGAGAGTTAGCGTTCCGTTTGTAAATGCATTTCTTTTTTGTTCTAGGTATCGTTACTCGCACGACTCCTCCTTACCCTTACCTGTAACTCAGTGCCCAAACGACCGAATTTCATGTTAATTGTTTCGTTCATTAATCTTAAACGTTTTTGTTATTTCAACCCGTAGACCTAATAGGTCTGACTTGTGCATTCTAGTGGGAACTGTTTTGTAAACCCAACTGGCTTTAATATTTAATTTGCTTGTTAATTTGCTATTTATTATCCTTACTGAGGCTAGAATCCTCCCATCGAACGTAAGACGAGGAAAAGTCCTAACAAGCATTGACACGATATGATCTCGTTAACAAATTGAGTTGAGTTAAAAAGAGTACATTCACTTACAGTCAAAGGATTTAACACAGGAACTAGAAATCGTGCTAAGTTAAAATTGGGCGTATTCACTGCAGAAAAAATAGGACGAAATTGAAATTTAGATGGAAAGTCTAACTTATGGATTTTCGGCAAACCATACAGGATTCCCGGACGCACACACTCCAAACCCGCAGATTTGGACGCCGCCCACCCCTCTCCCTCCACCTCCAAGCAGCTACAGCACCACCTCCGAGCAGCTACAGAAATGTTAGGTTAAATTTATTTAGGTTAGGTTAAGTTAAGTTAAGTTAGGTTAAGAGGTTAGGTTAAGTTAGGTTAGGTTGGGTAAGGTTAGGCCAAGTTCAGTTAGTTTAAGGTTAACTTGAAAAAGTTTAAAAATGACTGTTTTTGCGTGCCGAGGTGGAGGGTCGAATAGCCAAACACCAGCTGCCGTTGTCAAAAGTTAATTATAATGATTTAATACAGGTTAACTTTGGTATTCCGCTGTAGTATCCACTTACTAAAGACATGTAGTGTTTATAATGCATTGATTAATAATAAATGTATAACGAACAGATAGGTTAATAAACCTCAGAAGTTCTACATAGTTAAATAATTGGCGCGAATGGCAACGTGATGTAGCGATACGGAGGTGGAGGGAGAGGGGTGGGCGGAGTCCAAATCTGCGGGTTTGGAGTGTGTGCCTCCCGGACGTGAACCTGACAGATACAACTTCGAGTACAGTTCAGGAGAGAAAACCTTCAGATTATGTAAATGTTGTTCTGTGGCTCAACCTCCTCATTCATCAATCCGCCTTCATACCGAACAGTGTAGCAGCCGTATTTCCGAGGACAATTTTTCTATTTTATGCTCTGCACCTAACGAGTTAGATTTGCGCATTTTAGAATCCCTTCACATTGTCAAATAGAAGCCACCTTTAAAAAATGCTGATAGTTCATATCCGTTAGAAATTTTTGTACTGATTTTTTTTCTTACCGATCACTTTGTCACTTTTCTCATTGTTGTCATGAACTAACCAACTTTGGTTTTTATGTTTTCAGACTTACTGAAGATGGAGCTGGTCTCCGAAACGTTTAAAACTGACTATTTCACATAGTTTAAATTTAGCTTCGTTTATTGTATTAAATATGATACCTATCCGTGCTATATTCTTCGTCTTTAAATTTTTAATGATAGTCCGACTAAGGAGTGTTAATTTTACGTAAATCTTCAAATACTACAAAGCTAATAATTTTATTTGAATTAAGGATGTGAATCACCGTACTTTAGGAATATTGCATTTTTCTTCTATTTTAAGATGTTTGAAAAATTCACGAACAATCTTATAAAAATGTTCATGAACCATAACAATTATTTCTCCACAAAATGGTTATCATTTTCATGTTTTTCACAGCAAAATACATACTTTGACGAAAAGAAAATATTGAAATTCCATAGGATCCAAAACCGGAAAGATGCGCAAACACGCAACCAATTATAAGATTGTTCATGAATTTTTCAAACATATTAAAATGAAGATAAATACTAGATTCGTAACGAACGGCGATTTACATGCTAAATTGAAATAAAATAATTAGCTTTGTAATATTTTACGATCTACAAGCTTAATGAAGATAGAATTTTCAGTTATTTCTATGTCAAATTTATAAAAACTTTAAAATGCACCTTTAACCATATTTAATTGGTTTGATTTTTGTTAGCCTGTCACATACTTTAAGAAATGGAATTTGGGTCAAACTACATAGGTTTCAGTTGTAAAAGTATAATAATTTTACGTCCCCACTGTATATAACCATTTATGCTACAAAGTTTTCACTTACAGACCGTCCGTGACATCGGGAATTTAACGTAGTAGATTCACTTAGCGGGCCTGATTAAACTCTGTAATTCAACAGTTAGCTAACTAATTTACTATGAATGAATAGGCTCTTTATTTAATTTTACTTTCATGATATATGACCTTCATTTTCACAATAAAATACGTATTATTGGAAAGTATCGATGAAATATCGGCCAGATTATGCCGCTACTGATATATCTGTACATCACTAGCCTACGATCATGCAACGTTTGCTGGTAGGACGCTCCTCAATTTAAAGTATAATTCAACCCTAACTCATCGATAATGCTGATGTTCATCAGGTGATTAAGGATTTTTCTTCGGTCAGTATTTACTTTAATGCGTTCATGGAAATCACGACCTCTGTTTTAAAGAATCACTAAAAGAGCACGAATGACATTTTGCACGCTGATACGTAATTTTCGAACTATAACATGAATTACGTTCAGGTAAAATTAACGTTATATAATCATCTACATCGTACCTGCATTCTTGAAACACGCCCAGTATTTTGGCGGTAACCATCAGTGTCAGTACGGCTAAGTTAAGTTATTTTAGGTTAGTTTATTCAGTTAATCTAACGTTACCTAACCTAATTTAACCTAGCATCACGTTATGCCGTATTACATCATATTTACGCGTCCGTATCTCCATTTTTATATACTAAGTTCCTATTACTTCACAGGTTAATAATTCAAAAATTACGCATCAGCGAGCAAAATGTCATTCATCATTGTTATTCCTTAATTTTATAATGCAGCTCGTCATATATTTCTGAAGTTTACTTTTCTTACAAAAAATTGAAAACTAGTGATGTACTGATAATAGAAAAAGGCCGATACCGATACTATCCGTACATCTAAATTGAAAACATTGCACATTATTGCTTGTCAAAGGTTTCTTCAGTGGAATTATACTGCAACTTAAAAGTTTGAAGCTAAATGGTGTCAACACTTACTGTAAAATAAGAATGAAATTAATAGTGAATGAACATACGCTATTATATTTTGCTTCTATTGCTTCTTTAAACTACAGTTTAAATTTTGAAGTATATACAATTGTGCACTCCCACATGTGAAATCAACATTGGCCGCACAGTAGTGCAATCCTGATTCCTGATTGACCTTAAGTGCGTAATTGTTCTTTCTCATTAATATATGTATATTACTATTCATTCACACTCAAAATTTATTGAGACGACAAGATCAATCCCTCATCAGGCACTTGACAACATGACATACCGGCTTAACGTCTTCAATGGAATAAGAAACTCAAGTGGGAGCGAACACCTCATACCTTTTTAGAGCAGACATTTTTTCAGAAATAAGACACTTCAACGTACTACACACTCGCACTGAAATACATTCTGACATTGCGTGAAAAAACTTATTGCATAAATGAGAAGCCACCACTACAAGTGTGACGCACAACACGTTCAAATAACTGCCGCGAAAAGGCTTGCTTGAGCAGCTTGAGTCAGACTTGTCACATGTGCGAGCAGTGTTGCCATCTCTAACTCGAATGGAAATAAAAATTTGGCTCAGATGAACAACAGGATAGTATTATTTAATGTACACTATACAAAATGTAAATTGACATTTAAATACCTTATAACAATATAACTATCCGCAAGGTAAAGTTTTAGGTAAATATACCATTTTTTAGTTGACAGCTTTGACTAGCAAGTTTTCCTCGGCAGCTACCGACTGTAATTTTCATGGCAAATGAATTTTGCTGTCTGAGAGTGCTCAAGAATGTTGGTATGTACGATTTTTCCTTAAGAATGTTTTTATCTTTCATTTGAGAGTAATTTGAACTCAACAGGTGAATTATTTCAAAAGTTATGAGTGTTAGACTAAAATCTAAAGTTGCACTTAAGATATTCTAAAGAATTTTCTGTAGCTTCCAGAAAACCGTTGCTCGACTGTTAACCAAATAGGTCGAACGCAAGCGACATTCTCCTCTTGAATCCGCTTTTTGGAAAGTGCTCGATTTTTCCGGCTTGTTTACGTCTAAATGAGACTAGCGGATAGCCGTCGAACAGCATATTTTGGTCGAGAGCGGCCGACAGAGGAACGTTCTGACCTTCAGCGGCCATCTTTCACTGTGTTCTGCTACCTGTCGACCTAAAAACGGCATGAATTTTTAACTGGGTGACGGCTACTACAGTGCCAAGTTGGCTAGTGCTTCCAGTTTAGGGCATCTAACCTAGTTTTAAAGTAATTTTAGGAGATCATCCCAGGCCTCTGCCAGGCCCCTGTCGGTCCGGAGGTCATTTCTAATGTTTTTGTTGGAAAAGGACCCTTAGTTGGTGGACTATTCGGTCTTAAAATTTTTTGGCGCTACGGACAATAATCCCCCCCTCCAGGGGGGGTATAGGGGACCAAAGTTTTTCATTTTCGACCAATTTTGACTCCATATAAAAAGAGAACAAATGGGAAATGGAAAAAAAGCCCTACTGAGTTTGCTAGAAATGTTCCACAGATTCTAAAACTGTCTTTGTTTTTGTTCTAGCATCAAAACTGAAGGAGGAGATACGTCTTGAAATATCAATATCAGTGAAAAGTACCGAAAATTTCCAATTTTTGACCGATTTTAACCCCATATAAAAAGAAAACAAATGGGAAATGGAGAAAAAGCCCTACTGAGTTTGTTAGAAATGTTTCAAGGATTCTAAAACTGTCTTTGTTTTTGTTCTAGCATCAAAACTGAAGGAGGAGATACGTCTTAAAATATCAATTTCAGTGAAATATCAATACGTAAAACCCAGTTTGTCAAAATTTTGCAAAAACTAAGGTCTTAATGAAAAAAACGAATCGAATAAATTGTGTTTCTTTTCGGAAGTTACATATCATAGTCAAATTTCATAAGAATCAGACTGAAAAAAAAATTCATTTTATAAATAAAATAATTTATTTATTTTTTTATTTATTTTGGAAATCACAATTTACAGTGTGAATATGAAGTTATGTATGGAAATTATGGAAATAAAAATTAAAACTGCATTCAATTACATATATTGTTCATTATATAACACTTCAACAAAAAAATTTGTTATGGCTAATACCCAAAAAAAACTTCAACATTCAAAATGTATCTCATTGAGTTTTGATGCTAGAACAAAACCAAAGACAGTTTTAGAATCCTTGGAACATTTCTAACAAACTCAGTAGGGCTTTTTTGAAATTCGAATTTTTCGAAAAAATATATAGCTCTAAACCCAAAAAAGTGTTGTTCATATCAGAAATTTAAAAAAAAATCGAAAAAAATTCAAATTTGAAAAAAACACTGCTGAGTTCGTTAGAAATGGTTCAAGGATTCTAAAACTGTCTTTGTTTTTGTTCTAGCATCAAAACTCAAAGAGGAGATACATTTTGAAATATACATAAAATATACCAAAAAACACATTTTTCGTCCATAAAAAATGCCTACATCGAAAAAATCACATGAGTAAAAAAGGTTTACTTTCACAAAAGACACATACTGGCCAATTTTCAATCGAATCGGATGAAAAAAGGTCTCAAACCCGGATGATCTCCTTAACTAGTGAAGGAATATTTTGGAGTAAATAACAAAATTAGTGAAATTACAAACATTCGTTAAACTAGTTTTTAAGCTATTTCAGAAGCCAGCACGAGTAAATTATCATAGGTTACCATAGGACCCTGTAATTATCATAGGGCCCGGTAGCATAGGCACGTGTAAGTTCATGCTACAGGGTATGTGCAACACATTCAATACCCTTTCCGTTTAACTTGAGCAAGTTTACTGAACTTTGTTTATTTTCGATAAATTCGTGCAATAACTTATAAATAATTTCTTCGTAAATACAAAACCTTAATTTTCAACATCAAAAATTTTTGTCACCAAGCATAGAGCTTCAAAGTTTCAAAAATTCTTAAAATTAAAATGAAGAAGTAGGCACTTGCTTAAGCTAAAAGCACCCACACTAAAACAATTTCACTGACAATTCAGGGTAACGACAGCTTTTTCCCCTGGAAGTTTTTACCCAAGCCATTTGAATTATCGTACCGAAAGGATTAAATCTCGGATGAGAGCTCTAGCCGTTACAAAGTGGGTCTATAACTCGCCTATTTGAGCTCCATCTTCTCCTCCGACTACTTTCTTCAAAGTCCGGTAATTCTTGATTTTTACCTTGACAACTCTTCTTGACAACTCTTTTACCTTGACAACTCTTTAGGGCATCTAACCTAGTTTTAAAGTAATTTTAGGAGATCGTCCCAGGCCTCTGCCAGGCCCCTGTCGGTCCGGAGGACCCTTAGTTGGTGGACTATTCTTAAGACTATTCGGTCTTAAAATTTTATAGCGCTACGGACAATAATCCCCCCCCCCCTCCAGGGGGGGGGATTATTGAAACTTTCTACACTGGACGAACCACAATATTCAGGTGAGGTTTTTCTTGAGATTAATACCAATTGTGAAAATTGTCATCGATATATTTGTTATTAATGACAAACCTGATCATCATTATTATTATTCTTGTTAAGCTTCTTACGTGTAACCCCATCATCTTCTCGCAGTATATTCAATAGTAACTGCTTGACGATTAGTCCGGTGCTGCTTTCATCGGTGCCTTTTTAACCCATGCAGCTGCCTTGATTAGGTAATTTGTCTTTCAACTCTTCGCCAATTTCTGTGTTATTTTTGTAATAACAGCACTTGTATAATTTTGCTTTTATTCATTTATTTGTTTATTTTAGCACACGATTCGATGCACCTGGGAGTGCCTTGACGGTTGCCGTGCTCCTGGAACGCTCCGCCGCCGGCATGCGCTCGTCTCTGTTACGAGGGTGGGCCGCTCTCTCGACCGCATCAGAGACGTGGTGATGAGCCAGGTCGCACTCGTGTCAAAAGCTTGCCTCTGCCCCCCATCTATCATGATCACCTGTGCTGCATGCCAGACACCGCCAGATCTTGCATACACCTGCGATGCATGCCAGATACCGCCAATAACTACGGTATTGTGTTCTCTTATTTCCCTTATACTGTATATTCTATAAAAAAGTATTAACGATAGTCGGATATTAGGAAACACGTCTGGCATTTCAGAAATCTCACAAGCAGCCTTTGAAATTTTGGCCACGAGATCTTCCTTACTTTTCCATTCAAAACGTTTTTGCTGAAACCTTTTAATCGAACATCGCTGGAAGGAAATTTAATCGTAGTACACCCTCGTACATTAGAAGTGTTTATAACGTAAATTCAAACTAAATATTCAGAGAAATTTTATCGTAAAATTTCATACCTTAAAACAATTAACTGCTAATATCTGGTATTCTGAAAATTTCATAGAAAAAAAATTTTCATCTGGCCATATTCTGCTGGTGGAATTGTGTACCTCTTGTCGTAAAACATCCTGCACAAACTAGCATTATCTTCGTACTGTTAGCCAGAAGGTTGTAATTATATTAACTTAATATATCTGAACACTTCAGTGGTTTGATTTAATCGCAACCTTATCAGAAACTTGAAAACGAAGCCAATTCCGATGAAATTTATCATCTTCACTATGAAAACGTTTCGGAGTCCAGTTCCATCATCAGTTCAAACGAAAAACAAAAGAATTACGTCTGATATATAAGATCAAAGTAGAATGTGTTTTAGGTTACTACAAATATATCATGTAAGTAAAAATACAAAGGATGAGACGTACAAAAACAAAGGATAAAATACAGAAGCACAAAAAGAATACATGTGACACATAAGTATGAAAGGAAATTAGGCTGGTTCTGACGAGGAATCTACCTATTTGCAAAAGGTACGAACTGTCCATATTGTTCAAATGAGGGTTTCGCTTGAAGATATGCAAGGACTCTAAAATTCTGAGGTCATATGCAGGGTTGAAGCTGAGTCTGAAATTTTGAAATCGGCAGGAGATATACGAACATTGCATTATTAACTTAATTATGTAATAACTAAGTAACGACAACTTTTTGAATATAAATATTGTTCAATTTGCTTGACGACGAACTATTGTGAGACAAAACGAATAGTCTTTAAACGTGCGTGTTCAGTTGATATCTAGTATTCATATTCCCGCAAAAGATAGAAATACTAATGAAATTCTCAAAACTTATGACGAAAATTACGAAAGCAATATATAATTGTAAAATTCGTAATATTTTTGTCTTTTTATCCAAATAAACATGTAGTTTCGATACAGAATGATCTGTAGAAAATAGCGGTGTCTGGCATGCATCGCAGGTGAATGCAAGACCGCTATTTTCTACAGATCGTTCTGTATCGAAACCACATGTTTATTTGGAAAAAAATACAAAAATATTACGAATTTTACAATTATATATTGCTGCCGTAATTTTCGTCATAAGAAAAATTTAAAGTAAACTTTTGTGAGCAATGTTAAAAATACCAAGCGTCAACTGAATCGCGCATTCATTTAGTTTTGATTAGGTATTTATATAAATTGAGTTTGTGACTACTGGTCGGTCTGCAGCATTACGAAAATATCCTCCGTATCCGGTGGCTTACGTCGCCGTCGAATTGTTAAAGGAAGTCATTGATTATTTTCATCTGCAATTCTCGTTAGACAGTGTTAGCTTTTATGATCGAAATAGACTCGCAGTGCACATTCCGAAATTTCGGCTTCTGGAGTAATATATCTTGAACATTTCCTATTGTGTTAATCACAAGTAATATCAATTATTACTCCGAACTACATATCACCAAGGAAAGGCTGAGATATGTCTGACTGAGTTCAATGACTCCTAGGGCATCCCAAGGAAACTTCAATCCACTCGTGCAACTTAGTTCAATCTAGAACACTTCAGTTGAATTTTTTTGACTCGTTGACTTGATTTAGCGTGTGAGAATAAATGAGATTTCTGAAACAAAAACAAAAATAGGCGAACAAGAAATACATGTTCAAGAATGGATTTACGATGCTTCATATCAACATGCCAATCATTTTGACCATATACTGAAGCTAAATGTTCAGGGGGATGCTACAAGTATTGCTTGCATTAGATTCGGCAAACACAGGGAAAGGTGTAAGGATCCAAGCCGATGGCTGTGCTGACGGCGAACATATTTTTTTTTTATTTTATGAGGGAAAACCTTTTATCATTCGACCACTGCCTTTTTTCAGCACTTGCTACTTTCTTATCGAGCTTCTATCCCTGATGGGATGTAATTATTGTGTTTATGAGAATTAGGGCTCCATGGCTAAAATTTAGGTAGGTTTTCATTTTTTGAAATGGAATGGATGTGTCTATTGTGTTATGCAGTGGTAAGTGTAGGTGGTAGTGCAACTTTTGTGATGTTTCATGAACTTGCTTCCTAACATGCTTCCTCTGTGTTCTAGGAATCTTGTGACATACTAAGTCCAAACTACGCGGTACCTTCTTCTCTTCGTAATGCCTTTGTTGGGGTCAGGGAGGCGTAAACTAACTCATAATTCCTTCATCTGTTCAGCTTGCAATATCCCATTTCACAACAAATTATCATCCCGTAGTTAAAGTTAAACTAAATGGAATCTTATCGTGTTAAACCATGGATGCCCCAATATTAAAATGTGCAGTACAATTGTGATATTATGGCCCATAAAATTTGTGCAGGAGAGCGCTAGTGAAGCAAGTTTTTCACTGGCCATCTTTTTTCTGTAGGCTGTTGTTTCAATTTTTTTTGCACCTTTTACTTTCTTCTTCGTCTTTTCGCTTGTTTCATGAACATCTTCAATCTTGCTGCACCACTGCACAGGATTTGGACACACAATTCGTAAATAGATTCCCCGTTCTCTTACTTCTTTACCGAGTGGTGCGCCTTCACAATGGTGGGTAATGTAAGGGTAGATATTTAATGCCAATGCAGGTGTGTCTATCCTCGGATAAGGACACCTAAGTTTAACGGGAAAATAGGAAGACTAATTCTTCCCAAAATCATCATTGCCCACACGTATACTTTTGTGAACAATTTCCGTAAATGGCGATATGTAAATAAGTTACTCTCCATCTACGAGACAGTGAAACAAGTCTACCTAGGAATATCGATGTAAACGTAATCAACTGTGTGTGTGTAGGTATTCGCCTAGACCCATAGTGTAGTTGTGAGCGCGCGCGTGTGGAACAGTACACGCTCGGAGTACCGGTTCGCAATTCATTGGAGGGGAATAATTCTACTTTGCGAGAAAAGAGGAACAAATGCTGGCCGATCCCTGCCTTCTGCCGTCCTTTGCTGTGCAGTGTTGAGCTCCTTGCCCAGAAGTAATTGGCACTTGGAGGTGATGCAGCAGAGAAGACATCATTGAGGCGTAGCTTGAAGAGTGCGAGCCACGTTTAAATCGAAAAAAAAATCAGTAGTCGGCTGGAGCCACACCTCATATCTGTGTCGGGGTAGGGGCTTTTAGTGAAGTACGGAAACAGAACTCATTTGATGAGACGGTGTCTTGCTGCCAGGTTATTTGTAGCCTAATTCGATTGCTTACCAGTGAATTCAGGGGCGGCTACCAAACTCCACCTCGTGGGACCTGCCAAGAAGCATGCGTTGACCAACTCCTTTTGCAATTCAGGGAGACGTGGAGTGCAAGAAGACCACAAACCACGCTGTCACCGCCCACCGACGCTGTATGGAGAGGGAGGAGGAAAGAACATGGAATAAACATCATGTTAAAATTAGGTTAGGGTAATGAAGAAACGGAGACACTAACACTATATGTATTTTCTAAAATTCACAGTGAGACAAGCAAGGCAACAGCTTTGTTTACATAGCTACGGCGAGAGGTGGAATGGGAGTCGGACAAGGAAGAAAACCATGTGCTCAGTTCTGAGAGCAGAGTGCTCTCTAAACACATTCTAACACAATGGCACTGTAACATTATTAGCATAATACACATTCACATTCAAGGTACTACAATATTTATATCAGCACTCCTTCTTACATTGAATGTGCTTCAAATGAAACCATTCTTAACTTCGTTCATGGTCTGGAGAATTTTTCTCCGGATCGGTTCTTAGTAAATATGTCAGAAAGTATCTCGTCTGCATTTCAATACAATATATTCATTTTTTATTGCTAACGAGATCCCGCACATAGTAAAACTTGATATCAATATGTTTGTTCCTGCCATGATATTTGGGATTGTTGGCATAACAGATGGCTGACTGGTTATCTTCGTTTACAACCATTGATTCCGTGGTACCAAAATTCAAGTAATTGAGCAGGTGCTTCAGCCAGACAGCTTCTTGAACAGCACCGGCAAGGGCAACGAATTTGGCTTCAACAGTCGGGAGAGCCACACAAGTTTGTTTGCCAGACCTTCTCGTAATTACCAAATTACTGAGGGTGAAACAGTACGTAGTGGTAGATTTGCGATCATTTCTATCACCAGCCCAGTCAGCATCTGAATAACCAACATATTAATCAGAACATTTGCTGTACAAGATACCTAGTTCAGAGGTGCCACTCATGTTCCTGAATATTCTCTTAACATACCTCCAATGCTGTTATGAGGCTTGGAACTATATTAAGCGACATTATTGACTGCAAACGTATTATCAGGACAGATTCAAGTGGACAAATACAGAAGGCTACCTACAGCACTTTGGTAAATAGCAGGGTCAAATTCGAAATTATTTGGGAAGCCTAACCAATTTGCATTTACACAAGCAGGAGTTGCAACAGTTTTACAATTATCAAAGCCAAATTTTGACAACAGAGCCTCAGTGTAAGCAGCTGGATTCAAGAACACATTTTTTTTGGAATGTACAACACTTACACCTAGGAAGTAACTCAACACACCCAAGTCCTCTTTTTGTACTGAGTAGAAAGACTCATTTTACTATATTTATTTTGTCACCAGACTAAAGGACAGTCCACACTATCAATCTTTTGCCCGAAGTTCGTGTTTTTCGGCCGTCCGCGAACACGAACACAGATGAAAAGTTCGCAAATTTCGGTGTCTTTGTGTTTTCGAATGTGTTGGAAAACAAGAACACGAACTTTCGGTCAAACAGCGAACACCCGCTTTGTTTATGTATTGTGGAAGGTGGTTTTGCGAGTGAATTACTAGGTTTCCATGTCTTTTTTCCTACTTTATCGATTTAATTGCAAATTTAGTTAATTCTAGGGTGGCACGGACATTTATTTACCAAAATGAACTTCGTTACGTTGTTATTTCATTTTATTCGGATATGGCTGAATATGTAAGTAGGTTTGGATTTAATTGATGTGAATATAATTGAAATATTAACTGACTAAACTGAAGCTGAACATGTATAGAATTATCAAAGTTTAGTGATTTGGGCATCTAAATAAAATTTTGGATATATTTCAGTAGTATGTCAACAATGGTAGCTAGTAATATGACCATAAAATTACCACAAAAATTCATTTGCACAATATGTGGCCTTTATTTATTGTATTTTTGGTAAATTTTATTTTATTTTAATAAAATAATTTATTTCCCTCATAGCCTGATGCTTACATTAGAATCAAGTCCCCCAGATTAAAAATTGTATTATAAATAAAGAAAATAAAAAAAATTCATTTTTTTTCTTTACATTAGAATCAAGTCCCCAGATTAAAAATTGTATTATAAAAGAATTATCAGGGAGAAATATGCTATCTTTTACAAACTTATAGTTGTAGTTTTAAATAAGCATAATTGCAACTTATTTTACAAATTTACCTGCCCTGTTGACCCAATTAGTTAGTTGGTAAAAAAAAGTTATAGCTGTATGTAGAGTCATTTACATATATGTTTAGAGTTTAAATTTTTTATGAAAAAGCATTGGAAAACTCTTCTCATTCATGTTTCTCTTTGCATTTTTAAAAACTGCAAGCTGGGACTCGTTGGGCTTCTAAAAATTTTTAACTGCTTTTGCTTGTGGATCCAGAAGTGAATTGCTTTAATTCAAGCTTTTTCAAAAATTATGATCATAGCTAATTCTATTTAAATCTTCCTTAACATCCATTGCTTTGGGTAATGTGTTGTTTTCATTTCTTATATCATGAATGTGACACTATGGAAAGTTGGATAAATCAGCTGTTCAAAGCTACTATGTCTCAAATTCAATTCCAAAGATTTCTGTTATCTATTTACACAAATAAATTCATCCAACACGCCATTCTTAATGGTAAAGTGTATGCTGTAGTATAAGCATCAATTATCATTATAATGAATTGATGTATGTTTTTGCAGACTTTTCTGTAACAGTTATAATTAACTTTTAGGGCTGTTTCTTAACTGTCATCTGTCATAGGCACAGTCTGTGAAATTAAACCAAATGTTTTATCCATTTTTGTATATTTTTCAGATAGTTTTCAAACATTTGGCTATTTTGCATAAAAGTCAAGTGTATAGGGGAATAAATTATAGAAAAAATTATTTCAAATAAAACCTAACGCAGTTTTCTTGCCTCTGTAATGCTTCAGAGCTTTTCTTGAGCAGTGGTGACTCAATGTCATTAGGTGTCTCTACTATGGAACTGCAGAGCTGGGTCTTCAGGAACTTCAACAACGGTTAGTATTTCATTGCATTGTAAAATTTTCCTTCCTAACTTCATTCATGACCATTGAGGTTAGTTAGATTAGTATATATGGAAGCATTATTCAAAAAATATAGTCCATACGTATTTAGTTTTCATGGCATATAAAAATTAAAAATGAGAACTGCAAAAAATGTGAATTAAAATGAATTTTCCCATTTGTTTCTGAACGAAATTTTGGTACTTCAACAAGCCAGTCTGCTATGCAGGTTGTAAATTGGATACATTTTTTCCAAATCAATATTATTTGTTGCAAATACTATTGGTTATAGTTATCAACTTTTAACATCCTGTGACAGTTCCAGTTCTTCAGCTTTCGCAGAATTCCGGCTGTGTCACATCTCTCCACAAAAACTACTTTGATGAGCTTCATCTATGCTTGAATGAAATTTTACAGAATTACAATTTAATTTGCTCCAGCGTGTTATTGTAATATACCAAGTTGTTCATAATTATTTAGAGTTTCTTTCATTTTTAGAATACCACCTATGGGTAATAAGCTAATTATTTTCTTCTCTTCCGTCCGTCAGGTTGAAAAGCCCATTGCCACCCAAGTCCTTCAGTCCATTGCCACCCAAGAAATCATTTGTTGTATAGTGACGCACTGGTGGTATTTATGGGGGTTCCGGCGGCGGAGATATATGAGTCTCGCTCGGCACGGTCACATGTATAGATAGGGCATCCGCCGGAAGAGCCGATGAGCGCCTGGCGTTTACGAGCGCCGGATAGGTCGGAAGCGCCCCTATTGCCGGCGCCGGAAATGTCCATTGTTGCGAACTAGACTTAAGAGCAAGCTGTGTGAACTACAGAGTCAGTACAATATTAGTAGTCCTGCTGTTCGTTTTGCTATCCTGCTGCCTGGTTTACGGCTAGGCAAACCGATCTACTAGTTCTGTCAGTAAACCTTATATCGTGCTGAAATTCGAAGATATTACAACTGGCGACGAGACTTGAACCTCCCAAGTGAATTTTAACTTTACAAGTGCTCTGAAATGAAGATGGCGTATTCTACAGTCAGCTGTCCTCCGTTCGACGTTGAAGTGGAAACAGTGAGTGAATTCTTAGAGCGCTGGAAAGTCCAATGTGCAAACGCTCTTCAGAAAGCAGGAAATAATGGCGGTAAAAAAGCTAGTATTTTAATTAAAGCTTTGCCTGTAAACATAATCACTGATCTACAACGAAGAATTAAACCTACGTTACTCACTGAGGCTACATATGAGGAACTTGAAAAAAATAAACACAGCAATTTGAAATCAAAAAATCCATCGTCGGTGCATCGGTTACATTTCTAAATAGAAAACAAGGTGCTAATGAAACCATAGAAAGTTATGCTAAAACGTCAAATGACTTAGCATCTGCATTCAATTATGGCAATTGCTGTCGGAATCGTTTATTGAGAGATGCCTTTGTGGCTGGGCTACATTCAGCGCAAATTCTCAGCGCGGTTCTACAGAAGTGCGATGGCAAGTCCTTCAACGAATGCGTTGAACACGCAAAACTTATCGAACAATTAAGCTCCGACGCTCAAGATATTATTCGTGAGGATTCATCTTCATCGTTTGTCACTACAGAAAAACTCCCGCCGAACTACATATGCATTCGCTGCGGAACTAAGCAAAAGCCTCTTGCAAAGAATGGCTATGCTTTGAAATTGAAATGTCACACATGTGGAAAATTAGGCCACATTTCTAAGGTTTGCAAATCTACAACTGCAGCACGGCCTCCTTCTGCCAAGCCTACACGAAGGGGACCAACACGAATAGAATATGACGCAGCTCGCACTTACACAGTGCAGCCGGGAAGAAGCGGTTGCTCTGGCAACGTCGGAAGAGAAGACGTGTTAATGAAGAATTCACGATGCCTCTACAGAAGAAGAACGAAGCTGTTTTGCAAAAACCTGGGAACGAAAGTGGTGACGGTAATTATCTACATGAATGTTCTGATTATTCCCCAAATGATTCTAATTTTTTAGAGTAAACACCACTGTAATTCCCGTTACTAAAGAGCCTACTATCATTACATGCAACTTAAATAGTAAGCCTGTTGAATTCCTGTCTGATAACGGCAGTGCCGTGTCAACTATACGTAAAAGAGATCCAATCAAAGTTGGTGCTGTGGTAAATCCTACATGCAGCAAAATTTTCGGGTACAGTGGTGTCTCGGTAAACCTGCTTGGTCAAGCTTCAGTAACTGTCATGTACAAAGATGTGAGTTTTAATCATTAGTTTCTCATTGTGAAAGATGATAGAATCAACTTACTTAGCCGAGATATTTGTTCTAAACTAAATGTAAACGTTGTCATTCTTGATAAATACGACTCCATAAATAAAATGGATTGTCATAGTTTGCCGAAAAAGTTGTCGTTAAAATATGACGAATATTTATCACCTGATTCACAGTCTAACGTTAGAGAAACAGTTCATCTTGATGTGTTGCCTAATGCAGTTCCTGTATTTTGTAAAACACGCCCGGTTCCTGTAAGACTAAGAGACTCTGTCAAAACCGAACTGGAACGCTTGCAGATTATGGGCAAAATCACCAAAGTGTATGATAGCCAATGGGCATCTCCTACCGTTAAGGTTCTAAAGTCTGACGGCAGTGTGAGAATCTGTGGAGATTTTTCAGCCTCCATTAATAATTGTCTAAATCCAGTTCAATCTGTACTACCTGTTATTGATGATGTCATTTCTCAAGTCGGAGACGCTAAGTTTTTCTCAAAAATTGATGTGTCTAACGCGTTTTTGCAAATTCCGTTGGACAAAGAATCAAAGAAAGTTACGACCATTAACACCTCTGAAGGTCTATTTATGTACAATTACTTACCCTATGGTCTACGTGCAAGCCCCGGCATTTTTCAATCATTCATGAATAGGACTCTTTCTGGCATCGATAACATCATTGTGTACCAGGATGACCTCCTCATTTTGACCTCTTCATATGATGCTCATTTGGAAGTTCTTGACAAGGTCCTGTCTGTCCTAAAAACGCTGGAATTCGCTTAAATCTGTCTAAATGTGCCTTTCTAACTGCTCGTGTGTCTTATCTAGGCTAAGCTTTCGATAACAAGGGTGTTCACCCTAACTCTGAGAAAGTAGAAGCTATTCTCAATGCTCCTGTTCCTAAAAACCTCAAACAGTTGCAAGCTTTCATCGGATTGTGTAACTTCTATAGTCGTTTTGTACCCAACTTTTCTAATGTCATGCATCCTCTGCATTCGCTGCTTAAGAAAAATGTACAGTTCCGGTGGACTCCACAACAGGATGAAAGTGTCCAGAAAATCAATGACATCTTTCGTTCGCATAAACCTCTAAAGTTGTTTGATCCCAACCATGAAACTCTTCTTGAAACGGATAGTTCGGGTTAAGGAGTTGCTGCCATACTCATGCAACGCGTTAGTCCTTCTCGTGATTGGCGTGTGGTTCAATTTGCTTCGAGATCTCTAAATAATGCAGAACAAAACTACTTTAATATTGAAAGAGAGAGCCTTAGTGTGGTTTTTGGCGTGGAGAAATTAAAAAAATTTCTACTAGGTGCTAAGCTCATTATCCATAATGATCAAAAACCTCTTAGTAAACTTTTTGCACATAACAAGGGTGAACCTCTCAACTGTTCTGCTCGAATTCAAAGATGGGCTCTCAGACATTCCCAGTTTGACTATGTTTTCAACTATTCGAAGGGTAAATGTAACGTAAATAGCGATTGTCTCAGTAGGCTGCCATTACCCACGACTGTAAAAGAGCTGGAACCGTACGAAATGATTTTTGCGGTGAACTCTCTTGCTAAAACTCCTGTCACGTGTGAAAATATAAGAACTCATACTGATATGGATAGCGAACTATGCCAACTTAAACAATACATAAAGTTTGGCATACCTCCTAAACCTAATCCCAATTTATCTAAATTTATGAACCTGCTACCTCAGATGACCATCATTAAAGGTTGCATACTTTATAAAGAACGGATTTTTATTCCCAAGTCATTGCGTAGTTTAGTCCTTGAATCATTTCATGATGGACATCCTGGCATTTGTGGCATGAAATCCTTGGCCAGATCTGTTATTTGGTTTCCCGGAATGGACAAAACTATTGAAGACATCGTAAAATGTTGTCCCCAATGTCAGTTAAATCGAGCAAAACCTAAGTCTAGAAATGTAGAATGGCCCACTCCTTCTCGTCCTTTTGAATGCATTCATGTCGATCACTTTTTCTACGAGAATATAATTGTTTTCATGGCTGTAGATGCATTATCTAAATATATTGAATGTGAAGTGGTAACATCCACGAGTGTGTCAGATACTATCGATGCGTTGAGAATGATTTTCAGCAGAAACGGGTTGTGTGATGTGCTCGTAAGTGACAATTCTTCTAACTTTTCATCTCAAGACTTTAAAGATTTTCTTATTTCCAACGGCATTGAGCACCTCACACCTCCGCCCTACTCTCCAGCAAGCAATGGTCAAGCTGAGAGGGGGGTAAGAGTCATTAAAGACTTGTTGAAAAAACTCTCTTCTTCCGAATCGTTCAAATCCCGTCTATCAAAAGCATTATTTCAATCGCATTGTATTCCGCATAGTGTTACAAAAATTGCTCCCTCTGTAGCGCTGAACAATCGTAAATTTGTTACTTCCAAAGATAGAGTTCATCCTAAATTTTCTGTGTCCAGGTCTAAGCCTATATATGTAACTCAATTTGATGTTTTGTGATCATGTTCTCGCTCTGGATCTAAGAAATGGTCCCAAGTGGTTGAAGGGAATTATTGTTAGTAAAGTTGCTGTTAATATATTTCATGCTCAAATACTAGCATTAAACGTAATCTGGAAGAGACATTCAAATCAGCTGTTGCACAGTAGTTTGGAATGTAACGGGAGTGGGGCAGCAGAGACTCCTGCCT
The DNA here is from genome assembly GCA_030386875.1 of Morinoia aosen. Classification (NCBI taxonomy): domain Eukaryota; kingdom Metazoa; phylum Arthropoda; class Malacostraca; order Amphipoda; family Talitridae; genus Morinoia; species Morinoia aosen. The sequence continues at coordinate 92,949,962 of CM059579.1, read as the reverse complement.
TTCAACCTGTTAGCTGCTCACCTGGGCAAAATGAACCTCGTAGATCAGGTAGAATAACTAAACCTGTAATACGAATAGGTTGTTGAGTTCCTCCTTCCCTTTGACATGTATTCATCTATAGGGAGGGAAGTTGTTGTATAGTGACACACTATTGGTATTTATGGGGGTTCCGGCGGCGGAGATTTATGAGTCTCGCTCGTTACAGTCACATGTATAGATAGAGCTTCCGCCGGAAGAGCCGATGAGCGCCTGGCGTTTACGAGCGCCGGATAGGTCGGAAGCGCCCCTATTGCCGGCGCCGGAAATGTCCATTGCTGCGAACTAGACTTAAGGGGAGCATTTAGACTCCAACCGTAGATTTTTTTCTTTTGGACTTACATCTATGAAATTTTGCAGACTACTAGATCTCTAGATTCCTAACAACTTTTATTAAAACAAGTTTTTTGCCCTAGGCCATAGAATAATAATCATTCATGATAATTAAAAATATATATATATACCATGCCTTGGGTGTCTCCGAAATTTACAAAGATAGAGCAATGTGGTTTGTTGCATTTGAAAGTAAAATGTGTGCTTCCAAATCGTCTTAGGCCGTTTGTTGAATTCGAATTCATTCCGAATTTATAATTTTTTTTGAAAAAGGGGGTTTCAAATTTGTAATTTTATGGTAAAAAGTCTACGGAAAAAGTTTCAGGAATTTTTTTTGAAAATCAACGCTAATATAATTTTAGAGCACATATTTCACTTACAAATGCAGCAAACCACACTGCTCTAGCTTTGTAAACTTCGGAGTTATAACGACAAACGTCTTGAAAACTTACTTTTTTTATTAGACCTATTTTAAGAAAAAAAAATGCTTCTCCTCCTACAGCTTTTGAGCTACAGTGATGATTTTGGTAACATTGGATGCAGAAAAACAAGGGCTTTACAATGTGTTACGAAGTTTTTCAAAATTCATTCTTGTTTCAAAGTTATAACGTCATAAATTTGAATTTTCTTGTGAAAATTTTGATTTATTTTTAATCTTTGTATTGAAAATTTGAGGAAAAGCATTCAAGTTTTTGAAATGTCCATGTTATTCTGCATCCAATGATACCAAAATCATTACTGCAGCTTAAAAACTATCAGAGAAGAAGCATTTAGAAACCCCTCTCCCCAAAATGTCGTTTTCTATGATTTCCCATTTTCTTTTCAAGAAAATCGCATTTTGACATTAATGATAAAGGGTTCTAAATTGCATTTTCTCTCAGTATACCAAATTTCATTGCTCTAAATTCAATAATAAAAAAATATTTGGAAGGGGGATGCATGATGAAATATATATATACAAAAAAAATTGTAAATTTGAGATTTTTTTTATGTCCACGTTATTCTGCATCCAATGCTACTAAAATCGTTACTGTAGCTCAAAAACTGTAGGAGAAGAAGCATATAGAATACCCCCCAAAAAATGTCGTTTTCTATGATTTCCCATTTTCATTTCAAGAAAATCGCATTTTGTCATAAATGATAAATGATTCTAAATTGCATTTCCTCTCAGTATACCAAATTTCATTGCTCTAAATTCAATAATAATAAAAATATTTGGAAGGGGGATGCATGATGAAATATATATACAAAAAAAATTGTAAATTTGAGATTTTTTTTAATGTCCACGTTATTCTGCATCCAATGCTACCAAAATCGTTACTGTAGCTCAAAAACTGTAGGAGAAGAAGCATTTAGAATACCCCCAAAAAAATGTCGTTTTCTATGATTTCCCATTTTCATTTCAAGAAAATCGCATTTTGTCATGAATGATAAATGATTCTAAATTTCATTTCCTATCAGTATACCAAATTTCATTGCTCTAGGTTCAAAAATGAAAATAAGGTCCGTAAGGGGGACGCTCTCCTCCTCCCGGGGGGGACGCTAGCTCTGGGACACGTTCCTGAAATTTTTACAGACATTCGGGGACATATCTCATACTCATTTAAAGCAATAAAAAAATCGGGAGAATCGACTTTTGGACTGCAGATTCCCCCAAAATGCTTCCCTTTAAGAGCAAGCTGTGTGAACTACAGAGTCAGTACAATATTAGTAGTCCTGCTGTTCGTTTTGCTATCCTGCTGCCTGGTTTACGGCTAGGCAAACCGACCTACTAGTTCTGTCAGTAAACCTTAAATCGTGCTGAAATTCCAAGATATTACATCATTGAAGACTATCCACTTGCCTTTCTCGAATTGGTTACCTTCCCTACAGGTCGTTACAAATGCCCTGCCTTCAAGTTCAAGCACCTCGGATGAATCCATACCAGCATCACTGTGGTCCTTTTCTCTGGTGGTCCTCTTCTCCCTACACAAGTCTCTAAACAGACTTGTGTTGGGTATGAATTGATAAGACTCTACATGAATTGAAAGTGAAGGTAAAGAACTTTTCAGAGAATAAAGCAGGATGCTCTTTCTTCGTTCTGTCATAATGATTTGGCTGTTGTGCAATTTTTTTTGGTAATTATAATTCCACAAAGGAAATTATTCAACTGATGAACATAAGCCAATCATATAGTACATAATTTTTTTGTCAGTAGCATCCTGATGTGCTTAAACAAAATGTATGTAAGTATTTACTTTGGTAGTACAGATGTAAATCAATTGTGTACGAAGTATTAAAAATTTTTTCCTGCAATGCTTGAAATAAAGTTGAGATAATGAAATAAGTGAAGTGCTATATTGATGAAATTCTTGTCTTTTTGTACCTTGCTAATGATGGTGCTTGACCAGTAATTATAAATTATACTTTTGTTATGCTTCATTATATGCTAGTTATACTTTTGCTATACCAAGTGATGATTATTTAACAATACAATATCAAAGGGTATTTAAAATTTGCTTAATATGCTTTTCATATTAGTCACCAACAAGAAAAATTACCTGTATAAGATATGTAGAATATAAACGACATAATTTTAAGAAATATTTCTCCATTGAGCTAAATATTCACCAATTATTTACCAGAATGTCAGTTATAGTGATGATTTACGCTACATTTGTGTCCATACAGGAGACGTAGAAATTAAGCACGTGTCTAATTTAATTCGAGCTGAAGTAAACCCTGCAATTTGATACCCGAGAATTGGTCAAGGCTGCATTAAAAATTTTCGAGGTGCAAGCCAAGCGCAGCATGATAGTCTATACTAGTTCGCTCTATGAAGTGACGTTACTTTGCATACAAAATATAAGATGAGGCTGTGGTTGAGGGATATTCATCTCTATTCAGATTTTTCCATTGAGCTAAATGTTCACTAATTATTTACCATAATGTCAGTTATGCTGTGTAGTGATGATTGTCATGAGAAATATTTATTTGCCATATACTTTTCATCAGTTTCATTTAAGAATTAGATGACTTGCAGTTGACTACTTATTACAGAAATATTTTATCATTGTTAGTAGAGTTTTAAACAATGTTCAAAGCCTGTGTACATGTTTGTACTCGATGATCCCTTCTTTATTCCTCTCTTTGGATCATCGTTGTTGTGGTTAAGGAGGCTCAAAGTAACCTACGTTCTCTTCTATGGTAATGAAAATAGTGCAAGGTATGGGGAACAACAAACATGTAATCAAATCTAAAAGAAACTATTAACAACTTATGAAAAAAAATTTGGAATAGTTTAAAAATTAGATTTTACTGGTAAATTATTTTTACATAGCAGTGTATTTTGTTTAATTATAGTTTTCGTCAATGGTTGATAAGATATTCAAGATCTGTGCTTGCAGCAAGTCACCTTTGCAAATTTCTACCTTTCAAGGTATCTCTATAACATGTTTCTGGTGCCTCAACCTTTGGCTTACTGTTTTTTCTTCATGCTTGTATTTTCATTGTGAATGTTGAATAAAATGAATACACATATTAGTCTTTCAGAGCACCTGTTTTGGGTTCGCTGTTATCCTTATGTTAATCAGTTTTATGAAATGCATTCATGAAATAATATGGTATGAAGGCAATGGACCTAAAAAATTGTATTCAGAATAGGTTTATACCCTTCTTGATAATTGATCAATGTCCTGATCGTTTAAGATAATTCATAACATAATCGACTATTTTTTTCCTTCACTTGAGTACAGGATTACATGATTTCACAAAATTAAGTGCTTAAGAATGCTCCTTTCATAAGACAGTGTTGGTTTTTTTAATCCAAGTGCCATGCGATGATTTCTCTCCGTTGGGGAAGGAGAGAACTCAGATACACCCTACCCAGGTGTCGGAAATGAGTACCGCCTTAGCCAGGTAACCATCACTGTATCCTGATGTTAGTTATAAAGCTTTTAAAAAAACAATGTGCATGATAATATGACGGCGAGTGAAGGAAAGTATTTGGACACCAGTACATTATAATTTGATAATTATAAAGTCATAAGCCATTCACACCAGTAGCGCAAATGCACCTCGCCAGTCGTGAAAAACGAAACCAGCAGGGTTTGGCAGCGCAGGACAGGACAACGGCTGGCCCACCGGCACAAACCAACAGGAAGGTCGAGCTCGGGCTGTGAACAAACACATCAAACAAGGTCCCAAGGAAATGGATAATTTAAGGGGAGACGAGTTAGGTTTAAAATTCTAGAAATGCATAATTTTTTGAGTAATATTAGTTTGTCAGAAGTTTAACAATTAGCAATATTTTAGCTTCTCATAAATTTATTCATTGGCGATATTAGATCAGCGTTTACTTTGCAAAATACCTTTCCGATTGAATCATAGCTCCCTTACAATCAAAAAATTAAGAATAAAAAAAAATGTTCAAAATGATAATTCTTGGCATACTAACATGTGTAGATAAAGCCCAATCCTTTCTCATCATTGAAGACCTAAAATTACAATCCAACCAACACTGAAATTATGGAAAGGGAGAGAGTGGAGGGCTGCCATTTTTTGATGGAAAATTCTCAAAAAAAGTCACCAAACCCAGCGCTATATGTCACTGTGACCAACCTCAAAAACGAACTGGTTCTGATGTTTGGTACCGCTGCAGCCGTCTACAGGAATTTCACGGGTACGCTATCTGTGCAATGCCAATGTAGGCAGTCGAGGCGGCCAATAGCTCATGATAGCTCTAGGACGCAGCTGCAGTCTAGCCTCCACGTCACTGCTGCACAACATCACAGAGCAGCACCCCATCATGGAGCAGCACACAGTCGCAGCGCCCACTGCTTCCACCAGGCCGAGGAGCTCTCTTCTCTTACTCCATCATAGTGACACTAAAGTGGCAAGCAATCTCTTGAGAAGAGTTCATGAAATTCGAGATAAGTTGCATGGGAAGTTCCACTTCAGGTAGAAGTCGCTGGCTGCCGATTCCCATTCCGCTTGAGTTTGTGGTTTCTGTAAATGTGTATAAAAGAGGGAATTACAGATGGAAGTCCACCACAACATTTTTTTAAGGTTAATGCAATATTGTTTCAGGTGATGTGCACACTATTAAGCCCCGTCTACACTATCAAGCATTTCGTCAATCACGAACACACCAAAACGCGAACAAAAACACAAACTTTTCCGAACCGTGTCCAGATGTCCCGACTACGTGTTCGTCGGTGTGAAGTTGTTCGCGAGCAGCATGTAAATAAACAAGACTGCTTCCCTAGTAAGTTTTAGTTAATTGATGCGTATAATTGGTAGATTTAATTTCTTGACAGTAAGTAACCATAATTTATCTGTGTGGACATGTCTGAACAGAAAATAGTTAGAATCGCCAATGAATTGTGAGAACATTTCGAATACTATCAGTGCCACAGTGGTAAGATGGGATCAGCTGATATACTTCTACCTTTTTTAATGTTCTTCATAAATTTTAAATATTTTGACTTGAGCTTAAAACTCAAAAATATACTCCTACTGTCTGAAGAATGTTTTTTTTTACTTTTTTGTGACGTATATTTTTGAAAGGGGTAAGAAATGCTCATCTTTTTGATTTTGTCACAAAATATTCCTACATGATTTGAAATGATTTGCCAAAGTTATTTCATTTGTATTGTTAAAATAGGCGAGCAATTTATTTTGAAAATATTAAATTTAGTTCATGCATTTCATTTGTGTCCATATTTTCTGTTCACATTTTTGAGGCATCCATTTCTCAGCAAAGCAAACCAGAATGTATTACTACTCCTATACAAAAAATTTTTGTGTTCTTTTTCTGCAATTTTTTTCCGAGAACATTGTTAACACCTAGATCTCATATAACCACTGAACATATCTAAGAATAAGTTGTTCTAAGGGAAGAATCTGAGAACCCAAAGCTAAATGTTAAGCGGGCCATCTATACATTGAATTTTTTTTACTTTTTAAGGACCGTCTTGTTATAGTTCACTTTCATTTTATCAGCACCTGCTCACTTACTTATTTCATGAAAAATATGACTGTGGAATGTTTATTTTTGGGGTGATTTAGAGTTCTGAATTATTGTTAGACAAGACATGTTGATTATAAATAATTTGCTCCTACTCTGGACTTCATACCAATTATATTCCAAAAATTGTGACGCTACTACATAACCCTTTTTATGTGTTCCTCATGTATGGAGTATTTTTTAGAGGTGGCTGGCAGGAGGTGATTCACCCACTTCTCTACAGTATTTCACATGAATATCAAAACAGTTACTCTCCATCGCACCTCAAACTTGTGAGGCCATCTATACTCTACTTAAGGATGAAAACATGAAGGTATGCATTTCATTGTTGTGTTGGATGGATCTAAATATTACTCTGAAATGAGTATTTTAATGTTTTTCAAGAGAAAAAATTATTTATCTGGAATATAACAACCATTGAGAAATTTTCAGTAGGTTGGAATTCTTTGAAGTATAGTAAGTGAAATGAGTTAAGTGACCCACGTTTCATCATAAATACCGTATTGACTTCGTATAATAGCAGAGCTGAACATAATAAGTGCACTGTGTTTTTGCTATCCTGTCTGGTCTTGGGTGTTTATTGAATTGATGAATTCTTGCACTAAAAGGTTATGGTGTGCAATGTACTTATATATATATATATTTCAATTGTTCTCATAGTTGATTGTAACCTACTACTATTTGAACTACACTGAAACCAAACTAGTTCAATTATTTTTGAACTGTCAGGTGCATGAGCTGAATGTATATTTATATTAAAGCAAGGAAAGTAGGGGAATCTACATAACCACTGTCTTCTTCCAGTAATAGTGTGCACATCTCCTGAAACAATATTGCATTAACCATCAAAAAATGTTGTGGTGGACTTCCATCTGTAATTCCCTCTTTTATACTCATTTACAGACCCCACAAACTCAAGCAGAATGGGAATCGGCAGCCAGCGACTTCTACCTGAAGTGGAACTTCCCATTCAACTTATCTCGAATTTCATGAACTCTTCTCAAGAGATTGCATGCCACTTTAGTGTCACTATGATGAAGTAAGAAAAGAGAGCTCCTTGGCCTGGTGGTAGCAGTGGGCGTTGCGACTGTGTGCTGCTCCATGATGGGGTGCTGCTCTGTGATGTTGTGCAGCCGTGACGTGGAGGCTAGACTGCAGCTGCGTCCTAGAGCTATCATGAGCTATTGGCCGCCTCGACTGCCTACATTGGCATTGCACAGATAGCGTACCCGTGAACTTCCTGTAGACGACTGCAGCGGTACCAAACATCAGAACCAGTTCGCTTTTGAAGTGGGTCACAGTGACATATAGCGCTGGGTTTGGTGACCTTTTTTGAGAATTTTCCATCAAATAATGGCAGCCCTCCACTCTCTCCCTTTCCATAAAACAGTGTTGGTTTGATTGTAATTTGAGGTCTTCATTGATGAGAAAGGATTGGGCTTTATCTACACATGTTAGTATGCCAAGAATTATCATTTTGAACGTTTTCTTTTGATTCTTAATCTTTTGATTGTAAGGGAGCTATGATTCAATCGGAAAGGTATTTTACAAAGTAAACGCTGATCTAATATCGCCAATGAATAAATTGATGAACAGCTAAAATATTGCTAATTGTTAAACTTCTGACAAACTAACATTACTCAAAAAATCATGTATTTCTAGAATTTTAAACTTAACTCGTCTCCCTTCAAATTATCCATTTCCTTGGGACCTTGTTTGACGTTAATGTTTGTTCACAGCCCAAGCTCGACCTTCCTGTTGGTTTGTGCCGGTGGGCCAGCCGTTGTACTGTCCTGCGCTGCCAAACCCTGCTGGTTTCGTTTTCCACGACTGGCGAGGTGCATTTGCGCTACTGGTGTAAATGATTTATGACTTCATAATTATCAAATTATAACGTACTTGTGTCAAAATACTTTCCTTCACCCGCCGTCATATCATCATGCACATTGGTTTTTAAAATGCTTTATAACTAACATGAGGGTACAATGACGGTTACCTGGCTAAGGCGGTACTCATTTCCGACACCTGGGTAGGGTGTATCTGAGTTCTCTCCTTCCCCAACGGGGAGAAATCATCGCATGGCACTAGGATTAAAAAACCGACACTGTCTTATGAAGGGTGCATTCTTAAACACTTAATTTTGTGAAATCATGTAATCCTGTACTCAAGTGAAGGAAAAAAATAGTCGATTATATTATGAATTATCCCAAACGATCAGGACATTGATCAATTACCAAGAAGATTATAAACCAATTCTGAATACAATTTTTTAGGTCCATTGCCTTCAACCATATTATTTCAAGAATGCATTTTCATAAAACTGATTAACATAAGGATAACAGTGAATCCAAAAAAGGTGTTCTTAAAGACTAATGTGTGTATTCATTTTATTCAACATTCACAATGAAAATACAAGCATGAAGAAAAAACAGTAAGCCAAAGGTTGAGGCACCAGAAACATGTTATAGAGATACCTTGAAAGGTAGAAATTTGCAAAGGTGACTTGCTGCAAGCACAGATCTTGAATATCTTTTCATCCATTGACGAAAACTATAATCAAACAAAATACACTGCTTAAAAAATAATTTACCAGTAAAATCTAATTTTTAAACTATTCCAATTTTTTTCATAAGTTGTTAATGGTTTCTTTTAGCTTTGATTACATGTTTGTTGTTCCCCATACCTTGCACTATTTTCATCACCAAAGAAGAGAACGTATGTTACTTTGAGCCTCCTTAACCACAACAACGATGATCCAAAGAGAGGAATAAAGAAGGGATCATCGAGTACAAACATGTACACAGGCTTTGTACATTGTTTGAAAATCTACTAACAATGATAAAATATTTCTGTAATAAGTAGTCAACTACAAGCCTTCTAATTCTGAAATGAAACTGATGAAAAGTATATGGCAAATAAATATTTCTGATGACAATCATCACTACACAGCATAACTGACATTATGGTAAATAATTAGTGAACATTTAGCTCAATGGAAAAATCTGAATAGATATGCGCATCCCTTAACCACAGCCTCATCTTATATTTTGTATGCAAAGTAACGTCACTTCATAGAGCGAACTAGTATAGACTATCATGCTGCGCTTGGCGTGCACCTCGAAAATTTTTAATGCAGCCTTGACCAATTCTCGGGTATCAAATTGTAGGGTTTACTCCAGCTTGAATTAAATTAGACACGTGCTTAATTTCTAAGTCTCCAGTATGGACACAAATGTAGCGTAAAACATCACTATAACTGACATTCAGGTAAATAATTGGTGAATATTTAGCTCAATGGAGAAATATTTCTTAATATTATGTCATTTATATTCTACATATCTTATACAGATAATTTGTCTTGTTGGTGACTAATATGAAAAGTATATTAAAGCAAATTTTAAATACCCTTTGGTATTGTATTGTTAAATAATCATAACTTGGCATAGCAAAAGTATAACTAGCATATAATGTAGCATAGCAAAAGTATAATTTATAATTACTGGTCAAGCACCATCATTAGCAAGGTACAGAAAGACTAGAATTCCATCAATATAGCACTTCACTTATTTCATTATCTCAACTTTATTTTAAGCATTACAGGAAAAAATTTTTAGTACTTCGTACACAATTGATTTACATCTGTACTACCAAAGTAAATACATACATTTTGTTTAAGCGCATCATGATGCTAATGACGAAAAAAATTACGTACTGTATGATTGGCTTATGTTCATCAGTTGAATAATTTCCTTTGTGGAATTGTAATTAAAAAAAATTGCACAGCAGCCAAATCATTATGACAACACAACGAAGAAAGAGCATCCTGCTTCATTCTCTGAAAAATTCTTTACCTTCACTTTTCAATTCATGTAGAGTCTTATGAATTCATACCCAACACAAGTCTGTTTAGAGACTTGTGTAGGGAGAAGAGGACTACCAGAGAAAAGGACCATAGTGATGGTGGTAGGGATTCATCCGAGGTGCTTTAACTTGCAGGCAGGGCCTTTTTAACAACCTGTAGGGAAGGTAACCAATTCGAGAAAGGCCCGTGGATAGTCTTCAATGATTTCTTGGGTGGCAATGTACTGAACGACTTGGGTGGCAATGGGCTTTTCAAACTGACGGAAGAGAAGAAAATAATTAGCTTATTACCTATAGGTGGTATTCTAAAAATGATAGAAACTCTAAATAATTATGAACAACTTGGTATATTAGAATACCACGCTGGAGCAAATTAAATTGTAATTTTATAAAATTTCATTCAAGCATATAGATGATGCTCATCAAAGTAGTTTTTGGGGAGAGTTGTGACACAGCCAGAATTCTGCGAAAGCTGAAGCACTGGAACTGTCAAAGGATGTCAAAAGTTGATAATTATTTCCAATAGTATTTGCAACAAATAATATTGATTTGGAAAAAATGTATCCAATTTACAACCTGCATAGCAGACTGGCTTGTTGGAGTACCAATATTTAGCTCAGAAACAAACGGGAAAATTTATTTTAATTCACATTTTTGCGCTTCTTATTTTAAATTTTTATATGCCATGAAAACTAAATACGTATGGACTATATTTTTTGAATAATGCTTCCATACATACTAATCTAACTAACCTCAATGGTCATGAATGAAGTTAGGAAGGAAAATTTTACAATGTAATGAAATACTAACCATTGTTGAAGATCCTGAAGACCCAGCTCTGCAGTTCCATAGTAGAGACACCTAATGACATTGGGTCATCACTGCTTAAGAAATGCCTTGAAGCATTACAGAGGCAAGAAAACTGCCTTAGGTTATATTTGAAATAATTTTTTCTGTAATTGATACCCCTACACAATTGTCTTTTATTCAAAATAGGTAAATGTTGGAAAACTTTCTGAAAAATATACAAAAATTGATAAAACATTTGGTTTAATTCCACAGACTGTGCCTATGACATATGACAGTTAAGAAACAGCCCTAAAAGTTAATTGAAGGGCAAAAAGCCCAAGTAGGTTAAGCGCAATTTTGCTGCTTAGTAGGTCATGCAGCTCGGCGTACTAGGCAAGGAGCCGTCCGTGTTTCACCCGCAAAGCTCAAGTAGGTTAACCCGCGCACGGTCGCGCATCCCTCAGAAAAGTAGTCAATTTGCCCGCGTTACTCTGCCGCTCCCTGTTCACTTACCGTAATGGGCAGAGATGTAAAAATATGAAGTAATGAGTAAAAAATGTTGCTTTACACTTTGATGTTGTCAGATTTTTGATAACTTGAACCGTTTCTTTGTAATATGGAGTCAAACTCCGTAGATTTTTGCACAACATTACTTCAAAGAGATCAATGGCCATTTTTTTGTTTCGTGAACAATGTAATGTTTTTCATTGCTATTTTATGCAGAAAATCCTTCCAAACCTGCTGATGTTTTTATTTTTCCTCTACAACAATTAGAAAAAAAGTTATGACCATTTATATGTCTACAAAGTGTTATCCATTCTTCGTTTTAGTTCCTACATAAATGCATGTTTGCATGTCTGGTTATATTACTGTAAGTATAGTGTTTTGAAACTTGTAATTTTCACACAATATGAATAAAATACTGCTCTACACGCTACTGACTTCAGATTTGTCTTATCATTTGCCATTTTTGCGAAATAAGGCGGTAAAGTTGACTGGGCGCACCCTGAGTAGTTTCGCTGGTAACTGAGGCTGCCACTGACTGTTCGCACGCACACCCTCTCACGGTCGCCTCATTTACCACACTGACTGTGCTTACCCCTCCCAACTTCCAAGTGGTTTTAGCTCTGCCTTAACCCCCACAATGTGGGGGTTTCTGGCTCTAGCTGTGTAGCACTCGCTGAGACGATCATTTTGGTGTATAACAACTTGGGGTTATGCCTTACGTCTGGCAACCAGTGAGCCTGGTAAATGAGGCGACCAGTTATAGTTCACGGGTTAAGCGACGACACGGACTACTCAGGATCATGACAGCATGTTGCTCAAATCGGTTTGCTCAAGTAGGACGAGCGCACTTAACATGAAAATTTGAAGACGCTTCCTTCAATGAAAACGTGTCTAGGACTAACATTAAACCGATGACTAATATATTCGTTGCGGCACGTTGTTCGTATACCTTCGTTTAAAGTTATGTAGAGTTATTACTTGCATTCCAGCAGCATTATATTATATTTATTTATTTGATTGTCATAAAATACCAAGTCAAGTGTAAAAATTTACGTATTTCTCTAAATTTGAACGTTAATTTTTTTTGCACTTATTGGCTGAGGCATTTCCCGATGAATTATTTCTTCAGGATGAAACCCATTTGGATAATAGGATGGGCAATAGGGTTAGGTTAGCTAGGGGAGTCTATCTTGTGCAAAGGTAATTACAGACGCCTGGGGATTTTATTACATAATCTTCGCTCTAAATCGGTATGCGGAACTTGTATCTTTCGTGCATGCTTACGATAATTTTCTAATCTTTGTTGTCTGTTCTTCATTTTCAACTTGCGGTTTTTCCGTGTGGGTATATATCCTGTACACAAATTAAACGTTCCATTGCCCGTACTGCCTTCAATTTCCTCTTTGCACCTTGTAAACAAACTCTTAAGCTTATGTAATTTTTGAGAATGAAAAATTCATGGATAACCAGCAACTACTGAGAATTGAGTTTGCGATCTTTTGATGTAAATTATAAGAGCTTTATCCGTTTAGAAAAGCTTAGATTCTGATAAATTAATTTGAATTCAATTAAAAATTCTCCACTTTTTCTGAAGCATCTGATCACTCGTATTTCAGTAAAATTCAACTAAATAACGCTGGCAATGAAAGAGCTGAAGTGACAAACCTGACATGTTAAAGTGAGTTTAAACAAATAATGTGAAGCAGAGAGAGAGGTGAAATTATGCAGTATGTATAGTCAGGCTGTCGAAACGGATCAAGTAAGAAACTGGTTCACAAAGTCTTGTTCTGGTGATGTGAGCTTGGAAGATAAGACATAGATAAAGATGTTTAACATGCTGCAAAAGTGACACGAGGAAAAATTTTGTGCCTCGGCTGGTTAAAGGCATATTATCTACTGAAGACCATAAAGAGCAACGTACAAAGTACGCTTAAAGATATTCTTATGTTTCGAACAATTTCCTCTCGAAACGAATGGGAATTCATTAAAACGGATAAATCGTTCGTGAGTAAAATTTCAATGGCATTGAATAATCCTTGCAAGTAAAAGATTGTTAACAATTATTCATTGTAAACAAATTATGAGTTTAAATTTAGAAGTATTGTAATCTTTTCAGCACTATATTCGTACTCGGTTCAACATCTAAGTCAACGACAGTGTATGGAAGACTTCAGTAAATGCATTCATTACGGACATTTATTATGATATTCATCTTTTGCCTCATATTATTTCGTAAAATCACCTATGACTAATTGTAAAGATGAATGCCACTTATTTCAGAAATTAATTACTTTCAGCGGCGTTGGGTCCTCTCAACTGTGTAGAAAATACAATCATCTATATTCGATTTGATTCATGTACGATTCATTTAAGAGTATGGTAAGGTCTGACAATTGGGTATGAAATAAAAGCATACAAATTCAATATTATTTATTCACTATTCACTGAAAAATCAAGCCACAACATTATCACCAACTAAAATATGGCAAAATGAGTTTAAGAATGGTGATGCTACCAACCCAAAGAAAATAGGTCCTTAAACGGACAGCAGCGAATGTAAAAAAATATTATCCGTGAATAAATAACAAACACTACATCAACAATATTCTGATTAAATGCATTATATATATATATATATATATATATATATATATATATATATATATAAGAAAGTTTTAGCCTCCCTTAATTGCACGACAAAGATGTTCTAAGAGAGGAAGGAGGAAGGCACCATTTAGTATGGAGTTGAGGGAACGCGGAATCTATGCACAAGGTGCACAAAAACAGGAAGCTAAGAAAGAAGTTCATGAAAAAAGAAAAAGTTGAACAAGAAAGTAGTTGGTGCTGAAAAACAGGACAGCAGTGAACCGAAAAATGATAGACCGTAACAAAACAAAAACCTATTCTATTTCAACAAAAGGAAGCCTACCTAACCTTCAGCTCAGGCCCTCACATAGTCACCCTGGGAGCGCTAATTCCCATAGATACAATAGTTGTATCCCCCTGAGGGGAATTGATTAAATGCATCATCATCAGAGAATAATTCTTGCACCCCGTTCTACAGTCACATGCTATATGTTTTGTACCGTGTATAATTTACAAAGATTACTTACTCTAACACTAAACGTAGTGACATCTTACAGCGCTTTGTATACTACGCATTGTTTATATTCAATGAATATACTGAGCAATGAGCTGCAGGAATGAAAATCCATTTGGTCGCGAACATTGAGGGAACAAAGTTGAAACCGTGCTGAGTGTGAAAGACAAGAAAAGAGTGGATTGTCCTGAAATTAAAAAGCTATGAGGCGTAACAAAACAAAATACAGAAAATTAAGAATATTACAGCTCAAATGAGGTTCATTTCACAATTCTAAATCCATCATATTAGCTGCGGTATAAATACAACCATATCGTTACTAATGAATTAATCAAGTCCTGCACTTAGCAGTTGTGAAACATTAGGGGTGAGGAAGATCTTTGTAAAAATTTTGGTAGATGGGTGGTACGAAATTTAGCAGGTGCATTAAGTCTTCGTACTTTTCCTTGCTGATGAAAATACTGTCCGAAGAACTTTCCAAAATTATTTCATAGCCTGGCTTCGTAGGATAGTCAAGTTGGTATTCCTCGTCACTTTCTGTTGTCTTGTAGAAGACTGTTGCAGAATTTCTACCTACCTTAAAGGCTCTCAGTTTCATAAAATTTAATTTTGTACCAGCTTTTGTGCGAGTTGGATTGAAGTGGCGGGAATCAACGAGTGTATCTATCCCAACAAATCTATTTTTCATGTCGATAACTTTGAATGGATTAATTTTCCTTGATTTTGAGACCAAATCGTACCATTCTTCTTTAGAATAAATTAATTTGTTCCTAGCCTTTTTTTCAATAATTGCGAAATCTCGATCAATGGGCAAATAGCTATGGCCAGTTTCCATGAAAGTGTGCTCCCAAGACTCAAACGCTTTGCTGTCACACATTTACATGAAGAAGCACATAACCGCCTTGTTTCTATTTTGTCCCCCGCAAGCATCACTGAATGTTTGAACATTTTTTATTTGGGAACAATCTATAGAATTCAGGTATGCTAAAATGCTTGAACAGATTTCTTTTGATCCTCGTTTTCCTTCACTCTCTAGCCTCATGGCCATATGACCTCCGTTGTCTTTTCCAGTATTAATACCTACGTTGTACCCCCAAAGTTGACGCTTATAAAACACGGATGAAGTATTTAGTCGTGGCAGTGGTTGAGTTTTCTGCATATCGAACGTAAATGACAATAAAGATGTATCATTTTTTGCTAGCTCTCTGGACTGATTTAGCTTCGTCTGGCATTTTGAGCTCGACTATGATGTTTTTCCAGGTCTGATTCAATATCCATTTTGCTCAACAAATCTGCCGATTTTATTTCCATTGCCGCTGCATCGCAAACAGTACAGGTATCCGTTTTTGGAACATAAATACCAATCTTATACCTGGCGAATTCCCTGTAGAAAATGGGTTTACTCACATATTTGGTATTACATTCGGTTTGGTTTTTGATATAGAGATCGTAAAGAATAGGTTTTGACAGATTTTCATTGAAATATAACTTACTACTGTTCGAATAGTTGCTGGTAAATTTTGGAAATGAGTCTAAAAAATTCCTAATGCTTTCTTTTCCGTATTCTGATGTTTTGTTATAGCAAACTGAACTCTTTTTATCAGGAGAGCACATTTTCCCTTGACATTTCTTGTTCAAACAATACTCGATTCGCATTTTGAAATTCCAAGGGTTTTGAGAGACACTTCTTTACAAATCCTAATAATTTCTAAAACATAAGTGCGAGACTCGGACTACTTACTACTTGCGTACACTCTTTTTGGCGGGTTTTCAGTTATTGTATTGATAATGAAATTTGACTGCGCTTGCCAATTTTGATTACTCCAAAATCTTTCGAATAAATTTGTGCGTTTATTTTCGGTTAAGTCATTACAGTTGTAACGGCAGTTACACTGGTGATATACAATTTTTTTCCTTTCTATATATTTACCGTTTCGCGTGAAATAGCAGCGTCCAGAATTCCTCGCTAATTTCCTCGCAATATATGGGCGTTGCAATGGTCCAAGAGGACTTCGTAAAACTTCCGTACTGGGACCCATTTGCCCATTCGAACTTGAATCCACTGCTGCTGCGACAGATGAATATGTCGCTGCAGTCGTTCTGGATGTCGATGCGACTGCTGACTCCACGCTGGAAACAGTCGCTGGCCTCGTTTGATGACCTGAAATCATAGAATTAATTGCAATCCGAGAATGACAAGCATAGAACAGATCAGTAAATAAAAACTTAACCGATTTAAAAATACGATGAAGTGTGGGCACAGGGTCTCCAAACATGGTAGGATGTGTGCCGCTAAACACTATCCAAACCTAGCATGTTTATCATGCACTTATAGCCTGTACAGTCCAAACTTTGGTTTGCCTGTTACATGATATCAATGCAGTGCCTAGATTCTTCCCTGCTGTTCCGTCTTCATATTCAAACTGCTTTATGAAATCCGATCTTCTTTCCTGACAGCTATAAGATTTCATAATTTGCAGAGCGCAAATCTTGCTGAGTATCTAATTATATACGTTTTCATTCAACACAGATGAAATTTTTTTTGGAGACGCACAAATACTCCAAATTTAATTACTATTTGCAACGCATCGTAAGTTACAGCTTGTTTCATCTCACTCGTCGAACCTTCTTTTAGAATTCATAACGAAGAATTAATTCCGTACAACTGCCTCCAATCATCCCAAATTTTTATGCGCTTTTCTGCCTCATTTCTGTATTCTATACTCGAATCAAGATTTGCGGCCTGACTTTTTTTCAAGTACGAAATAGAACTCAACCTCCTCTAACACGCCCTTATTCAATGTTACGTTCCTCATCCTTAGAGCCTTATTCATAGCTCACCTCATACTCACACCGCCATTTACGTTTTACGTCTAACTCATACCCCCTAATAACTTACCCTTTCCAGAATATTTAGATCAGACGAAAGCATACACGCTTCTCAAAAGTATCATAAAACCTGCTGAGGTAAAAATACCTAATTTTAAGCTTCAAATAAAGAAAATTAAAAATCATGGGCTCAAAATCAAGAACCTCTAAGCCCCTAGCAATATTTTGAACGTAACAGAGAGAAATGGTGTTCATAGATAACAAAATATCAGTGTAATAAAAATTAAATCTCGACATAAAATTACGTAAATGTATCCTTTTTCCTTGAAGAGCGGGTGGAAAATTATTTCATCTGAATACCATAATTCCGGTCATTTTGAAATAGTGTCTAATGAACGGAACGCACTCAGATATCTAGGATAAAATGAAAAAGTTACAAGAATTTATATCCTGAATAAAGTAAGTTCATTTCTATAAATGAAATGCCATTCGAAACTGAGGAGTGCTTTTTTACACTGCGGTGATGGGCGCGGTTAAGTGTTGATCTCAAAATAATACCTAGTTCATGGAGTGTTTCGGACGGACTAATGGAGGCGTCCAGTCTTTCCAATGGACCAACAGCGGAAGGGGCAGAGGGTGCGCTAGTCAAATATTCTGCATCGTCAAAAATGCAAGCCTCAACCGCCTGCGGGGATATTTGACCCGCTCCGGTATCATCTGAATGCAAAAAATAAAAAAGCTTAAATTAAAAACATCGTCAGAAACAAATTTATGCTGAAACAGAAAGTCAGACAAATTAACAAATAGAATAGTGAACTAACTATTACGGCTACAGGGCTTCATTGGCTGCTAGTAGTCATGTGTGACCCGTAAGGTAAGAAAATCTCTATTGTAGTGTATTAGTTAGCGGAAACAACGGGGCGACAAGACGAAAAATTTTCCACACATTACTTCTGTTCTTACGAGAGGACGAGCTGTCAAAGAAGAGACACACTGAATGTGCGTAGGTGCAATGGGTGCGACAAAACTGATCGTAAATTAAAATATTGCTAGTTAGGCGAAAATTTTCTAAGTTTGAGTGGAGTCTGTGACTCACTCATAACGATAGAGTATAGAGTAACGATAGAGTAACGATAGGTAAGTACACAAAGTCTGCTTGCATGGATGGTTCAGCAGATTCTCTACGAGTACGTTAATGTTCGAGTACAATACATGATACAAATTATATAAAATTGCTAATCATGTTAATTCATTTACTGTCTGTCAATTAGATAAATTGCGACCAATTTCAGCGACATGCTGAAAAAAAGTGTAAATAGAACTACAGTCAATACGCTAAAATGGAAAATGAGTGCTCAAGGTATATGAGACAGTCGTGTCGAACTTGAATAGTTTCTTGAAGTAGAAAAGTTGGAGAAGAAAAGATGAAATTAGAGCCAAATGGGAATACTCTGAATGAATGCTGTGTGTGAAGAGGACAGGAGTGTCGACGAAGTTCAAGTAACAGAAGGTACATCGAGATGTGTGGATGCAAGGGAGTGCGTATGGCCATGAGAATGTATGAAGTTAAGAAGAAAAAATCCTTTGTTGAGTGCTGAAATTAATACTTGAATGGCTGACTCAAGTTCATACGCGGTGGTCAGAGGTAAAATCGTTTGAAGAGCAGTTAATACAATCGTTTGATGATTGGGCAATGAAAGGTGGTAAGAAATTTTTTTGTACATGATCCAGCAAAGTTAATCAGTCTGCTATATAAGCAATCAGCCACGGAAATGGGCGCGAGAAATGCTTGGATTTGATTAACCGTATTCCGGAGTTTACGTGGTTTTCAGCTGGAGGAAAAGTAGTTGATACAACGATAATAATTTGAGACTTAGTACGAACAATATGTGAAAGTATCTGCATGCGTTGATTGAAACATGCTGGATTGTGCTTCTGCTAAAAACCGAAGATGTGTATGAGTACTGGGAAACACCACAAAAAGAAAAAGAAATGCGCAAGGTAACCACGGTATGAGGCTGAATGAGTAATCAAGACATTACTAGAGCAGATTGAAGAAATGAGGATCGTATCAAATCAGTACGGGAGATGAAATAAGTTGAGAGCAGCAGGGGGAACTCAAAATCTGCGGCTAAACTTGCTTGGAGTGAATACCAGGGAAACTAATATCAGTACCAGTCACGAAACAATACAATTACGCTCGAAATCGTAGGATTTGAGAGCTTTAATACTGCTGCACACACATACAAGGAAACATATAGGTCTTGTTATGGCACATGTTCGAAATCACTAATGAGAACTGTAAAAATTTGAAACTGAAACCTCTTTCCCTAACTTCAATGCACAGAGATTCAGGGTTATTAGAACATACCTAATTCACAGAGTACTTTTGAAGGAATGATGGAGGTGCATGAGATTTGAAGTGGAGACATGGCGACAGTTCGTGATGCGGGCTGCGTCAAACGATAATTTTTTTGATCGCCAGGATTGCAGTGAACCATTGTTTGCGGTTGTGGGCTGTCCACTGCGTTGTCATGTGAATAGAGAAGCATTGATAGCATCAAATGAAAGGGACTCAGAGTCCGTTTTCATTCAATCCGCTCACAGCAGATTGACCGACTTCTAACAATCAATTTTAAACAAAAATAAAATGACCAAATAGTAAGCTTTTTCAGTAGTGAACGTCTTTAAGGGAAATTAATGATCACTCCATTTTTTCCTTCTCGAGATAAATTTTGCAACCTTGGTTTGTCAACGAAGACATAGAAGAAAAAAATTAAGACTGTTATATAATCTCTTTAGTGTTGAAGACTACGAAATTAATAGAACTGAAAATGATTATATAGTTTTGTAAGCTTCGTGCACCTTGTGTTTGCGTTAATCAAACGTATGTATACTCTACGACAAAATTTTATTTACCGAAAATCGAAATAAACGTTACCCTGTTAAATCAGCGACAATTTTCAGTTCACTGCAGTATTTGGGGTAATCATTGCGAATAGCAGTTGTAGTCGTAGAAGTGGTGGTGGTACTAGTATTAGTAGTAATAATACTAATCGTAACAATGATAAAACTAGTAAACGTAGTAATAGTGATAATGGAAATAATAGTATAAAAAATAACAAAAATAATAGTGGTAATAGTAGTAGTGTTAGTAGTGGCAGTAATGGTAGTAGTTGTTGCAATAGTAATGGTTGTAACAACAACGGTAGCAACAGTAATGGTAGTAATAGTTGTTATAGCAATAGTAGTACTAATAATTTTAGTAATTGTAATGGTAATAGTAGCGTTAGAAGCAGCATTAGCAGGCGTAGCATTAGCAGTAGTAGCATTTGCAGTAACATCATTAGCAGTAGGAGCATTAGCAGCATCAATGTTAAGGAATTGATTCGCGTCAAAACTTACTTAATTCACATGAGTATTTTTGAAGGAATGATAGAGGTGCAAAATGTAGGCAGTGGAGGTTTTGAGACAGTAAGTGATGACACCTGGGTCATGGTGCGGTGTTCTTCCTCTTCAGGAAGGCAGTGCTCCATCACGGGCGGTTGTTGGTAGTCATCCACTGCGTTGTCATCTGAATGAAAAATGCAATGATGTAATCAAATCCGAATGTATCTTTAAATCCGACTGGGAATGACTCGTTACTCGGTGATGATCCCCAACCCCAAGCTAGTGGAGCAGTTTTAGTTGCGCATATGAAGAGTTGCGTCTATATAAGTGCTGTCTGAGAGACACCAAAAATCTCACTAACCCCTTAATAACCAAGTCGTGACAATCGGTGTTCTTTCATTCGCACTGTGCTGACTTGTATGTATTGAGATGTGCTATTCAAAAACACGATACGCCTCTATTATTTGTAAACACTAGGCCAATGTGCTTATACTGCGAATTTATTAAAATTCTAGAAAGAAGAAACCACTCAAAAAACTGATCATTCTATTCACCTAAAATTTTTCGGATACCCACTTTCAGTCAAAAATCAAACTGTAAAAAAGGCACAGGAAAAATTACTAAAATGGGAAAAGATCAACTACAAAAGTACATCAACAAAATGAACACAAAATATCCACAAGTACGATACAAAAATAATGTATGGACTTACTATCTGTAGGGGGTGCGAACTATCAGAATTATTGAAAAATATGTACACTGTACAGGGTTTAGAACTCAGAGCTGTGAAATCAAAGCTTCAGCTGTACGTTCACACGTACGTAAATCTGTGTTGGCCACCCGGGCGGTACCCACGTCAATCTCGCATATTCTGAGTGTGCGTGTGCTGGTCCGTGTACGTATATGTCTCGTCACCAACACCAAGACTCCCTACCATGCGCACTTCAACAGCCGCCACACGTCACTGAGTGACTTGACTCTACAAAGTGCCAACATTTATTATCGAATAGCTCGGCAGTATAGGTACCATTTAACAATGAAATAGAATACAATGTATTTCATTTTACACCTAAATGTCACTGCCGTTTTAAACGACACATGTTATATAACGAGTTAGACCAAATAACAGCCCAGTTACTGCGATACTACCGTATGTCATAATGTATTGTTCAAATGATTATTATTATTATTATTATTATTATTATTAAAAGCTAATTTAAGCCTCCCTATCCACAACAAATGCGATCCAAAGAGAGGAAGGAAGAAGACACCATTTAGTATGGAGCTAGGGGAACGCGGAATCTATGCACAAAATGCATAGAAACAGTAAGATGAGAAAGAAGTTCATGAAACAAGATTAAAAGTTGAAGAAGAAAATAGTAGGTGCTGAAAAAACAGGACAGCATTGAACCGAAAAAAGATGGTATGTAACAAAAGAAATGCCTATTCTGTTTTAATAAAAAAGCCCACCTAACCTTTAGCTCGGGTCCTCACATTGTCCTCCTGGGAGCGTTAATTCCCATAGATACAATAATTGTATCCCCCCTGAGGGGTGTATTGTTCAAATGTCACAAAGTATTTGTAACAATGCAAATCTCATCTAGTTTCTATTATAAACTGGTTAATTCGAGCAACTACCAAGTCCTTCATAATATCGATTAAATAAAAAATATTCTAGTGCTGAAGTGTTCTGTAAGTCGCCTTTAGTGCGTATTTACGCCAAATGAATTCGATTACTTTACTTAGAAATTTTACTAAAATATTTTATTTACTCAAATCAGTATATTTACTTGTCACTTCCCTCTCGTTTAATATACTACTATTTCGGTCGTAAAGGGCAAAACAAATGAGCCTTTATGCTCTCATTGGTGATGAAACTTCACGCTCACAAACCAAGTAATAAATGTTATTAATTTCATCACAAATATTGCACCTTTTTTGTTCACGTCAGCAAATTGTGTACAGCCTCTGTTGACACCCCTTCACTTCTCATTTGACAACAAGTATAATGTTTCATCAATACCAAATTCTTTTCAGTTGCGCTGACGATAATGAAAATTTTTTTGAAGAATATTAATGCTCATGGCCACATTATAGTTTAATACTGCAGAGTTAGTAAATTTTTTCCGTCTTAACGTGACAACTATAATATGAAAAGTCTTTTATTAATTGAAGACAATTACATGTAGTTTTTCAATATTTATCTATTTTGTCGTTTTTTATTATTAATTCTCATTTATCGTAACTTCCATTATTTACTGCTAATTTAGATTTGATTGTTTTATTACTGGGCCAACCAGAAAACAAATGCATCCAATAAAAATATGAAGGAACAATTATTTAGAAATCACTACTGCACACTATAAGAATTAAGGACTTTTAGCATTTGGTACATTTCTAGATATATTTTATGATAAATTTCTTTCCTTTTTACTCCTCTTTAATTTTCCCCATCTTACCCCTTCTCCGGTAGATGCACGAATGTAAAACTATCTGGTAATTTATCTCCTTCCATATTGCATTTAAGCTCGCAATGAGCAAAGCCTTTTCGAAATCACGACGGGCACAGTTTTCTAAGCAAGTGCATAACCTAATTGCCTTTGCGACATCTGGTAACTCATTATAGTTAGACGAGACAGCGACTTCTGGCAATGAGGCAAAGTCTGGACCTGTGCACTTAACGGGCCCTCCACGCACACGGACGCAGCAACACACGTTCATGTAAATGTGCGAGGTTGACATGGGTGCGCCCGGGCGTGCCATAGTTAGAATAAGAATGATTAGGTTTCCCATTACTCAACCAACCTGAATGATGTTTGATTGAAACTCAATTAAATGTTACAGCTAAAATGACATGATCAAATTGCGGCAAAATTTACAGGTAAGATGATTGTACTCTCAAGTAAACGAAACAAATTGCTATGCTTACTAACTTCAAAACTTCTACGACGCGTTCGTACATACGTCTGTGCGGCACTGTCTGTTCGCGAGCATCGGTTTCAAAAGAAAATGATTCGTGACGTAAATAATGTTGGATGGATCAACATTTATTTTGACTTCTAAAATGACGAGAGGTTTTAAGAAAAAGACGTAATTTACTTGAAAAATGGTTCCATTTCTACAAAGCAGGAGAAAAATGCGAATCTATAAATTTGATGAAAATTACGTCGAAATGCAAAAATAAATTTGTAAAATAATACATTGTATTTTAACAGAGACAATTTCGTTACTTACCTCCAAACAAACGACGTCTAACTTTCGAACGCTGTTCGATTGAAAATTTGAGGATTTTATAACCTCTGTAGTATCTTGCGCACACTTCCATCACTCAAGACGACTCACAGCAGACTGGTCTGGTGATTCCCGCCAAAGTTGTGACATTATGCGCAATACGGTCCGAGGAGATCGCTTGAGAATCTTGACAACACATCGATATCAAATCATGATTTTACTCTATCACTCATATATGTTTTACTTAAGTAAGAAAAATCAGTGCAATCTAATGTATTGTAGTTTTCGCGTACAGAAAGCTTCAAACTCAGAGCATTTTAGATATTGAATTTATTGTTCTATCTCTTCACCATTTAATGAACATCATAAAAGAAATAACAAATTGTTTTCAAGCCTCAAGCAAACCATTAGGTCTCTGTAACTACGTTAAGCCATTGATTTACTTCAACACATTGACAGCTCAGCGCAAAAACAATGATTCATGTAGCACACCACTCGTCACATGTACTTAGGTGCGGGTAGTATCATGGGAACATTATTGCGCTCAGAATTAATTATGAACAATATTGTTCGTGATAGTTTGAAAGTTTTTGAGTAAATATGACACTATGCAATGGAAATGTAAAGTTTATTCGTTGAATGGCTGAATAAAATTCTGAACTTTTTTGCTGTTAGAACAAAATTTGCTGTGGTAATAGAATACGGAGATCTTCGGTCGTGTGGGAAAGTTGCGTTGATAAAGCTACTTCTTATAAAACGTTTTATGAGTTTGAGTGTTTATATGTTCGTCAGTGTGTACTTCAGACGCAAGAGCAGTAAGTTATGAATACTGATTTAAGAATTTAACCTGATGTAACACAAATGATTGATAATGAAAATAACAAAATGAGGTATCATCAACTTTATCAATTTATGTCCAGAAATTATGCAATACATAATCATTGATTTTCATAGGTAGTGAAATAACATGTGAACGAGTTTCATGCAGTAGTGAAACAACAAGAATGAAAGCTTTCACATTACGTACTCAGATCTACATGAGCTCATGTGCCAGCTGAATGATTTAATTGAGGATGCCATAAAAAACTCGTTTTCTATTCAAGTGGCGGCGAATAGAAAATATCCAACGATGCGCATATCCTACTACGGTTCACGCCGATTTAAGAACATAGCCTTTCGTTTCAAAGTAGGTTCTGATGCTTAGCATAGTCGTTGGCTGTTTTCGAAAAAATCGAGAATTCTGCGCTTGTTCTACTTGAGCTTTTTACCCTTCAATTATTACTGTTACAGCAAAGTCTGCAAAAACATACATCAATTCATTAGAATGATAATTGATGCTTATACTACAGCATATACTTTACCATTAAGAATGGCGTTTTGGATGAATTTACTTTTGTAGATAGATAACAGAAATCTTTGGAATTGAATTTGAAACATAGTAGTTTAGAACAGCTGATTTATCCAACTTTTCATAGTGTCACATTCATGATATAACAAATGAAAACAACACATTACCCAAAACAAATGATGTTAAGGAAGATTTAAATAGAATTAGCTATTATCATAATTTTAGAAAAAGCTTGAATAAAGCAACTCACTTCTGGATCCACAAGCAAAAGCAGTTAAAAATTTTTAGAAGCCTAACGAGTCCCAGCTTGCAGTTTTTAAAAATGCAAAGAGAAACATGAATGAGAAGAGTTTTCCAATGTTTTTTCATAAGAATATTTAAACTCTAAACATATATGTAAATGACTCTACATACAGCTATAACTTTTTTTACTAATTGGGTCAACAGGGCAGGTAAATTTGTAAAACAAGTTGCAATTATGCTTATTCAAAACTACAACTATAAGTTTGTAAAAGATAGCATATTTCTCCCTGATAATTCTTTTATAATACAATTTTTAATCTGGGGACTTGATTCTAATGTAAAGAAAGAAAAATAAATTTTTTTCTTTCTCTATTTATAATACAATTTTTAATCTGGGGACTTGATTCTAATGTAAGCATCAGGCTATGAGGGAAATAAAGTATTTTATTAAAATAAAATTTACCAAGAACTACAATAAATAAAGGCCACATATTGTGCAAATGAATTTTTGTGGTAATTTTATCGTCATATTACTAGCTACCATTGTTGAAATACTACTGATATATATCCAAAATTTTATTTAGATGCCCAAATCACTAAACTTTGATAATTTTATACATGTTCAGCTTCAGTTCAGTCAGTTAATATTTCAATTATATCCACATCAATTAAATCCAAACCTACATACATATTCAGCCATATCCAAGTAAAATGAAATAAAAACGTAAATAAGTTCATTTTGGTAAATAAATGTCCGTGCCACCCTAGAATTAACTAAATTTGCACCAAAAACATAATTAAATCGATAAAATAGGAAAAAAGACATAGAAACCAAGTAATTCACTCGCAAAACCACCTTCCACAATACATAAACAAAACGAGTGTTCGCTGTTTGACCGAAAGTTCGTGTTCGTGTTTTCCAACACGTTCGAAAACACAAACACACCGAAATCTGCGAAATTTTCATCTGTGTTCGTGTTCGCGGACGGCCGAAAAACACGAACTTCGGGCAAAAGATTGATAGTGTGGACGGGCCTTTACTGGAAGAAGACTGTGGTTATATAGATTCCCCTACTATCCCTGCTTTAATATAAATATACATTTAGCTCATGCACCTGACAGTTGACAAATAATTGAACTAGTTTGGTTTCAGTGTAGTTCTAATAGTAGTATGTTGCTACCAACTACGAAATCAATTGAAATATATATATATAAGTACATTGCACACCATAACCTTTTAGTGCAAGAATTCATTAATTCAATAAGCACCCAAGACCAGACAGGATAGCAAAACCACAGTGCACTTATTATATTCAGCTCTGCTATTATACGAAGTCAATACGGTATTTATGATGAAACGTGGGTCACTTAACTCATTTCACTTACTATACTTCAAAGAATTTCAACCTACTGAAAATTATTCAATGGTTGTTATATTCCAGAAATATTATTTTTCAACGTGAAAAACATTACAATACTCATTTCAGAGTAATATTTAGATCCATCCAACACAACAATGAAATGCATACCCTCATGTTTTAACCCTGAAGTAGAGTATAGATGGCTTCACAAGTTTGAGGTGTGATGGAGAGTAACTGTTTTGACATTCATGTGAAATACTGTAGAGAAGTGGGTGAATCACCTCTTGCCAGCCACCTGTAAAAAATACTCCATACATGAGGAACACATAAAAATGGCTATGTAGTAGCGTTAAAATATTTGGAATATAATTGGTATGAAGTCCAGAGTAGGAGCAAATTATTTTTAATCAACATGTCTTGTCTAACAATAATTCAGAACTCTAAATCACCCAAAAAATAAACATTCCACAGTCATATTTTTCATGAAATGAGCAAGTGAGCAGGTGCTGATAAAAATGAAAGTGAACTAAAAGAAGACGGTCCTTAAAAAGTAAAAAAAATCAATGTATAGATGGCCCGCTTGACATTTATCTTTGAGTTCTCAGATTCTTCCCTTAGAAGAACTAATTCTTAGATATGTTCAGTAGTTATATGAGATCTAGGTGTTAACAATTTTCTTGGAAAAAAATTACAGAAAAAGACCACAAAAATTATTTGTGTAGGAGTAGTAATACATTCTGGTTTGCTTTGCTGAGAAATGGATGCCTCAAAAATGTGAACAGAAAATATGGACACAAATGAAATGCATGAACTAAATTTTATATTTTTAAAATAAATTGCTGGCCTATTTTAACAAAACAAGTGAAATAACTTTGGCAAATCATTTCAAATATTGTAGGAATATTTTATGACAAAATCAAAAAGATGAGCATTTCTTACCCCTTTCAAAAATATACTTCACAAAAAAGTAAAAATCATTTTTTAGACAGTAGGAGTATATTTTTAAGTTTTAAGCTCAAATCAAAAAATTTAAAATTTATGAAGAACATTAAAAAAGGTAGAAGTATATCAGCTGATCCCATCTCACCACTGTGACACTGATAGTATTCGAAATGTTCTCACAATTCATTGGCGATTCTTACTATTTTCTGTTCAGACATGTCCACACAGATAAATTATGGTTACTTACTCTCAAGAAATTAAATCTACCAATTATACGCATCAATTAACTAAAACTTACTAGGGAAGCAGTCTTGTTTGTTTACATGTTGCTCGCGAACAACTTCACACCGACGAACACGTAGTCTGGACGTCTGGACACGATTCGGAAAAGTTTGTGTTTTTGTTCGCGTTTTGGTGTGTTCGTGATTGACGAAATGGGTGATAGTGTAGGGGCTTAAGAAGCAATTATTAGATCGTCTACGTACACCGCCACAATACACAGTTTCTCATCTTGAACACGAGTGTATATACATGCATCACTCTAAGATTGTACAAAACCCATTTTCTTCAAATAGCTATATACTGTAGAATTCCAACATTTAGGAGCTCATTTTAGTCCGTAGAGCGATTTTTTTAGTTTACACACCAGATTTTCTTTGATTTTGACAATAAAACAATCAGGTTGAACTAGGTAAAGTTCTTCACTCAATTCCCCGTTTAGGAAGGCTGTTGTAACGTCCATGTGATGGACTTTAAGATCATATTTGGCAGCGAGAGCTAGTACTGTCCTGACAAACTCATATCTAATCACGGGACTAAACGTCTCCTCGTAGTCCATGCCATATTTTTGTGAGTAGCCCTGAGCCCCAAGGCGAGCTTTGTAAGAGCAAATGCTTCCGTCAGGTCCAGTTTTTCTTTTAAAAATCCACTTTAATTTAATAGGTTTTTTGTCATTAGGACACTCTACAAGAAACCGTACTTTATTTTGATTTATAGACTCCATCTCATTCTCCATAGCTGTCTCCCATAGTTTTGCTTCTGGTCCACTGGGTGCTTCTTGAACACAAGATGGTATATCAAGCTCATTTTTCATTAAGGGAACCATGTCCATTTTGGCTTCTGAAATTAAAAAATTAATAAAAAATACTTCTAGAGCGAATTAAGCTTGGAGGTCTTCTCAACATACTTAGAACTATCGAATGAATGTCCAGAACCCAAAAATTTTTAAATTTGCTCATACCCCCCTCCCCTCCCCCTGAGGGGGAAATTGCTATAAGGCATCATGCCGCAGCCGATACTGTACGTAGAGACGATTAGTTTTTTTTGTTCGATTCACAATGAACTGGTCTACAATTGTCAGTTTCGCTTATTTTCATTTTGCTTCAAATAAAATTATTTTTTTTTAATTTTGAAATAAGTGTTCAATTTTAGTTATTCCTTTGAATGGCTGTAAAAAAATATGCAACCAACTGATCAATAAACAACTACGCTGGTTTATAGTGCTCACCTTGATCTTTACAATGATGAAAAGATCTCCTTCAGAAGTAAAAAACTGTTGGAGAAAAAAATTCGCACATCCAAGAAAAACTCATTGCTAGACAAAAGTGCTGAACTTTTTAATTTTTTTCTCCAACAGTTTTTTACTTATTGAGGAGATCGCTCCATTATTGTAAAGATCAAGGTGAGCACTATAAACCTGCGTGGTTGTTTATTGATCAGCGGATTGGATATTTTTTTATAGCCATTCAATTGTAGACCAGTTCATTGTGAATCGAACAAAAAACTAATCGTCTCTACGTACAGTATCGGCTGCGGCATGATGCCTTTTAGCAATTTCACCCTCAGGGGGGGGGGGGGAAGGGGGGGTATGTTGTGACGATATATGTGTACATTCATATTTCATGATATTTATGGCTAAATCTCGTAAAGCATTAGGTGATATTTTATCATATCACATTTTATTTGTTGGGCTAAATCCCGTGAAGCTATAACATTTTTAAAGAAAGGTAAACATTTTGCTGGGCTACAAACATTAGAATGTGTTGTATATCGAGTGTCGTCGAGGGTCGGCATGTTGGGCAGCGTTCTCAAGTGCTTGAAACAGGATGTCATTCTTCAATGTGTGACCCGGCGGTCGGCGCTTCGTCCAAACTTGCTAAGGTTCAGGCGTCCACAAACACACAGTCTTGCACACAAACACAAATCTCAGACACACACACAAAGCACATGGGAGCTCACACACACAACACACGGGTAGGCGTGAGTACGAGCCCACTACAAACAAGCGAGGGTTAGCTTCGAGGAGGTAGGGGCTGGCTTATGGAGTCGACCGCATCTGCCTCTACCAATGAGAATCAAGGAGTTGAGTAGGCAAGGAGGTGTGTCGAGCGCGAACCAATCATAGGCAAAACTTCAGGACCGGCAAGTTTCCAACGAATCAAAAATTGAGAAAATCGAGTGACTTTCTCTGTACCTTGGAAGAATCCAGATCCTTCGAGAAAGAAAGAGGCGATACACATAAAAGGAGTGAGAAGAGGATAATCGTGGTTCTTTTTGGTGGAAGCGAGTGCGGAAGAGGTGCACGTATCTGAGAGACACGCAAACAGGCACGCCGGCGCACTGCTGGTGTGCCTCCAACATAATCAGCAAATCGAATACCTGAGCACATCGAAATTTTCAAGAAAGGCAACGTCGTCCATCATAAATCGTCGGAGCTCCAATTTTGCAACACGACTGCTCGAAGCACCTCAGCTTTATGGTGGAATCGTCCAGCATCAACATAGTGTATATCAGGAATTTTAGCCGTTAGCGTTGCCGAGCGGAAAATATAATATGATGGGAAGACAGCATCTCATATTATACGGGTCGTAAATGAAAGCCGGCTTTCGTGCTTTGGTTTTGGGAAATAGGTGAACGGGATGTTCTCAGAGGAGAAACCCTCCCCATATTAAAGTTGATAATTGGATGCGCCGGCCCTGCAGCCGCAGTGCTGTAAAATTGTGGGAACACCATGCCTGGCTGCGCAGGGCGCTGAGCCCAGAATCGCCGTCTGGCGAACCATTATTAATTACCTTGACGGGAGGCGGTGAAGGCCCATGAGACCCGACCCCTCTCCCCTAGCCATACCCCCGGTTGTGTGGGGGAAGGGCGGCTCAGAACCTTTTCCCGCCCCTTGTTACCCTGCTCGTGTGGCGACCACCCTCCCCTTCGGGGAGGGGGGGGGAGCGCTGTCCAAGCGGGGTGAGTGTGACGAGTGGACAGGACACTTCGTGCGGAGTCGTGATCGAGGACGGACGAACCGGAGCTGTCGAGGTTGATTTGTGAGACGGTCGAGACGGCATTCAGATATTTCGAACAATTCCAGTAAACTGGCGAGGTCACAGCCAGAGTCGAATTGATGTTGGAGGTCCCTGCTTGTACGTGTCTTTGCAATCGAGTTTAATAATTTTTCAGGCCGAGATCGGCGATTCAAGTAGGTGGGCTTTATTTAATCCGGGTTTGTGGTTGAGCGTATGCGAAACGTTCATTTTGGATTGATGTCGGGTTAGTATTCGACTGTCTGTTAAACAGTCTGTGATATGTGTTGAATTGTAATTCAAGGGCGATCGCCTATATTATGTGCTGAAGACATGCTCCTGTTAGCGTATTTGTTGGAACGGTGTTGGTTGTAAAGTCTTTGTAGAGTAATTGCGGGGGAGGTCAAAAACCCCAAATGCTTGGTGTCAATCTAAAAACTCGTGGGTGCTGCCGGCGGCCAGTCTTTCCCAAATGAATGATTTAATCTTCAAGCGTCGTCCCTTACCTCTCTCTCTATTAGTGTATCTCGTCGCACGGTTTTGTAACACGCGCTTTGACCCTCGCCATAGCTACCAAGTCGTATATCTGAATAGGGGTGGACGTAAAAGCTCCCGCTTGCGCGCTAACGCCACCCAGCTAAGTAATCAATTGACCTTCGGAAACTAACGTAATAAATCTCTAATTTTAGTCGGGGCTTCACGCCCCTGGTGGCAGCGACACTATCGACAACCTTATCATTAAATAACTCATACTTATTCAAAGTAATCGGAAAACTCAAATGACATAAATCTAGTAGTGGAAGAAAAAACCCACTCATACAGTGGTACCAGCGGTGCCGGCTTTCCAATCTCGTGTGACGAAAGAGAGAGAGAGAGAGAGAGAGAGCATTTTAGAGAGAGTATGCGGTGAGAGACTGAATGAAAAAAGAGAAAAGAAGAAGAAACAACAAGTCCAACGGCAGCGAGCGGGCAACGTCTTCCAAAGACCAGAAAACTGTAAGTAGACACCATTTCATTTCATTTTGTGCGTGTGTTACCTATAACATAATTGGAAGTGCGTAAAATTTTTTTCTTGTCTTGTTTCATGATTATGGTGCTTTGCGGCTGTTCCTTTCAATGTGTGTAGCGCGAGCAAGCAGGATACGCTATCAGGAAAACATTAGAGCAGGGCAATAAACGACGAGGAGTGATAAGCGTTACAGTGATTACGCAGAACGCGAGCAAGCCAATGAAAGTGAATTCTATTGTATGTGAGTGCTGTACACGTTTGTGTATAGACATCGAAAAGTAATTCAGAGTTATAGTGATTTATGTAATTTTGTTCGTCCCGCTGGGAGAAATCAATGATTCTCGTGTCTTTGTTGTAAATTAGGTACATATTGGGTAAATATTTCGTTTTGAGCCTGAGTGCAAATTGAAGGAACGATTACGTGCACTCATTGACGGAAAATATATATTGTGGTGTAGTAGTGAGGGCCAGCTGAGAGTTAGTTAGGCTTTAGTTCTTATTAGGCTGTTAGGCTGTTCACGGACGGCTTATTTTCAGCTCTTAACTCTTCTTTCACCTTGTCGTGTTTAATGAACCGCATTAAACTATTCTGACAACTTATCTTTAACTTAAACTGTTCGTACTATTAGTGTCCCAACTTGCTGTTCTATGTACCTCTGCTTAGATGCTGCATTTCTCAAGCTCTTTATCAAATGGTGCCTTCCTCCTTCCTCTCTTGGAGACACCTTTAAGTTTTTTTGCGGCTAGAGCGGTTCAAAACAACCTAACATCTAACCTGTTCTTGTATATAAATCGACATAACTTATTGTCGAGAAACCACCGTGAGCGCGAGAAATTCATTGTTTGTTGTAAGCGAAGTTCTTGCATCAGAGTAAACTGATAATATCTTTGAGTGTATTGCATTTAACGATCGATTCTTGACTGAGTTTAGAGTAGAGTAGATGGACACTAATTACGATAATTTTAGCAGAGCATTAGTAAGATTGAGCATTAATTGCTATGCAAGTAATTTCCTAAGAATGCGATCAGCCCACATGAGCGACTTTGCTCAGAGCTTTTAGAGCGCAATGCCGGACGAGTGTCATAAAATCGACAGAGACATGAAGGGACTCACTCCGAGTCTGTGGAAGATGAGAGCAACCGCAGAAGTCAAGTGTAATGGGCAGAGGAGAGGCGTTGGATAAAGTCGAAAATCGACATACGACGCGTAGATAGCTGAGCTAGGTTAAGATGTCTTAAGTTGCGCTGCGCAGGTTATGAAGGGCTAGAATAAGAGTAGAGGTAGAATTGCATTTAAGGTTGACGTTCCGAACAACTGCAGAGGTATAATGACTTTCACATCGTAAATTGAACTTGATTGCGGGTAATTTGACTGTTGAGGAAATTGGATTTATACTAGCCAGTTACATACAGAGATAAATTAGACGGAGGTCAGTCACAGACCCTCGCGATCCGCAGCAGATGTTTTCCTTCACATAAATATGGTCAGTAGAGAGTACGGCTCTCTAAGTCCTCTCATAACTAGTAGGTTAAAACAACCAATAAGTGTGACGAAATTTTCATTTTCTAGAGTATTATTTATAAGTACAATCTTACTGATAAAAATTGCCTTTCAGGTGTAGATTTAAGAGACAGCAACTTGGATGGGAAGTAGATATATCCTTCTATTATTTTATTATTTTGATTGAAAAATTCCCTGTAAAGGAATTTTCTTTTGTCGTCGGGGAGGGAGTAAAATTTGGAAATTTTCATGACCTCTAACTGACGGTTAAAGAAGAGAAATAGGCACAATGCAGTCGCTAAGAGAGAAACTTTCAATTTAAAGTCATCTTGAGATGGGTCTTGCTACATTGGAAGTGCGAAACCTGATCCTGAGCTGATAGGAGGCTGATATTAGCCGCTCGGAGCAGAACTCCTGAGAGCTGGGTAAAATTCCCACCGAGACATCAGATTAATTAAGTTGTCCATTACGGACATAGCATAATTCTTAAACAATACGGCTCCCTAAGGGTGCGTTCACACTACGAGCGGAGCGAGCGGAGCGGAGCGGCGCGGAGCGGAGCGGCAATAATGTTTGTACAGGTTTGAATGCAGAAACGCTTGGCTGTTCACACGACAAGCGGAGCGGAGCGGCACGCTCGGGAAATTCGTTGGGATTTTTTGACGCTCGCGTCGAGCGTTTCTCCTTGGCTCCGCCTTTGGATCGTCATATCTTACAGGGGTAGAATTGTCGTTTGAGTTAGATAAAACTAGTAAATAACTAGTTATTTGTACAACTAATCATATTACAATTATAACTGATGGTGTAACATGTAATATTTTAGTGTAATTTCACTCATTTGGGTCCATTAATCATTTATTTCTATTTTCTTCTGCTTTCTCTGATAAGTTACTTTATTATTGCTTCAGTTTAGGGAATTTATTATGCTTTTCTCGTGATGTTGTTTCATCTTTCTTGTGATGCTGTGCATTTCATTTTATGATCTTGATTAAAGTATAATTATGTACGATTTTTTAATAAAGTTTTCATTTTTTCCGTAAAATGGGAGAAAAAGGAGGCCGTATGATGATGAGGAGGACTCAATGAGTGTCAAATACACAATAAGTTACAAAATTTTAAGAGCTTGGGTGATTTTTTCCAATACTAACGGAAAGCATATCAGTATTTCGAGAACTATTTGGTCAGGACAAGTCAATATTTGTCAGTATTTTTCACTTAGGTTTCTCTGGCACAACCCTGAATTTCTGAAGGGAATTGCTTTACGTTCACTCACATTTAAGTCACCACAAGACTTTTTTTGATCGTACTGGTCTACGAAAACCTGTAGTAATATATGTGATACAGCCTATATGGAAAGACTTTAATTCTGCCTAAACTACTTTGCTTTACATGTATCCTCAATAAAAATTTATGTATTGCTAAACAGCAAATTTATCTAATCTCGTTGGAAATTTTTCTTTCTATAAGGGATTGTAGTACATCAAAAGTTGCCGGCTTCATCCGTAAATACTCGTAGAATTGTGATTCATCTCTCCTCAGTGCTTCGAAGAGATAGTGGTATTCTCCATAGCGATCTCTCCTCATGTTGATGGGATGGATCTAGTGTTTCCGTTTTGCCGTCGAGCAACAGAAGCGCATTCACGGAACGCTCCATAGCGACTGATGCTTGTGTAGGTCGCTCTGCTCAGCTCACATGTGAACACACGCGCCGCGCCGCTCCGCTCCGTGCCGCGACGCTCCGCGCCGCTCCGCTCGTAGTGTGAACGCACCCTAATAGTAACGTAGTTAGTGTGGAAAGGCAGGCTGGACGAGCACTCGCGAGGGAGAGGATAGACACGTGATTCACGAGACAATGGGACCGCAGTAGGTCATAAAATCTGAAGCGCCACATTGCTGAGGCGCATATAACCCGAGATAGAGCCGACTTCAAGATAGAGAAGGCAGGCTAAACAGAGAGAAGCGCACAGCTGTGCATGTGCGATGCTAAATACGAGATCGATGGGAGAACGAAATAGGTAGAGATGAGCAAAGATAATAATAGAGAGATGGATGGCTCCTGTGCTGGGAAACCGGAGCGTGAACAGCATTGAGCCGACGCTGGAGCTGAAATATTTAATGATAAAATGCGCTAAGGTGAATTTTGAAGATTTTTCAGGAAGGCGACGAGCGAGCGAGGTGCTGACGTGTGCGCGTGTCAAACCAGCACCACAGCGGCGTCCAACGGAGCGGAACGGAAGTACCGGTCGACGTAAGAGAGATGGAGAGGCATTCATCAATGGTAAGATCGGGAAAGCTCCTGTTGCGGAGTAATCCGGGCGTGAACAATGGAGGGTGGTAAAATATCTGGTCTGCTGATGAGCGTTGGAGTGGATACGACGTGAAGTATGACTGTGAAGGATATTTTGGGCATTTCCAAAGGCATGTGCGCAATGCCTTGAAGGCACCACAGCTGTTACCCGATATCATGAGTTATAGAGGCTGAGAATAAGTCATGTTAGACTTTGAGATTAAACAAATAAGTGAAACCAAGGGACGCCTTGCGTATTGCAACCATACGAAAATTCAGGCTCGCTTCTCACGAATTGATTAGCAGATGCCACTCAGGCAAACAGTCTTCTGACACGGGAAGAGTAATAATGTAGGAACATTTCATCCATCATATTTAATCATAAGGACCTGCACTACGAAGTGAACGAAAGGATAGGAAGAATGTTCATGTGTTTCAGAGAGTGTTTGTTGATAAGGGTCACCGGAATGCGTGCCGCTCGTGTGCAGGAGTATGTGCTGTATCGTGTGCAGGAGTGGGCGCATTTAGCCATTCAAGTCTACTAGGACTTGTTATGTTCATGAATCCCATAATTGTAACCCATTCATCATGTAAAATACGCGCTCTCATTATGAGGCAGATAGAGAAAAATTTGAAAGAATAGGCTCTATATTGATGTCTAACCCATGCAAAACTAATGCTCGAACGTGTGCCGTAGGAAACGGTGACGTACATGCATCGAGGGCGGAGACGGAGGCCGAGCGAGGTGGTACGCCAGCTCGGAACATACGTCGAAGCGCGCCACTACGAGGTGACGTTATGGCTGCCCGACGGAAGTCTGGCGAGCGTATTGGAGGAGACGGACTGAGCGCGGACGGCTGCGACCCTGGAGAAGCGCGCACTCATCGTCCACTTCGTCCCGAGGCCGGGATTCCACCTGGCCGGGACGACCCTCAACGAAGTAATAAGACACCTGGTCGTGCCCCGGGACGGCGGAGAAATCGAAGCAAGAACGTCGGGCACGCGGATCTCATCAGCGTCGGTGTTCCCTTTCTTTGCGTGGAAGGAACCACTGCGACATCAGGAATTCCGACTTATGATCAGTCAATAGCAACGGGTATCGCGCGGAAACACTACTGCAAGACTCATTATTTAATTAATAGGAGTAAGTAGTATTTATCTTTATAAAAAAATTCTCCCGATGTTAGATGCAGTCGAATACTTGTGGTCATACGCTAGGATTCTGCGAGTCACTGGGCGTCACCCACAGCTGTAGTAATGTTCCGCAAGCTAGGCTAAATAATTCAAAATTTGTCTCATGAAAGTAGGGTCTTCACAACTTTTTGATGTCTTCGCGAAAGATCATGAGCACTCGCGAGTCGTGCCGTTGTCTTGTCGCCGTTTTGTTGTGTTGTTTCGGGGTGTCTTTGTATCAGGTTCGTGAGTCGGGTTGGAAATAGAATCGTGGCAAGGACATAAATGAAAAGAAAATTTATGTTCACAAATTTTCTTTCGTTGACATAGGGGAGGATGTATATCAGGGATTTTAGCCGTTAGCGTTGCCGAGCGGAAAATATAATATGATGGGAAGACAGCATCTCATATTACACGGGTCGTAAATGAAAGCCGGCTTTCGTGCTTTGGTTTTGGGAAATAGATGAACGTGACGTTCTCAGAGGAGAAACCCTCCCCATATTAAATTTGATAATTGGATGCGCCGGCCCTGCAGCCGCAGTGCTGTAAAATTGTGGGGACACCATGCCTGGCTGCGCAGGGCGCTGAGCCCAGAATCGCCGTCTGGCGAACCATTGTTAATTACCGTGACGGGAGGCGGTGAAGGCCCATGAGGCCTGACCCCTCTCCCCCAGCCGTAACCCCTGGTTGTGTGGGGGAAGAGCGGCTCAGAACCTTTTCCCGCTCTTTGTTACCCTGCTCGTGTGGCGACCACCCTCCCCTTCGGGGGGGGGGGGGGGGGGGAGCGCTGTCCAAGCGGGGTGAGTGTGACGAGTGGACAGGACACTTCGTGCGGAGTCGTGGTCGAGGACGGACGAACCGGAGCTGTCGGGGTTGATTTGTGAGACGGTCGAGACGGCAGTCAGATATTTAGAACAATTCCAGTAAACTGGCGAGGTCACAGCCAGAGTCGAATTGATGTTGGAGGTCCCTGCTTGTACGTGTCTTTGCAATCGAGTTTAATAATCTTTCAGGCCGAGATCGGCGATTCAAGTAGGTGGGCTTTATTTAATCCGGGTTTGTGGTTGAGCGTATGCGAAACGTTCATTTTGGATTGATGTCGGGTTAGTATTCGACTGTCTGTTAAACAGTCTGTGATATGTGTTGAATCATAATTCAAGGGCGATCGCCTATATTATGTGCTGAAGACATGCTCCTGTTAGCGTATTTGTTACATCGGTGCTGGTTGTAAAGTCTTTGTAGAGTAATTGCGGGGAAGGTCATAAACCCCAAATTCTTGGTGTCAATCTAAGAACTCGTGAGTGCTGCGGACGGCCAGTCTTTCCCAAATAAATTATTTAATCTTCAAGAGTCGTCCCTTACCTCTCTCTCAATTAATGTATCTCGTCGCACGGTTTTGTAACACGCGCTTTGACCCTCGCCATAGCTACCAAGTCGTATATCTGAATAGGGGTGGACGTAAGAGCTCCCGCTTGCGCGCTAACTCCACCCAGCTAAGTACTCAATTGACCTTCGGAAACTAACGTAATAAATCTCTAATTTTGGCCGGGGTTTCACGCCCCTGGTGGCAGCGTCACTATCGTCAACCTTAGCATTGAATAACTCATACTTATTCAAAGTAATCGGAAAACTCAAACGACATAAATCTAGTAGTGGAAGAAAAAACCCACTACATACTATAGCAACCATGCCATGGAGAGAATACGAAATATTAGTAATCAGTTCAGGGCTCACAAGCAACTTCAGCGAGAAAATATTGAAGCCGCACCCCCTTCAGAGTCTACAATGATGACGCCACTACGAGTCCTGCAGTGGTCAAGCAGACTCGGAATTCAGAGCTTGAAATGGGGACTGAAAATAGCGCTGCCGCACTACGGCCGGCTGACGAGCGAGAAGGAACTTCGGGACCGAGGGGCGAAGGAACTTCGGGACCGAGGGGCGGTCTGAGCTGCACTGCGTGAATTCTCAAGCAGTATTGGAAGTGTGTTAATTCATCGTGATCTACAATTGCAAGAAAGGGTTTAGGCCAATTTACTGGTTTGGAACTTAGAAAGCGATTTTAAGTGAAAGATTCAAGTACAGCCAGCCCATGAAATAGTGCGTTCCGAGTGGCGCGCAATCAAATGTGATTCTTGAGATGAGGGTGTTGAGCTCACGTTCTGATCTTGTGCCGTGTATAATGCATAATGCGAAGCGTTCTGTATTCTGACATCTTGCTGTAAGTCAACGTTCTATCTTTTGATATATCCATTTTATTTTATGTGTGCGCTTGCCTGGATATTCATTTCATGTTTCTACTTCTCTTGTTATAGTGCGAAATTCCATGTTTGATAGTTGTCAGGAAATTCTATGTAGCCAAGATTTAGCTACCTCATTGTGCCGGATAAACTGTCATGTCGCTAATGATATGCATCGTGCCCGAGGGCATTGGTGTGCAATTATTGTGGCGATACATACATATATTTCCCTGTGACCATATCCAAGTGATCATCTTAAAATAAATGTTTAATTTTTCAATGCTCATTATTTTCCATGCTTATTTATGTGGGTAACGTGCGAGCAAAAAGGTGTACATTATAGTTATTCAGGGATTGAAAATCCTCTCATGCCTACGTGATTAGTAATATACCTTTTCACGTATCGCGACAATGTAC
This sequence comes from Morinoia aosen, assembly GCA_030386875.1. Taxonomy (NCBI): domain Eukaryota; kingdom Metazoa; phylum Arthropoda; class Malacostraca; order Amphipoda; family Talitridae; genus Morinoia; species Morinoia aosen. The sequence goes on along the minus strand of CM059579.1, from coordinate 92,910,065 downwards.
AAATTTAAAAATTTATGGGCTCTGGACATTCATTCGGTAGTTCTAAGCATGTTGTGAAGACCTCCAAGCTTATTTCGCTCGAGAAGTATTTTTTAATAATTTTTTAATTTTAGAAGCCAAAATGGACATGGTTCCCTCAAATACTCCCATTCACCAAACCTACCAGGAGCCCGTCGATACCTGGCTGATTGTCTAGGCCCCACCCCCTCCATCCCAGGCTCTGACTGTGTAGGCTCCACCCTTTCCCCAGAGTCTTCTGGTTCTGGTAACTGAGTAAGAAGGATAAAATTACTATCATTTTCTTCTGAAGGCTCGTTCTCAATTGACATCTGCTGAGATTCATTAAACATAACATCTGTACCGAAAAATATCTTTTTTGTGTTTATGTCATACAGGCGATATCCTTTGTATCCACTTCCATATCCTACAAGAACACACGGTTTAGATTTTGGATCAATTGTTTGACTCTTATCTTTGGGGACATGAGCGTACGCACTGCAGCCAAAGGTTCTGAGATGTTGTACATTGGGCTTGTGTCCATTAAGGGCTTGATAAGGAGTCATGTCATTCAATGCACTAGCAGTGCTCCTATTTTTGACACACACAGCAGTTGATATAGCTTCACCCCAGAATAATGTGGGTAATTTTGAACCAGACAGCATAGCTCTGACATAGTCAAGGACAGTTCTATTCATTCTTTCTGCAACTCAATTTTGTTCAGGTGTCTTAGGCACAGTTTTTTCATGGATAATTCCTTCCCTTTTTAGGAATTGTTCAAAGTCACTAGAGATGTATTCCCCACCATTATCGGCGCGCAGAATTTTAATTTTGTGATCATAGAGATTTTCTACCAGAGATTTTAACTCCTGGAAGACTTTAAAAACATCACTCTAATGATTGATAATGTAGACCCAAGTATATCTTGAGTGGTCATCAATGAAGTTCACCAAATAACTTTCACTCCAAAGTGATTTAGGATAAGGCTTGCCGCACACATCACTGTGAATTAGTTCTAAGGGTTGACGTTCCCTTTTGTGATTTGTTTTGGGGAAGGGAAGCCTGTGATTTTTACCATCGCAACAACTTTCACAAAAAATGTTATCTCCACTCACAGAACAATCAAGACCTTCAACGAGATTCTTAGTGGCTAATTTCTTAAGATTATTAAATCCTAGGTAACAGAATCGTTTATGCCACAGAATTTCATCAGTGGAAACGTTCAGGCATTTAGCAGCTGTATTAAGAGAAAAAGTAAGTTTATACAATTTTCTTGCTCTACTGCCTAAGGTAATTAGTTTGTGGTCTTTATTTACAACCTTACATGAGCTTTCGTCAAAGTAAACTAAGTTTCCACTTTCTGTAACCTTAGGAACAGATAGTAAATTGTAGGCTAAGCCTGGCACATAGAAGACTTTCTTAGCTACACAGGTATCTATTAGAACTTTAGGTAACAACACCATAACTTCTACATCACCTACACAAACGCCTTGCAAGTTTCTACCATCACCAACTTCGATGTTAAGTGGACTAGATAGCCCATTCATACAAGAAAAATCATTCCTATTATTAAACATGCGTGCAGTTGCTCCAGAATCTATAACCCAACAATTATTGATATTTATCACAGACAATGCTCTTACATAGTTGGTTTTACCTGCTCCAAAATCCTTCTGGTCTTCGGTATGATTCTGAATGTTTTTCCCATCTTCTTTCTTCAATTTTTCTTGATAGATCCAGCACTTGACGCGTAGGTGTCCTGTTTTTCCGCATTCGTGGCATTTTGAATTTTTCAATTTGGAGTTCACGAGGGATTTTTCTCTGAAGTCTGGAGCACTTTGGTTTTTCAGTTTTGTTTCTTCATTCAGAAGGAGCTCTGTCACCATAACCCATGACGGTAGTTTTTCGTGAGCTTCCAGTGCAGTCACCAGTGTGGAGAAGTGGTCGGGAAGTGATGACAGCAAGATTATTACACGACTTTCTTCATCAACAGCATCACCTATCACACTCAAGGACTCAAATATTTCGACAAATGCTTTGAAGTGAGTTTGTAAGTCTTGGTCTTCTTTTCGTTTCATATTGTAGAGTCTTTTGCGTAGTCTGAACTTGTTAGACCAAGTTTTCATTTGGAATGTATCTTCAATTTTGTGCCACAGTTGCACAGGGTCAGTGGGGTCGCCCAACAAATACAGTTGACTCGTTTCGACACCAGGCGCAATTGTAGCTAGGGCACTGTCACGTCTTTCTTCAAATTTCCTTCGAGCATTCTCGTCCGTAGTCTGTGGCATGTTTCCATTCCTCAAACCAAGTTCCATAACTTTTCCTTCATTAGAAGCATCTTCATTTGCAGCTTCCATGTAGGATGGTTGATATCATTAAGAGCCGTGAGGCAGTTCTTAGCACTTTCACTTACGGATCCTGCTATGTTTCTTTCTTTTTCAGTATCACTGTTTCTGTCTCGCACTTACTAACAATTCACCAACGTCTGTTCTCACTGTTCCATAGTTCCGGGTGGTTTTTCGCTTCGGAACTTGGAGTAACCTTACTGAAGTTGTTCCTTCGGAAGGTTGTCTGGGCCCATAACCTGTTAATTTAGGTTAGGGTAAGTGACGACACTTGTACAGTATATGTATTATTAGAATCACACAGCAGGACAACCGTAAGTTTACATCACGAAGGGTAGCGGTGGAGTGGACTCCAGCAAAGCATGAGAACCATGAGCTCAGTTCTCAACGCAGAGTACTGTTTAAACACATTCTAACACAGGAGCACTGTAACATTATTAGTATAATACACATATACAGACTCGTCATTGAGTTTTGATGCTAGAACAAAACCAAAGACAGTTTTAGAATCCTTGAAATATTTCTAACAAAAAAAAAACAGAAGAAAATTTGAAAATATAAATTGTGATTAGCGATATTTTATCATTACATCAAAAATATTTTTTTTTGGTGTTGAGCTATATAATTTTTTTCTCAAATTGGGAAAAAAGTTTCTGTACTTTTGTTAGAAATGTTCCAAGAATTCTATAACTGTCTTTGTTTTTTCCTAGCAGGAAAACTCGCTGACGAGTCCTCTTTTGAATGTTGAAAGTTAGAGATTTTGGGTGTGAGCCATAAACAAAATTTTTTGTTGAAGTGTAATATAATGGACAATTTATGTAATTGAATGCTGTTTTCATTTTTATTTCGATAATCTCTATGCATAACTTCATGTTCACACTGTGAATTGTGATTTACAAAAAATAAAAAAATTAATTTATATTTATTTATGTAAAAATCACGAAATTTCATTTGTGTGGTCTGATTCTTATGAAATTTGACTATTATATGTAAATTTTGAAAATAAATACAATATCATCCATTCATTTTTTCAATTCAGGCCTTGGTTTTACCCAGAATGGGTGCAAGGGCAGAGGTCATTACCCTTTGAAATACTCCCGGTGAAGTACTTAGTCCAAAAGGGACTCGACAAAAGTGAAATTTCCGATAATTAATGCTGAAGGCAGTGAATTTTCTACTCTCTTCTTCTAATTCAATTTGATGAAATGCCGAGCGAAGGTCTAAATTAGTAAACCACGCGTTACCTCCCAAGGTCGATAACATATCGTCTATCCTAGGTATCGGATAAGAACTTTAAACTAGTACCTTATTGAGTGCACGAAAGTCGATTACGGGACGAAGGTCCCCGCCTTTTTTCTTAACTACAATAACAGGAAAATTGAAATCTGAACTAGAATCTTCGATTATCCCCTGCGCGAGCATATCATCTGCAATTTTCATCACCTCTTCCTGATATTTGTGGGGAATGCGATAAGGAGCTAAATTTAGTACCGGAGCATCCGGTTTCAACTGAATTTGGTGCTTCATAATATTTTTAATACCTATAGTCTCTCCTTCCAGAGTAACTACATCTCGGAACTTATTCAATAAATTAATTAACGGTAACTGTATGTCCTCTTCATTACATGAAACGTCATCTTTCCTTAAAACACGTCGTACCTCTTGCTCTCCACCTTTTGACACACCTACTCCTGCACCTACTTGTGCATTAACTCCCAACTCCTCGTCACAAACGAGAATTTCACGTCTACCGCGAGCGTCGGCTTCCAACCCAAGTTTACTTTCAGCCATGGCTTTCTTTCCACCACCAGCCGAGACAACCTGCATCGTATCCAACACCGCGTTAGAATTGACTTTATCATTATGAGCGTCTCTGAGTGCTGTTTCTACACTTGTTAAATACATCTCGCTCTCAATATCATCTGCTGCAATTAATTCAATATTGCACAACATCATATTCTCACTTAAATGAACAGCCTCTTCATTTGAATTTAGTATCATCACCGGCACCACGCCGTCGAAATCTACACGAACAATTGCTTCCGCTATATGAGCACCACTATCAAGGCATCTTTTTAAAATCATATACTCTCCTGGAGTTGCTTTCTTAATAAAGCCGTACACTATTTTTATCGAGTTACTAGGCACTTCCTCTTGAGTGCAATGCACTATCAACTGCCTCGGACACTGTGACGCCTCAGCCACAGCGGGGATTTTTTTCTTTTCTCTGCAGTTATTATTTTCTGACAGGTGACTGACCCTGTCTCTCTTTCTTGCAATAGCAACATCCGATATCAAACAGTCGCTGTTCACAATTTTTCTCATCACTATTTCTCTGCTCAGCACAGGCTCCATGTTTAACTCACAAAAGGGGATTGAGATACCATCTCACAGAAGTGTTTGATTTTTAAAATCAATAGCTGCATTATTCAAAACATCGCGGCCGAGAATTAGATCGTAATTAAATTTAGCCTCCTTTACGATAAGGGCATTAGTTTTTAGTACTTTTTTAGTGCCTGGAATGGTAATAGACAACTCTACTTCTCCGCTTACGTTACTCTTGCCATTAATGCCCTTCACCATTAAACGACTAGGCTTAACTTCTTCGTTTAAATTCTTAACCTGCTTGTAACTTATTAGGCATTTTTCTGAACCGCTGTCTAGCAAGGCACTCAAATACTGATCATTATTTTTAATTATTAATGTAGGCTTGTTGCTTTCTTTAAACGCAAACAAACCAGCCCCCTTTTTATTGCAATGACCCTTTACGACACTAGCGGAAAAATTGGCCTCGACTGCTTTGCTTTGTTCTTGTCTATCTGCGAGCTCTTCGTCTTGCAATAATTTATACCTATTCTCGCATTTAAACAAGGGATCAATGAAGGATTGGGTTATTTCGGTGGGATCAATGACTGATTGGTTTGTCTCGGTGGTATCTGGACTTTCGGTCACGGCTGCAAGATTAACGAGGGTGCTGCCAACCTCGGGCTCAAACAATTTCAAGTTCCTCCTGTTACCTCCACCTGTTCCTAATTTTCGCTTAAAAAATCACCTGACTCGGCTACCGCCCAATGAACTTCACTCTTACCGCGCGCTGTGCCACCTCTATTTACATTGCCACCGCGTAAGTAAGTCTTATAATTACGTATTTCAGTTCCCGTTGCTCAACAATTTTTTACCACATGGGTTCCACCACACGCAAAACAACCTCTCGAAAACTGACCTCTCTGGGGTCTGCACTCGAAATGTCCAACAACCGAACATGATGTAGAAAATGGGAACCCTCTTTTTTCGTCGCTTCATACTTGGAATAATGTCCAGAAGCCTGACCAGCAACACTAGAACTATTATTATCTGTTCTCATCATATTACATTCCAAAGATCCATTTGCTCGATCTCCTACGTAACCGCTAAATTCTCTTCCTCTACCACGAGGATTTTTCAACCAGGGCCTAGGGGTGATCCTTCGTATTCCTGAACGGTAGTTCCTACGGTAGTTTCCTACACTCCCATAGAACACTTCACTCTCCGGAAAACGATCTGGTGCTCCAAAGCATTCGTCAAACTCACTGGTTGTATCCGCTAAATAGCTTTCACTCTCGTTTCTAACTGTGTGCTGGGACGCGATAATTTTTTTCGTCTCCGCCTGTCCCCTAACAGCGGAAATTAATTTCGCTAACAGTTCCTCTGCCGTGCTAAACTGAGTTTCAAAAATTTTCCTGGCGAATGACTCGTCTAATAAGGGTCCCAGAATTGTTAACGCTAGACTGTGGGACATGCTGTCACCTACAAATCGTTTCAGCTCTGCTTCAGTCGTGCAAGCGTGATAATAAGGATGTTTTTGCCAACCCAGTGTGGTTGACGTCAGAATGTTCTCTGTCAATTTGCGTATCTTTGAAAAGGCCGTCACCAGCTGGGCTGCCAACGCATTATTTCGTATTAATTGCAATTCATTTAAATCGCATGCCAAGGCGTGTATGCTTTTTTCACCTCGACACACGTATATGTCATCAAGAATTTCAACTACTTGATCAAACGTATAATTTAAATCTGCGTTGACCAGCTTGGTCACAACTGCGTTAAAATCACCTACATTTTTGTTGACTGACCTCACTAGGAACTCCTTTTTGCGTTCGTCACTCGTCGCGTCTGGAAGTAGTGTCATGTATGCTTTCAAGTTTTGTATGTGAGTTGTCCATGATTTATTTTCCAGGAACTCTGGATCGTGCTGACGCCTTCTTCCTTTAAAAATTGGCAGCTCAGCGTTCGTCATTATGGTTCCTACTCTGGGAAGGTTTGCGGCGATTTCACGCGCCAGGTGAGTCATGTCCTCACTAACACTAGCACCTGCAGTTGTTGTCGGTGTCGTCATTGTCGTAATTTGAGTAACACTAGTAACCCTAGGCTTACTTATCCTGCCACTTTTTGTTACTGTGGGTTCTGTGCGTAGGAATTATTCACTATCCGAAGTGTCCGACATGAAAAATCACCAGTTAATAACTTCCAGAATTTCACCTCCACTTAAATGCAACCAAAAATATTGAAAAATACCACATTAATATAATATTACACCTCTAAACACAAGCAATACTAATGAAATACAAATACACAATCAAACTCTCCCTGGTACTTGAAAAATTAACCTTGAAAGGGTGAATTTCGAACTATTACAGAAAAAATTCCTCTATCTACAGAGAACTTTCGCACCCTACAGAAAACCTGGCAAAACTCCAGACTCCGAAGACAGAGCTCCAAGGAAGAATCAAATGAGAAACAAACGACATTACTTTACGTTTTAGCACTTGAAAAACAAAATCAATTCGCCTAAATTCTTCAATTAACCCTGCTAATAACAACAGCCAAATTTTACACTTACTCTGGGCATTGAATGGATATCTGACGTTTGTACTGCTAATCCACAGGGATACGCTACGCAGCACGTCGCTCACTACACTCCAACAAAGACTGAGGCTACTGGCAAGTGCGGGTTATGCGGTTGCCGCTGAGGCAGAGACAGAGTCTGGGATCTTTGAGTGCATACAGAGAAAAAAAATATCTCCCAGCGACAGAAAAAAACTCGCGCGGTCTGCTCTAGGTAAATGCGCACCGAAGGAGAGAAAAAAAAATTTCACGAGGACTTAACTGCAATAAAAATGTAGACTGCAGCGTGCGTAGCTTGTTGCTGAAGGCAGGCTGCCGCTGATACGTGCAGAATAAAACGTCGCTGTAGTTACACGATGACTGGGAACGATGCTGAAGGACGTAGTTGCTAATTACAATGGCTTAAAATAGTGAATCACTGTTCGTCACTAAGAAAACACTGGTTCAGTTTATTTAATTTCACCAACAGTTATTGTACGTAGTATTTTATGCACTTGACGTTTATTCAAAACAAATTGTTTCTTTAGTGATCACTTGTCGCTGGGAATGCACTTATCGTTACCTCGAAGACGATTTCTATGTCTTCTCCAGATTCATACACAAGGATTCCGGTGCGAAATGGTGAGCCTATATTCAAATAAACTGTGAATTGTGTATAAACCTCTACCAAGTCTTCTGCTGGTATTCCAAATCCGAACACGAAAACAGAGGGACGCGGCTGCCACAGTTGGTTATGTTCTTCGTTACACATCTGAGACTGTATAATGTTCCAATGACTCTATAATGTTCGGGACACTTGATATCCTCTTAAGTAATTTCACACATGCACGTGAGTTCAATCCAGACTGGTCCACCAATTTACGGTGGTTAAATGATCACAGAGAGTAGCTTGGCGGTAAGTTTATTTAGGTAACCAGATGTCATTGGCACAGGAGGACATGAGAAGAGAATGAGCACCTCAAACTGAGCGAGCACGGCTTATATAGGGTGCGAGGCATCCAGTTGTCAAGATTGAATACAGATTGAATACAGAAATAGACGGCAATACTCGCACACCTCAATGCTCTTCAGCCACCTCAATGCCCTTTAGCCACCTAAATGCTCTTTAGCCACCTCAACGCTCTTTAGCCGCCTCAATGCTATTTAGCCATGTCGATGTTATTTACCCATGTCAATGATATTTAGCCACCTTAATTATACATAGCCACCTCAATGCTATTTCACCACGTCAATGCTATTTAGCCACCTAAATGCTCTTTATCCACCTCAATGCTCTTCAGCCACGTCAATGCTATTTAGCCATGTCAATGATATTTAGCCACCTCAATGCTATTTAACCACCTCAATGCTATTTAGCCACGTCGATGCTATTTAGCCGCCTCAATGTTCTTCAGCCACTTCAATGCTCTTTTGCCACCTCAATGCTATTCGGCCGCCTCAATGCTCTTTAGCCACCTCAACGATATTTATCCGCCTCAATGATCTTTAGCCACCTCAATGCAATTTAGCCGACTCAATGCTCTTTAGCCACCTCAATGCTATTTAGCCGCCTCGATGCTCTTTAGCCACCTCAATGCTCTTCAGCCACCTCAATACTATTTAGCCGCCTCAATGCTCAATAGCCACCTTAAAGCTCTTTAGCCACGTCATTATTTTTTAGCCATGTCAATGATATTCAGCCAATTTAATGCTATTTAGCAACCTCAATGCTATTCAGTCACGTCAATGCTATTTAGCCACTTCAATGCTCTTTAGCCATCTCAACGCCCTTTAGCCACGTCAATGTTATTTAGCTATGTCAATTATATTTAGCCACCTCAATGCTATTCAGCCACCTCGATGCTATTTAGCCACGTCAATGCTATTTAGCCACCTTAATGCTATTTAGTCACCTCAATGCTATTCAGCCACGTCAATGCAATTTAGCAACCTTAATGCTATTTAGCCACCTCAATGCTATGTAGCCGCCTCAGTGCTCTTTAGCCACCTCAATGCTATTTAGCCGCCTCAATGCTCTTTAGCCACCTCCATGCTCTTTAGGCGCCTCATGCTCTTTAGAAACCTCAATGGCATTTAGCCACCTCAATGCTCTTTAGCCACCTCAATGTTCTTTAGCCACGTCAATGCGATTAGCCGCCTCAATGCTCTTCAGCCACTTCAATGCTCTTTAGCCACGTCAATGTTATTTAGCCATGGCAATGATATTTAGCCACCTTGATGCTATTTAGCAACTTCAATGCAATTTAGCCACGTCAGTGCTATTTAGCCACTTTAATGCTATTTAGCCAGATCAATGCTATTTAGCCGCCTCAAAGCACTTTAGCCACATCAATGCTCTTTAGCCACGTCAATGTTATTCAGCAATGTCAATGATATTCAGCCATCTTGATGCTATTGAGCAACCTCAATGCTATTTAGCCTTGTCAATGCTATTTGATCACCCTAACGCTATTTAGCCACCTCAATGCTATTAGGCCACGTCAATGCTATTTAGTCACCTCAATGCTATTTAGCCACCTCAATGCTATTTAGCCACGTCGATGCTATTTAACCCCCTTAAAGCTAATTAGCCACTTCAATGCAATTTCGCGATGTCAATGCTCTTTAGCCACCTTAATGCTCTTTAGCCACCTCAATGCTATTTAGCCTCAACAATGCTCTTTAGCATCCTCAATGCTCTTTAGCCACCCCAATGCTATTTAGCCACTTCAATGCTTCTGAGCCACCTCAATGCTATTTAGCGGCCTCAATGCTATTTAGCCGCCTCAAAGCTCTTTAGCAACGTCAATGTTATTTAGCCATGTCAGTGATATTTAGCCACCTTAACGCTATTTAGCCACATCTATGATCTTTAGCCACCTCAATGCTCTTTAGCCACGTCAATGTCATTTAGCCATGTCAATGATATTTATCCACCTTTATGCTATTTAGCCACTTCAATGCTATTTAGCAACGTCAGTGCTATTCAGCCACCTTAATGCTATTTAGCCAAATCAACACTATTTAGCCGCCTCAATGCTCTTTGGCCACCTCAATGCTCTTTAGCCACGTCAATGTTATTTACCAATGTCAATGATATTTACCCACCTTATGCTATTTAGCCACCTCAATGCTATTTAGCCACCCCAATGCTATTTAGCCACGTCAATGTATCTAGCCACCTCAATGCTCTTTTGCCAAATCAATGCTCTTTAGCCACCTCAATGCTATTTAGCCATGTCAATAATATTTAGCCACCTCAATGCTATTTAGCCACCTCAATGCTATTTAGCCACGTCATTGCTATAAAGCCGCCTCAACGCTCCTCAGCCACCTCAATGCTATTTAGCCGCCTCAATGCTATTTAGCCGTCTCAATGCTCTTCAGCCACCTCAATGCTCTTTAGCCACCTCAATGCTATTCGGCTGCCTCAATGCTCTTTAGTCACCTCAACGATATTTAGCCGTCTCAATGATCTTTAGCCACCTCAATGCAACTTAGCCGGCTCAATGCTCTTTAGCCACCTCAAATCTATTTAGCCGCCTCAATGGTGTTTAGCCAACTCAACGCTCTTTAGCCACCTAAATGCTATTTAGCCGCCTCAATGCTCTATAGCAACCTCGATGCTCTTTAGCCACGTCATTATTATATAGCCATGTCAATGATATTCAGCCACCTAATGCTATTTAGCCACCTCAATGCTATTTATCCACGTCAATGCTATTTAGCCACTTCGTTGCTCTTTAGCCACCTCAGTGCCCTTTAGTCACGTCAATGTTATTTAGCCATGTCAATGACATTTCGCCACCTCAATGCTATTTAGCCACCTCAATGCTATTTAGCAACGTCAATGCTATTTAGCCACCTTAATGGTATTTAGCCACCTCAATGCTATTTAGCCACCTGAATGCTCTTTAGCCACCTCAATGCGATTAGCCGCCTCTATGCTTTTAGCCACCTCAATGCTCTTTAGCCACGTTAATGTTATTTAGCAATGTCAATGATATTCAGCCACATTAATGCTATTTAGCAACTTCTATGCTATTTAGCCACGTCAATGCAATTTGGCCACCCTAATGCTATTTAGCCACCTCAATGCCATTAAGCCACCTTAATGCTATTTAGCCACATCAATTCTATTTAGCATGTCAATGCTATTTAGCCACCTTAATGCTATTTAGCCACCTCAATGCTATTTAGCCGCCTAAATGGTTTTTAGCAACCTCAATGCAATTTAGCCACCCCAATGCTATTCATTCACCTCAATGCTTATGAGCCACCTCAATGCTATTTAGCCGCCTCAACGCTATTCAGCCGCCTCAATGCTCTTTTGCAACGTAAATGTTATTTAGCCATGTCAATGATATTTAGCCACCTTAATGATATATAGCCACCTCAATGCAATTTATCCACGTCAATGCTATTTAGCCGCCTTAATGCTATTTAGCCACCTCAATGCTATTAAGCAACGTCAATGCTATTCACCCACCTTAATGCTACTTAGCCACCTCAATGCCATTTAGCCACGTCAATGCTATTTAGCCACCTCAATGCTATTTAGCCACCTCAGTGCTATTTAGCCACGTCAATGCTATTTAGCCGCCTCAATGCTCTTTAGCCACATCAATGCTATTTTGCCGCCTCAGTGGTCTTTAGCCACCTCAATGCTATTTAGCGGCCTCAATGCTATTTAGCCGCCACAACGCTCTTAAGCCGCCTCAATGCTCTTTAGCCACCTCAATGCTCTTTAGCCACCTAAATGCTCTTTGGCCACCTCAACGCTCTTTAGCTGCCTCAATTCTATTTAGCCACGTCGATGTTATTTACCAATGTCAATGATATTTAGCAACCTCAATTATATTTAGCCACCTAAATGCTCTTTACCCACCTCAATGTTCTTGAGCCACGTCAATGCTATTTAGCCATGTCAATGATATTTAGCCACCTCAATGCTGTTTAGCCACCTCAATGCTATTTAGCCACGTCGATGCCATTTAGCCGCCTCAATGTTCTTCAGCCACTTCAATGCTCTTTAGCCACCTCAATGCTATTCGGCCGCCTCAAAGCTCTTTAGCCACCTCAACGATATTTATCCGTCTCAGTGATCTTTAGCCACCTCAATGCAATTTAGCCGACTCAATGCTCTTTAGCCACCTCAATGCTATTTAGCCGCCACAATGCTCTTTAGCCCCCTCAAAGCTCTTCATCCACCTCAATACTATTTAGCCGCCTCAATGATCTATAGCCCCCTCAAAGCTCTTAAGCCACGTCATTATTATTTAGCCATGTCAATGATATTCAGCCAATTTAATGCTATTTAGCCACCTCAATGCTATTTAGCCACGTCAATGCTATTTAGCCACTTCAATGCCCTTTAGCCATCTAAATGCCCTTTAGCCTCATCAATGTTATTTAGCTATGTCAATGATATTTAGCCACCTCAATGCTATTCAGCCACCTCGATGCTATTTAGCCATGTCAATGCTATTTAGCCACCTTAATGCTATTTAGTCACCTCAATGCTATTCAGCCACGTCAATGCTATTTAGCAACCTCAATGCTATTTAGCCACCTAAATGCTCTTTAACCACCTCAACGCTCTTTAGCCGCTTCAATGCTATTCAGCCGCCTCAATGCTCTTTAGCCACCTCAATGCTCTTTAGCCACGTCGGTGTTATTTAGCCATGTCAATGGTATTTAGCCACCTCAATGCTATTTAGCCACCTCAATGCTATTTAGTTACGTCAATGCTAGTTAGCGACCTCAATGCTCTTTAGCCACCTCAATGCTCTTTAGCCACGTCAGTGCTATTTAGCCATGTCAATGGTATTTAGACACCCCAATGCAATTTAGCCACCTCAATGCTATTTACCCGCCTCAATGCTCTTAAGCCACCTCAATTCTCTTGAGCCATGTCGATGTTATTTAGCCATGTCAATGATATTTAGTCACCTCAATGCTATTTAGCCACGTCAATGCTATTTAGCCACCTTAATGCTATTTAGCCACTTCAATGCTATGTAACCGCATCATTGATCTTTAGCCACCTTAATGCTATTTAGCCGCCACAACTCTCTTTAGCCACCTCAATGATATTTAGCCGCCTCATGCTTTTTATCCACATAATTACTATTTAGCCGCCTCAATGCTCTTTAGCCACCTCAATGTACTTCAACCACCTCAATGCAATTTAGCTGCCTCAATGCTCTTTAGCCTCCTCAATGCTCTTTAGCCACGTCGATGTTATTTAGCCATGTCAATGATATTTAGCCACCTCAATGCTAATTAGCTACCTCAATGCTATTTAGCCACGTCAATGCTATTTAGCCACCCTAATGCTATTTAGCCATCTCAATGCTATGTAACGCCTCACTGCTCTTTAGCCATCTTAATGCTCTTTAGCCGCCTCAATGCTTTTTAGCCACCTCAATCCTATTTAGCCGCCTCATGCTCTTTAGCCACCTCAATACTATTTATCCGCCTCAATGCTCTTTATCCACCTCAATGTTCTTTAGCCACCTCAATGCGATTAGCGCCTCAATGCTCTTTAGCCACCTCAATGCTCTTTAGCCACGTCAATGTTATTTAGCCATCTCAATGCAATTTAGAAGCCTCAAAGCTTGTTAGCCACCTCATTGCTATTTAGCCACGTCAATGCAATTAAGCAGCCAAAAAGCTATTTAGCCGCCTCAATGCTATTTAGCCGCCTCAATGCTCTTTAACCACCTCAGTGCTCTTTAGCCACCTCAATGCTATTTAGCCGCCTCAATGCTATTTAGCCACCTTAATGCTATTTAGCCTGGTCAATGCTATATAGCCACCTTAATGCTATTTAGCCACCTCAATGCTATTTAGAAGCCTCAATGCTCTTTATCCACCTCAATGTTCTTTAGCCACCTCAATGCGATTAGCGCCTCAATGCTCTTTAGCCACCTCAATGCTCTTTAGGTACGTCAATGTTATTTAGCCATCTCAATGCAATTTAGAAGCCTCAGTGCTTTTTAGCCACCTCATTGCTATTTAGCCACGTCAATGCAATTAAGCAGCCTCAAAGCTATTTAGCCGCTTCAATGCTATTTAGCCGCCTCAATGCTCTTTAGCCACTTCAATGCTCTTTAGCCACCTCAATGCTATTTAGCCGCCTCAATGCTATTTAGCCACCTGAATTCTATTTAGCCACGTCAATGCAATTTACTCACCTCAATGCTATTTAGCCACCTCAATGCCCTTCAGCCTTGTCAATGCTATTCAGCCATGTCAATTATATTTAGCCACCTCAATGCTATTTAGCCAGGTCAATGTTATTTAGCCGCCTCAATTCTCTTTAGCCACCTCAATGCTATTTAGCCGCCTCAGTGCTATTTAGTCGCCTCAAAGCTCTTTAGCCACCTCAAAGCTCTCTAGCCACCTCAATGCTATTTAGCTGCCTCAATGCTCTATAGCCACCTCAATGCTCTCTAGCCACGTCAAGGCTATTTAGCCACGTCAATGCTATTTACTCACCTCAATGCTATTTAGCCACCTCAATGCCCTTCAGCCTTGTCAATGCTATTCAGCCATGTCAATGATATTCAGCCATCTTAATGCTATTTAGCCACCTCAAGGCTATTTAGCCACGTCAATGCTATTTAGCCTTTTCGATGCTCTTTAGCTACCTCAACGCTCTTTAGCCACCTCAATGCTATTTAGCCGCCTCAATGCTCTTTAGCCACCTCAATGCTATTTAGCCGCCTCAATGCTATTTAGCCACCTCAATGCTCTTCAGCCGCCTCAATGCTCTTTAGCCATTTCAATGCCCTTTAGTCACCTAAATGCTCTTTAGCCACCCAGAAACGCTCTTTAGCCGCCTGAATGCTATTTAGCCGCCTCAATGCTCTTTAGCCACCTCAATGCTATTTAGCCGTCTCAATGCTCTTCAGCCACCTCAATGCTATTTAGCCGCCTCATGCTCTTTAGCCACCTCAATACTATTTAGCCGCCTCAATGCTCTTTAGCCACCTCAATGTTCTTTAGGCATGTCAATGTTATTTAGCCATGTAAATGATATTTAGCCTCCTTATTGCAATTAAGCCACCTCATGCTCTTTAGCCACGTCAGTGCTATTTAGCCACCTTAATGCTATTTAGCCACCTCGAGGCTATTAAGCCGCCCCAATGCTCTTTATCCACCTCAATGCTCTTTAGCCACGTCAATGTTATTTAGCAATGTCAACGATATTCAGCCCCCTTAATGCTATTTAGCCACCTCAATTCCGTTTATCCACGTCAATGCTATTTGGCCACTCTTATGATCTTTAGCCACGTCAAGGTTATTTAGCAATGTTAATGATATTTAGCCACCTTATTGCTATTTAGCCACATCAATGCTATTTAGCCACGTCAATGCTATTTAACCGCCTCAATTCACTTTAGCCACCTCAATGCTCTTTAGCAATCTCAATGCTATTTAGCCGCCTCAATGCGCTCCAGCCACCTCAATGCTCTTTAGCCATCTCAATGCTATTTAGCCGCATTGATGCTCTTTAGCCACTTCAATGTTATTTAGCCACCTCAATGCTCTATAGCCACCTCAATGCTCTTTACCCACGTCAATGCTACTTAGCAACCTAAATGCTCTTTAGCCACCTCAATGCTCTTTAGCCACGACAAAATTATTTAGCCATGTCAATGATATTTACCCACCTTAATGCTATTTAGCCACCTCAATGCTATTTAGCCGCCACGATGCTCTTTAGCCACCTCAATGCGATTTAGCCGCCTCAATGCTATTTAGCCGCCCTAATGCTATTTATCCACCTCAATGCTACTTAGCCACCTCAATGATACTTAGCCACCTCAATGCTCTTTAGCCACCTCAATGCTGTTCAGCCATCTCAATGCTATTCAGCCGCCTCAATGCGCTTTAAAAATCTCAATGCTATTTTGCCGCATCAACGCTCTTTAGCCACCTCAATGCTATTTTGCCGCAACAATGCTGTTTAGCAACCCTAATGCTATTTAGCCACATCAATGCTATTTAGCCACCTTAATGCTCTATAGCCACCTCAATGCTCTTCAGCCATGTCAATGCTACTTAGCCACCTCAATGCTATTTAGCCACCTCAATGCTCTTTAGCCAAATCAACGCTCTTTAGCCACGTCAATGCTATTTAGCCATGTCAATGATATTTAGACACCTCAATGCTATTTAGCCACCTCAATGCTATTTAGCCACGTCAATGCTATATAGCCGCCTCAATGCTCTTTAGCCGCTTCAATGCTATTTAGCCGCCTCAATGCTATTTAGCCGTCTCAATGCTCTTCAGCCACCTCAATGCTCTTTAGCCACCTCAATGCTATTCGGCCGCCTCAATGCTCTTTAGTCACCTCAACGATATTTAGCCGCCTCAATGATCTTTAGCCACCTCAATGCAATTTAGCTGACTCAATGCACTTTAGCCACCTCAATGCTATTTTGCCGCCTCAATGGTCTTTAGCCACCTCAACGCTCTTTAACCACCTCAATGCTATTTAGCCGCCTACATGCTCTAAACCACCTCGATGCTCTTTAGCCGCGTCATTATTATATAGCCATGTCAATGATATTCAGCCACTTTAATGCTATTTAGCCACCTCAATGCTATTTATCCACGTCAATGCTATTTAGCCACTTCAATGCTCTTAAGCCACCTCAATGCCCTTTAGTCACGTCAATATTATTTAGCCTTGTCAATGATATTTAGTCACCTCAATGCTATTTAGCGACCTCAATGCTATTTAGCAACGTCAATGCTATTTAGCCACCTTAATGTTATTTCGCCACCTCAAAGCTATTTAGCCGCCCTAATGCTATTTATCCACCTCAATGCTGTTTAGCCACCTCAATGATACTTAGCCGCCTCAATGCTTTTAAGCCAACTCAATGCTCTTTAGCCACGTCAATGTTATTTAGCCATATCAATGCAATTTAGAAGCCTCAAAGCTTTTTAGCCACCTCATTGCTATTTAGCCACTTCAATGCAATTAAGCAGCCTCAAACCTATTTAGCCGCCTCAATGCTATTTAGCCGCCTCAATGCTCTTTAGCCACCTCAATGCTCTATAGCCACCTCAATGCTATTTAGCCGCCTCAATGCTATTTAGCCACCTCAATGCTATTTAGTCAGGTCAATGCTATAAAGCCACCTTAATGCTATTTAGCCACCTCAATGCTATTTAGAAGCCTCAATGCTCTCTAACCACATCAATGCTCTTTAGCAGCGTCAATGTTATTTAGCCATGTCGATGATGTTTAGACAGCTTAATGCTTTTTTACCGCCTCAATGCTATTTAGCCGTCTCAATGCTCTTTAGGCGCCTCAATGCTCTTTAGCCACCTCAATGCTCTTTAGCCACATAAATGCTCTTCAGCCACCACAACGCTCTTTAGCCGCCTCAATGCTATTAGGCCGCCTCAATGCTCTATAGCCACCTCAATGCTCTTTAGCCACGTTGATGTTATTTAGCCATGTCAATGATATTTAGCCACCTCAATGCTCTTCAGCCTCGTCAATGCTATTCAGCCATGTCAATGACATTTAGCCCCCTCAACGCTATTTAGCCACGTCAATGCTATTTAGCCGCCTCAACGCTATTTAGCCACCTCAATGCTATTTAGCCGCCTCAATGCTATGTAGTCGCCTCAAAGCTCTTTAGCCACCTCAATGGTCTTTAGCCACCTCAATGCTATTCAGCCGCCTCAATGCTCTTTAGCCACCTCAATGCTCTCTAGCCAGGTCAATGCTATTTAGCCGCCTCAATGCTCTATAGCCACCTCAATGCTCTTTAGCCACGTCAATATTATTTACCTATGCCAATGATATTCTGCCACCTTAATGCTATTTAGCCACCTCAATGCTCTTTAGCCTCGTCAATGCTATTTAGCCATGTCAATGATATTTAGCCACCTCAATGCTATTTAGCCACATCAATGCTATTTAGCCCCCTTAAAGCTAATTAACCACCTCAATGCAATTTGGCGATGTCAATGCTATTTAGCCACCTTAATACTCTTTAGCCACCTCAATGCTATTTAGCCGCCTCAATGCTCTTTAGCCGCCTCAATGCTCTTTAGCCATCTCAATGCTCTTTAGCCACCTAAATGCTCTTCAGCCACCTCAACGCTCTTTAGCCGCCTCAATGCTATTTAGCCGCCTCAATGCTCATTAGCCACCTCAATGCTCTTTAGCCACGTCAATGCTATTTAGCCACCTCAAGGCTCTTTAGCCACTTCAATGCTCTTCAGCCACGTCAATGCTAGCCATGTCAATGATATTTAGCCACCTCAATGCTGTTTAGCCACCTAAATGCTATTTAGCCACGTCGATGCAATTTAGCCGCATTAATGATCTTTAGCCATCTCCATTCTATTTAGCCACGTCAATGCTATTTAGCCACCTCAATGCTCTTTAGCCACCTCAATGCTCTTTAGCCACGTCAATGCTATCTAGCCGCCTCAATGCTCTTTAGCCACCTCAATGCTATTTAGCCGCCTCAATGCTCTTTAGCCACCTCAATGCTCTCTAGCCACTTCAATGCTATTTAGCCACCTCAATGCTCTTTAGCCACCTCAATGCTATTTAGCCACATCAATGCTATCTAGCCGCCTCAAAGCTCTTTAGCCACCTCAATGCTATTTGGCCGCCTCAAAGCTCTTCCGCCGCCTCAATGCTCTTTAGCCACCTCAATGCTCTTTGCCACGTCAATGTTATTTAGCCATGTCAATGATATTTAGCCACGTCAATGCTCTTTAGCCACCTCAACGCTCTTTAGCCGCCTCAATGCTATTTAGCCGCCTCAATGCTCTTTAGCCACCTCTATGCTCTTTAGCCACGTCCGTGTTATAGAGCCATGTCAATGGTATTTAGCCGCCTCAATGCTATTCAGCCACCTCAATGCTATTCAGCCCCGTCAATGCTATTTAGCGACCTCAATGCTCTTTAGCCACCCCTAAATGCTCTTTAGCCACGTCAATGCTATTTAGCCATGTCAATGGTATTTAGACACCTCAATGCTATTTAGCCACCTCAATGCTATTTAGCCGCCTCAATGCTCTTTAGCCACCTCTATTCTCTTAGGCCACGTTGATGTTATTTAGCCATGTCAATGATATTTAGCCACCTCAATGCAATTTAGCTGCATCAAAGCTATTTAGCCACGTCAATGCTATTTAGCCACCTTAATGCTATTTAGCCACCTCAATGCTATGTAGCCGCATCAATTCTCTTTCTCTTTAGCCACCTCTTTGCTATTTAGCCGCCTCATGCTCTTCAGCCACCTAAATACTATTTAGCCGCCTCAATGCTCTTTAGCCACCTCAATGTACTTTAGTCACCTCAATGCTATTTAGCTGCCTCAATGATATTTAGCCACCTCAATGCTATTTAGCTACCTCAATGCTATTTAGCCACGTCAATGCTATTTAGCCACCTTAATGCTATTTAGGCACCTCAATGCTATGTAATGCCTCAATGCTCTTTAGCCACCTTAATGCTATTTAGCCGCCTAAATGCTCTTTAGCCACCTCAATGCTATTTAGCTGCCTCATGCTCTTTAGCCACCTCAATACTATTTAGCCGCCTCAATGCTCCTCATCCACCTCAATGTTCTTTAGCCACCTCAATGCAATTAGCGCCTCAATGCTCTTTAGCCACCTCAATGCTCTTTAGCCACGTCGATGTTATTTAGTCATCTCAATGCAATTTAGAAGCCTCAAAGCTTTTTAGCCACCTCATTGCTCTTTAGCCACTTCAATGCAATTAAGCAGCCTCAAACCTATTTAGCCGCCTCAATGCTATTTAGCCGCCTCAATGCTCTTTAGCCACCTCAATGCTCTATAGCCACCTCAATGCTATTTAGCCGCCTCAATGCTATTTAGCCACCTCAATGCTATTTAGTCAGGTAAATGCTATATAGCCACCTTAATGCTATTTAGCCTCCTCAATGCTATTTAGAAGCCTCAATGCTCTCTAACCACATCAATGCTCTTTAGCAGCGTCAATGTTATTTAGCCATGTCGATGATGTTTAGACAGCTTAATGCTTTTTTGCGGCCTCAATGCTATTTAGCCGCCTCAATGCTCTTTAGGCGCCTCAATGCTCTTTATCCACCTCAATGCTCTTTAGCCACATAAATGCTCTTCAGCCACCACAACGCTCTTTAGCCGCCTCAATGCTATTAAGCCGCCTCAATGCTCTATAGCCACCTCAATGCTCTTTAGCCACGTTGATGTTATTTAGCCATGTCAATGATATTTAGCCACCTCAATGCTCTTCAGCCTCGTCAATGCTATTCAGCCATGTCAATGACATTTAGCCCCCTCAACGCTATTTAGCCACGTCAATGCTATTTAGCCGCCTCAACGCTATTTAGCCACCTCAATGCTATTTAGCCGCCTCAATGCTATGTAGTCGCCTCAAAGCTCTTTAGCCACCTCAATGGTCTTTAGCCACCTCAATGCTATTTAGCCGCCTCAATGCTCTTTAGCCACCTCAATGCTCTCTAGCCAGGTCAATGCTATTTAGCCGCCTCAATGCTCTATAGCCACCTCAATGCTCTTTAGCCACGTCAATATTATTTACCTATGCCAATGATATTCTGCCACCTTAATGCTATTTAGCCACCTCAATGCTCTTTAGCCTCGTCAATGCTAGTTAGCCATGTCAATGATATTTAGCCACCTCAATGCTATTTAGCCACATCAATGCTATTTAGCCCCCTTAAAGCTAATTAACCACCTCAATGCAATTTAGCGATGTCAATGCTATTTAGCCACCTTAATACTCTTTAGCCACCTCAATGCTATTTGGCCGCCTCAATGCTCTTTAGCCGCCTCAATGCTCTTTAGCCATCTCAATGTCCTTTAGCCACCTAAATGCTCTTCAGCCACCTCAACGCTCTTTAGCCGCCTCAATGCTATTCAGCCGCCTCAATGCTCATTAGCCACCTCAATGCTCTTTAGCCACGTCAATGCTATTTAGCCACCTCAAGGCTCTTCAGCCACCTCAATGCCCTTCAGCCACGTCAATGCTAGCCATGTCAATGATATTTAGCCACCTCAATGCTGTTTAGCCACCTAAATGCTATTTACCCACGTCGATGCTATTTAGCCGACTCAATGGTCTTTAGCCACCTCCATTCTATTTAGCCACGTAAATGCTATTTATCCACCTCAATGCTCTTTAGCCACCTCAATGCTCTTTAGCCACGTCAATGCGATCTAGCCGCCTCAATGCTCTTTAGCCACCTCAATGCTATTTAGCCGCCTCAATGCTCTTTAGCCACCTCAATGCTCTCTAGCCACCTCAATGCTATTTAGCCACCTCAATGCTCTTTAGCCACCTCAATGCTATTTAGCCACGTCAATGCTATCTAGCCACCTCAATGCTCTTTAGCCACCTCAATGCTATTTGGCCGCCTCAAAGCTCTTTAGCCACCTCAATGCTCTCTAGCCACCTCAATGTTATTTAGCCGCCTCAATGCTCTTTAGCAACGTCAATGTTATTTAGCCATGTCAACGATATTTAGCCACCTTAACACTATTTAGCCACCACAATACTATTTAGCCACGTATATGCTATTTAGCCTTCTTAATGTTATTTAGCAACCTCAATGCTATTTAGCAACGTCAATGCTATTTAGCCACGTCAATGCGATTTAGCCGCCTCAATTTTCTTTAGCCACCTCAATGCTATTTAGCCGCCTCAAAGCTCTTTAGCCACCTCAATGCTGTTTAGCCGCCTCAATGCTATTTAGCCGCCTCAATGCTCTTTAGCCGCCTCAATGCTCATCAGCCATCTCAATGCTCTTTAGCCACCTCAACGCTCTTTAGCCAAATCAATGCTATTTAGCCGCCTCAATGCTATTTAGCCACCTCAATGCTATTTAGCCGCCTCAATGCTATTTAGCCACCTCAATGCTCTTCAGCCGCCTCGATGCTCTTTAGCCATTTCAATGCCCTTTAGCCACCTCAATGCTCTTTAGCCACCCGAAAACGCTCTTTAGCCGCCTCAATGCTATTTAGCCGCATCAATGCTCTTTAGCCACCTCAATGCTCTTTAGCCACGTCGATGTTATTTAGCCATGTCAATGATATTTAACCACCTCAATGTTATTTAGCCACTTCAATGCTGTTTAGCCACGTCAATGCTATGTAGCCGCCTCAATGCTCTTTAGCCACCTCAATGTTCTTTAGCCATGTAAATGTTATTTAGCCATGTCAATGATGTTTAGCCTCCTTATTGCTATTTAGCCACCTCATGCTCTTTTGCTACGTCAGTGCTATTTGGCCACCTTAAACCTATTTAGCCACCTCAATGCTATTAAGCCGCCTCAATCCTCTTTAGCCACCTCAATGCTATTTAGGCGACTTATTGCTCTTTAGCCACCTCAATGCTATTCAGCCACGTCAATGCTATTTATCCACCTCAATGCTCTATAGTCACTTCAATGCTCTTTAGCCAGGTCAATGCTACTTAGCCACCTCAATGCTCTTTAGCCACCTCAATGCTCTTTAGCCACGACAAAATTACTTAGCAATGTCATTGATATTTACCCACCTTAATGCCATTTAGCCACCTCAATGCTATTTAGCCGCCTCGATGCTCTTTAGCCACCTCAATGCGATTTAGCCGCCTCAATGCTATTAAGCCGCCCTAATGCCATTTATCCACCTCAATGCTATTTGGCCACCTCAATGATACTTAGCCACCTCAATGTTCTTTAGCCACCTCAATGCTCTTTAGCCATCTCAATGCTATTCAGCCGCCTCAATGCGCTTTTGAAACCTCAATGCGATTTTGCCGCATCAATGCTCTTTAGCCACCTCAATGCTATTAAGCCGCCACAATTCTATTTAGCCGCCCTAATGCTATTTGGCCACGTCAATGCTATTTAGCCACCTCAATGCTCTATAGCCACCTCTATGCTCTTTAGCTACGTCAATGCTACTAAGCCACCTCAATGCTCTTTAGCCACCTCAATGCTCTTTAGCCACGTCAATGTTATTTACCCATGTCAATGATATTTACCCACCTTATGCTATTTAGCCACCTCAATGCTATTTAGCCACCCCAATGCTATTTAGCCACGTCAATGTATCTAGCCACCTCAATGCTCTTTTGCCAAATCAATGCTCTTTAGCCACGTCAATGCTATTTAGCCATGTCAATAATATTTAGCCACCTCAATGCTATTTAGCCACCTCAATGCTATTTAGCCACGTCATTGCTATAAAGCCGCCTCAACGCTCCTCAGCCACCTCAATGCTATTTAGCCGCCTCAATGCTATTTAGCCGTCTCAATGCTCTTCAGCCACCTCAATGCTCTTTAGCCACCTCAATGCTATTCGGCTGCCTCATTGCTCTTTAGTCACCTCAACGATATTTAGCCGTCTCAATGATCTTTAGCCACCTCAATGCAATTTAGCCGGCTCAATGCTCTTTAGCCACCTCAAATCTATTGAGCCGCCTCAATGGTCTTTAGCCAACTCAACGCTCTTTAGCCACCTCAATGCTATTTAGCCGCCTCAATGCTCTAAAGCCACCTCGATGCTCTTTAGCCACGTCATTATTATATAGCCATGTCAATGATATTCAGCCACCTTAATGCTATTTAGCCACCTCAATGCTATTTATCCACGTCAATGCTATTTAGCCACTTCGTTGCTCTTTAGCCACCTCAGTGCCCTTTGGTCACGTCAATGTTATTTAGCCATGTCAATGACATTTCACCACCTCAATGCTATTTAGCCACCTCAATGCTATTTAGCAACGTCAATGCTATTTAGGCTCCTTAATGGTATTTAGCCACCTCAATGCTATTTAGCCACCTCAATGCAATTTAGCTGCCTCAATGCTCTTTAGCCTCCTCAATGCTCTTTAGCCACGTCGATGTTATTTAGCCATGTCAATGATATTTAGCCACCTCAATGCTAATTAGCTACCTCAATGCTATTTAGCCACGTCAATGCTATTAAGCCACCCTAATGCTATTTAGCCATCTCAATGCTATGTAACGCCTCAATGCTCTTTAGCCATCTTAATGCTATTTAGCCGCCTCAATGCTCTTTAGCCACCTCAATCCTATTTAGCCGCCTCATGCTCTTTAGCCACCTCAATACTATTTATCCGCCTCAATGCTCTTTATCCACATCAATGTTCTTTAGCCACCTCAATGCGATTAGCGCCTCAATGCTCTTTAGCCACCTCAATGCTCTTTAGCCACGTCAATGTTATTTAGCCATCTCAATGCAATTTAGAAGCCTCAAAGCTTTTTAGCCACCTCATTGCTATTTAGCCACGTCAATGCAATTAAGCAGCCTAAAAGCTATTTAGCCGCCTCAATGCTATTTAGCCGCCTCAATGCTCTTTAGCCACCTCAGTGCTCTTTAGCCACCTCAATGCTATTCAGCCGCCTCAATGCTATTTAGCCACCTCAATGCAATTTAGCCAGGTCAATGCTATATAGCCACCTTAATGCTATTTAGCCACCTCAATGCTATTTAGAAGCCTCAATGCTCTTTATCCACCTCAATGTTCTTTAGCCACCTCAATGCGATTAGCGCCTCAATGCTCTTTAGCCACCTCAATGCTCTTTAGCCACGTCAATGTTATTTAGCCATCTCAATGCAATTTAGAAGCCTCAGTGCTTTTTAGCCACCTCATTGCTATTTAGCCACGTCAATGCAATAAAGCAGCCTCAAAGCTATTTAGCCGCTTCAATGCTATTTAGCCGCCTCAATGCTCTTTAGCCACTTCAATGCTCATTAGCCACCTCAATGCAATTTAGCCGCCTCAATGCTATTTAGCCACCTGAATTCTATTTAGCCACGTCAATGCTATTTACTCACCTCAATGCTATTTAGCCACCTCAATGCCCTTCAGCCTTGTCAATGCTATTCAGCCATGTCAATTATATTTAGCCACCTCAATGCTATTTAGCCAGGTCAATGTTATTTAGTCGCCTCAAAGCTCTTTAGCCACCTCAATGCTCTTTAGCCACCTCCATGCTATTTAGACGCCTCAATGCTCTTTAGCCACCTCAATGCTCTCTAGCCACCTCAATGCTATTTAGATGCCTCAATGCTCTATAGCCACCTCAATGCTCTCTAGCCACGTCAATATTATTTAGCTATGCCAATGATATTCAGCCACCTTGATGCTATTTAGCCACCTCAAGGCTATTTAGCCACGTCGATGCTATTTAGCCATTTCGATGCTCTTTAGCCACCTCAACGCTCTTTAGCCACCTCAATGCTATTTAGCCGCCTCAATGCTCTTTAGCCACCTCAATGCTATTTAGCCGCCTCAATGCTATTTAGCCACCTCAATGCTCTTCAGCCGCCTCAATGCTCTTTAGCCATTTCAATGCCCTTTAGTCACCTAAATGCTCTTTAGCCACCCAAAAACGCTCTTTAGCCGCCTCAATGCTATTTAGCCGCCTCAATGCTCTTTAGCCACCTCAATGCTCTTTAGCCACGTCAATGCGATCTAGCCGCCTCAATGCTCTTTAGCCACCTCAATGCTATTTAGCCGCCTCAATGCTCTTTAGCCACCTCAATGCTCTCTAGCCACCTCAATGCTATTTAGCCACCTCAATGCTCTTTAGCCACCTCAATGCTATTTAGCCACGTCAATGCTATCTAGCCGCCTCAATGCTCTTTAGCCACCTCAATGCTATTTGGCCGCCTCAAAGCTCTTTAGCCACCTCAATGCTCTCTAGCCACCTCAATGTTATTTAGCCGCCTCAATGCTCTTTAGCAACGTCAATGTTATTTAGCCATGTCAACGATATTTAGCCACCTTAACGCTATTTAGCCACCTCAATGCTATTTAGCCACGTATATGCTATTTAGCCACCTTAATGTTATTTAGCCACCTCAATGCTATTTAGCAACGTCAATGCTATTTAGCCACGTCAATGCGATTTAGCCACCTCAATTTTCCTTAGCCACCTCAATGCTATTTAGCCGCCTCAATGCTCTTTAGCCACCTCAATGCTGTTTAGCCGCCTCAATGCTATTTAGCCGCCTTAATGCTCTTTAGCCGCCTCAATGCTCTTCAGCCATCTCAATGCTCTTTAGCCACCTCAACGCTCTTTAGCCAAATCAATGCTATTTAGCCGCCTCAATGCTATTTAGCCACCTCAATGCTATTTAGCCGCCTCAATGCTATTTAGCCACCTCAATGCTCTTCAGCCGCCTCAATGCTCTTTAGCCATTTCAATGCCCTTTAGTCACCTAAATGCTCTTTAGCCACCCAAAAACGCTCTTTAGCCGCCTCAATGCTATTTAGCCGCCTCAATGCTCTTTAGCCACCTCAATGCTCTTTAGCCACGTCAATGCGATCTAGCCGCCTCAATGCTCTTTAGCCACCTCAATGCTATTTAGCCGCCTCAATGCTCTTTAGCCACCTCAATGCTCTCTAGCCACCTCAATGCTATTTAGCCACCTCAATGCTCTTTAGCCACCTCAATGCTATTTAGCCACGTCAATGCTATCTAGCCGCCTCAATGCTCTTTAGCCACCTCAATGCTATTTGGCCGCCTCAAAGCTCTTTAGCCACCTCAATGCTCTCTAGCCACCTCAATGTTATTTAGCCGCCTCAATGCTCTTTAGCAACGTCAATGTTATTTAGCCATGTCAACGATATTTAGCCACCTTAACGCTATTTAGCCACCTCAATGCTATTTAGCCACGTATATGCTATTTAGCCACCTTAATGTTATTTAGCCACCTCAATGCTATTTAGCAACGTCAATGTTATTTAGCCACGTCAATGCGATTTAGCCACCTCAATTTTCCTTAGCCACCTCAATGCTATTTAGCCGCCTCAATGCTCTTTAGCCACCTCAATGCTGTTTAGCCGCCTCAATGCTATTTAGCCGCCTTAATGCTCTTTAGCCGCCTCAATGCTCTTCAGCCATCTCAATGCTCTTTAGCCACCTCAACGCTCTTTAGCCAAATCAATGCTATTTAGCCGCCTCAATGCTATTTAGCCACCTCAATGCTATTTAGCCGCCTCAATGCTATTTAGCCACCTCAATGCTCTTCAGCCGCCTCAATGCTCTTTAGCCATTTCAATGCCCTTTAGCCACCTAAATGCTCTTTAGCCACCCAAAAACGCTCTTTAGCCGCCTCAATGCTATTTAGCCGCCTCAATGCTCTTTAGCCACCTCAATGCTCTTTAGCCACGTCGATGTTATTCAGCCATGTCAATGATATTTAACCACCTCAATGCTATTTAGCCACTTCAATGCTGTTTAGCCACATCAATGCTATGTAGCCGCCTCAATGCTCTTTAGCCACCTCAATGCTATTTAGCCGTCTCAATTCTCTTTAGCCACCTCAATGCTATTTAGCCGCCTCATGCTCTTTAGCCACCCCAATACTATTTAGCCGCCTCAATGCTCTTTAGCCCCCTCAATGTTCTTTAGCCATGTAAATGTTATTCAGCCATGTCAATGATGTTTAGCCTCCTTATTGCTATTTAGCCACCTCATGCTCTTTTGCTACGTCAGTGCTATTTAGCCACCTTAAAGGTATTTAGCCACCTCAATGCTATTAAGCCGCCTCAATGCTCTTTAGATACCTCAATGCTCTTTAGCCCCGTCAATGTTATTTAGCAATGTAAGCGATATTCAACCCCCTTAATGCTATTCAGCCACCTCAATGCTATTTAGGCGACTTATTGCTCTTTAGCCACCTCAATGCTATTCAGCCACGTCAATGCTATTTATCCACCTCAATGCTCTATAGCCACCTCAATGCTCTTTAGCCAGGTCAATGCTACTTAGCCACCTCAATGCTCTTTAGCCACCTCAATGCTCTTTAGCCACGACAAAATTACTTAGCCATGTCAATGATATTTACCCACCTTAATGCCATTTAGCCACCTCAATGCTATTTAGCCGCCTCGATGCTCTTTAGCCACCTCAATGCGATTTAGCCGCCTCAATGCTATTTAGCCGCCCTAATGCCATTTATCCACCTCAATGCTATTTAGCCACCTCAATGATACTTTGCCACCTCAATATTCTTTAGCCACCTCAATGCTCTTTAGCCATCTCAATGCTATTCAGCCGCCTCAATGCGCTTTTGAAACCTCAATGCTATTTTGCCGCATCAATGCTCTTTAGCCACCTCAATGCTATTTAGCCGCCACAATGCTATTTAGCCGCCCTAATGCTATTTAGCCACGTCAATGCTATTTACCCACCTCAATGCTCTATAGCCACCTCAATGCTCTTTAGCCACGTCAATGCTACTTAGCCACCTCAATGCTCTTTAGCCACCTCAATGCTCTTTAGCCACGTCAATGTTATTTAGCCATGTCAATGATATTTAACCACCTTATGCTATTTAGCCACCTCAGTGCTATTTAGCCACCCCAATGCTATTTAGCCACGTCAAGGTATTTAGCCACCTCAATGCTTTTTTGCCATATCAATGCTCTTTAGCCACGTCAATGCTATTTAGCCTTATCAATGATATTTAGCCACCTCAATGCTATTTAGCCACCTCAATGCTATTTAGCCACGTCAATGCTATAAAGCCGCCTCAACGCTCCTCAGCCACCTCAATGCTATTTAGCCACCTCAATGCTATTTAGCAGTCTCAATGCTCTTCAGCCACCTCAATGCTCAATAGCCACCTCAATGCTATTCGGCCGCCTCAATGCTCTTTAGTCACCTCAACGATATTTAGCCGCCTCAATGATCTTTAGCCACCTCAATGCAATTTAGCCGGCTCAATGCTCTTTAGTCACCTCAATGCTATTTCGCCGCCTCAATGGTCTTTAGCCACCTCAACGCTCCTTAGCCACCTCAATGCTATTTAGCCGCCTCAATACTCTATAGCAACCTCGATGCTCTTCAGCCACGTCATTATTATATAGCCATGTCAATGATATTCAGCCACCTTAATGCTATTTAGCCACCTCAATGCTATTTATCCACGTCAATGCTATTTAGCCACTTCGATGCACTTTAGCCACCTCAGTGCCCTTTAGTCACGTCAATGTTGTTTTGCCATTTCAATGATATTTAGCCACCTCAATGCTATTTAGCCAACTTAATGCTATTTAGCAACGTCAAAGCTATTTAGCCACCTTAGTGGTATTTAGCCACCTCAATGCTATTTAGCCACCTGAATGCTCTTTATCCACCTCAATGCAATTAGCAGCCTCTATTCTCTTTACCCACCTCAATGCTCTTGAGCCACGTCAATGTTATTTAGCCATGTCAATGATATTTACCCACCTTATGCAATTTAGCCACCTCAATGCTATTTAGCCACCCCAATGCTATTTAGCCACGTCAATGCTATTTAGCCACCTCAATGCTCTTAAGCCAAATCAATGCTCTTTAGCCACGTCAATGCTATTTAGCCATGTCAATGATATTTAGCCACCTCAATGCTATTTAGCCACCTCAATGCTATTTAGCCACGTCAATGCTATATAGCCGCCTCAACGCTCTTCACCCACTTCAATGCTATTTAGCCACCTCAATGCTATTTAGCCGTCTTAATGCTCTTCAGCCACCTCAATGCTCTTTAGCAACCTCAATGCTCTTTAGCCACGTCAATGTTATTTAGCAATGTCAACGATATTCAGCCCCCTTAATGCTATTTAGCCACCTCAATGCTATTTAGGCGACTTATTGCTCTTTAGCCACCTCAATGCTATTCAGCCCCGTCAATGCTATTTATCCACCTCAATGCTCTATAGCCACCTAAATGCTCTCTAGCCAGGTCAATGCTACTTAGCCACCTCAATGCTCTTCAGCCACCTCAATACTCTTTAGCCACGACAAAATTACTTTGCCATGTCAATGATATTTACCCACCTTAATGCCATTTAGCCACCTCAATGCTATTTAGCCGCCTCGATGCTCATTAGCCACCTCAATGCGATTTAGCCGCCTCAATGCTATTCAGCCGCCCTTATGCTATTTATCCACCTCAATGCTATTTAGCCACCTCAATGATACTTAGCCACCTCAATGTTCTTTAGCCACCTCAATGCTCTTTAGCCATCTCAATGCTATTCAGCCGCCTCAATGCGCTTTTGAAACCCCAATGCTATTTTACCGCATCAATGCTCTTTAGCCACCTCAATGCTATTCAGCCGCCACAATTCTATTTAGCCGCCCTAATGCTATTCGGCAACGTCAATGCTATTTAGCCACCTCAATGCTTTATAGCCACCTCTATGCTCTTTAGCCACGTCAATGCTACTAAGCCACCTCAATGCTCTTCAGCCACCTCAATGCTCTTTAGCCACGTCAATATTATTTACCCATGTCAATGATATTTACCCACCTTATGCTATTTAGCCACCTCAATGTCATTTAGCCACCCCAATGCTATTGAGCCACGTCAATGTATCTAGCCACCTCAATGCTCTTTTGCCAAATCAATTCTCTTTAGCCACGTCAATGCTATTTAGCCATGTCAATAATATTTAGCCACCTCAATGCTATTTAGCCACCTCAATGCTATTTAGCCACGTCATTGCTATAAAGCCGCCTCAACGCTCCTCAGCCACCTCAATGCTATTTAGCCGCCTCATTGCTATTTAGCCGTCTCAATGCTCTTCAGCCACCTCAATGCTCTTTAGCCACCTCAATGCTATTCGGCTGCCTCAATGCTCATTAGTCACCTCAACGATATTTAGCCGTCTCAATGATCTTTAGCCACCTCAATGCAATTTAGTCGGCTCAATGCTCTTTAGCCACCTCAAATCTATTTAGCCGCCTCAATGGTCTTTAGCCAACTCAACGCTCTTTAGCCACCTCAATGCTATTTAGCCGCCTCAATGCTCTATAGCCACCTCGATGCTCTTTAGACACGTCATTATTATATAGCCATGTCAATGATATTCAGCCACCTTAATGCTATTTAGCCACCTCAATGCTATTTATCCACGTCAATGCTATTTAGCCACTTCGTTGCTCATTAGCCACCTCAGTGCCCTTTAGTCACGTCAATGTTATTTAGCCATGTCAATGACATTTCGCCACCTCAATGCTATTTAGCCACCTCAATGTTATTTAGCAACGTCAATGCTATTTAGCCACCTTAATGGTATTTAGCCACCTCAATGCTATTTAGCCACCTGAATGCTCTTTAGCAACCTCAATGCGATTAGCCGCCTCTATGCTTTTAGCCACCTCAATGCTCTTTAGCCACGTTAATGTTATTTAGCAATGTCAATGATATTAAGCCACATTAATGCTATTTAGCAACTTCTATGCTATTTAGCCACGTCAATGCAATTTGGCCACCCTAATGCTATTTAGCCACCTCAATACTATTAGGCCACCTTAATGCTATTTAGCCACATCAATTCTATTTAGCATGTCAATGCTATTTAGCCACCTTAATGCTATTTAGCCACCTCAATGCTATTTAGCCGCCTAAATGGTTTTTAGCAACCTCAATGCAATTTAGCCACCCCAATGCTATTCATTCACCTCAATGCTTATGAGCCACCTCAATGCTATTTAGCCGCCTCAACGCTATTCAGCCGCCTCAATGCTCTTTTGCAACGTCAATGTTATTTAGCCATGTCAATGATATTTAGCCACCTTAATGATATTTAGCCACCTCAATGCAATTTAGCCACGTCAATGCTATTTAGCCGCCTTAATGCTATTTAGCCACCTCAATGCTATTAAGCAACGTCAATGCTATTCACCCACCTTAATGCTACTTAGCCACCTCAATGCCATTTAGCCACGTCAATGCTATTTAGCCACCTCAATGCTATTTAGCCACCTCAGTGCTATTTAGCCACGTCAATGCTATTTAGCCGCCTCAATGCTCTTTAGCCACCTAAATGCTCTTTAGCCACCTAAATGCTCTTTAGCCACCTCAACGCTCTTTAGCTGCCTCAATTCTATTCATCCACCTCAATGCTCTTTAGCCACCTAAATGCTCTTTAGCCACCTCAACGCTCTTTAGCTGCCTCAATTCTATTTAGCCACGTCGATGTTATTTACCCATGTCAATGATATTTAGCAACCTCAATTATATTTAGCCACCTAAATGCTCTTTACCCACCTCAATGTTCATGAGCCACGTCAATGCTATTTAGCCATGTCAAAGATATTTAGCCACCTCAATGCTATTTAGCCACCTCAATGCTATTTAGCCACGTCGATGCTATTTAGCCGCCTCAATGTTCTTCAGCCACTTCAATGCTCTTTAGCCACCTCAATGCTATTCGGCCGCCTCAATGCTCTTTAGCCACCCCAACGATATTTATCCGTCTCAGTGATCTTTAGCCACCTCAATGCAATTTAGCCGACTCAATGCTCTTTAGCCACCTCAATGCTATTTAGCCGCCACAATGATCTATAGCCACCTCAAAGCTCTTAAGCCACGTCATTATTATTTAGCCATGTCAATGATATTCAGCCAATTTAATGCTATTCAGCCACCTCAATGCTATTTAGCCACGTCAATGCTATTTAGCCACTTCAATGCCCTTTAGCCATCTAAATGCCCTTTAGCCTCGTCAATGTTATTTAGCTATGTCAATGATATTTAGCCACCTCAATGCTATTCAGCCACCTCGATGCTATTTAGCCACGTCAATGCTATTTAGCCACCTTAATGCTATTTAGTCACCTCAATGCTATTCAGCCACGTCAATGCTATTTAGCAACCTCAATGCTATTTAGCCACCTAAATGCTCTTTAGCCACCTCAACGCTCTTTAGCCGCCTCAATGCTATTTAGCCGCCTCAATGCTCTTTAGCCACCTCAATGCTCTTTAGCCACGTCGGTGTTATTTAGCCATGTCAATGGTATTTAGCCACCTCAATGCTATTTAGCCACCTCAATGCTATTTAGTCACGTCAATGCTAGTTAGCGACCTCAATGCTCTTTAGCCACCTCAATGCTCTTTAGCCACGTCAGTGCTATTTAGCCATGTCAATGGTATTCAGACACCTCAATGCAATTTAGCCACCTCAATTCTCTTGAGCCATGTCGATGTTATTTAGCCATGTCAATGATATTTAGCCACCTCAATGATATTTAGCCACGTCAATGCTATTTAGCCACCTTAATGCTATTTAGCCACCTCAATGCTATGTAGCCGCATCATTGCTCTTTAGCCACCTTAATGCTATTTAGCCGCCACAACTCTCTTTAGCCACCTCAATGATATTTAGCCGCCTCATGCTTTTTAGCCACATAAATACTATTTACCGCCTCAATGCTCTTTAGCAACCTCAATGTACTTTAACCACCTCAATGCAATTTAGCTGCCTCAATGCTCTTTAGCCACCTCAATGCTCTTTAGCCACGTCGATGTTATTTAGCCATATCAATGATATTTAGCCACCTCAATGCTGATTAGCTACCTCAATGCTATTTAGCCACGTCAATGCTATTTAGCCACCCTAATGCTATTTAGCCATCTCAATGCTATGTAACGCCTCAATGCTCTTTAGCCATCTTAATGCTATTTAGCCGCCTCAATGCTCTTTAGCCACCTCAATCCTATTTAGCCGCCTCATGCTCTTTAGCCACCTCAATACTATTTATCCGCCTCAATGCTCTTTATCCACCTCAATGTTCTTTAGCCACCTGAATGCGATTAGCGCCTCAATGCTCTTTAGCCACCTCAATGCTCTTTAGCCACGTCAATGTTATTTAGCCATCTCAATGCAATTTAGAAGCCTCAAAGCTTTTTAGCCACCTCATTGCTATTTAGCCACGTCAATGCAATTAAGCAGCCTAAAAGCTATTTAGCCGCCTCAATGCTATTTAGCCGCCTCAATGCTCTTCAGCCACCTCAGTGCTCTTTAGCAACCTCAATGCTATTTAGCCGCCTCAATGCTATTTAGCCACCTTAATGCTATTTAGCCAGGTCAATGCTATATACCCACCTTAATGCTATTTAGCCACCTCAATGCTATTTAGAAGCCTCAATGCTCTTTATCCACCTCAATGTTCTTTAGCCACCTCAATGCGATTAGCGCCTCAATGCTCTTTAGCCACCTCAATGCTCTTTAGCCACGTCAATGTTATTTAGCCATCTCAATGCAATTTAGAAGCCTCAGTGCTTTTTAGCCACCTCATTGCTATTTAGCCACGTCAATGCAATTAAGCAGCCTCAAAGCTATTTAGCCGCTTCAATGCTATTTAGCCGCCTCAATTCTCTTTAGCCACTTCAATGCTCTTTAGCCACCTCAATGCTATTTAGCCGCTTCAATGCTATTAAGCCACCTGAATTCTATTCAGCCACGTCAATGCTATTTACTCACCTCAATGCTATTTAGCCACCTCAATGCCCTTCAGCCTTGTCAATGCTATTCAGCCATGTCAATTATATTCAGCCACCTCAATGCTATTTAGCCAGGTCAATGTTATTTAGCCGCCTCAATTCTCTTTAGCCACCTCAATGCTATTTAGCCGCCTCAGTGCTATTTAGTCGCCTCAAAGCTCTTTAGCCACCTCAATGCTCTTAAGCCACCTCAATGCTATTTAGCCGCCTCAATGCTCTTTAGCCACCTCAATGCTCTCTAGCCACCTCAATGCTATTTAGCTGCCTCAATGCTCTATAGCCACCTCAATGCTCTCTAGCCACGTCAATATTATTTAGCTATGCCAATGATATTCAGCCACCTTAATGCTATTTAGCCACCTCAAGGCTATTCAGCCACGTCAATGCTATTTAGCCATTTCGATGCTCTTTAGCCACCTCAACGCTCTTTAGCCACCTCAATGCTATTTAGCCGCCTCAATGCTCTTTAGCTACCTCAATGCTATTTAGCCGCCTCAATGCTATTTAGCCACCTCAATGCTCTTCAGCCGCCTCAATGCTCTTTAGCCATTTCAATGCCCTTTAGTCACCTAAATGCTCTTTAGCCACCCAAAAACGCTCTTTAGCCGCCTGAATGCTATTTAGCCGCCTCAATGCTCTTTAGCCACCTCAATGCTATTTAGCCGTCTTAATGCTCTTCAGCCACCTCAATGCTATTTAGCCGCCTCATGCTCTTTAGCCACCTCAATACTATTTAGCCGCCTCAATGCTCTTTAGCCACCTCAATGTTCTTTAGGCATGTCAATGTTATTTAGCCATGTAAATGATATTTAGCCTCCTTATTGCAATTTAGCCACCTCATGCTCTTTAGCCACGTCAGTGCTATTTAGCCACCTTAATGCTATTCAGCCACCTCGATGCTATTAAGCCGCCCCAATGCTCTTTAGCCACCTCAATGCTCTTTAGCCACGTCAATGTTATTTAGCAATGTCATCGATATTCAGCCCCCTTAATGCTATTTAGCCACCTCAATTCTGTTTATCCACGTCAATGCTATTTGGCCACTCTAATGATCTTTAGCCACGTCAATGTTATTTAGCAATGTTATTGATATTTAGCCACCTTATTGCTATTTAGCCACCTCAGTGCTATTTAGCCACGTCAATGCTATTTAGCCGCCTCAATGCTCTTTAGCCACCTAAATGCTCTTTAGCCACCTAAATGCTCTTTAGCCACCTCAACGCTCTTTAGCTGCCTCAATTCTATTCATCCACCTCAATGCTCTTTAGCCACCTAAATGCTCTTTAGCCACCTCAACGCTCTTTAGCTGCCTCAATTCTATTTAGCCACGTCGATGTTATTTACCCATGTCAATGATATTTAGCAACCTCAATTATATTTAGCCACCTAAATGCTCTTTACCCACCTCAATGTTCATGAGCCACGTCCATGCTATTTAGCCATGTCAAAGATATTTAGCCACCTCAATGCTATTTAGCCACCTCAATGCTATTTAGCCACGTCGATGCTATTTAGCCGCCTCAATGTTCTTCAGCCACTTCAATGCTCTTTAGCCACCTCAATGCTATTCGGCCGCCTCAATGCTCTTTAGCCACCTCAACGATATTTATCCGTCTCAGTGATCTTTAGCCACCTCAATGCAATTTAGCCGACTCAATGCTCTTTAGCCACCTCAATGCTATTTAGCCGCCACAATGCTCTTTAGCCACCTCAATGCTCTTCATCCACCTCAATACTATTTAGCCGCCTCAATGATCTATAGCCACCTCAAAGCTCTTAAGCCACGTCATTATTATTTAGCCATGTCAATGATATTCAGCCAATTTAATGCTATTCAGCCACCTCAATGCTATTTAGCCACGTCAATGCTATTTAGCCACTTCAATGCCCTTTAGCCATCTAAATGCCCTTTAGCCTCGTCAATGTTATTTAGCTATGTCAATGATATTTAGCCACCTCAATGCTATTCAGCCACCTCGATGCTATTTAGCCACGTCAATGCTATTTAGCCACCTTAATGCTATTTAGTCACCTCAATGCTATTCAGCCACGTCAATGCTATTTAGCAACCTCAATGCTATTTAGCCACCTAAATGCTCTTTAGCCACCTCAACGCTCTTTAGCCGCCTCAATGCTATTTAGCCGCCTCAATGCTCTTTAGCCACCTCAATGCTCTTTAGCCACGTCGGTGTTATTTAGCCATGTCAATGGTATTTAGCCACCTCAATGCTATTTAGCCACCTCAATGCTATTTAGTCACGTCAATGCTAGTTAGCGACCTCAATGCTCTTTAGCCACCTCAATGCTCTTTAGCCACGTCAGTGCTATTTAGCCATGTCAATGGTATTCAGACACCTCAATGCAATTTAGCCACCTCAATGCTATTTACCCGCTCCAATGCTCTTTAGCCACCTCAATTCTCTTGAGCCATGTCGATGTTATTTAGCCATGTCAATGATATTTAGCCACCTCAATGCTATTTAGCCACGTCAATGCTATTTAGCCACCTTAATGCTATTTAGCCACCTCAATGCTATGTAGCCGCATCATTGCTCTTTAGCCACCTTAATGCTATTTAGCCGCCACAACTCTCTTTAGCCACCTCAATGATATTTAGCCGCCTCATGCTTTTTAGCCACATAAATACTATTTACCGCCTCAATGCTCTTTAGCCACCTCAATGTACTTTAACCACCTCAATGCAATTTAGCTGCCTCAATGCTCTTTAGCCACCTCAATGCTCTTTAGCCACGTCGATGTTATTTAGCCATGTCAATGATATTTAGCCACCTCAATGCTAATTAGCTACCTCAATGCTATTTAGCCACGTCAATGCTATTTAGCCACCCTAATGCTATTTAGCCATCTCAATGCTATGTAACGCCTCAATGCTCTTTAGCCATCTTAATGCTATTTAGCCGCCTCAATGCTCTTTAGCCACCTCAATCCTATTTAGCCGCCTCATGCTCTTTAGCCACCTCAATACTATTTATCCGCCTCAATGCTCTTTATCCACCTCAATGTTCTTTAGCCACCTCAATGCGATTAGCGCCTCAATGCTCTTTAGCCACCTCAATGCTCTTTAGCCACGTCAATGTTATTTAGCCATCTCAATGCAATTTAAAAGCCTCAGTGCTTTTTAGCCACCTCATTGCTATTTAGCCACGTCAATGCAATTAAGCAGCCTCAAAGCTATTTAGCCGCTTCAATGCTATTTAGCCGCCTCAATGCTCTTTAGCCACTTCAATGCTCTTTAGCCACCTCAATGCTATTTAGCCGCTTCAATGCTATTTAGCCACCTGAATTCTATTCAGCCAAGTCAATGCTATTTACTCACCTCAATGCTATTTAGCCACCTCAATGCCCTTCAGCCTTGTCAATGCTATTCAGCCATGTCAATTATATCCAGCCACCTCAATGCTATTTAGCCAGGTCAATGTTATTTAGCCGCCTCAATTCTCTTTAGCCACCTCAATGCTATTTAGCCGCCTCAGTGCTATTTAGTCGCCTCAAAGCTCTTTAGCCACCTCAATGCTCTTAAGCCACCTCAATGCTATTTAGCCGCCTCAATGCTCTTTAGCCACCTCAATGCTCTCTAGCCACCTCAATGCTATTTAGCTGCCTCAATGCTCTATAGCCACCTCAATGCTCTCTAGCCACGTCAATATTATTTAGCTATGCCAATGATATTCAGCCACCTTAATGCTATTTAGCCACCTCAAGGCTATTCAGCCACGTCAATGCTATTTAGCCATTTCGATGCTCTTTAGCCACCTCAACGCTCTTTAGCCACCTCAATGCTATTTAGCCGCCTCAATGCTCTTTAGCTACCTCAATGCTATTTAGCCGCCTCAATGCTATTTAGCCACCTCAATGCTCTTCAGCCGCCTCAATGCTCTTTAGCCATTTCAATGCTCTTTAGTCACCTAAATGCTTTTTAGCCACCCAAAAACGCTCTTTAGCCGCCTGAATGCTATTTAGCCGCCTCAATGCTCTTTAGCCACCTCAATGCTATTTAGCCGTCTTAATGCTCTTCAGCCACCTCAATGCTATTTAGCCGCCTCATGCTCTTTAGCCACCTCAATACTATTTAGCCACCTCAATGCTCTTTAGCCACCTCAATGTTCTTTAGGCATGTCAATGTTATTTAGCCATGTAAATGATATTTAGCCTCCTTATTGCAATTTAGCCACCTCATGCTCTTTAGCCACGTCAGTGCTATTTAGCCACCTTAATGCTATTCAGCCACCTCGATGCTATTAAGCCGCCCCAATGCTCTTTAGCCACCTCAATGCTCTTTAGCCACGTCAATGTTATTTAGCAATGTCATCGATATTCAGCCTCCTTAATGCTATTTAGCCACCTCAATTCTGTTTATCCACGTCAATGCTATTTGGCCACTCTAATGATCTTTAGCCACGTCAATGTTATTTAGCAATGTTATTGATATTTAGCCACCTTATTGCTATTTAGCCACATCAATGCTATTTAGCCACGTCAATGCTATTTAGCCGCCTCAATGCTCTTTAGCCACCTCAATGCTATTTAGCCGCCTCAATGCTATTAACCGCCTCAATTCACTTTAGCCACCTCAATGCTCTTTAGCCATCTCAATGCTATTTAGCCGCCTCAATGCGCTTCAGCCACCTCAATGCTCTTTAGCCATCTCAATGCTATTTAGCCGCATTGATGCTCTTTAGCCACTTCAATGTTATTTAGCCGTCTCAATGCTCTTTAGCCACCTCAATGCTATTTAGGCGACTTATTGCTCTTTAGCCACCTCAATGCTTTTCAGCCACGTCGATGCTATTTAGCCACCTCAATGCTCTATAGCCACCTCAATGCTCTTTACCCACGTCAATGCTACTTAGCAACCTAAATGCTCTTTAGCCACCTCAATGCTCTCTAGCCACGACAAAATTATTTAGCCATGTCAATGATATTTACCCACCTTAATGCTATTTAGCCACCTCAATGCTATTTAGCCGCCACGATGCTCTTTAGCCACCTCAATGCGATTTAGCCGCCTCAATGCTATTTAGCCGCCCTAATGCTATTTATCCACCTCAATGCTACGTAGCCACCTCAATGATACTTAGCCACCTCAATGCTCTTTAGCCACCTTAATGCTGTTCAGCCATCTCAATGCTATTCAGCCGCCTCAATGCGCTTTAAAAACCTCAATGCTATTTTGCCGCATCAACGCTCTTTAGCCACCTCAATGCTTTTTTGCCGCAACAATGCTATTTAGCAACCCTAATGCTATTTAGCCACATCAATGCTATTTAGCCACCTCAATGCTCTATTGCCACCTCAATGCTCTTTAGCCATGTCAATGCTACTTAGCCACCTCAATGCTCTATAGCCACCTCAATGCTCTTTAGCCACGTCAATGTTATTTAGCCATATCAATGATATTTACCCACCTTAATGCTATTTAGCCACCTCAATGCTCTTTAGCCAAATCAACGCTCTTTAGCCACGTCAATTCTATTTAGCCATGTCAATGATATTTAGACACCTCAATGCTATTTAGCCACCTCAATGCTATTTAGCCACGTCAATGCTATATAGCCGCCTCAATGCTCTTTAGCCGCCTCAATGCTATTTAGCCGCCTCAATGCTATTTAGCCGTCTCAATGCTCTTCAGCCACCTCAATGCTCTTTAGCCACCTCAATGCTATTCGGCCGCCTCAATGCTCTTTAGTCACCTCAACGATATTTAGCCGCCTCAATGATCTTTAGCCACCTCAATGCAATTTAGCTGACTCAATGCACTTTAGCCACCTCAATGCTATTTAGCCGCCTCAATGGTCTTTAGCCACCTCAACGCTCTTTAACCACCTCAATGCTATTTAGCCGCCTACATGCTCTAAGCCACCTCGATGCTCTTTAGCCGCGTCATTATTATATAGCCATGTCAATGATATTCAGCCACTTTAATGCTATTTAGCCACCTCAATGCTATTTATCCACGTCAATGCTATTTAGCCACTTCAATGCTCTTAAGCCACCTCAATGCCCTTTAGTCACGTCAATATTATTTAGCCATGTCAATGATATTTAGTCACCTCAATGCTATTTAGCCACCTCAATGCTATTTAGCAACGTCAATGCTATTTAGCCACCTTAATGTTATTTCGCCACCTCAAAGCTATTTAGCCACGTCAATGCTATTTAGCCGCCTCAATGCTCTTTAGCCACCTCAATGCAATTTAGCCGCCTCAATGCTATTTAACCGCCTCAATTCACTTTAGCCACCTCAATGCTCTTTAGCCATCTCAATGCTATTTAGCCGCCTCTATGCGCTTCAGCCACCTCAATGCTCTTTAGCCATCTTGATGCTATTTAGCCGCATTAATGCTCTTTAGCCACTTCACTGCTATTTAGCCGTCTCAATGCTCTTTAGCCACCTCAATGCTATTTAGGCGACTTATGCTCTTTAGCCAACTCAATGCTTTTCAGCCACGTCAATGCTATTTAGCCACCACAATGCTCTATAGCCACTTCAATGCTCTTTAGCCACGACAATGCTACTTAGCCACCTCAACGCTCTTTAGCCACCTCAATGCTCTTTAGCCGCGACAAAATTATTTAGCCATGTCAATGATATTTACCCACCATAATGATATTTAGCCACCTCAATGCTATTTAGCCGCCTCGATGCTCTTTAGCCACCTCAATGCGATTAAGCAGCCTCAATGCTATTTAGCCGCCCTAATGCTATTTATCCACCTCAATGATACTTAGCCGCCTCAATGCTCTTTAGCCATTTCAAAGCTCTTTAGCCATTTCAATGCTATTCAGCCGCCTCAATGCGCTTTAGAAACCTCAATGCTATTTTGCCGCATCAATGCTCTTTAGCCACCTCAATGCTATTTTGCCGCCACAATGCAATTTAGCCACCCTAATGCTATTTAGCCACGTCAATGCTATTTAGCCACCTCAATGCTCTATTGCCACCTCAATGCTCTTTAGCCATGTCAATGCTACTTAGCCACCCCAATGCTCTTTAGCCACCTCAATGCTCTTTAGCCACGTCAATGTTATTTAGCCATGTCAATGAAATTTACCCACCTCAATGCTATTAAGCCACGTCAATGCTATTTAGCCACCCCAATGCTATTTAGCCACGTCAATGCTATTTAGCCACCTCAATGCTCTTTAGCCAAATCAATGCTCTTTAGCCATGTCAATGCTATTTAGTCATGTTGTACGCCCCCTTTGGTACAACCCCCATCCATGCGTACCAGAGCCTTTATAAGCACATGACAATTTAGTCCTGGGGCTGTCGTTCTCGTCACCTCCATCAAGTAA
The DNA here is from genome assembly GCA_030386875.1 of Morinoia aosen. Taxonomy (NCBI): domain Eukaryota; kingdom Metazoa; phylum Arthropoda; class Malacostraca; order Amphipoda; family Talitridae; genus Morinoia; species Morinoia aosen. Next base: position 92,868,233 of record CM059579.1, on the reverse strand, counting down.
GCACCTAAGAAAACGTCTCCGTATTTCCTTACCACTACCAAGGCCGCACCCCTAGCGGCACATATGGTGGCCAGAATCGGTCTAACCTATGACGTTGTGAAGAAGTTTTAATAAATTTAGAAGAAGATTAATACGAGATTCAAAACCTACGAGAAATCCCTACTACGAAGATTTTTTAAATTCAGCAAGAGTCATGAAAAGAAGAAAAGATTGTTAAATCGCGCAAATGACTGGCGGCAACAACAATACGAGTCTTCGACAAATACTTCCGTCTGTACTCAACATCAGTTTTAAGATCCCGTACACTGCATTGGTAGAGACCTCTGTCCAATTTTCAGCGTGGATAAATACCTGCTACCCCTTCAGCACCAAAGTACTCATCTTTGAATCGGGAGAAGACATTGAAGTTGTTCTACAACTACAGTTTGGAGCAACTACCTCCAACGACTACTACGTCTACAGGGACGAGCGACTTCTCTTCCTCCCCTCATCCCAGTGTACGTCTACAGGGACGAGCGACTTCACTTCCTCCCCTTATCCCAGTGTACGTCTACAGTGGCGAGCGACTACACAACTTCCTTCATTCACCCAGTGGAAGCTAAGTAAAAAATAGCTTGCACTGAATTAACAGATAGTTTTTCCGCCTTATCGCAGCAGCGCGATCGCTAGACAGCACAGGCAGGCAGAGTAACATTTTTTTTTGCAGGTAGTTTTTTTTATTGCTCCGTGAGAAGCAGATTATTTTTGCATCAGCTGAAGGCAATGCGCAGTGCATAGACAGCTTGCGTCAGGCAAAACAAGCAGAGTAGCAAGAGCTGTGAAGCCGCAGTAGTAATTTGAACTTGTGCAAGATAGCTGTAGCGTTTAGAAGTGAGTGATAAAAAATTTCTCTATGAGTGCATTATTTCATAAAATGTGTGTTTATTGAAGTGATTTCTAGGGTGTGTAATATTGATTTCTAGAGTGTGTAATATTGATTGCTAGGATGTGTAACATTGATTTATAGGGTGTGTAATATTGATCTGTAGCAAAACATTGTTTTACAATTATTAATATTGTGTAAGAAAATTATTAACTACCGTATGTCGGACACGTCCGAGTCAGACGAAACTATTAGAACAACAGCGACCAAATAGCGGCTAGATTTCGTGCTGAGAGCAATCCTGAAATGACTGAACCAGCAGCTAGCGCGGCCGTTGGCCCGAGTACAAATCCTAGTAGTTTAGCAAGGGAGATAGCGGCTAGTATGCCGGGGTCAGGAACAATCCTATCAGGCTCAGAGCTTCCCCTTTTTCGAGGAAGACGTAGACGCGAGGATGCGGACTTCATTGAGAATAAAACGTTTAAAACTCATATAGGAAACTTGCGTGCCTACATGACATTACTCCCGGATGTGAATTCCGACCGTGCAAAGAAAGAGTTGTTGGTTAGATCTGCTAACAAACAGGTAGGAGATTTTAATAGCATCGTAACAAAGTTAGTCAATTCAGATCTTCAATATTCCTTTGAAGATGTCGTCAAAATCTTGGACGACATCTATGTCGCAAGAGGCGAGAAATCTATTCACGCATTAGCATGCGATTTAAATAAGTTACGTTTCGTCAGGAATGATGCACTTGCAGCCCAGTTGGTAACCGCATTTGCAAAAATCAGAAAGTTGTCGGAACATTTATTGAACTCAAATTCAATAGCGTGGGCGAAACACCCATTTTTCAGGGCAAGTTCAAATCAAGTAGAACTAAAACGCTTTGTAGGAGACAGTATTGATCTTAGTCTCACCATCAGCGTGTTAGCACCATTACTCGAAGAATCATTTGCTAAGAAACTATTTGATAGGTCGTTCAATACGTCAGAGGAATTATTGGCACGTATCGTTGCCGCGGTTCGAAATCAGCCCGAAAATAAACAGATAGTAGCGACTCACTATGAGACGCAGTACAATAGAGAAACCTTTGTAGCCGAAGTTACCGAGTCAGAAGACAATATTGATGAGCAAGATTCCCCTCAGGAAAGTGAAGTTTTCTACGGAAACTACCGTAGAGGGCGTTTCGCTGGTCGGAGATCAATTCCTCGACCCTGGCTGAGAAATCCTAGAGTAGGAAGGAATGTCAGTGGCTATGTAGGTGACAGAAGAATAGGTTCACTTGAATGTAACACTATGCGGGCAGAAAGTTCGAATCATGCCCCAGTGCACTCTGCAGCTAGAACGAGAGGCTCTTTGTACTGCAGTATATGCAACGTTTCAGGACATGTCGAAGCCAATTGTCGAACCCAAAGAGATCAGAGCAAACCTAGGGTCCTTGGCCCCTGCTTTGCATGCGGTTCAAAGGAACACCTCGTCCGAAACTGCAGAGCGTCAGAAAATGAAATCAGGCAGTATAAAACATACTTGCGTAGGTATAATGCCTACAGAGGCAATAACCGTGGTAGACACGAGGTGCACTATGGCGAGGAGTACGAAAGAGACGACAGAGATTTTTTAGAGTGAGAGAAATTAAAGGTGAAGGTAAAAAAGGTGAAGAAATAAATGAGACGAAGCCCGAGGATCACCGCACAATTCTCGTTAATCCAAACGCTGTGGTCGAAACGAATCCAGATACTGAGATGACAAGATGTAACCATGAAGAGAGTGAATCATACATTGATCCATTATTTAAATGTAGAAATAGGTTTGCCAAGTTAAAAGATGAAGAACTGACTCATGAGATATCACAGAAAAAAGCAGTTGAAGTATATTTTAACACTACAGTTGTAAGTGGAGAAAGACGTGAAAATGCATCAGATCTTGTTACGTTTAGGAGAACTAAACGGTCGACCATTATACTGTCTAATAAAGACAAGTACTTGAGTGCGCTGCTCGACAGCGGTAGTGAAAAATGCCTCATTAGTTACAGTAACATCAAAAACCCCAAGGAAAAGCTAAAACCAAGTTTTTTGAGCGTTAGCGGCATAAACGCACAGAGTAATGTCAGCGGTGAGATTGATTTAAATATCTCAATACCTGGTACTGACAGAGTACTGAAGACTATTGCTTTAGTAATTGAAGATGCTAATTTCAAATATGATCTAATTTTAAGTAGAGATGTATTAACCAACGCGGTTATAAATTTGAAGGACGGTTCACTCATTTGGGAGGGAACCAGAGTACCCTTCAATGAAATAGAGAACAAGCCTACAATAAGCAGAGAAGCCATATTAATGGATATAATAAACAGTGATTGTTTAATGTCGGAGGTAGTTGCCTGTGCTAGGAAGAGCACCAGATGCCGGGGCTCAATGAATGGTCGCGAGAGAAAGAAAGACGCTGTAAGAAGAGGCAAGAAAAAAGAGGCTGAACTCGAGTGCGTACCCGAGCGGCCAAAGACAGTGGCAAGAGAGAAAATAATTGACCTCTTGTGGTTCACTGTGACGCAATAGAAGTGCCTGCTAATTGTATCAAGCTCATTAATGCCTTTGTCAAAAAAGCTAAGCAAGGTAATTATATCGTGTTGAAACGAGGATTTGATAATGGAGGACTGATAGCAGAATCAATAGTTACAGTCAATGAAAATGGGAATGTACCTTTATTAGTACTGAACCCGACAGATGAGGCCATTCAATTTAGTGAAAACACAATGCTCTGTAACATGGAGACATTACCTGAAGAGGAAGTTGAGGCCGAACTTTACCTCACAAATGTGGAGGAAGCGCTTAATGAGGCGAATAATGTTGAGATAAACTCTGAGGTTACATCGGATTCAAACAAAGTCATCTCAGGATTTGGTGAATCAAAGACCATAGCCACGGAGAGACTTGAGTCGAAGGTCGATGTTCTTGGTGATTTTTGTAAATGTGGTGCACAAGTCGCAAGTGTATCTTATGTACAGAAGGACGTACGCCGTCCGTTAACATGTAATGATGTAACATGCGATGAAGTTGATGTAAAACTAAAATAACTGGAATTAATGAACAATTTCCGTGACGTGATCACGTTACAAGGCGAAACTATAGGTGTCACGAATGTGACCAAGCATAAGATTGTATTAAAAACTGATGCACGAGTTATAAACATACCGCCGTATCGCATACCTCACAAATACCAAGAGGTGTTGGCCAAGGTGAACAGAGAAATGCTCTCACAGGGAATTATTGAAAAATCAACATCAGAGTTCAATTTCTTAATTATCGTGGTAAAAAAAAGACGGGTGAAATTAGACCCGTAATAGATTTCAGAGCCTTGAATAAAATAGTGATCAAGGAGAGTTATCCAATACCACGAGTGGACGAAATATTGTCTACCCTTGGTGGCAATACCGTATTTTCCTCTCTAGATTTAAAAAGTGCCTTTCATCAGGTAGAATTAGAACAGGAAAGTCGGAAATATTCGGCATTTAGTGTAAATTATCAAAAATATCATTTTAGGTGCATTCCGTTCGGACTCGCTTCGAGTCCGAGCGTACTGCAAAGCGTAATGCCATCTGTTCTAGCACCTATTTTAGGAAAATTGTGCTTTGTATTCATGGATGATATATTAATTAACTCAAAAACTAATGAGCAACATTTGTGCGATATTAAAACTGTCCTCTCTACGCTCCGTTCCGGCAAACTATCTATCAAACTCGAAAAATGTCAATTTTTCAAGAAAAAAATAGAGTACTTAGGTCATATTATTTCGGCACAGGGTATACATTGTAAATACTCAGAGAAATTGCAAAATTGTCCAGCCCCAACAAACGTAAAAGAATTGCAGCAATTCCTTGGCGTAGCAAACTATTTCCGCAACTTCTTAGCTCAATTGGCAGTGATTGCTAATCCCCTGTACAGATTGTTAAAGAAAGGTGTTATTTTCGACTGGACAAACGACTGTCAAAAGAGTTTTGACTACATAAAAGCAGCTCTGACTTCTGACACTGTTTTACGACACCCTGATTTTACAAAGACATTTCACATATTTACTGATGCATCAAGTTTTGCCATAGGATCTGTCTTGATGCAGCCCGAGGATTCTGGCGATAAATTAATGCGTCCAATTGGATATTTCAGCAAAACTTTAAATTCAACACAAAAACGTTACTCAACCACGAAAAAAGAGTTCTTCGCAATTTATAGTGCTCTTAAAGCATTCAAATACCTAATTATTGGGTATCCCATCCATGTGTATACGGACCACCGTCCGTTAACACCTCTATTCACACGAAAATTGCCAGACGACACCACAATGTCCAGATGGTGTATTAACATACATTCTTACGACCCTATTGTTCATTATTTACCAGGTAGACAAAACGTCGTAGCTAACTACCTAAGTAGGCTACCACACAACAATGATCAGCTCACAATTAAAGAACTAGAAAGCTGTGACACATTAATGTCTGAACTTGAATCTGAGACATGTATAGCGCAGACGCGAGCCAAGACACGAGCAAAGCAAGACGTTCTCACTGACCAGACGATGCAACCACACGATAACGACATGTTGACACCAAAATTAATTGACCATGTCCCGACAGAAAAAGAGATCTCATGGACTTTAAAAGAGTTCACTGATGAGCAAAAGCTTGATAACTTTTGTATTGAAGTTCGAGAAGCATTACTTCATAAAAGTACGTCTACAATTAGTGACTTACCGAGTTATTTGATTGTCAATGACATATTGTACCGACGACGACGCATTGACTCCTGAATTACAACAATACTAACAGCAGTAATGCCAGCTTCGTTGTTGAATAAAGCAATCTTAAGCATACACTATATGTACCATACTGATGCGTTGCATACGCTATTTAAGTTTAGGGGAAAGTACTTCAATATTTTAGAGAAAACGGCTATAAGAAAATTTTTTCAGGATTGTGAAGTGTGCAAACTTCTTAAAGCAAATCCTACCGTACCTATTAAAATAAAAACAGCCCCGATAGCAAATGAACCGTTTGAAGTAGTTTCTATGGATTTTCTTGGTCTCTTAAAACTACCGATAGTGGGAATAAATACATATTGGTTGTGATAGACCTTTTTTCACGTTTCTGTAGGTTATACGCTACCTCTAACCGTCGAACAGACACAGTAATATCATGTTTAGGAAGTTGCTTCTCCGTATTCGGGTACCCTAAAGCTCTAATAAGTGACAACGAAGTTGAATTTAAATCAGTAGCAGTGAAATAATTTGCAAAAATTCACGCAATTGCTAAAAAAGAAGTTCTAGCTTTTAGCCCCATTCAAATGCGATTGTTGAACGTAATAATAAAAAAATAACCAATTTACTAAAACTATATATTAATTCCCTGTCTCATACCGAATGGGACCAGTGTTTGGAGATGGTGGAGAACGCCATCAACAACGCATATAATTCTACTTTAGGTGATACACCTAGTTATGTACTGTACAATAGAGACACATGCCCATTTTTCCGCGGGGAAGATCTCCCCATTTCATACAGTTACGATGACGAAATTGACTTGGTGAATTTTCGTGCAAGGGAAGCGGTGCGAACCGTAGAAAACGTTAGAAATCTTACTTTGAATAATACGGCTGTACGTACAATGTACCAGAACTTAAAAAGGAGGGACAAAGATTTCAGAATAGGTGACAGGGTTTTGTTAAAGAATAATTACAAAACAAACAAGCTTCAGCTTACATGGCAGGGTCCTGGTCTAATTACGAAAGTCAAAGGACACTGGGTCGAAATCAAAATAGGAGATAAAATCCATAGAAGTAACATGAACCATGTGTTGCCCCTAAGTAAAAGGAAATGACAACGTTACAACGTATTGTTTCACCTATAACTATTTTTGCGACTATAACGTTTCAGACGTGACAAGTTACCATTTTGCGAATTAATTATTAAGTATCTACTTTGCGTTACTTCCTTCGCATCGTATTAATCTCAAATATGCTATACCTCGTTTCATATTAATCACTTGTATGCTTGTGTTCAATAAACTCGTGTGTTCTAGTATTAGTGATTTTCATTGCTAGCAGCAAAGGAATTAACCTTCTAAACAGGTTACCCTATGTTAAAGTTCAAGTTTGTAAGTAAAAGTCAAGATTAACGAATATCACAGAGAACATCCTTCGACGAATGTTCTCAAGATATGTGAAATTGATATGTTTCACAACAGTCAATAATTACGTTCAAATTTTGATGCTGAACAGCCAATTAAAAATGATGGGCGAGTTCCGCATTTGCTAAATGCATCATATCAACAGAGCACCAATGTTGATGAAAAAATCAACCTCGCGACTTGAGGACATTAACAAATTATTCGAAATGCATCGTGAATATATCGTGAGAAACTTCCGGGTTAAAACTGAACACTGTTGTTACTTAATATGATTGACAATCAGTTTGATAGTTTTTCACTTCAAATTGTTTTCACATTCAGTTAACTGTTTCAGAAATAGTTAGTAGTTCAGTTAGCATTTAATAAATCTCAGTTAATGGTTAGACTTTCACTGTTAACTTTCAAATTTCAACAACGAATACATTTATATTTTAATTGCACTTATAATTGTGTTTAGGATTATATGTTTCATTGGGTGTGTAACAATATAAAAATTTGTGGCCATGCTAATAGTCTTGGTTTCGTTTCCGTTGCAGATCCGGGTGGCTGATACACGAGTAAACAATCACCACTTCAAATACTAAAATACGGGAAACATTACATAATGGGAAACAGGATAAGTAGTATCAGTGTCGACACACTAACTGCCGCTCTAGTTGACACTAAAGGCCAAATAACCAACGACTGGATAGCAGCAAACAGTAATACGGACTGGATACCAGACCGAGTGAGTGATGTGCTTCTCATGATCCTAATCATAGTCATGATAACCCTAACAGTCCTAGTTTATTATTTGCGAAAGCAAATGGAGCTTTTGGCCGAGCGCATAAAACAAGAGGATTTTCAGTTACGTCGAAACATCCTCAAAACAAAGGGAACATTATCAGAAATGTGACCACTGTAACTGTAGGGGGACACGTAGTAATAAATTTGCAACCCATCTTGAAATGGCCTAGGCACCCAAAACGATCGGCGCGGGCTAACATGCCAAAGCTGACAACGACTTTCGAAATGCTGTCAACGGAGGTATAACCAAATTTGGAAATTAATTTGGTATATTTCGGTTCTTTGTAAACGTATCAAACCCCATTAAATAGAGTACAGCTCTGCTGAAAAATATTCCGTTTAAGCATATTTCTATAACCAAATGTTTACTCGATGCCTAGTCGATGTCTTTATAATCATAGAATAGCCCTACAAGTAATTTAAGTGCTTATTAGTTCCACAATCAACTATTACCTCTGCGTTCACACCATCGTTTGCTTTAATTTAATAGTCTGATAGTCATTCAAAGCTTTGAAAGCTTCTAACTTGTTCAATAATAGTTAAAAAAATAATACCTCCAACTCCGGAGCGGTGTCTGTCCGAGACCGCATGACTCCGAGTGTCTGTCAACAAACATTGAAGCCTAGACTGTAATTAACCTTAGGGCGCAGTCAAGAACTTTGACTCCAATTAACCTTGAAAGCAGTTCTCCGTTTTCTCTATGTGAGACAGGGAACGATGCCAAACTTGCGACTATTCAAGTACAGGGACGTGTACACCCATTTTTCATATCCATATTAAATCGATCGACGTTAAATGCGAAATGTATTTAAAATTATTGAATTTATGCGTATCGATATTCAGTTTTTTTTAATTGTGTTTTTATAACCTTGAACCTGGCGTTTTTATTTATAATCCCTTAATCTAAAATACTGACGATTTTTATTTTTCCATAATAGTAGTGTAGGAACTCGTGTTATAGTTTATACTGTTGAAGAAGATAGCATTGTTATTGTTAACCAATCGCTGCCTCCTTACTTCCTGCTTGCGTTAATGCGTTACTATATACTAAGGTTAATGCGTTAGAGTTATACTGTTGAAGAACAGGGCATTATTATTGATAACCAATCGCTGCCTTCTTTCTTCCTGCTTGTGTTAGTGCGTTTCTTTATTCGGTTGTTATTGTTAAAAATAAAACAAGGTGTATTATGGATAAAAAACACGCTTACTTATATTTAAAATAACTTTGTTCAATATTGTGATTTTGAGATGTTTAACTTTCAACAATCACCCGATGAGGAGCAACCAATTTGCTACGTTAGTAGTGATTATTTTCATATATGAAATATTTTTTAATCACTTATCAAAAATTGAAAAAAATTTTTGCGATAAGTACCTCACTTTGAAAGATGGATGGGGAGGTATGTACGCCCCCTTTGGTACAACCCCCATCCATGCGTACCAGAGCCTTTATAAGCACTTGACAATTTAGTCCTGGGGCTATCGTTCTCGTCACCTCCATCAAGTAAACACCTAAGAAAACGTCTCCGTATTTCCTTACCACTACCAAGGCCGCACCCGTAGCGGCACAATGTCAATGATATTTAGACACCTCAATGCTATTTAGCCACCTCAATGCTATTTAGCCACGTCAGTGCTATATAGCCGCCTCAATGCTCTTTAGCCGCCTCAATGCTATTTAGCCGCCTCAAAGCTATTTAGCCGTCTCAATGCTCTTCAGCCACCTCAATGCTCTTCAGCCACCTCAATGCTATTCGGCCGCCTCAATGCTCTTTAGTCACCTCAACGATATTTAGCCGCCTCAATGATCTTTAGGCACCTCAATGCAATTTAGCCGACTCAATGCTCTTTAGCCACCTCAATGCTATTTAGCCGCCTCAATGGTCTTTAGCCACCTCAACGCTCTTTAACCACCTCAATGCTATTTAGCCGCCTACTTGCTCTAAGCCACCTCGATGCCCTTTAGCCACGTCATTATTATATAGCCATGTCAATGATACTCAGCCACCTTAATGCTATTTAGCCACCTCAATGCTATTCATCCACGCCAATGCTATTCAGCCACTTCAATGCTCTTAAGCCACCTCAATGCCCTTTAGTCACGTCAATATTATTTAGCCATGTCAATGATATTTAGTCACCTCAATGCTATTTAGCCACCTCAATGCTATTTAGCAACGTCAATGCAATTTAGCCACCTTAATGGTATTGAGCCACCTCAAAGCTATTTAGCCACCTCAATGATCTTTAGCCCCCTCAATGCGATTAGCCGCCTCTATGCTCTTTAGCCACCTCAATGCTCTTTAGCCACATCAATGTTATTCAGCAATGTCAATGATATTCAGCCACATTAATGCTATTTAGCAACTGCAATGCTATTTAGCCACGTCAATGCTATTTGGCCACCCTAATGCTATTTAGCCACCTCAATGATATTAAGCAACCTTAATGTTATTTAGCCACATGAATGCTATTTAGCATGTCAATTCTATTTAGCCACCTTGATACTATTTAGCCACCTCAATGCTATTTAGTCGCCTAAATGATTTTTAGCAACCTCAATGCTATTTAGCCACCCCAATGCTATTTAGTCACCTCAATGCTTTTGAGCCACCTCAATGCTATTTAGCCACCTAAATGATATTTAGCCACCTCAATGCTATTCAGCCACGTCAATGCTATTTAGACGCCTTAATGCTATTTAGCCACCTCAATGCTATTTAGCAACGTCAATGCTATTTAGCCACCTTAATGCTGCCTAGCCACCTCAATGCAATTTAGCCACGTCAATGCTATTTAGCCACCTCAATGCTATTTAGCCACCTCAGTGCTATTTAGCCACGTCAATGCTATTCAGCCGCCTCAATGCTCTTTAGCCACATCAATGCTATTTAGCCGCCTCAGTGCTCTTTAGCCACCTCAATGCTATTTAGCCGCCTCAATGCTATTTAGCCGCCTCAATGCTCTTAAGCTGCCTCAATGCTCTTTAGCCACTTCAATGCTCTTTAGCCACCTAAATGCTCTTTAGCCACCTCAACGCTCTTTAGCCGCCTCAATGCTATTAGCCACGTCGATGTTATTTACCCATGTCAATGATATTTAGCCGCCTTAATTATATTTAGCCACCTCAATGCTATTTAGCCACGTCAATGCTATTTAGCCACCTAAATGCTCTTTAGCCACCTCAATGCTCTTGAGCCACGTCAATGCTATTTAGCCATGTCAATGATATTCAGCCACCTCAATGCTATTTAGCCACCTCAATGCTATTTAGCCACGTCGATGCTATTTAGCCGCCTCAATGTTCTTCAGCCACTTCAATGCTCTTTAGCCACCTCAATGCTATTCGGCCACCTCAATGCTCTTCAGCCACCTCAACGATATATCCGCCTCATTGATCTTTAGCCACCTCAATGCAATTTAACCGACTCAATGCTCTTTAGCCACCTCAATGCTTTTTAGCCGCCTCAATGCTCTTTAGTCACCTCAATGCTCTTCAGCCACCTTAAAATTATTTAGCCGCCTCAATGCTCTATAGCCACCTCAACGTTCTTTAGCCACGTCATTATTATTTAGCCATGTCAATGATATTCAGCCAATTTAATGCTATTTAGCCACCTCAATGCTATTTAGCCCCGTCAATGCTATTTAGCTACTTCAATGCTCGTTAGCCATCTCAATGCCCTTTAGCCACATCAATGTTATTTAGCTATGTCAATGCTATTTAGCCACCTTAATGCTATTTAGTCACCTCAATGCTATTCTGCCACGTCAATGCTATTTAGCAACCTTAATGCTATTTAGCCACCTCAATACTATGTAGCCGCCTCAATGCTCTTTAGCCACCTCAATGCTATTTAGCCGCCTCAATGCTCTTTAGCCACCTCCATGCTATTTAGCCGCCTCATGCTCTTTAGCAACCTCAATTGCATTTAGCAACCTCAATGCTCTTTAGCCACCTCAATGCTTTTTAGCCACGTGAATGCGATTAGCCGCGTCAATGCTCTTTAGCCAAGTCAATGTTATTTAGCCATGGCAATGATATTTAGCCTCCTTAATGTTATTTAGCCACTTCAATGCAATTTCACCACGTCAGATCTATTTAGCCACTTTAATGCTATTTAGCCAGATCAATGCTATTTAGCCGCCTCAATGCTCTTCAGCCACCTCAATGCTCTTTAGCAACGTCAATGTTATTCAGCAATGTCAATGATATTCAGCCATCTTAATGCTATTTACCAACCTCAATGCTATTTAGCCACGTCAATGCTATTTGGCCACCCTAATGCTATTTAGCCACCTCAATGCTATTAAGCAACCTTAATGCTATTTAGCCACATCAATGCTATTTAGCATGTCAATGCTATTTAGCCACACCTTAATGCTATTTAGCCACCTCAATGCTATTTAGCCGCCTAAATGATTTTTAGCAACCTCAATGCTATTTAGCCACCCCAATGCTATTTAGTCACCTCATTGCTTTTGAGCCACCTCAATGCTATTTAGCCACCTTAATAATATTTAGCCATCTCAATGCTATTCAGCCACGTCAATGCTATTTATTCGCCTTAATGCTATTTAGCCACCTCAATGCTATTTAGCAACGTCAATGCTATTTAGCCACCTTAATGCTACTTAGCCACCTCAATGCAATTTAGCCACGTCAATGCTATTTAGCCACCTCAATGCTATTTAGCCACCTCAGTGCTATTTAGCCTCGTCAATGCTATTTAGCCGCCTCAATGCTCTTTAGCCACATCAATGCTATTTAGCAGCCTCAGTGCTCTTTAGCCACCTCAATGCTATTTAGCCTCCTCAATGCTATTTAGCCGCCTCAATGCTTTTAAGCCGCCTCAATGCTCTTTAGCCACCTCAATGCTCTTTAGCCACCTAAATGCTCTTTAGCCACCTCAACGCTCTTTAGCCGCCTCAATGCTATTTAGCCACGTCGATGTTATTTACCCATGTCAATGATATTTAGCCACCTTAATTATGTTTAGCCACCTCAATGCTATTTCGCCACGTCAATGCTATTAAGCCACCTAAATGCTCTTTAGCCACCTCAATGCTCTTGAGCCATGTCAATGCTATTTAGCCATGTCAATGATATTTAGCCAACTCAATGCTATTTAGCCACCTCAATGCTATTTAGCCACGTCGATGCAATTTAGCCGCCTCAATGTTCTTCAGCCACTTCAATGCTCTTTAGCCACCTCAATGCTATTCGGCCGCCTCAATGCTCTTTAGTCACCTCAACGATATTTCGCCGCCTCAATGATCTTTAGGCACCTCAATGCAATTTAGCATACTCAATGCTCTTTAGGCACCTCAATGCAATTTAGCCGCCTCAATGGTCTTTAGCCACCTCAACGCTCTTTAACCACCTCAATGCTATTTAGCCGCCTACTTGCTCTAAGCTACCTCGATGCCCTTTAGCCACGTCATTATTATATAGCCATGTCAATGATACTCAGCCACCTTAATGCTATTTAGCCACCTCAATGCTATTCATCCACGCCAATGCTATTTAGCCACTTCAATGCTCTTAAGCCACCTCAATGCCCTTTAGTCACGTCAATATTATTTAGCCATGTCAATGATATTTAGTCACCTCAATGCTATTTAGCCACCTCAATGCTATTTAGCAACGTCAATGCAATTTAGCCACCTTAATGGTATTGAGCCACCTCAAAGCTATTTAGCCACCTCAATGATCTTCAGCCCCCTCAATGCGATTAGCCGCCTCTATGCTCTTTAGCCACCTCAATGCTCTTTAGCCACATCAATGTTATTCAGCAATGTCAATGATATTCAGCCACATTAATGCTATTTAGCAACTGCAATGCTATTTAGCCACGTCAATGCTATTTGGCCACCCTAATGCTATTTAGCCACCTCAATGCTATTAAGCAACCTTAATGTTATTTAGCCACATGAATGCTATTTAGCATGTCAATTCTATTTAGCCACCTTGATACTATTTAGCCACCTCAATGCTATTTAGTCGCCTAAATGATTTTTAGCAACCTCAATGCTATTTAGCCACCCCAATGCTATTTAGTCACCTCAATGCTTTTGAGCCACCTCAATGCTATTTAGCCACCTAAATGATATTTAGCCACCTCAATGCTATTCAGCCACGTCAATGCTATTTAGACGTCTTAATGCTATTTAGCCACCTCAATGCTATTTAGCAACGGCAATGCTATTTAGCCACCTTAATGCTGCCTAGCCACCTCAATGCAATTTAGCCACGTCAATGCTATTTAGCCACCTCAATGCTATTTAGCCACCTCAGTGCTATTTAGCCACGTCAATGCTATTCAGCCGCCTCTATGCTCTTTAGCCACTTCAATGCAATTTCACCACGTGAGTTCTATTTAGCCACTTTAATGCTATTTAGCCAGATCAATGCTATTTAGCCGCCTCAATGCTCTTTAGCCACCTCAATGCTCTTTAGCAACGTCAATGTTATTCAGCAATGTCAATGATATTCAGCCATCTTAATGCTATTTACCAACCTCAATGCTATTTAGCCACGTCAATGCTATTTGGCAACCCTAATGCTATTTAGCCACCTCAATGCTATTAAGCAACCTTAATGCTATTTAGCCACATCAATGCTATTCAGCATGTCAATGCTATTTAGCCACCTTAATGCTATTTAGCCACCTCAATGCTATTTAGCCGCCTAAATGATTTTTAGCAACCTCAATGCTATTTAGCCACCCCAATGCTATTTAGTCACCTCATTGCTTTTGAGCCACCTCAATGCTATTTAGCCACCTTAATGATATTTAGCCATCTCAATGCTATTCAGCCACGTCAATGCTATTTATTCGCCTTAATGCTATTTAGCCACCTCAATGCTATTTAGCAACGTCAATGCTATTTAGCCACCTTAATGCTACTTAGCCACCTCAATGCAATTTTGCCACGTCAATGCTATTTAGCCACCTCAATGCTATTTAGCCACCTCAGTGCTATTTAGCCTCGTCAATGCTATTTAGCCGCCTCAATGCTCTTTAGCCACATCAATGCTATTTAGCAGCCTCAGTGCTCTTTAGCCACCTCAATGCTATTTAGCCGCCTCAATGCTATTTAGCCGCCTCAATGCTCTTAAGCCGCCTCAATGCTCTTTAGCCACCTCAATGCTCTTTAGCCACCTAAATGCTCTTTAGCCACCTCAACGCTCTTTAGCCGCCTCAATGCTATTTAGCCACGTCGATGTTATTTACCCATGTCAATGATATTTAGCCACCTTAATTATGTTTAGCCACCTCAATGCTATTTCGCCACGTCAATGCTATTAAGCCACCTAAATGCTCTTTAGCCACCTCAATGCTCTTGAGCCATGTCAATGCTATTTAGCCATGTCAATGATATTTAGCCAACTCAATGCTATTTAGCCACCTCAATGCTATTTAGCCACGTCGATGCAATTTAGCCGCCTCGATGTTCTTCAGCCACTTCAATGCTCTTTAGCCACCTCAATGCTATTCGGCCGCCTCAATGCTCTTTAGTCACCTCAACGATATTTAGCCGCCTCAATGATCTTTAGGCACCTCAATGCAATTTAGCCGACTCAATGCTCTTTAGCCACCTCAATGCTATTTAGCCGCCTCAATGGTCTTTAGCCACCTCAACGCTCTTTCCACCTCAATGCTATTTAGCCGCCTACTTGCTCTAAGCCACCTCGATGCCCTTTAGCCACGTCATTATTATATAGCCATGTCAATGATACTCAGCCACCTTAATGCTATTTAGCCACCTCAATGCTATTCATCCACGCCAATGCTATTTAGCCACTTCAATGCTCTTAAGCCACCTCAATGCCCTTTAGTCACGTCAATATTATTTAGCCATGTCAATGATATTTAGTCACCTCAATGCTATTTAGCCACCTCAATGCTATTTAGCAACGTCAATGCAATTTAGCCACCTTAATGGTATTGAGCCACCTCAAAGCTATTTAGCCACCTCAATGATCTTTAGCCCCCTCAATGCGATTAGCCGCCTCTATGCTCTTTAGCCACCTCAATGCTCTTTAGCCACATCAATGTTATTCAGCAATGTCAATGATATTCAGCCACATTAATGCTATTTAGCAACTGCAATGCTATTTAGCCACGTCAATGCTATTTGGCCACCCTAATGCTATTTAGCCACCTCAATGCTATTAAGCAACCTTAATGTTATTTAGCCACATGAATGCTATTTAGCATGTCAATTCTATTTAGCCACCTTGATACTATTTAGCCACCTCAATGCTATTTAGTCGCCTAAATGATTTTTAGCAACCTCAATGCTATTTAGCCACCCCAGTGCTATTTAGTCACCTCAATGCTTTTGAGCCACCTCAATGCTATTTAGCCACCTAAATGATATTTAGCCACCTCAATGCTATTGAGCCACGTCAATGCTATTTAGACGCCTTAATGCTATTTAGCCACCTCAATGCTATTTAGCAACGTCAATGCTATTTAGCCACCTTAATGCTGCCTAGCCACCTCAATGCAATTTAGCCACGTCAATGCTATTTAGCCACCTCAATGCTATTTAGCCACCTCAGTGCTATTTAGCCACGTCAATGCTATTCAGCCGCCTCAATGCTCTTTAGCCACATCAATGCTATTTAGCCGCCTCAGTGCTCTTTAGCCACCTCAATGCTATTTAGCCGCCTCAATGCTATTTAGCCGCCTCAATGCTCTTAAGCTGCCTCAATGCTCTTTAGCCACTTCAATGCTCTTTAGCCACCTAAATGCTCTTTAGCCACCTCAACGCTCTTTAGCAGCCTCAATGCTATTAGCCACGTCGATGTTATTTACCCATGTCAATGATATTTAGCCGCCTTAATTATATTTAGCCACCTCAATGCTATTTAGCCACGTCAATGCTATTTAGCCACCTAAATGCTCTTTAGCCACCTCAATGCTCTTGAGCCACGTCAATGCTATTTAACCATGTCAATGATATTCAGCCACCTCAATGCTATTTAGCCACCTCAATGCTATTTAGCCACGTCGATGCTATTTAGCCGCCTCAATGTTCTTCAGCCACTTCAATGCTCTTTAGCCACCTCAATGCTATTCGGCCACCTCAATGCTCTTTAGCCACCTTAACGATATATCCGCCTCAATGATCTTTAGCCACCTCAATGCAATTTAACCGACTCAATGCTCTTTAGCCACCTCAATGCTTTTTAGCCGCCTCAATGCTCTTTAGCCACCTCAATGCTCTTCAGCCACCTTAAAATTATTTAGCCGCCTCAATGCTCTATAGCCACCTCAACGTTCTTTAGCCACGTCATTATTATTTAGCCATGTCAATGATATTCAGCCAATTTAATGCTATTTAGCCACCTCAATGCTATTTAGCCCCGTCAATGCTATTTAGCTACTTCAATGCTCGTTAGCCATCTCAATGCCCTTTAGCCACATCAATGTTATTTAGCTATGTCAATGATATTTAGCCACCTCAATGCTATTCAGCCACCTCGATGCTATTTAGCCACGTCAATGCTATTTAGCCACCTTAATGCTATTTAGTCACCTCAATGCTATTCTGCCACGTCAATGCTATTTAGCAACCTTAATGCTATTTAGCCACCTCAATACTATGTAGCCGCCTCAATGCTCTTTAGCCACCTCAATGCTATTTAGCCGCCTCAATGCTCTTTAGCCACCTCCATGCTATTTAGCCGCCTCATGCTCTTTAGCAACCTCAATTGCATTTAGCAACCTCAATGCTCTTTAGCCACCTCAATGCTTTTTAGCCACGTGAATGCGATTAGCCGCCTCAATGCTCTTTAGCCAAGTCAATGTTATTTAGCCATGGCAATGATATTTAGCCTCCTTAATGTTATTTAGCCACTTCAATGCAATTTCACCACGTCAGTTCTATTTAGCCACTTTAATGCTATTTAGCCAGATCAATGCTATTTAGCCGCTTCAATGCTCTTTAGCCACCTCAATGCTCTTCAGCAACGTCAATGTTATTCAGCAATGTCAATGATATTCAGCCATCTTAATGCTATTTACCAACCTCAATGCTATTTAGCCACGCCAATGCTATTTGGCCACCCTAATGCTATTTAGCCACCTCAATGCTATTAAGCAACCTTAATGCTATTTAGCCACATCAATGCTATTTAGCATGTCAATGCTATTTAGCCACCTTAATGCTATTTAGCCACCTCAATGCTATTTAGCCGCCTAAATGATTTTTAGCAACCTCAATGCTATTTAGCCACCCCAATGCTATTTAGTCACCTCATTGCTTTTGAGCCACCTCAATGCTATTTAGCCACCTTAATGATATTTAGCCATCTCAATGCTATTCAGCCACGTCAATGCTATTTATTCGCCTTAATGCTATTTAGCCACCTCAATGCTATTTAGCAACGTCAATGCTATTTAGGCACCTTAATGCTACTTAGCCACCTCAATGCAATTTAGCCACGTCAATGCTATTTAGCCACCTCAATGCTATTTAGCCACCTCAGTGCTATTTAGCCTCGTCAATGCTATTTAGCCGCCTCAATGCTCTTTAGCCACATCAATGCTATTTAGCAGCCTCAGTGCTCTTTAGCCACCTCAATGCTATTTAGCCGCCTCAATGCTATTTAGCCGCCTCAATGCTCTTAAGCCGCCTCAATGCTCTCTAGCCACCTCAATGCTCTTTAGCCACCTAAGTGCTCTTTAGCCACCTCAACGCTCTTTAGCCGCCTCAATGCTATTTAGCCACGTCGATGTTATTTACCCATGTCAATGATATTTAGCCACCTTAATTATGTTTAGCCACCTCAATGCTATTTCGCCACGTCAATGCTATTAAGCCACCTAAATGCTCTTTAGCCACTTCAATGCTCTTGAGCCATGTCAATGCTATTTAGCCATGTCAATGATATTTAGCCAACTCAATGCTATTTAGCCACCTCAATGCTATTTAGCCACGTCGATGCAATTTAGCCGCCTCAATGTTCTTCAGCCACTTCAATGCTCTTTAGCCACCTCAATGCTATTCGGCCGCCTCAATGCTCTTTAGCCACCTCAACGATATTTATCCGCCTCAATGACCTTTAGCCACCTCAATGCAATTTAGCCGACTCAATGTTCTTTAGCCACATCAATGCTTTTTAGCCGCCTCAATGCTCTTTAGCCACCTCAATGCTCTTCAGCCACTTCAAAATTATTTAGCCGCCTCAATGCTCTATAGCCACCTCAACGTTCTTTAGCCATGTCGATGTTATTTAACCATGTTAATGTTATTTAGCCACCTCAAAGCTATTAAGCCACCTCAATGCTATTTAGCCACGTCAATGCTATTTAGCCACCTCAATGCTCTTTAGCCACCTCAATGATATTTAGGCGACTCATTGCTCTTTAGCCACCTCAATGCTATTCAGCCACGTCAATGCTATCTAGCGACCTCAATGCTCTATAGCAACCTCAATGCTCTTTAGCCACGCCAATGCTATTTAGCCACCTCAATGCTCCATAGCCACCTCAATGTTCTTTAGCCACCTCAATGCGATTAGCCGCCTCAATGCTCTTCAGTCACCTCAATGCTCTTTAGCCACGTCAATGTTATTTAGTCATGTCAATGATATTTTGCCATCTTATTGATATTTAGCCACCTCAATTCTCTTTAGCCACGTCAGTGCTATTTAGCCACCTTAATGCTATTCAGCCACCTCAATGCTATTTACCCGCTCCAATGCTCCTTAGCCACCTCAATGCTCTTTAGCCACGTCAATGTTATTTAGTAATGTCAACGATATTCAGCCACCTTAATGCTATTTAGCCACCTCTATTCTATTTATCCACGTCAATGCTATTTGGCCACCCTAATGATCATTACCCACGTCAATGTTATTTAGCCATGTCAATGATATTTAGCCGTCTTATTGCTATTTAGCCGCCTCAATGCTCTTTAGCCACCTAAATGCTATTTAGCCGCCTCGATGCTATTTAACCGCCTCAATGCACTTTAGCCACCTTAATGCTCTTTAGCCACCTCAATGCTATTTAGCCGTCTCAATGCTCTTCAGCCACCTCAATGCTATTTAGGCGAATTATTACTCTTTAGCCACCTCAATGCTATTCAGCCACGTCAATGCTACTTAGCCTCCTCAATGCTCTATAGCCACCTCAATGCTATTTAGCCGCCTCAATGCTCTTTAGCCGCCTCAATGCTCTTTAGCCATCTCAATGCTCTTTAGCCACCTAAATGCTCTTTAGCCACCTCAACGCTCTTTAGCCGCCTCAATGCTATTTAGCCGCCCCAATGCTCATTAGCCACCTCAATGCTCTTTAGCCACGTCAATGCTATTTAGCCACCTCAATGCTATTTAGCCACCTTAATGCTCTTTAGCCAAGTCAATGCTAGCCATGTCAATGATATTTAGCCTCCTCAATGCTATTTAGCCACCTAAATGCTATTTAGCCAAGTCGATGATATTTAGCCGCCTCAATGCTCTTTAGCCACGTCAATGCTATTTAGCCACCTCAATTCTCTATTGCCACCTCAATGCTCTTTAGCCACGTCAATGCTACTTAGCCACCTCAATGCTCTTTAGCACCTCAATGCTCTTTAGCCACGTCAATGTAATTTAGCAATGTCAATGATATTTTCCCACCTTAATGCTATTTAGCCACGTCAATGCTATTTAGCCACCCCAATGCTATTCAGCAACGTCAATGCTATTTAGCCACCTCAATGCTCTTTAGCCAAATCAATGCTCTTGAGCCACGTCAATGCTATTTAGCCATGTCAATGATATTTAGACACCTCAACGCTATTTAGCCACCTCAATGCTATTTAGCCATGTCAATGATATTTAGACACCTCAATGCTATTTAGCCACCTCAATGCTATTTAGCCACGTCAATGCTATATAGCCGCCTCAATGCTCTTTAGCCGCCTCAATGCTATTTAGCCGCCTCAATGCTATTTAGCCGTCTCAATGATCTTCAGCCACCTCAATGCTCCTTAGCCACCTTAATGCTATTCGGCCGCCCCATTGCTCTTTAGTCACCTCAACGATATTTAGCCGCCTCAATGATCTATAGCCACCTCAATGCAATTTAGCCGACTCAATGGTCTTTAGCCACCTCAACGCTCTTTAACCACCTCAATGCTACTTAGCCGCCTACATGCTCTAAGTCACCTCGATGCTCTTTAGCCACGTCATTATTATATAGCCATGTCAATGATATTCAGCCACCTTATTGCTATTTAGCCACCTCAATGCTATTTATTCACGTCAACGCTATTTAGCCACTTCAATGCTCGTAAGCCACCTCCATGCCCTTTAGTCACGTAAGTGTTATTTAGCCATGTCAATGATATTTAGCCACCTCAATGATATTTTGCCACCTCAATGCTCTTTGGCAACGTCAATGCTATTTAGCCACCTTAATGGTATTTAGCCACCTCAAAGCTATTTAGCCACCTCAATGCTCTTTAGCCCCCTCAATGCGATTAGCCGCCTCTATGCTCTTTAGCCACCTCAATGCTCTTCAGCCATGTCAATGTCATTTAGCCATGTCAATGATATTTAGCCACCTTAATGCTATTAAGCCACTTCAATGCTATTTAGCATCGTCAGTGCTATTCAGCCACCTTAATGCTATTTAGCCAAATCAACGCTATCTAGCCGCCTCAATGCTCTTTAGCCACCTCAATGCTCTTTAGCCACATCAATGTTATTTAGCAATGTCAATGATATTCAGCCACATTAATGCTATTTAGCAACTTCAATGCTATTTAGCCACTTCAATGCTATTTGGCCACCCTAATGCTATTTAGCCACCTCAATGCTATTAAGGAACCTTGATGCTATTTAGCCACATCAATGCTATTTAGCATGTCAATGCTATTTAGCCACCTTAATACTATTAAGCCATCTCTATGCTATTTAGCCGCCTAAATGATTTTTAGCAACCTCAATGCTATTTAGCCACCCCAATGCTATTTAGTTCCCTCAATGCTTTTGAGCCACCTCAATGCTATTTAGCCACCTTAATGATATTTAGCTACTTCAATGCTATTTAGCCCCGTCAATGCTATTTTGTCGCCTTAATGCTGTTTAGCCACCTCAATGCTATTTTGCAACGTCAATGCTATTTAGCCACCTTAATGCTACTTAGCCACCTCAATGCAATTTAGCCACGTCAATGCTATTTAGCCACCTCAATGCTATTTAGCCACCTCAGTACTATTTAGCCACGTCAATGCTATTTAGCCGCCTCAATGCTCTTTAGCCACATCAATGCTATTTAGCCGCCTCAGTGCTCTTTAGCCACCTCAATGCTATTTAGCCGCCTCAGTGCTCTTTAGCCACCTCAATGCTATTTAGCCGCCTCAATGCTATTTAGCCGCCTCAATGCTCTTAAGCCGCCTCAATGTTCTTTAGCCACCTCAATGCTCTTTAGCCACCTAAATGCTCTTTAGCCACCTCAACGCTCTTTAGCCGCCTCAATGCTATTTAGCCACGTCGATGTTATTTACCCATGTTAATGATATTTAGCCACCTTAATTATATTTAGCCAGCTTAATGCTATTTCGCCACGTCAATGCTATTTAGCCACCAAAATGCTCTTTAGCCACCTCAATGCTCTTGAGCCACGTCAATGCTATTTAGCCATGTCAATGATATTTAGCCACCTCAATGCTATTTAGCCACCTCAATGCTATTTAGCCACGTCGATGCTATTTAGCCGCCTCAATGTTCTTCAGCCACTTCAATGCTCTTTAGCCACCTCAATGCTATTCGGCAGCCTCAATGCTCTTTAGCCACCTCAACGATATTTATCCGCCTCAATGATCTTTAGCGACCTCAACACAATTTAGCCGACTCAATGCTCTTTAGCCACCTCAATGCTTTTTAGCCGCCTCAATGCTCTTTAGCCACCTCCATGATATTTAGCCGCCTCATGCTCTTTAGCAACCTCGATGGCATTTAGTCACCTCAATGCTCTTTAGCCACCTCAATGCTCTTTAGCCACGTCAATGCGATTAGCCGCCTCAATGCTCTTTAGCCACGTCAATGTTATTTAGCCATGGCAATGATATTTAGCCTCCTGTAAGCTATTTAGCAACTTCAATGCAATTTAGCCACGTCAGTGCTATTTAGCCACTTTATTGCTATTTAGCCACATCAATGCTATTTAGCCGCCTCAATGCTCTTTAGCCACCTCAATGCTCTTTAGCAGCGTCAATGTTATTTAGCAATGTCAATGATATTCAGCCATCTTAATGCTATTTAGCAACCTCAATGCTATTTAGCCACGTCAATGCTTTTTGGCCACCCTAATGCTATTTGCCACCTCAATGCTATTAAGCCACGTCAATGCTATTTAGTCACCTTAATGCTATTTAGCCACCTCAATGCTATTTAGCCACGTCAATGCTATTTAGCCCCCTTAATGCTTATTAGCCACCTCAATGCAATTTAGCGATGTCAATGCTATTTAGTCACCTTAATGCTATTTAGCCACCTCAATGCTATTTAGCCGCATCAATGCTCTTTAGCAACCTCAATGCTCTTTAGCTACCCCAATGCTATTTAGCCACCTCAATGCTTTTGAGCCACCTCAATGCTATTTAGCCGCCTCAATGCAATCTAGCCGCCAAAATGCTCTTTAGCAACGTCAATGTTATTTAGCCATGTCAATGATATTTAGCCGCCTCAATGCTCTTTAGCCACCTCAATGCTCTTTAGCCACGTCAATGCTATTTAGCCACCTCAATGCTCTTTAGCCACCTCATTGCTCTTTAGCCACGTCAAGGCTAGCCATGTCAAAGATATTTAGCCACCTCAATGCTATTTAGCCACCTAAATGCTATTTAGCCACGTCGCTGCTATTCAGCCGCCTCAATGCTCTTTAGCCACCTCAATGCTATGTAGCCACGTCAATGCTATTTAGCCACCCCAATGCTCTTTAGCCACCTCAATGCTCTTCAGCCACGTCAATGCTATTTAGCCATGTCAAAGATATTTAGCCACCTCAATGCTATTTAGCCACCTAAACGCTATTTAGCCACGTCAATGCTATCTAGCCGCCTCAATGCTCTTTAGCCACATCAATGCTATTTAGCCGCCTCAATGCTCTTTTGCCCCTTCAATGCTCTCTAGCCTCTCAATGTTATTCAGCCGCCTCAATGCTCTTTAGCAACGTCAATGTTATTTAGCCAAGTCAAGGATGTTTAGCCACCTTAATGCTATCTAGCCACCTCAATGCTATTTAGCCACGTCAATGCTATTTAGCCACATTAATGTTATTTAGCCATCTCAATGCTATTTAGCAACGTCAATGCTATTTAGCCACGTCAATGCTATTTAGCCGCCTCAATTTTCTTCAGCCACCTCAATGCTATTTAGCCACCTCAATGCTCTTTAGAGACATCAATGCTGTTTAGCCGCCTCAATGCTATTTAGCCGCCTCAATGCTCTTTAGCCGCCTCAATTCTCTCAAGCTATCTCAATGATCTTTAGCCACCTAAACGCTCTTTAGCCACCTCAATGCTATTTATCCGCCTCAGTGCTCTTTAGCCACCTCAATGCTATTTAGCCGCCTCAATGCTATTTACCCGCCTCAATGCTCTTCAGCCGCCTCAATGCTCTTTAGCCATTTCAATGCTCTTTAGCCACCTAAATGCACTTTAGCCACCTAAAACGCTTTTTAGCCGCCTCAATGCTATTTACCCGCCTCATTGCTCTTTAGCCACCTCAATGCTCTTTAGCCACGTCGAAGTTATTTAGCCATGTCAATGATATTTAGCCACGTCAATGCTCTTTAGCCACCTAAATGCTCTTTAGCCACTTCAACGCTCTTTAGCCACCTCAATGCTATTTAGCCGCCTCAATGCTCTCTTTCCACCTCAAAGCTCTTTAGCCTCGTCGGTGTTATTTAGCCATGTCAATGGTGTTTAGCCACCTCAATGCTATTTAGCCACCTCAATGCTATTTAGCCACGTCAATGCTATTAAGCCATCTCAATGCTATTCAGCCAACTCAATGCTCTTCAGCCACGTCAATGCTATTTAGCCACGTCAATGGTATTTAGCCACCTCAATGCTATTTAGCCACCTCAATGCTATTTAGCTGCCTCAATGCTCTTTAGCCACCTCAACGCTCTTTAGCCACGTCGATGTTATTTAGCCATGTCAATGTTATTTAGCCACCTCAATGCTATTTAGCTACCTCAATGCTATTTAGCCACGTCAATGCTATTTAGCCACTTTAATGCTATTTAGCCACCCAACGCTATGTAGCCGCATCAGTGCTCTTCAGCCACCTTAATGCTATTTAGCCGCCTCAACGCTCTTTAGCCACCTCAATGCTATTTAGCCGCCTCATGCTCTTTAGCCACCTCAATACTATTTAGCCGCCTCAATACTCTTTATCCACCTCAATGTTCTTTAGCCACCTCAATGCGATTAGCGCCTCAATGCTCTTTAGCCACCTCAATGCTCTTTAGCCATGTCAATGTTATTTAGCCATGTCAATGATATTTAGCCACCTTATTGCTATTTAGCCACCTCAATGCTCTTTAGCCACGTAAATGCTCTTTAGCCACCTAAATGATCTTTAGCCACCTAAATGCTCTTTAGCCACCTCAACGCTCTTTAGCCGCCTAAATGCTATTTAGCCGCCTCAATGCTTTTAGCCACCTCAATGCTCTTTAGCCACGTCGATGTTATTTAGCCATGTCAATGGTATTTAGCCACCTCAAAGCTGTTTAGCCACCTCAATGCTATTTAGCGACGTCAATGCTATTTAGCCACCTCGATGCTCTTTAGCCACCTCAATGCTATTTAGGCGACTCATTGCTCTTTAGCCACCTCAACGCTATTCAGCCACGTCAATGCTATTTAGCCACCTCAATGCTATATAGCCACCTCAATGCTCTTTAGCCACGTCATTGTTATTTAGCCACCTCAATGCTCTATGGCCACCTCAATGTTCTTTAGCCACCTTAATGCGATTAGCCGCCTCAATGCTCTTTAGCCACCTCAATGCTTTTTAGCCACGTCAGTGCTATTTAGCCACCTTAATGCTATTTTGCCACCTCAATGCTATTTACCCGCCCCAATGCTCTTTAGCCACCTCAATGCTCTTTAGCCACGTCAATGTTATTTAGTAATGTCAACGATATTCAGCCACCTTAATGCTATTTAGCCACCTCTATTCCATTCATCCACGTCAATGCTATTTGGCCACCCAAATGATCTATAGCCACGTCAATGTTAATTAGCCATGTCAGTGATATTTAGCCACCTCAATGCTATTCAGCCACATCAATGCTATTTAGAAACATCAATGCTATTTAGCCGCCTCAATGCTCTTTAGCCACCTTAATGCTATTTTGCCGCCTCATTGCTCTTTAGCCACCTCAATGCTATTCAGCCACGTCAATGCTACTTAGCCACCTCAATGCTCTATAACCACCTCAATGCTCTTTAGCCACGTCAATGCTACTATGCCACCTCAATGCTCTTTAGCCACCTCAATGCTCTTTAGCCACGTCAATGTTATTTAGCCATGTCAATGATATTTAGCCACCTTAATGCTATTTAGCCGCCTCAACGCTATTTAGCAACGTCAATGCTATTCAGCCACCGTAATGCTTTTTGGCCACCTCAATGCTATTTAGCCACGTCAATGCTATTTAGCCACCTTAATGCTTTTTCGCAACCCCAATGCTATTTAGCCGCATAGATGCTCGTTAGCCACCTTCAAGTTCTTTAGCCAAGTAAATGTTATCTATCCATGTCTATGATATTTAGCCACCTTAATGCTACTTAGCCACCTCAATGCTATTCAGCCACGATGCTATACAGCCGCCTCAATGCTCTTTAGCCACCTCAACGCTCTTTAGCCACGTCAGATATTTAGCCATGCCAATGAAATTTAGCCACCTTAATGCGATTTAGCCACATCAATGCTATTTACCCATGTCAATGCTATTTTGCCGAATCAATGCTCTTTAGCCACCTCAATGCTATTAAGCCGCCTCAATGCTACTTAGCCGCCTCAATGCTCTTCAACCACCTCAATGCTCTTTAGCCACCTCAATGCTATTTAGCCGCCTCAATGCTATTTAGCCGCCTCAATGCTCTTCAGCCACCTCAATGCTCTTTAGCCACCTCAATGCTATTCGGCCGCCTCGATGCTCTTTAGTCACCTCAAAGATATATAGCCGCCTCAAAGATCTTTAGCCACCTCGATGCAATTTAGCCGACTCAATGCTCCTTAGCCATCTCAATGCTATTTAGCCGCCTCAATGCTTTTTAGCCACTTTAATGCTCTTTAGCCACGTCAATGTTATTTGGCCATGGCAATGATATTTAGCCACCTAAATGCTATTTAGTCACTTCAATGCAATTTAGCCACGTCAATGCTATTCAGCCACGTCAATGCTATTTAGCGACCTCAATGCTCTATAGCCACCTCAATGCTCTTTAGCCACGTCAATGCTATTTAGCCACCTCAATGCTCTATAGCCACCTCAATGTTATTTAGCCACCTCAATGCGATTAGCCGCCTCAATGCTCTTTAGCCACCTCAATGCTCTTTAGCCACGTCAATTTTATTTAGCCATGTCAATTATATTTAGCCACCTTAATGCTATTTAGCCGCCTCATGCTCTTTAGTAACCTCAATGGCATTTAGCCACCTCAATGCTCTTTAGCCACGTCAATGCGATTAGCCGCCTCAATGCTTTTTAGCCACTTTAATGCTCTTTAGCCACGTCAATGTAATTTAGCCATGGCAATGATATTTAGCCACCTTAATGCTATTTAGCCATTTCAATGCAATTTAGCCACGTCAATGCTATTTAGCCACTTTATGCTATTTAGCCAGATCAATGCTATTTAGCCGCCTCAATCCTCTTTAGCAACCTCAATGCTCTATAGCCACGTCAATGTTATTTAGCAATGTCAATGATATTCAGCCATCTTAATGCTATTTAACAACCTCAATGCTATTTACCCACGTCAATGCTATTTGGCCACCCTAATGCTATTTAGCCACCTCAATGCTATTAAGCCACGTCAATGCTATTTAGTCACCTTAATGCTATTTAGCCACCTCAATGCTATTTAGCCACGTCAATGCTATTTAGCCACCTTAATGCTAATTAGCCACCTCAACGCAATTTAGCGATGTCAATGCTATTTAGCCACCTTAATGCTATTTAGCCACCTCAATGCTATTTAGCCGCTTCAATGCTCTTTAGCAACCTCAATGCTCTTTAGCCACCCCAATGCTATTTAGCCACCTCAATGCTATTTAGCCACGTCAATGCTATTTAGCCACCTCAATGCTCTTTAGCCACCCCAATGCTCTTTAGCCACGTCAATGCTATTTAGCCATGTCAATGATATTTAGCCACCTTAATGCCATTAGGCCACGTCAATGCAATTTAGCCACGTCAATGCTATTTAGCCACCTTAATGTTTTTTAGCCACCTCAATGCTATTTAGCGACGTCAATGCTATTTAGCCACCTCAATGCTTTTCAGCCGCCTCAATGCTCCATAGCCACATCAATGCTCTCTAGCCACCTCAATGTTATTTAGCCGCCTCAACGCTCTTTAGCAACGTCAATGTTATATAGCCATGTCAATGATATTTAGCCACCTTAATGCTATTTAGCCACCTCAATGCTATTTAGCCACGTCAGTGCTATTTAGCCACCTTTATGTTATTTAGCCACCTCAATGCTATTTAGCAACGTAAATGCTATTTAGTCTCGTCAATGCTTTTTAGCCGCCTCAATTTTCTTTGGCCACCTCAATGCTATTTAGCCGCCTCAATGCTCTTCAGCCACCTCAATGCTGATTAGCCGCCTCAATTCTATTTAGCCGCCTCAATGCTCTTTAGCCGCCTCAATGCTCTTAAGCCATCTAAATGCTCTTTAGCCACCTCAACGCTCTTTAGCCACCTCAATGCTATTTAGCCGCCTCAATGCTCTTTAGCCACCTCAATGCTCTTTAGCCACGTCGATGTTATTTAGCCATGTCAATGATATTTAGCCACCTCAATGCTATATAGCCACCCCAATGCTATTTAGCCACGTCAATGCTATTTAGCCACCTCAATGCCCTTTAGCCACCCCAACGCTTTTTAGCCACCTCAATGCTATTTAGCCGCCTCAATGCTTTTTAGCCACCTCAATGCTATTTAGCCGCCTTAATGCTATTTAGCCGACTAAATGCTTCTCAGCCGCCTCAACGCTTTTTAGCCATTTCAATGCTCTTCAGCCACCTAAATGCTCTTTAGCCACCTAAAACGCTCTTTAGCCGCCTCAATGCTCTTTAGTCGCCTCGATGCTCTTTAGCCACCTCAATGCTCTTCAGCCGCGTCGATATTATTTAGACATGTCAATGATATTTGGCCACCTCAATGCTATTTAGCTACCTCAATGCTATTTAGCCACGTCAATGCTATTTAGCCACCTAAATACTA
The DNA here is from genome assembly GCA_030386875.1 of Morinoia aosen. NCBI lineage: Eukaryota > Metazoa > Arthropoda > Malacostraca > Amphipoda > Talitridae > Morinoia > Morinoia aosen. Next base: position 92,838,930 of record CM059579.1, on the reverse strand, counting down.
TTTAGCCACCTCAATGCTATGAAGCCGCCTCAATGCCCTTCAGCCACCTTAATGCTATTTAGCCGCCTCAATGCGCTTTAGCCACCTCAATGCTATTTAGCTGCCTCATGCTCTTTGGCCGCCTTAATGCTATTTAGCCGTCTCAATGCTCTTTAGCCACCTCAATGCTCTTTAGCCACGTCGATGTTATTTAGCCATGTCAATGACATTTAGCCACCTCAATACTATTTAACCACCTCAATGCTATTTAGCCACGCCAATGCTATTTAGCCACTTCAATGCTCTTAGCAACCTCAATGCTCTTCAGCCACGTCAATTCTATTTAGCAGCCTCAATGCTCTTTACCCACCTCAATGCTCTTTAGCCACGTCAATGCTATTTAGCCATGTCAATGATATTTAGCAACCTTATTACTATTTAGCCTCCTCCATGCTCTTTAGCCACATCAATGCTCTTTAGCCACATAAATGCTCTTCAGCCACCTCAACGCTCTTTAGCCGCCTCAATGCTATTTAGCCGCCTCAATGCTCTTTAGCCACCCCAATGCTATTTAGCCACCTCAATGCTATTTAGCCACGTCAATGCTATTTAGCCACCTCAATGCTCTTTAGCCACCCCAATGCTCTTTAGCCACGTCAATGCTATTTAGCCATGTCAATGATATTTAGCCACCTTAATGCCATTAGGCCACGTCAATGCAATTTAGCCACGTCAATGCTATTTAGCCACCTTAATGTTTTTTAGCCACCTCAATGCTATTTAGCGACGTCAATGCTATTTAGCCACCTCAATGCTTTTCAGCCGCCTCAATGCTCCATAGCCACATCAATGCTCTCTAGCCACCTCAATGTTATTTAGCCGCCTCAACGCTCTTTAGCAACGTCAATGTTATATAGCCATGTCAATGATATTTAGCCACCTTAATGCTATTTAGCCACCTCAATGCTATTTAGCCACGTCAGTGCTATTTAGCCACCTTTATGTTATTTAGCCACCTCAATGCTATTTAGCAACGTAAATGCTATTTAGTCTCGTCAATGCTTTTTAGCCGCCTCAATTTTCTTTGGCCACCTCAATGCTATTTAGCCGCCTCAATGCTCTTCAGCCACCTCAATGCTGATTAGCCGCCTCAATTCTATTTAGCCGCCTCAATGCTCTTTAGCCGCCTCAATGCTCTTAAGCCATCTAAATGCTCTTTAGCCACCTCAACGCTCTTTAGCCACCTCAATGCTATTTAGCCGCCTCAATGCTCTTTAGCCACCTCAATGCTCTTTAGCCACGTCGATGTTATTTAGCCATGTCAATGATATTTAGCCACCTCAATGCTATATAGCCACCCCAATGCTATTTAGCCACGTCAATGCTATTTAGCCACCTCAATGCCCTTTAGCCACCCCAACGCTTTTTAGCCACCTCAATGCTATTTAGCCGCCTCAATGCTTTTTAGCCACCTCAATGCTATTTAGCCGCCTTAATGCTATTTAGCCGACTAAATGCTTCTCAGCCGCCTCAACGCTTTTTAGCCATTTCAATGCTCTTCAGCCACCTAAATGCTCTTTAGCCACCTAAAACGCTCTTTAGCCGCCTCAATGCTCTTTAGTCGCCTCGATGCTCTTTAGCCACCTCAATGCTCTTCAGCCGCGTCGATATTATTTAGACATGTCAATGATATTTGGCCACCTCAATGCTATTTAGCTACCTCAATGCTATTTAGCCACGTCAATGCTATTTAGCCACCTAAATACTATTTAGCCACCTCAATGCTATGAAGCCGCCTCAATGCCCTTCAGCCACCTTAATGCTATTTAGCCGCCTCAATGCGCTTTAGCCACCTCAATGCTATTTAGCTGCCTCATGCTCTTTGGCCGCCTTAATGCTATTTAGCCGTCTCAATGCTCTTTAGCCACCTCAATGCTCTTTAGCCACGTCGATGTTATTTAGCCATGTCAATGACATTTAGCCACCTCAATACTATTTAACCACCTCAATGCTATTTAGCCACGCCAATGCTATTTAGCCACTTCAATGCTCTTAGCAACCTCAATGCTCTTCAGCCACGTCAATTCTATTTAGCAGCCTCAATGCTCTTTACCCACCTCAATGCTCTTTAGCCACGTCAATGCTATTTAGCCATGTCAATGATATTTAGCAACCTTATTACTATTTAGCCTCCTCCATGCTCTTTAGCCACATCAATGCTCTTTAGCCACATAAATGCTCTTTAGCCACCTCAACGCTCTTTAGCCGCCTCAATGCTATTTAGCCGCCTCAATGCTCTTCAGCCACCTCAATGCTCTTTAGCCATGTCGATGTTATTTAGCCATGTCAATGTTATTTAGCCACCTCAAAGCTATTAAGCCACCTCAATGCTATTTAGCCACGTCAATGCTATTTAGCCACCTCAATGCTCTTTAGCCACCTCAATGATATTTAGGCGACTCATTGCTCTTTAGCCATCTCAATGCTATTCAGCCACGTCAATGCTTTTAAGCGACCTCAATGCTCTATAGCAACCTCAATGCTCTTTAGCCACGTCAATGCTATTTAGCCACCTCAATGCTCTATAGCCATCTCAATGTTCTTTAGCCACCTCAATGCGATTAGCCGCCTCAATGCTCTTTAGCCACCTCAATGCTCTTTAGCCACGTCAATGTTATTTAGCCATGTCAATGATATTTTGCCATCTTATTGCTATTTAGCCACCTCAATTCTCTTTAGCCACGTCAGTGCTATTTAGCCACCGTAATGCTATTTAGCCACCTCAATGCACTTTAGCCACCTTAATGCTCTTTAGCCACCTCAATGCTATTTAGCCGTCTCAATGCTCTTTAGCCACCTCAATGCTATTCAGGCGACTTATTGCTCTTTAGCCACCTCAATGCTATTCAGCCACGTCAATGCTACTTAGCCTCCTCAATGCTCTATAGCCACCTCAAAGCTCTTTAGCCACGTCAATGTTATTTAGTAATGTCAACGATATTCAGCCACCTTAATGCTATTTAGCCACCTCTATTCTATTTATCCACGTCAATGCTATTTGGCCACCCTAATGATCATTACCCACGTCAATGTTATTTAGCCATGTCAATGATATTTAGCCGTCTTATTGCTATTTAGCCGCCTCAATGCTCTTTAGCCACCTTAATGCTATTTAGCCGCCTCGATGCTATTTAACCGCCTCAATGCACTTTAGCCACCTTAATGCTCTTTAGCCACCTCAATGCTATTTAGCCGTCTCAATGCTCTTTAGCCACCTCAATGCTATTCAGGCGACTTATTGCTCTTTAGCCACCTCAATGCTATTCAGCCACGTCAATGCTACTTAGCCTCCTCAATGCTCTATAGCCACCTCAATGCTATTTAGCCGCCTCAATGCTATTTAGATGCCTCAAAGCTCTTCAGCCAACTCAATGCTCTTTAGCCACCCCAGTGCTATTCGGCCGCCACGATGCTCTTTAGTCACCTCAACGATATTTAGCCGCCTCAAAGATCTTTAGCCACCTCAATGCAATTTAGCCGACTCAATGCTCTTTAGCCATCTCAATGCTATTTAGCCGCCTCAATGCTCTTTAGCCGCCTCAATTCTCTATTGCCACCTCAATGCTCTTTAGCCACGTCATTATTATATAGCCATGTCAATGATATTCAGCAACCTTAATGCTATTTAGCCACCTCAATGCTATTTATCCACGTCAATTCCATTTAGCCACTTCAATGCTCTTTAGCCACCTCAATGCCCTTTAGCCACGTCAATGTTATTTAGACATGTCAATCATATTAAGCCACCTCAATGCTATTTACCCACCTCGATGCTATTTAGCCACGTCAATGCTATTTAGCCACCATAATGCTATTTAGCCACCTCAATGCTATTCAGCCACGTCAATGCTATTTAGCAAACTCAATGCTAATTAGCCGCCTCATTGCTATCTAGCCGCCTCAATGCTCTTAAGCCGCCTCAATGCTCTTTCTCCGCCTCAATGCTCTTTAGCCACCAAAATGCTCTTAAGCCACCTCAACGCTCTTTAGCCGCCTCAATGCTATTTAGCCGCCTCAATGCTCTTTAGCCACCTCAATGCTCTTTAGCCACGTCGATGTTATTTAGCCAAGTCAATGATATTTAGCCACCTTAATTATATTTAGCCACCTCAATGCTATTTAGCCACGTCAATGCCGTTTAGCCACCTCAATGCTCTTTAGCCACCTCAATGCTCTTGAGCCACGTCAATGCTATTTAGCCATGTCAATGATATTTAGCCACCTAAATGCTATTTAGCCACGTCAATGCTATCTAGCCGCCTCAATGCTATTCAGCCACCTCAATGCTAATTAGCCGCCTCAATGCTCTTCAGCCTCCTCAATGCTCTCTAGCCACCTCAATGGTTTTAGCCGTCTCAATGCTCTTTAGTTTAGTTTAGTTGAGTTGAGGCTGCGGTAGTGAGAGGAGGTGAGGTGTCGCTGCTCTAGCGAGGAGTTGTTTGGTGCTATTATTCAAGCACCTCAAAATGTGATGAAAAACTGATGAAAAATTGAGCATCCGTGAATGTACTTTCTACATCATTGAATCGTGAAACTGAAAAAGGCATCAAAAAATCAGCTGTGAAAAGTGCTGAATTTCATCGTGCAAAACTGAATGGCGCTTTCTGTAAACTATGTTTTAGACTCGAAGTGCGTGCAACAGCCCCCAGAAATGGTCACTTCCGCCTCCCTCCCTGGTGAACTGCAACAACCCCCTCCCTCCTCCTCCGCATCCCCTGTCACTCGCACCTACTTGAACCGGAACAAGCTTATCACGAATTCTAACGTGAAGCAAAAAAGACCTGATGAAATAGCAGAGTTGAATTTTGTGAATACCAACATAAAATACAGTGATAAATTTACGCAATCCTCATCTGTTATTGCGAAATTTGTGTTGAGTGTCAGTGAATATGAATTGAGTGTCTGTGGGTTTCTTTTCATCGCCTGACAGTTCATTTTTCATCCCATTTTAAAAGCAATGTCACCTATGTCTCCTACATCTCAAGCAATGGAAACCAAAATCGCAGCAAAATAGAAGTTGTCCTCTGGCAAGACCGTGCCTCGTGTCAATGAACTCTCAGGGATCAAGCTTTGTTAACGATTTCAATAACTTCTAATCAGTGAACAAAACCTAAAATATCTTTCACGATGTATTCATATGAAACTCGTTCTGCTACTCGTAAAGCGGCTTTATCTGGAGAAATGACATCCATCACAACGCCGCTTGAATACTCAAAGCCAAATCAGCAGAATATATCTGAACCGCTCATGAAACGGAAACGAAAACCACCAAAAACGTCACGCGCAAAATCGTTCGTTCAAAAGCCTCAACCGCTCAAAATAACAGAAGAAACCCCGATGGTAAAGCAGTGCAACGTCAACGAAAGCACCGCAACACATCTACCATCACCAGAGCGAACAGACAGAGAGTCGACAGAAGGTCGCCCGACTGAGAGTCGAGTTTCTGAGTCACTCGCCACAGACATAAATCTCCCAAGCGCTGCTGGTAACAACGAAATTTTCACATCGGCATCGCAAGCAGTCAAAACAAGCCCTAGCAAGAGCAAGGAAGAAGCCCCTGAGCCTGGATTCTACAATCCAAGCAGTCCTCGAGAAGATACACCAGCGAAAGAATCAAGAAATGTCCCACGGGGTATGATGGGTAAAAATGTAGATTTGTCACTAGCAACCAAGAATGCTGTGATGAATGAGCCTAATATTTACGATTCTAATATTTCTAATATTTATAATTCTAGTGATCAGAATTACCTGAATATTACATCAAACAGCCTGCACCCACTTCAAATTTCAATGTCCCATTTCATTCACCAGGTAAACAATAACCTGTCTCTCACTGCAGCCCACTTAACGAAAATGTCAAAACAGCGGACGCCTCCAACTCCACTTTCGATATCTTCAACCGCTTCAAATATTAGGCTCATTACCGAACAACTTTTCAAATTGAACTTGCATGTAAGCTCTTTCGATCTTACGCCAAAGATCCCGTTTTCGACAAGCCAATTTTCTGACTCGCACCGCAAAAAACCTCTGGATACTTTTCTTGTCGGAGATAAAATTCTCACGACTGTCCAAAGGACCGACATTGCCCCCTCTATAATACGAACTGTAATTTCCAGTCGCATTGATGATCTCCTGAACGTAATTGACCAAATGCCTCAATTCACTAACTACATCGTTTGCTTCAGAGACTTAAGCCTCTCACAACCTAACATTGCTAAAATCAAAGAACTCATATTTTCTAAGCATGCGTCAGCCCGTATTTGTGTCGTGAGTGCGTGTAGCGGTAAACAATTGCATCAGGCGTTGAACTTGTGCTAAACAAACGGTATTAAATTGATTCCGCTCCGAACAAACGGTGCAACTGATCTCATAACTTGCAATGATGTTCGTACTTGGCCCAGTGCAAGAGAAGAAACACACCATTTTCTTCAACATATTGCTCTCAGATCGAGTCTAAAACTCACTTTACAATCTAGCTCATGTCTCATAAACTCAAATGGACTAAATGACAAAACTTAATGCTCCAACATCAGTACAAAACAGCAAAATGAATTGAAGAATTCTACTCGATCACTAACTGCTTCCAGTGAAGTCTCCAGAAACCTGATTAATTGCTTGCCTATTGGGAATGAACGTTCCCCTCCATTGATCTCCGGCTACCGCAGAGTACCCACAAAAAACAGGTTCTCGTTATTATCTGACGCGAACTCAGAGAGCGATATACCCTCATCACAAACGAGTACTAATCATCAACAACCAACCACGTACTCGGAAGCAGTAAAATCAATACAAAGAGAAAAATTGCAGCAGAATCTCTGTCAAAATCCGATAAACTATTTACAGCCAAACCGCACACATAACCACCACCAAGAGATTGGAAATGACAAGAGCACCCCTCATTTCTCAGTCGCTCACTCAACTAAAACTGACCACAACCTGCAAATTCATAGCCAGGAAAGCAAGAAATCCAAACAACTCTCGTCTGAAAATGCTGAATGTCAGCCTAAATATCACTCAAGCCCCATGTACTCACTCGTCAGTACCACCATGGATGAATTAAAACGATCATTGAAAGTGAAGCTGCATCCTACCATAGCCGATGGGCACTGCCTCCTTCACGCAGTAACTCACCAGCTTAAACAAAATCGCCCTCAAAATGGAGTTACAACTCCTTAAAAGCAGCAATAAAAAAAGAAAGCACTACAAATGAAAACAAATATGTCAATTTCCTTGCCAAAAAAAGCGGTGATCTACCTAGGCTCATAAGTAAATACATTGACGAAAAACATTTTGATCATGATGCTGGGGACTTAATACCACATATCATATCAAAGATCACTGGTAGGAGAATTTTCATCTTCGATGAGCAAGGCGATGGTATTTGGAGAACAGTAGTCGACCCCTCACCAGAAGTATCAACTAATAACCATCCGTTGATGCTTCATCGGAAAAATTATCACTACAGTACCCTTGTTGCACAAGGCAAAAACAAGACTGATATCACATCATCTTCATGACAAAATACTTTTGTCCAGTTAAATGGCAGTCTCTCAAATACACCAGATGCTAGACTTGACACTCTGGGCAACAATGATAAAATCAATAAATCCACGAAACAGTCCCTACCCTAAAATCCCTCTGATGCCACAAATAATCGCCATAAAATAAAAAACATCAAAATTAAACATATCAATGCTCGTAGCCTCTTTAGTAAGCTGGATGACATTAGAGTAATGTTGGTCACAGAAGACATTGACATTTTATGTGTTTCCGAGACATGGTTCGATTCGAGAACTCAGAGCTCCTTTTTCAATATTCCCGATTACGTGCTGTACCGCCATGACGGCGTTAAAAATAGCAAAGGTAGTGGTTCTTGTATTTTCGTAGAAGAAATTTACCAGTCGTCTTTACTTTTAACAAACGAAGTGTGCGAGGGCATAGAGATGGTTTGGTTGAAAGTGCAAATAAATAAACATAAATCCATCATTACCGGCAGCCTTTACCGGCACCCATCAGCTTCTCTACCAACAACAGTAGAGTTCATTGAGAAAATTTTCAAAGAAATTTTAGCTACAAAAATGTCATTCTTTGCTTTCGGTGATTTTAATATTGACCTAACGGATGAAGAAAATCAGCTTAGCAGACTGTTGTACAAACTAAACCTTTCACAAATGGTTAAAGAACCGACTCGCGTTACAAGAGTATCTAAGACTCTCCTCGATCTAGCAATCACAAACAAACCTACGGCAATACTTAATACAGTAATATCACCCTCTGTCGCCGATCACCACTCTGTAGAATGTAAAATTAATATTGCAAAGGAAAGACAAAACTATCGTCTCATGACTTACCGCCTAAAAAGTCAATATTCGCCGAAACTATTTAATGAAAAACTTCTAAACAGGCTCACCGAATTTCAGAGCATGATGCAATCTGACGATGTGGACATTCAGGTTTCTATCTTTAACGAGAACGTTACAGCAGCTCTAAATGAATGCGCTCCTAATATCACCAAAAAACTAGGCCAAAAACGAACTCTGTGGATTACCAGCGAAATTAAAGACCTAAGCAGAATAAAGAAAATTTACTTGCGAGAGTATAAAGAAAACAGGTCAAACATTACTTTATACAGGAGATATAAAGAACTTGGAAAGATTCTTCGGAAGAAAATCACGCAAGCAAAACAAACTCACTTCCACCAAGAACTATTCATGGCAAAAAATAATCCAAAACGTACATGGGAAATCATTAGTGAGGTGGCTCAATATAAAAACTTAGAGCGCAAAAGTGATTTTGAAAATCCTTTGGAAAAAGCCACTGAGTTCAACACTTTCTTTTCAAAAGTAGGTGCCCAAGTCTTCGATGAAGTGCGTAAAACCAGTCCGAGGAAATGGACAGTTGAAAGTTCATGCCCTACTGCACTTTCAAAGGCTGGTGCCCTGTGGAAGCCACGCCCTATCGATTTACCAGAGTTAAAAACTATTTTATACTCATTGAAAAACACATAAGCAGTTGGACATGATGGAATCAACCTCCAATACATAAAAGACAGTTTTCCAGTCACAGCACCATTTATTCGTTTGATTATCAACACATCAATAGCTACTAACAAGTTTCCAAAACAACGGAAACACTCTATAATTAGACCGTTGCATAAAACTGGTGACATAAATACAGCATCAAATTACAGGCCCAATAGCCTTTTACCTGTATTGTCCAAATATTAGAAAAAGTAGTAACGAATCAACTGTCATCTCACCTGGACGAGTCAAATTTACTTCATCGAAATCAATATGCCTACAGGAAGAACACTAGCACTCAAGAGCTTAACATCACTGAAAAAATATACAACGACATCGATCAAAAAAATGTAACACTTCTGCTGCTACTTGATCTCTCAAAAGCATTCGACAGCGTCGAACATAATCAACTCCTACGAAAAATACTGAACTTAGGAGTGGATACACAGTGGTTTAAAAGTTACCTTTCAAATCGGTCTCATGCAGTCTTCTTAGATAACAAGTTGTCCCCATTCCTTCAAAACAGCTATGGTGTCCCTCAAGGATCAATTCTGGGCCCGCTACTGTTTTCAATTTTCATAAACGATTTCCCTCCAATGCCTTCTAACACACGAATCTCCATGTATGCAGATGACGTCCAAATTGCAATGACAAGCTCTGTAGCAGAAATACGACAGACGAAAAAAGGAGCTGAAGCTCTATTGATCAGCCTCAAGTCATGGTATGACCAAAATGGTCTCAAGCTAAACGCGAACAAAACACAATTCATTATTTTTGGGTCAAAGCATTCAATAAACAACATTCGAAATCTAGATCTAACTCTTACAGTTGGGAATGATACAATTCACCCATCAGAAAAAGTAAAAAATTTAGGTATTAGGTTCGATAGAAACATGTCCTTCAATTCCCACGTTGATAAAACCTGCAACGCAATTCACGGGACCTTACTGTTTTTCAATCGTATAAAAAATATGCTTGACGAAGAATCTAGATTGTTGGCCGTTCATTCTTTGGTCTTATCACGTATTGACTACTGTAGCCTGGTCTGGGGAGGTATATCGAAAGATCTTCAGAAAGACCTACAAAAATGCATGAATTTTGCAGCAAAGGTTGTATGCAACGGTAAATTCAAAAAGCATGACCACGTAACACCTCTCCTGCATAAACTTGGCTGGGCTCCGATTCGGGAAAGGTTCCAGGCGCACAAAGCCCAATACGTTTTCTCCTCTTTATATCTTCCTCATAGCAGTGCTGAAATAGTGGAATTCCACTGCACTACCGTCACGAACCAATGGCCGAACAGGAGACGTGATGTCTCAATCAAATACCGTTCATCCAACATCGGGCAGAAGGCTCTGTCAGTATCAGGCGCCTTACTATGGAACAGACTCCCCCAGAGCTTCAAAACCCCTCAAACACTGAGAGAATTCAAAACTAAAATGGCTCTCTATCTTGCGTCAACACAATAAGTGTGAACTGCAGCACGTGCTGGAGGAGTGCGTACATGCAGTACGTGTGTGCGTATATGCGTATGGATATCGGTGTACGTATGTGCGTGTCTGTATGTTTAGAACGTATTCCCTTTTGAAATGCTCATGTTGATCCTGTAGTGACGCAGTGTCGTCCTTTACACTCTTCCGTGTGCTTTCGGCCACACCATTTGAGGTTGTTTTGACTTTCTTGTTTTCCCCCAGCAATCTTGATAACCTTGAAATAAAAACCAGTGTTAAAATCAAATCAACACAAGGGAGAGAATGCATTTATCTACGTACTTTTCTCCTAATTATTTGTTCCGAAACTTAACCGATAGAAATATTTCGATCCTCATGTATTTGATATCAACACAATGGAAGGAATGCATTTTCTTTGTACTTTTCTCCCAACCATTTGTTTCAAAATCAATCAATATAAATATTACGATCCTCATGTATTCGATGTCAAGTCATGGTCTTAACTTTAAGATACTCGTAAGTACTTTTCGCTCATATTGATGCTTTTTGAACATGCGACGGAGTTCATTAGCAATTTTTTTGTGTATATTGGTGTTCCAGCTGTGTAGCAAATTTTACGGGCTCGTGATCCAATAACACGCACCCTAACAAGAGTATTTTCAGCTATGTGTCACAGGGGTTTTGTGTTCTTAGTGACTCACTTTCATCTTGCATTTCCAAACCCAAATTATTCACCGCAAAGAGAGAGAGCGGATGTCAAATGTGAGGATATTTTAGTACATACTTTCTCTACTTCGATCTCGTTGAAACATTTAAAAAGGCCTCGGATCTGACGAATGTCATAACTTTGAAAATCATCATTTTAATCTTCTTATTCTGGTCTTGAATTGCTGTCGTAAGCTTTGTGTGGTAAACTCTTCTTACCTTTTTATTCTCGTGAATACACTACGAAAACACTAATTTTAAATAGTTAACTTTTGCACGGTTTCACCTATGTTGAAAATATTACATCTAGCGATGTAAAACAATACTTTTCATGTCTTTAACCCCGATGTACTCTTTGCGAAAGTACTATTTGTGCAAGTAAGAAATATCATAACCATTTTGTGTATTGTTATAGCAAATATAATCGTTGGGACACCTTGCATAGGGATGAAAGATCGGATGTGGGCTTTCACCGGATGTAAGATATAAACAAATGTAAGCGTAACCAAATGTAGAGGCATGACCGGATGCGGGGCATCACCGGAAGAGGGAGTGAAGTGTTGTCGGATGGGCGAAAGGAATTCCTGGATTTTGGAGTTGATAATTTATTAGAAAAATAATACGCTCCATTTCCATTTCCGGGCACCACAGATGAAGTACTAGTAATTGTGGAAAGCAACATCATTCCACTGCGTGGAACCAACAGTTGTGATGCTCATTTTGTTCGACCGGAGTAAGCAAGATCAATATTAAATGACTTAACGAACGTAAAATACGATAAATTTTCAATCCCTAGCAAAAACTTCAGAAATTGAAACTTAGAAATTGAAACACAGAAACTGAAACTTAGTGCCGCCCTCCAACTGCAAACGATCCTCTTATACATATTTATGTTTATTTTTTATTAACTTGTGCTTCTCCCTGAATCCTGTGTCGACAACCATCATGTGTATTACGATAACCAAGTATGAATAGCAATTAAGGATCTAAATCATAGGTTCCAACACTTAACATGGATATTACGATAACCTTGAATAAATAGCAATTAAGGGTTTCTATGCTAAGGTATTTGAATGCATTTTTCGCTTTCATTTTTCAATACTTGTGCGTACTAATAAAAGGGTTTTTCAAATGAACGTCGCGAGGATTGTGCTCTCCTAGTTCAAAATCAGATTAGGCAAGGAAAGGAACTCAATTTTGTTGTACTTTTCTATCAATCATTTCGTTTCAAAATTTTACACGGGTATTACGATACCAATGTGTTATAATCATTTAAGGATGTTAATGTTAAGGTGTTTTAAAAAACAATGTATCGACATTTCATGTTTGTACTTTATTGGAAATAAAATGTTTTTCTTTCTTTCTTTCTTTCTTAGCCACCTCTATGCTATTTAGCCACCTCAATGCTCTTTAGCCACCTCAATGCTCTTAAGGTATGTCAACGTTCTTTAGCCACCCCAACGCTCTTTAGCCACCTCAATGCTATTTAGCCGCCTCAATGCTCTTCAGCCACCTCAATGCTATTTAGCCGCCTAAATGCTCTTTAGCAGCGTCAATGTTATTTAGCCATGTCAATGATATTTAGCCACCTTAATGCTATTTAGCCAACTCAATGCTATTTAGCAACGTCAATGCTATTCAGCCACCTTAATGTTACTTAGCCACCTCAATGCTATTTAGCCACGTCAATGCTATTTAGCCACGTCAATGCTATTTTGCCGCCTCAATTTTCTTTAGCCACCTCAATGCTATTTAGCCGCCTCAATGCTCATTAGCCACCTCAATGCTGTTTAGCCGCCTAAATGCTATTTAGCCGCCTCAATGCTCTTTAGCCGCCTCAATGCTCTTACGGTATGTCAACGCTCTTTAGCCACCTCAACGCTCTTTAGCCACCTCAATGCTATTTAGCCGCCTCAATGCTCTTCAGCCACCTCAATGCTATTTAGCCGCCTCAATGCTATTTAGCCGCCTCAATGCTCTTCAGCCGCCTCAATGCACTTTAGCCATTTCAATGCTCTTTAGCCACCTAAATGCACTCTAGCCACCTAAAACGCTCTTTAGCCGCCTCAATGCTATTTACCCGCCTCAACGTTCTTTAGCCACCTCAATGCTCTTTAGCCACGTCGATGTTAATTAGCCATGTCAATAATATTTAGCCACCTCAATGCTATTTAGCTCCCTAAATGCTATTTAGCCACGTCAATGCTATGTAGCCACCTTAATGCTATTTAGCCACCTCAATGCTATGTAGCCGCCTCAATGCTCTTTAGCCACCTTAATGCTATTTAGCCGCCTCAATGCTCTTTAGCCACCTCAATGCTATTTAGCCGCCTCATGCTCTTTAGCCACCTCAATAATATTTAGCCGCCTCAATGCTCTTTAGCCCCCTCAATGTTCTTTAGCCACCTCAATGCGATTAGCCGCCTCAATGCTCTTTAGCCACCTCAATGCTCTTTGCCACGTCAATGCTCTTTAGCCACCTAAATGCTCTTTAGCCACTTCAGCGCTCTTTAGCAGCCTCAATGCTATTTAGCCGCCTCAATGCTATGTAACGCCTCAATGTTCTTTAGCCACGTTAATGCTATTTAGCCGCCTCATTGCTCTTCAGCCACCTCAATGCTATTTAGCCGCCTCATGCTCTTTAGCCACCTCAATGCTATTTAGCCGCCTCAATGCTCTTTATCCACCTCAATGTTCTTCAGCCACCTCAATGCGATTAGCGCCTCAATGCTCTTTAGCCACCTCAATGCTCTTTAGCCACGTCAATGTTATTTCGCCATCTCAATGCAATTTAGAAGCCTCAATGCTTTTTAGCCGCCTCATTGCTATTTAGCCACGTCAATGCAATTAAGCAGCCTCAAAGCTATTTAGCCGCCTCAATGCTATTTAGCCGCCTCAATGCTCTTTAGCCGCCTCAATGCTCTTTAGCCACCTCAATGCTATTTAGCCGCCCCAATGCTATTTAGCCACCTCAGTGCTATTTAGCCAGGTCAATGCTATATAGCCACCTTAATGCTATTTATCCACCTCAATGCTATTTAGAAGCCTCAATGCTCTTTAGCCACCTCAATGCTCTTTAGCAGCGTCAATGTTATTTAGCCATGTCAATGATGTTTAACCAGCTTAATGCTATTTTGCCGCCTCAATGCTATTTAGCCGCCTAAATGCTCTTTAGGCGCCTCAATGCTCTTTAGCCACCTCAATGCTCTTTAGCCACATAAATGCTCTTCAGCCACCACAACGCTCTTTAGCCGCCTCAATGCTATTTAGCCGCCTCAATACTCTGTAGCCACCTCGATGCTTTTTAGCCACGTCGATGTTATTTAGCCATGTCAATGATATTTAGCCACCTTAATGCTATTTAGCCCCCTCAGTGCTATTTAGCCGCGTCAATGCTATTTACTCACCTAAATGCTATTTAGCCACCTCAATGCTCTTCAGCCTTGTCAATGCTATTCAGCCATGTCAATGATATTTAGCCACCTCAATGCTATTTAGCCACGTCAACGCTATTTAGCCGCCTCAATGCTCTTTAGCCACCTCAATGCTATTCAGCCGCCTCAATGCTATTTAGTCGCCTCAATGCTCTTTAGCCACCTCAATGCTCCTTAGCCACCTCAATGCTATTTAGCCGCCTCAATGCTCTTTAGCCACCTCAGTGCTCTCTAGCCACCTCAATGCTATTTAGCTGCCTCAATGCTCTATAGCCACCTCAATGCTCTTTAGCCACGTCAATATTATTTAGCAATGCCAATGATATTCAGCCACCTTAATGCTATTTAGCCACCTCAACGCTATTTAGCCACGTCAATGCTATTTAGCCACCTCGATGCTCCTTAGCCACCTCAACGCTCTTTAGCCACCTCAATGCTATTTAGCCGCCTCAATGCTCTTTAGCCACCTCAATGCTATTTAGCCGCCTCAATACTATTTAGCCACCTCAATGCTCTTCAGCCGCCTCAATGCTCTTTAGCCATTTCAATGCCCTTTATCCACCTAAATGCTCTTTAGCCATTTCAATGCTCTTTAACCACCTAAATGCACTCTAGCCACCTAAAACGCTTTATAGCCGCCTCAATGCTATTCACCCGCCTCAATGCTCTTTAGCCACCTCAATGCTCTTTAGCCACGTCGATGTTATTTAGCCATGTCAATGATATTCAGCCACCTCAATGCTATTCAGCTCCATCAATGCTATTTAGCCACGTCAATGCTATTTAGCCACCTTAATGCTATTTAGCCACCTCAATGCTATGTAGCTGCCTCAATGCTCTTTAGCCACCTTAATGCTATTTAGCCGCTTCAATGCTCTTTAGCCACCTCAATGCTAATTAGCCGCCTCATGCTCTTTAGCCACCTCAATACTATTTAGCCACCACAATGCTCTTTTGCCCCCTCAATGTTCTTTAGCCACCTCAATGCGATTAGCCGCCTCAATGCTCTTTAGCCACCTCAATGCTCTTTGCCACGTCAATGCTCTTTAGCCACCTAAATGCTCTTTAGCATCCTCAACGATCTTTATCCGCCTCAATGCTATTTAGCCGCCTCAATGCTCTTTAGCCACCTCAATGCTCTTTAGCTACGTCGGTGTTATTTAGCCATGTCAATGGTATTTAGTCACCTCAATGCTATTTAGCCACCTCAATGCAATTTAGCCGCCTCAATGCTCTTTAGCCACCTCAATTCTATTTAGCCACGTCGATGTTATTTTGCCATGTCAGTGATATTTAGCCACCTCAATGCTATTTAGCTACCTCAATACTATTTAGCCATGTCAATGCTATTTAGCCACCTTAATGCCATTTAGCCACCTCAATGCTATGTAGCCGCATCAGTGCTCTTTAGCCACCTTAATGCTATTTAGCCGCCTCAACGCTCTTTAGCCACCTCAATGCAAATTAGCCGCCTCATGCTCTTTAGCCACCTCAATACCATTTAGCCGCCTCAATGCTCTTCAGCCACCTCAATGTTCTTTAGCCACCTCAATACTATTTAGCCGCCTCAATGCTCTTTAGCCACCTCAATGCTCCTTAGCCACTTCGATGTTATTTAGCCATGTCAATGGTATTTAGCCACCTCAATGCTATTTAGCTACCTCAATGCTATTCAGCCACGTCAATGCTATTTGGCCACCTTAATGCTATTTAGCCACCTCAATGCTATGTAACGCCTCAATGCTCTTTAGCCACCTTAATGCTATTTGGCCGCATCATTGCTCTTTAGCCACCTGAATCCTTTTTAGCCGCCTCATGCTCTTTAGCCACCTCAATGCTATTTAGCCGCCTCAATGCTCTTTATCCACCTCAATGTTCTTTAGCCACCTCAATGCGATTAGCGCCTCAATGCTCTTCAGCCACCTCAATGCTCTTTATCCACGTCAATGTTATTTAGCCATCTCAATGCAATTTAGAAGCCTTAATGCTTTTTAGCCACCTCATTGCTATTTAGCCACGTCAACGCAATTAAGCAGCCTTAAAGCTATTTAGCCCCCTCAATGCTATTTAGCCGCCTCAATGCTCTTTAGCCAACTCAATGCTCTTTAGCCACCTCAATGCTATATAGCCGCCTCAATGCTATTTCGCCACCTCAATGCTATTTAGCCAGGTCAATGCTATATAGCCACCTTAATGCTATTTAGCCACCTCAATGCTATTTAGAAGCCTCAATGCTCTTTAGCCACCTCAATGCTCTTTAGCAGCGTCAATGTTTTTTAGCCATGTCAATGATATTTAGCCAGCTTAATGCTATTTTGCCGCCTCAATGCTCGTTAGCCGCCTCAATGCTCTTTAGCCACATAAATGCTCTTCAGCAACCACAACGCTCTTTAGCCGCCTCAATGCTATTTAGCCGCCTCAATGCTCTCTAGCCACCTCAATGCTCGTTAGCCACGTCGATGTTATTTAGCCATGTCAATGATATTTAGCCACCTTAATGCTCTTTAGCCACCTCAATGCTAGATAGCCACGTTAATGCGATTAGCCCCCTCAATGCTCTTTAGCCACGTCAATGTTATTTAGCCATGGCAATGATATTTAGCCTCCTTAATGCTATTTAGCCGCTTCAATGCAATTTAGCCACGTCAGTGCTATTTAGCCACTTTTATGCTTTTTAGCCAGATCAATGCTATTTAGCCGCCTCAATGCTCTTTAGCCACCTCAATGCTCTTTAGCAACGTCAATGTTATTTAGCAATGTCAATGCTATATAGCCATCTTAATGCTATTTAGCAACCTCAATGCTATTTAGCCACGTCAATGCTATTTGGCCACCCTAAAGCTATTTGGTTACCTCAATGCTATTAAGCCACGTCAGTGCTATTTAGTCACCTTAATGCTATTTAAACACCTCAATGCTATTTAGCCACGTCAATGCTATTTAGCCCCCTTAATGCTAATTAGCCACCTCAATGCTATTTAGAAGCCTCAATGCTCTTTAGCCACCTCAATGCTCTTAAGCAGCGTCAATGTTTTTTGGCCATGTCAATGATATTTAGCCAGCTTAATGCTTTTTTGCCGCCTCAATGCTATTTAGCCGCCTCAATGCTCTTTAGGCGCCTCAATGCTCTTTAGCCGCCTCAATGCTCTTTAGCCACATAAATGCTCTTCAGCAACCACAACGCTCTTTAGCCGCCTCAATGCTATTTAGCCGCCTCAATGCTCTCTAGACACCTCATTGCTCGTTAATGCTATTTAAACACCTCAATGCTATTTAGCCACGTCAATGCTATTTAGCCCCCTTAATGCTAATTAGCCACCTCAATGCTATTTAGAAGCCTCAATGCTCTTTAGCCACCTCAATGCTCTTTAGCAGCGTCAATGTTTTTTGGCCATGTCAATGATATTTAGCCAGCCCAATGCTTATTTGCCGCCTCAATGCTATTTAGCCGCCTCAATGCTCTTTAGGCGCCTCAATGCTCTTTAGCCGCCTCAATGCTCTTTAGCCACATAAATGCTCTTCAGCAACCACAACGCTCTTTAGCCGCCTCAATGCTATTTAGCCACCTCAATGCTCTCTAGACACCTCATTGCTCGTTAGCCACGTCGATGTTATTTAGCCATGTCAATGATATTTAGCCACCTTAATGCTATTTAGCCCCCTCAATGCTATTTAGCCACGTCAATGCTTTTTACTCACCTCAATGCTATTTAGCCACCTCAATGCTCTTCAGCCTTGTCAATGCTATTCAGCCATGTCAATGATATTTAGCCACCTCAATGCTATTTAGTCACCTCAATGCTATTTAGCCGCCTCAATGCTATTTAGTCGCCTCAAAGCTATTAAGCCACGTCAATGCTATTTAGCACCCTTAATGCTATTTAGCACCCTTAATGCTATTTAGTCACCTCGATGCTATTCAGCCACGTCAATGCTATTTAGCAACCTTAATGCTATTTATCCACCTCAATACTATGTAGCCGCCTCAATGCTCTTTAGCCACCTCAATGCTATTTAGCCACCTCAATGCTCTTTAGCCACCTCCATGCTATTTAGCCGCCTCATGCTCTTTAGCAACCTAAATGGCATTTAGCCACCTCAATGCTCTTTAGCCAACTCAATGCTCGTTAGCCACGTCAATGCGATTAGCCCCCTCAATGCTTTTAAGCCACGTCAATGTTATTTAGCCATGGCAATGATATTTAGCCTCCTTAATGCTATTTAGCCACTTCAATGCAATTTAGCCACGTCAGTGCTATTTAGCCACTTTAATGCTATTTAGCCAGATCAATGCTATTTAGCCGCCTCAATGCTCTTTAGCCACCTCAATGCTCTTCAGCAACGTCAATGTTATTTAGCAATGTCAATGCTATATAGCCATCTTAATGCTATTTAGCAACCTCAATGCTATTTAGCCAGGTCAATGCTATATAGCCACCTTAATGCTATTTAGCCACCTCAATGCTATTTAGAAGCCTCAATGCTCTTTAGCCACCTCAATGCTCTTTAGCAGCGTCAATGTTTTTTAGCCATGTCAACGATATTTAGCCAGCTTAATGCTATTTTGCCGCTTCAATGCTATTTAGCCGCCTCAATGCTCTTGAGGCGCCTCAATGCTCTTTAGCCGCCTCAATGCTCTTTAGCCACATAAATGCTCTTCAGCAACCACAACGCTCTTTAGCCGCCTCAATGCTATTTAGCCGCCTCAATGCTCTCTAGCCACCTCAATGCTCGTTAGCCACGTCGATGTTATTTAGCCATGTCAATGATATTTAGCCACCTTAATGCTCTTTAGCCACCTCAATGCTCGTTAGCCACGTCAATGCGATTAGCCCCCTCAATGCTCTTTAGCCACGTCAATGTTATTTAGCCATGGCAATGATATTTAGCCTCCTTAATGCTATTTAGCCACTTCAATGCAATTTAGCCACGTCAGTGCTGTTTAGCCACTTTTATGCTTTTTAGCCAGATCAATGCTATTTAGCCGCCTCAATGCTCTTTAGCCACCTCAATGCTCTTTAGCAACGTCAATGTTATTTAGCAATGTCAATGCTATATAGCCATCTTAATGCTATTTAGCAACCTCAATGCTATTTAGCCACGTCAATGCTATTTGGCCACCCTAAAGCTATTTAGTTACCTCAATGCTATTAAGCCACGTCAGTGCTATTTAGTCACCTTAATGCTATTTAACCACCTCAATGCTATTTAGCCACGTCAATGCTATTTAGCCCCCTTAATGCTAATTAGCCACCTCAATGCAATTTAACGATGTCAATGCTATTTAGCCACCTTAATGCTATTTTGCCATCTCAATGCTATTTAGCCGCATAAATGCTCTTTAGCAACCTCAAAGCTCTTTAGGCACTCTAATGCTATTTAGCCACCTCAATGCTTTTGAGCCACCTCAATTCTATTTAGCCGCCTCAATGCTATTTAGCCGCCTAAATGCTCTTTAGCAACGTCAATGTTATTTAGCCATGTCAATGATATTTAGCCACCTTAATGCTATTTAGCCACCTCAATGCTATTAAGCCACGTCAATGCTATTTAGCCACCATATTGCTATTTAGCCACCTCAATGCTATGTAACGCCTCAATGCTCTTTAACCACCTTATTGCTATCTAGCCGCCTCATTGCTCCTTAGCCACCTCAATGCTATTTAGCCGCCTCATGCTCTTGAGCCACCTCAATGCTATTTAGCCACCTCAATGCTTTTGAGCCACCTCTATGCTATTTAGCCGCCTCAATGCTATTTAGCCGCCTAAATGCTCTTTAGCAACGTCAATGTTATTTAGCCATGTCAATGATATTTAGCCACCTTAATGCTATTTAGCCACCTCAATGCTATTTAGCCACGTCAATGCTATTTAGCCACCATATTGCTATTTAGCCACCTCAATGCTATGTAACGCCTCAATGCTCTTTAGCCACCTTAATGCTATTTAGCCGCCTCATTGCTCTTTAGCCACCTCAATGCTGTTTAGCCGCTCCATGCTCTTGAGCCACCTCAATGCTATTTAGCCGCCTCAATGCTCTTTATCCACCTCAATGTTCTTTAGCCACCTCAATGCGATTAGCGCCTCAATGCTCTTTAGCCACCTCAATGCTCTTTAGCCACGTCAATGTTATTTAGCTATCTCAATGCAATTGAGAAGCCTTAATGCTTTTTAGCCACCTCATTGCTATTTAGCCACGTCAATACAATTAAGCAGCCTCAAAGCTATATAGCCCCCTCAATGCTATTTAGCCGCCTCAATGCTCTTTAGCCACCTCAATGCTCATGAGCCACCTCAATGCAGTTTAGCCGCCTCAATGCTATTTAGCCACCTCAATGCTATTTAGCCAGGTCAATGCTATATTGCCACCTTAATGCTATTTAGCCACCTCAATGCTATTTAGAAGCCTCAATGCTCTTTACCCACCTCAATGCTCTTTAGCAGCGTCAATGTTTTTTAGCCATGTCAATGATATTTAGCCAGCTTAATGCTATTTTGCCGCCTCAATGCTATTTAGCCGCCTCAATGCTCTTTAGGCGCCTCAATGCTCTTTAGCCGCCTCAATGCTCTTTAGCCACATAAATGCTCTTCAGCAACCACAACGCTCTTTAGCCGCCTCAATGCTATTTAGCCGCCTCAATGCTCTCTAGCCACCTCAATGCTCGTTAGCCACGCCGATGTTATTCAGCCACCTTAATGCTATTTAGCCCCCTCAATGCTATTCAGCCATGTCAATGATATTCAGCCACCTCAATGCTATTTAGTCACCTCAATGCTATTTAGCCGCCTCAATGCTATTTAGTCGCCTCAAAGCTCTTTAGCCACGTCAATGCTATTTAGCCACCATAATGCTATTCAGTCACCTCAATGCTATTCAGCCACGTCAATGCTATTTAGCAACCTTAATGCTATTTATCCACCTCAATACTATGTAGCCGCCTCAATGCTCTTTAGCCAGCTCAATGCTATTTAGCCGCCTCAATGCTCTTTAGCCACCTCCATGCTATTTAGCCGCCTCATGCTCTTTTGCAACCTCTATGGCATTTAGCCACCTCAATGCTCTTTAGCCACCTCAATGCTCGCTAGCCACGTCAATGCGATTAGCCCCCTCAATGCTCTTTAGCCACGTCAATGTTATTTAGCCATGGCAATGATGGTTAGCCTCCTTAATGCTATTTAGCCACTTCAATGCAATTTAGCCACGTTAATGCTATTTAGCCGCTTTAATGCTATTTAGCCAGATCAATGCTCATTAGCCGCCTCAATGATCTTTAGCCACCTCAATGCTCTTTAGCAACGTCAATGTTATTTAGCAATGTCAATGCTATATAGCCATCTTAATGCTATGTAGCAACCTCAATGCTATTTAGACACGTCAATGCTATTTGGCCACCCTAAAGCTATTTAGTTACCTCAATGCTATTAAGCCACGTCAATGCTATTTAGTCACCTTAATGCTATTTAGCCACCTCAATGCTATTTAGCCACGTCAATGATATTTAGCCCCCTTAATGCTAATTAGCCACCTCAATGCAATTTAGCGATGTCAATGCTATTTAGCCACCTTAATGCTATTTAGCCACCTCAATGCTATTTAGCCGCATAAATGCTCCTTAGCAACCTCAAAGCTCTTTAGCCACTCTAACGCTATTTAGCCACCTCAATGCTTTTGAGCCACCTCAATGCTTTTGAGCCACCTCAATGCTATTCAGCCGCCTCAATGCTATTTAGCCGCCTAAATGCTCTTTAGCAACGTCAATGTTATTTAGCCATGTCAATGATATTTAGCCACCTGAATGCTATTTAGCCACCTCAGTGCTATTTAGCCACGTCAATGCTATTTAGCCACCATATTGCTATTTAGCCACCTCAATGCTATTTAGAAACGTCAATGCTATTTAGCCACGTCAATGCTATTTAGCCGCCTAAATTTTCTTTAGCCACCTCAATGATATTTAGCCGCCTCAATGCTCCTTAGCCACCTCAATGCTGTTTAGCCGCCTCAATGCTATTTAGCCGCCTCAATGCTCTTTAGCCGTCTCAATGCTCATAAGCCATCTCAATGCTCTTTAGCCACCTCAACGCTCTTTAGCCACCTCAATGCAATTTAGCCGCCTCAATGCTCTTTAGTCACCTCAATGCTATTTAGCCGCCTCAATGCTATTTAGCCGCCTCAATGCTCTTCAGCCGCCTCAATGCTCTTAAGCCATTTCAATGCTCTTTAGCCCCCTAAATGCACTTTAGCCACCTAAAACGCTCTTCAGCCGCCTCAATGCTATTCACCCACCTCAATGCTCTTTAGCCACCTCAATGCTCTTTAGCCACGTCGATGTTATTTAGCCATGTCAATGATATTTAGCCACGTCAATGCTCTTTAGCCACCTAAATGCTCTTTAGCCACCTCAACGCTCTTTAGCCTCCTCGATGCTATTTAGCCACCTCAATGCTCTTTAGCCACCTGAATGCTCAACGCTTTTAGCCGCCTCAATGCTATTTAGCTGCCTCAAGCTCTTTAGCCACCTCAATGCTCTTTAGCCACGTCGATGTTATTTAGCCATGTCAATGATATTTAGCCACCTTAATTATATTTAGCCACCTCAATGCTATTTAGCCACGTCAATGCCGTTTAGCCACCTAAATGCTCTTCAGCCACCTCAATGCTCTTGAGCCACGTCAATGCTATTTAGCCATGTCAATGATATTTAGCCACCTCAACGCTATTTAGCCACCTCAATGCTATTTAGCCACGTCAATGCTATTTAGCCTCCTCAATGCTCTTTGGCCACCTCAATGCTCCTTAGCAACGTCAATGCTATTTAGCCATGTCAATGATATTTAGCCACCTCAATGCTATTTAGCCACCTAAATGCTATTTAGCCACGTCAATGCTATCCAGCCGCCTCAATGCTATTCAGCCACCTCAATGGTAATTAGCCGCCTCAATGCTTTTTAGCCTTCTCAATACTCTCTAGCCACCTCAATGGTTTTTAGCCGCCTCAATGCTCTTTAGCCACCTCAATGCTTTTTAGCCACCTCAATGCTCTTTAGCCACCTCAATGCTCTCTAGCCACCTCAATGTTATTTAGCCGCCTCAATGCTCTTTAGCAACGTCAATGTTATTTAGCCATGTCAATGATATTTAGGCATATTGATGCTATTTAGCCAACTCAATGCTATTTAGCCACGTCAATGCTATTCAGCCACCTTAATGTTACTTAGCCACCTTAATGCTATTTAGCAACGTCAATGCTATTTAGCCCCGTCAATGCCATTTTGCCGCCTCAATTTTCTTTAGCCACCTCAATGCTATTTGGCCGCCTCAATGCTCTTTGGCCACCTCAATGCTGTATAGCCGCCTCGATGCTATTTAGCCGCCTCAATGCTGTTTAGCCGCCTCGAAGCTCTTAAGCCATCTCAACGCTCTTTAGCCACCTCAACGCTCTTTGGCCACCTCAACGCTCTTTAGCCGCCTCAATGCTATTTAGCCGCCTCAATGCTCTTTAGCCACCTCAATGCTCTTTAGCCACGTCAAGGATATTTAGCCACCTTAATGCTATTTAGCCACCTCAATGCTATTTAGCCACGTTAATGCTATTTAGCCACCTTAATGTTATTAAGCCATCTCAATTCTATTTAGCAACGTCATGCTATTTAGCCACGTCAATGCTATTTAGCCGCCTCAATTTTCTTTAGCCACCTCGATGCTATTTAGCCGCCTCAATGCTCTTTAGAGACCTCAATGCTGTTTAGCCGCCTCAATGCTCTTAAGCCATCTCAATGCTCTTTAGCCACCTCAACGCTCTTTAGCCACCTCAATGCTATTTAGCCGCCTCAATGCTCTTTAGCCACCTCAATGCTATTTAGCCGCCTCAATGCTATTTCGCCGCCTCAATGCTCTTCAGCCGCCTCAATGCTCTTTAGCCATTTCAATGCTCTTTAGCCACCTAGATGCACTTTAGCCACCTAAAACGCTTTTTAGCCGCCTCAATGCTTTTTACCCGCCTCAATGCTCTTTAGCCACCTCAATGCTCTTTAGCCACGTCGATGTTATTTAGCCATGTCAATGATATTTAGCCACGTTAATGCTCTTTAGCCACCTAAATGCTCTTTAGCACCTCAACGCTCTTTAGCCGCCTCAATGCTATTTAGCCGCCTCAATGCCCGTTTTCCACCTCAATGCTCTTTAGCCACGTCGGTGTTATTTAGCTATGTCAATCGTATTTAGCCACCTCAATGCTATTCAGCCACCTCAATGCTATTTAGCCACGTCAATGCTATTTAGCGAACTCAATGCTCTTTAGCCACCTCAATGCTCTTTAACCACGTCAATGCTATTTAGCCATGTCAATGGTATTTAGCCACCTCAATGCTATTTAGCCTCCTCAATGCTATTTAGCCGCCTCAATGCTCTTTAGCCACCTCAATGCTCTTTAGCCACGTCGATGTTATTTAGCCATGTCAATGATATTTAGCCACCTTATTGCTATTTAGCCACCTCAATGCACTTTAGCCACGCAAATGCTCTTTTGCCACCTAAATGCTCTTTAGCCACCTAAATGCTCTTTCGACACCTCAACGCTCTTTAGCCGCCTCAATGCTATTTAGCCGCCTCAATGCTCTTTAGCCACCTCAATGTTCTTTAGCCTCCTCAATGCTCTTTGGCCACCTCAATGCTCTTTAGCCACGTCAATGCTATTTAGCCATGTCAATGATATTTAGCCACCTCAATGCTATTTAGCCACCTAAATGCTATTTAGCCACGTCAATGCTATCTAGCCGCCTCAAGGCTATTCAGCCACCTCAATGGTAATCAGCCGCCTCAATGCTCTTTAGCCTTCTCAATACTCTCTAGCCACCTCAATGGTTTTTAGCCGCCTCAATGCTCTTTAGCCACCTCAATGCTTTTTAGCCACCTCAATGCTCTTTAGCCACCTCAATGCTCTCTAGCCACCTCAATGTTATTTAGCCGCCTCAATGCTCTTTAGCAACGTCAATGTTATTTAGCCATGTCAATGATATTTAGGCACCTTGATGCTATTTAGCCAACTCAATGCTATTCAGCCACGTCAATGCTATTCAGCCACCTTAATGTTACTTAGCCACCTTAATGCTATTTAGCAACGTCAATGCTATTTAGCCACGTCAATGCCATTTTGCCGCTTCAATTTTCTTTAGCCACCTCAATGCTATTTGGCCGCCTCAATGCTCTTTGGCCACCTCAATGCTGTATAGCCGCCTCGATGCTATTTAGCCGCCTCAATGCTGTTTAGCCGCCTCAAAGCTCTTAAGCCATCTCAACGCTCTTTAGCCACCTCAACGCTCTTTGGCCACCTCAACGCTCTTTAGCCGCCTCAATGCTATTTAGCCGCCTCAATGCTCTTTAGCCACCTCAATGCTCTTTAGCCACGTCAAGGATATTTAGCCACCTTAATGCTATTTAGCCACCTCAATGCTATTTAGCCACGTTAATGCTATTTAGCCACCTTAATGTTATTTAGCCATCTCAATTCTATTTAGCAACGTCATGCTATTTAGCCACGTCAATGCTATTTAGCCGCCTCAATTTTCTTTAGCCACCTCGATGCTATTTAGCCGCCTCAATGCTCTTTAGAGACCTCAATGCTGTTTAGCCGCCTCAATGCTCTTAAGCCATCTCAATGCTCTTTAGCCACCTCAACGCTCTTTAGCCACCTCAATGCTATTTAGCCGCCTCAATGCTCTTTAGCCACCTCAATGCAATTTAGCCGCCTCAATGCTATTTAGCCGCCTCAATGCTCTTCAGCCGCCTCAATGCTCTTTAGCCATTTCAATGCTCTTTAGCCACCTAGATGCACTTTAGCCACCTAAAACGCTTTTTAGCCGCCTCAATGCTATTTACCCGCCTCAATGCTCTTTAGCCACCTCAATGCTCTTTAGCTACGTCGATGTTATTTAGCCATGTAAATGATATTTAGCCACGTTAATGCTCTTTAGCCACCTAAATGCTCTTTAGCACCTCAACGCTCTTTAGCCGCCTCAATGCTATTTAGCTGCCTCAATGCCCGTTTTCCACCTCAATGCTCTTTAGCCACGTCGGTGTTATTTAGCCATGTCAATCGTATTTAGCCACCTCAATGCTATTCAGCCATCTCAATGCTATTTAGCCACGTCAATGCTATTTAGCGAACTCAATGCTCTTTAGCCACCTCAATGCTCTTTAACCACGTCAATGCTATTTAGCCATGTCAATGGTATTTAGCCACCTCAATGCTATTTAGCCTCCTCAATGCTATTTAGCCGCCTCAATGCTCTTTAGCCACCTCAATGCTCTTTAGCCACGTCGATGTTATTTAGCCATGTCAATGATATTTAGCCACCTTATTGCTATTTATCCACCTCAATGCACTTTAGCCACGCAAATGCTCTTTTGCCACCTAAATGCTCTTTAGCCACCTAAATGCTCTTAAGCCACCTCAACACTCTTTAGCCGCCTCAATGCTATTTAGCCGCCTCAATGCTCTTTAGCCACCTCAATGTTCTTTAGCCATTTCAATGCTATTTAGCCGCCTCAATGCTCATTAGCCACGTCGATGTTATTTAGCCATGTCAATGATGTTTAGCCACCTCGATGCTAATTAGCTACCTCAATGCTATTTAGCCACGTCAATGCTATTTTGCCACCTAAATGCTATTTAGCCACCTCAATGCTATGTAACGCCTCAATGCTCTTTAGCCACCTTAATGTTATTTAGCCGCCTCAATGCTCTTTAGCCACCTCAATACTATTTAGCAGCCTCAATGCTCTTTATCCACCTCAATGTTCTTTAGCCACCTCAATGCGATTAGCGCCTCAATGCTCTTTAGCCACCTCAATGCTCTTTAGCCACGTCAATGTTATTTAGCCACGTCAACGGTATTTAGCCACCTTATTGCTATTTAGCCATCTCAATGCTCTTTAGCCACGTAAATGCTCTTTAGCCACCTAAATGCTTTTTAGGTACCTAGAAGCTCTTTAGCCACCTCAACGCTCTTTAGCCGCCTCAATGCTATTTAGCCGCCTCAATGCTTTTCGCCACCTCAATGCTCTTTAGCCACGTCGATGTTATTTACCCATGTCAATGGTATTTTGCCACCTCAAAGCTATTTAGCCACCTCAATGCTATTTAGCCACGACAATGCTATTTAGCCACCTCAATGCTCTTTAGCCACCTCAATGCTCTTTAGGCGACTCATTGCTCTTAAGCCACCTCAATGCTATTCAGCAACGTCAATGCTATTCAGCAATCTCTATGCAATATAGCCACCTCACTGCTCTTTAGCCACGTCAATGCTATTTAGCCATCCCAATGCTCTATAGCCACCTCAATGTTCTTTAGCCACCTCAATGCGATTAGCCGCCTCAATGCTCTTTAGCCTTCTCAATGCTCTTTAGCCACGTCAGTGCCATTTAGCCACCTTAATGCTATTTAGCCACCTCAATGCTATTTACCCGCCCCAATGCTCTTTAGCCACCTCGATGCTCTTTATCCACGTCAATGTTATTTAGTTATGTCAACGATATTCAGCCACCTTAATGCTATTTAGCCACCTCTATTCGATTTATCCACGTCAATGCTATTTGGCCACCCTAATGATCTATAGCCACGTCAATGTTCTTTAGCCATGTCAGTGATATTTAGCCACCTCAATGCTATTAAGCCACATCAATGCCATTTAGAAACGTCAATGCTATTTAGCCGCCTCAATGCTTTTTAGCCACCTTAATGCTATTTAGCCGCTTCAATGCTATTTAACCGCCTCAATGCACTTTAGCCACCTCAATGCTCTTTAGCCCTCTCAATGCTATTTAGCCGCCTCAATGCACTTCAGCCACCTCAATGCTCTTCAGCCATCTCAATGCTATTTAGCCGCTTTAATGCTCTTTTGCCACCTCAATGCTATTTAGCCGTCTCAATGCTCTTTAGCCACCTCAATGCTATTTAGGCGACTCATTGCTCTTTAGCCACCTCAACGCTATTCAGCCACGTCAATGCTACTTAGCCACCTCAATGCTCTATAGCCACCTCAATGCTCTTTAGCTACGTCAATGCTACTTAGCCACCTCAATGCTCTTTAGCCACTTCAATGCTCTTTAGCCACGTCAATGTTATTTAGCCATGTCAATGATATTTAGCCAACTTAATGCTATTTAGCCCCCTCAACGCTATTTAGCAATGTCAATGCAATTCAGCCACTGTAATGCTTTTTGACCACCTCAATGCTATTTAGCCACGTCAATGCTATTTAGCCACCTGAATGCTTTTTCGCAACCCCAATGCTATTTAGCCGCATAGATGCTCGTTAGCCACCTTCAAGCTCTTTAGCCAAGTAAATGTTATCTATCCGTGTCTATGATGTTTAGCCACCTTAATGCTACTTAGCCACCTCAATGCTATTCAGCCACGTCAATGCTATATAGCCACCTCAATGCTCTTTAGCCACGTCAGTTATTTAGCCATGCCAATGATATTTAGCCACATTAATGCGATTTAGCCACATCAATGCTATTTACCCATGTCAATGCTATTTTGCCGCCTCAATGCTCTTTAGCCACCTCAATGCTATTAAGCCGCCTCAAGGCTATTTAGCCGCCTCAATGCTCTTCAACCACCTCAATGCTCTTCAGCCATCTTATTGCATTTTAGAAGCCTCAATGCTTTTTAGCCACCTCAATGCTCTTTAGCCACGTCAATGTTATTTAGCCATGTCAATGAAATTTACCCACCTTAATGCTATTTAGCTACCTCAATGTTATTTAGCCACCTCAATGCTATTTAGCCACGTCAATGCTATTTAGCCACCTCAATGCTCTTTAGCCAAATCAATACTCTTTAGCCACGTCAATGCTATTTAGCCAAGTCAATGATATTTAGCCACCTCAATGCTATTCAGCCACCTCAATGTTATTTAGCCACCTCAATGCTATTTAGACACGTCAATGCTATTTAGCCGCCTCAATGCTCTTTAGCCACCTCAATGCTATTTGGCCACCTCAATGCTATTTAGCCGCCTCAATGCTCTTCAGCCACCTCAATGCTCTTTAGCCACCTCAATGCTATTCGGCCGCCTCGATGCTCTTTAGTCACCTCAACGATATTTAGCCGCCTCAAAGATCTTAAGCCACCTCAATGCAATTTAGCCGACTCAATGCTCCTTAGGCATCTCAATGCTATTTAGCCGCCTCAATGCTCTTTAGACACCTCAATGCTCTTTAGCCACGTCAATGCTATTTAACCATGTCAATGATATTTAGCCACCTCAATGCTATTTAGCCACCTCAATGCTGTTTAGCCACCTCAATGCTATTTAGCCACGTCAATGCTATTTAGCCGCCTCAATGCTCTTTAGCCACCTCAATGCTATTTAGCCGCCTCAATGCTATTTAGCCGCCTCAATGCTCTTCAGCCACCTCAATGCTCTTTAGCCACCTCAATGCTATTCGGCCGCCTCGATGCTCTTTAGTCAACTCAACGATATTTAGCCGCCTCAAAGATCTTTAGCCACCTCAATGCAATTTAGCCGACTCAATGCTCCTTAGCCATCTCAATGCTATTTAGCAGCCTCAATGCTCTTTAGACACCTCAATGCTCTCTAGCCAAGTCAATGCTATTTAGCCATGTCAATCATATTTAGCCACCTTAATGCTATTTAGCCACGTCAATGCTATTTAGCCACGTCAATGCTATTTAGCCAGGTCAATGCTATTTAGCCACCTTAATGTTATTTAGCCACCTCAATGCAATTCAGCAACGTCAATGCTACTTAGCCGCCTCAATGCTTTTTAGCCGCCTCAATGCTCTTTAGCCACCTCAATGCTCTCTAGCTACCTCAATGTTATTGAGGCGCCTCAATGCTCTTCAGCAACGTCAATGTTATTTAGCCATGTCAATGATATTTAGCCACCTTAATCCTATTTAGCCGCCTCATGCTCTTTAGCAACTTCAATGGCATTTAGCCACCTCAATGCTCTTTAGCCACCTTAATGCTCTTTAGCCACGTCAATGCGATTAGCCGCCTCAATGCTTTTTAGCCACTTTAATGCTCATTAGCCACGTCAATGTTATTTAGCCATGGCAATGATATTTAGCCACCTTAATGCTATTTAGCCACTTCAATGCAATTTAGCCACGTCAGTGCTATTTACCCACTTTAATGCTATTTAGCCAGATCAATGCTATTTAGCCGCCTCAATGCTCTTTAGCAACCCCAATGCTCTTTAGCAACGTCAATGTTATTTAGCCATTTCAATGATATTTAGCCACCTAAATGCTATTTTGCCACCTCAATGCTATTTAGCAACGTCAATGCTATTTAGCCACCATAATGCTATTTAGCCACCTCAATGCTATTTAGCAACGTCAATGCTATTTAGCCACGTCAATGCTATTTAGCCGCCTCAACTTTCTTTAGCCACCTCTATGATATTTAGCCGCCTCAATGCTCCTTAGCCACCTCAATGCTGTTTAGCCGCCTCAATGATATTTAGCTGCCTCAATGCTCTTTAGCCGCCTCAATGCTCTTTAGCCATCTCAATGCTCTTTAGCCACCTAAATGCTCTTTAGCCACCTCAACGCTCTTTAGCCGCCTCAATGCTATTTAGCGCCTCAATGCTCTTTAGCCACCTCAATGCTCTTTAGCCACGTCAATGCTATTTAGCCACCTCAATGCTCTTTAGCCACCTCAATGCTCTTTAGCCACGTCAATGCTAGCCATGTCAATGATATTTAGCCTCCTCAATGCTATTTAGCCACCTAAATGCTATTTAGCCACGTCGATGCTATTTAGACGTCTGAATGCTCTTTAGCCACCTCAATGCTCTTCAGCCACGTCAATGCTACTTAGCCACCTCAATGCTCTTCAGCCACCTCAATGCTCTTTAGCCACGTCAATGTTATTTAGCCATGTCAATGATATTTAGCCAACTTAATGCTATTTAGCCCCCTCAACGCTATTTAGCAACGTCAATGCTATTCAGCCACTGTAATGCTTTTTGACCACCTCAATGCTATTTAGCCACGTCAATGCTATTTAGCCACCTGAATGCTTTTTCGCAACCCCAATGCTATTTAGCCGCATAGATGCTCGTTAGCCACCTTCAAGCTCTTTAGCCAAGTAAATGTTATCTATCCGTGTCTATGATGTTTAGCCACCTTAATGCTACTTAGCCACCTCAATGCTATTCAGCCACGTCAATGCTATATAGCCACCTCAATGCTCTTTAGCCACGTCAGTTATTTAGCCATGCCAATGATATTTAGCCACATTAATGCGATTTAGCCACATCAATGCTATTTACCCATGTCAATGCTATTTTGCCGCCTCAATGCTCTTTAGCCACCTCAATGCTATTAAGCCGCCTCAAGGCTATTTAGCCGCCTCAATGCTCTTCAACCACCTCAATGCTCTTCAGCCATCTCATTGCATTTTAGAAGCCTCAATGCTTTTTAGCCACCTCAATGCTCTTTAGCCACGTCAATGTTATTTAGCCATGTCAATGAAATTTACCCACCTTAATGCTATTTAGCCACCTCAATGTTATTTAGCCACCTCAATGCTATTTAGCCACGTCAATGCTATTTAGCCACCTCAATGCTCTTTAGCCAAATCAATACTCTTTAGCCACGTCAATGCTATTTAGCCAAGTCAATGATATTTAGCCACCTCAATGCTATTTAGCCACCTCAATGTTATTTAGCCACCTCAATGCTATTTAGCCACGTCAATGCTATTTAGCCGCCTCAATGCTCTTTAGCCACCTCAATGCTATTTGGCCGCCTCAATGCTATTTAGCCGCCTCAATGCTCTTCAGCCACCTCAATGCTCTTTAGCCACCTCAATGCTATTTGGCCGCCTCGATGCTCTTTAGTCACCTCAACGATATTTAGCCGCCTCAAAGATCTTTAGCCACCTCAATGCAATTTAGCCGACTCAATGCTCCTTAGGCATCTCAATGTATTTAGCCGCCTCAATGCTCTTTAGACACCTCAATGCTCTTTAGCCACGTCAATGCTATTTAACCATGTCAAAGATATTTAGCCACCTCAATGCTATTTAGCCACCTCAATGCTGTTTAGCCACCTCAATGCTATTTAGCCACGTCAATGCTATTTAGCCGCCTCAATGCTCTTTAGCCACCTCAATGCTATTTAGCCGCCTCAATGCTATTTAGCCGCCTCAATGCTCTTCAGCCACCTCAATGCTCTTTAGCCACCTCAATGCTATTCGGCCGCCACGATGCTCTTTATTCACCTCAACGATATTTAGCCGCCTCAAAGATCTTTAGCCACCTCAATGCAATTTAGCCGACTCAATGCTCCTTAGCCATCTCAATGCTATTTAGCAGCCTCAATGCTCTTTAGACACCTCAATGCTTTCTAGCCAAGTCAATGCTATTTAGCCATGTCAATCATATTTAGCCACCTTAAACCTATTTAGCCACGTCAATGCTATTTAGCCACGTCAATGCTATTTAGCCACGTCAATGCTATTTAGCCACCTTAATGTTATTTAGCCACCTCAATGCTATTCAGCAACGTCAATGCTACTTAGCCGCCTCAATGCTTTTTAGCCGCCTCAATGCTCTTTAGCCACCTCAATGCTCTCTAGCTACCTCAATGTTATTGAGGCGCCTCAATGCTCTTCAGCAACGTCAATGTTATTTAGCCATGTCAATGATATTTAGCCACCTTAATCCTATTTAGCCGCCTCATGCTCTTTAGCAACTTCAATGGCATTTAGCCACCTCAATGCTCTTTAGCCACCTCAATGCTCTTTAGCCACGTCAATGCGATTAGCCGCCTCAATGCTTTTTAGCCACTTTAATGCTCATTAGCCACGTCAATGTTATTTAGCCATGGCAATGATATTTAGCCACCTTAATGCTATTTAGCAACGTCAATGTTATTTAGCCATTTCAATGATATTTAGCCACCTAAATGCTATTTTGCCACCTCAATGCTATTTAGCAACTTCAATGCTATTTAGCCACCATAATGCTATTTAGCCACCTCAATGCTATTTAGCAACGTCAATGCTATTTAGCCACGTCAATGCTATTTAGCCGCCTCAACTTTCTTTAGCCACCTCTATGATATTTAGCCGCCTCAATGCTCCTTAGCCACCTCAATGCTGTTTAGCCGCCTCAATGATATTTAGCTGCCTCAATGCTCTTCAGCCGCCTCAATGCTCTTTAGCCATCTCAATGCTCTTTAGCCACCTAAATGCTCTTTAGCCACCTCAACGCTCTTTAGCCGCCTCAATGCTATTTAGCGCCTCAATGCTCTTTAGCCACCTCAATGCTCTTTAGCCACGTCAATGCTATTTCGCCACCTCAATGCTCTTTAGCCACCTCAATGCTCTTTAGCCACGTCAATGCTAGCCATGTCAATGATATTTAGCCTCCTCAATGCTATTTAGCCACCTAAATGCTATTTAGCCACGTCGATGCTATTTAGACGTCTCAATGCTCTTTAGTCACCTCAATGCTCTTCAGCCACGTCAATGCTACTTAGCCACCTCAATGCTCTTTAGCCACCTCAATGCTCTTTAGCCACGTCAATGTTATTTAGCCATGTCAATGATATTTAGCCAACTTAATGCTATTTAGCCCCCTCAACGCTATTTAGCAACGTCAATGCTATTCAGCCACTGTAATGCTTTTTGACCACCTCAATGCTATTTAGCCACGTCAATGCTATTTAGCCACCTGAATGCTTTTTCGCAACCCCAATGCTATTTAGCCGCATAGATGCTCGTTAGCCACCTTCAAGCTCTTTAGCCAAGTAAATGTTATCTATCCGTGTCTATGATGTTTAGCCACCTTAATGCTACTTAGCCACCTCAATGCTATTCAGCCACGTCAATGCTATATAGCCACCTAAATGCTCTTTAGCCACGTCTGTTATTTAGCCATGCCAATGATATTTAGCCACATTAATGCGATTTAGCCACATCAATGCTATTCACCCATGTCAATGCTATTTTGCCGCCTCAATGCTCTTTAGCCACCTCAATGCTATTAAGCCGCCTCAAGGCTATTTAGCCGCCTCAATGCTCTTCAACCACCTCAATGCTCTTCAGCCATCTCATTGCATTTAAAAAGCCTCAATGCTTTTTAGCCACCTCAATGCTTTTTAGCCACGTCAATGTTATTTAGCCATGTCAATGAAATTTACCCACCTTAATGCTATTTAGCCACCTCAATGTTATTTAGCCACCTCAATGCTATTTAGCCACGTCAATGCTATTTAGCCACCTCAATGCTCTTTAGCCAAATCAATACTCTTTAGCCACGTCAATGCTATTTAGCCAAGTCAATGATATTTAGCCACCTCAATGCTATTTAGCCACCTCAATGTTATTCAGCCACCTCAATGCTATTTAGCCACGTCAATGCTATTTAGCCGCCTCAATGCTCTTTAGCCACCTCAATGCTATTTGGCCGCCTCAATGCTATTTAGCCGCCTCAATGCTCTTCAGCCACCTCAATGCTCTTTAGCCACCTCAATGCTATTCGGCCGCCTCGATGCTCTTTAGTCACCTCAACGATATTTAGCCGCCTCAAAGATCTTTAGCCACCTCAATGCAATTTAGCCGACTCAATGCTCCTTAGGCATCTCAATGCTATTTAGCCGCATCAATGCTCTTTAGACACCTCAATGCTCTTTAGCCACGTCAATGCTATTTAGCCACCTCAATGCTCTTTAGCCACCTCAATGCTCTTTAGCCACGTCAATGCTAGCCATGTCAATGATATTTAGCCTCCTCAATGCTATTTAGCCACCTAAATGCTATTTAGCCACGTCGATGCTATTTAGACGCCTCAATGCTCTTTAGCCACCTCAATGCTATTTAGCCACGTCAATGCTATTTACCCACCTCAATGCTCTTCAGCCACCTCAATGCTCTTTAGCCACGTCGATGCTATTCAGCCATGTCAATGATATTTAGCCACCTTAATGCTATTTAGCCACGTCAATGCTATTTAGCCACGTCAATGTTATTTAGCCACTTTAATGTTATTTAGCCACCTCAATGCTATTTAGCAACGTCAATGCTATTTAGCCACCTCAATGCTATTTAGCCGCCTCAATGCTCTTTAGCCACCTCAATGCTCTCTAGCCACCTCAATGTTATTTAGCCACCTCAACGCTCTTTAGCCACCTCAATGCTATTAGGCAGCCTCAATGCTATTTAGCCGCCTCAATGCTCTTCAGCCGCCCCAATGCTCTTTAGCCATTTCAATGCTCTTTAGCCACCTAAATGCACTTCAGCCACCTAAAACGCTCTTAAGCCGCCTCAATGCTATTTACCCGCCTCAATGCTCTCTAGCCACCTCAATGCTCTTTAGCCACGTCGATGTTATTTTGCCATGTCAATGGTATTTAGCCACCTCAATGCTATATAGCCACCTCAATGCTATTTAGCCGCCTCAATGCTCTTTAGCCACCTCAATGCGATTTAGCCGCCTCATGCTCTTTGGCCGCCTCAATGCTATTTAGACGCCTCGATGCTCTTTAGCCACCTCAATGCTCTTTAGCCACGTCGATGTTATTTAGCCATGTCAATGATATTTAGCCACCTCAATACTATTTAACCCCCTCAATGCTATTTAGCCACGTCAATGCTATTTAGCCACTTCAATGCTCTTAGCCACCTCAATGCTCTTTAGCCAAGTTAATGCTATTTAGCAGCCTCAATGCTCTTTAGCCACATCAATGCTCTTTAGCCACGTCAATGTTATTTAGCCATGTCAATGATATTTAGCAACCTTATTGCTATTCAGCCACCTCCATGCTCTTTAGCCACGTCAATGCTCTTTAGCCACCTAAATGCTCTTTAGCCACCTCAACGGTCTTTAGCCGCCTCAATGCTATTTAGCCGCCTCAATGCTCTTTAGCCACCTCAATGCTCTTTAGCCATGTCGATGTTATTCAGCCATGTCAATGGTATTTAGCCACCCCAAAGCAATTTAGCCACCTCAATGCTATTTAGCCACGTCAATGCTATTTAGCCACCTCAATGCTCTTTAGCCACCTAAATGCTATTTAGGCGACTCATTGCTCTTCAGCCACCTCAATGCTATTCAGCCACGTCAATGCTATTTAGCGACCTCAATGCTCTATAGCCACCTCAATGCTCTTTATCCACGTCAATGCTATTTAGCCACCTCGATGCCCTATAGCCACCTCAATGTTCTTTAGCTGCCTCAATGCTATTTAGCCGCCCCAATGCTCTTCAGCCGCCTCAATGCTCTTTAGCCATTTCAATGCTCTTTAGCCACCTAAATGCACTTTAGCCACCTAAAACGCTCTTTAGCCGCCTCAATGCTATTCACCCGCCTCAATGCTCTTTAGCCACCTCAATGCTCTTTAGCCACGTCGATGTTATTTAGCCATGTCAATGATATTTAGCCACCTCAATGCTATTTAGCTCCCTAAATGCTATTTAGCCACGTCAATGCTATTTAGCCACCTTAATGCTATTTAGCTATCTCGATGCTATGTAGCCGCCGCAATGCTCTTTAGCCACCTTAATGCTATTTAGCCGCCTCAGTGCTCTTTAGCCACCTCAATGCTATTTTGCCGCCTCATTCTCTTTAGCCACCTCAATACTATTTAGCCGCCTCAATGCTCTTTAGCCACCTCAATGCGATTAGCGCCTCAATGCTCTTTAGCCACCCCAATGCTCTTTAGCCACGTCGATTTTATTTAGCCATGTCAATGATATTTAGCCACCTCAATGCTATAAAGCCACCTCAATGCTATTTAGCAACGTCAATGCTATTTAGCCACCTCAATGCCCTTCAGCCACCCCAACGCTTTTTAGCCACCTCAATTCTATTTAGCCGCCTCAATGCTTTATAGCCACCTCAATGCTATTTAGCCGCCTCAATGCTATTTAGCCGCCTCAATGCTCTTCAGCCGCCTAAATGCTCTTTAGCCGCCTCAATGCTCTTTAGCCACCTCAATGCTCTTTAGCCGCATCGATCTTATTTAGACATGTCAATGATATTTGGCCACCTCAATGCTATTTAGCTACCTCAATGCTATTTAGCCACCTCAATGCTATTTAGCCACCTTAATACTATTTAGCCACCTCAATGCTATGGAGCCGCCTCAATGCTTTTCAGCCACCTTAATGCTATTTAGCCGCCTCAATGCTCTTTAGCCACCTCAATGCTATTTAGCCGCCTCATGCTCTTTGGCCGCCTCAATGCTATTTAGCCGCCTCAATGCTCTTTAGCCACCTCAATGCTCTTTAGCCACGTCGATGTTATTTAGCCATGTCAATGATATTTAGCCACCTCAATACTATTTAACCACCTCAATGCTATTTAGCCACGTCAATGCTATTTAGCCACTGCAATGCTCTTAGCCACCTCAATGCTCTTTAGCCACGTCAATGCTATTTAGCAGCCTCAATGCTCTTTAGCCACCTCAATGCTCTTTAGCCACGTCAATGTTATTTAGCCATGTCAATGATATTTAGCAACCTTATTGCTATTTCGCCACCTCCATGCTC
Source organism: Morinoia aosen (assembly GCA_030386875.1). Classification (NCBI taxonomy): domain Eukaryota; kingdom Metazoa; phylum Arthropoda; class Malacostraca; order Amphipoda; family Talitridae; genus Morinoia; species Morinoia aosen. The sequence goes on along the minus strand of CM059579.1, from coordinate 92,800,740 downwards.
TTTAGCCACGTCAATGCTCTTTAGCCACCTAAATGCTCTTTAGCCACCTCAACGGTCTGGAGCCGCCTCAATGCTATTTTGCCGCCTCAATGCTCTTTGGCCACCTCAATGCTCTTTAGCCATGTCGACGTTATTTAGCCATGTCAATGGTATTTATCCACCTCAAAGCTATTTAGCCACCTCAATGCTATTTAGCCACGTTAATGCTATTTAGCCACCTCAATGCTCTTTAGCCACCTCAATGCTATTTAGGCGACTCATTGCTTTTTAGCCACCTCAATGCTATTCAGCCACGTCAATGCAATTTAGCGACCTCAATGCTCTATAGCCACCTCAATGCTCTTTAGCCACGTCAATGCTATTTAGCCACCTCAATGCTCTATAGCCACTTCAATGTTCTTTAGCCACCTCAATGCTTTTAGCCGCCTCAATGCTCTTTAGCCACCTCAATGCTCTTTAGCCACGTCAATGTTATTTAGCCATGTCAATGATATTTAGCCATCTTATTGTTACTTAGCCACCTCAATGCTCTTTAGCCACGTCAGTGCTATTTAGCCACCTTAATGCTATTTAGCCACCTCAATGCAATTTACCCGCCCCAATGCTCTTTAGCCACCTCAATGCTCTTTAGCCACGTCAATGTTATTTAGTAATGTCAACGATATTCAGCCACCTTAATGCTATTTAGCCAACTCTATTCTATTTATCCCCGTCAATGCTATTTGGCCACCTTAATGATCTTTAGCCACGTCAATGTTATTTAGCCATGTCAGTGATATTTAGCCATCTCAATGCTATTCAGCCACATCAATGCTATTTAGCCACGTTGTGTAGGCATGTATGTTCGTATGTGTGTTTCTCAGTACGATGCCTGTCCTCAATTCGGGTGTCCGCAATGCGCACGCTGAATCAGCAATGTTCGCTTATAAATACTGGTGCGGGCCTTTAATCGCCGCATTTCGTCTCTATTAACCTGCGTTGTCTGTACCAACCACGAAGTGACAGTAAAACGACTCAGCTCCACCCTGATTTATCTACCCTGGCACTTACATCTGGTGGCCAGTGAGTGTTCGAATTCGGCGGCACTTCGCGTCAGAAGAAGTTAAGATTTTCTGAAGAGAGTGAAATATTTTTGCAAGAAGATCAAGAGGACCCGAAGAAGTTCCACGCTGTGTTTTGCCTGAGTGTCTCTAAAGAATATTATGGATAAAGGAACAAACATCGGCCGAGAAGTAAGAGAAGCAGAAGAATATCCCATTATTTTTCGTTTCATCAATCGTCGAGTCTCCGAAGAACAGCTCCGGGAACCATTCAACGTGGAATTGTATCTTCCTCTCCCTGAAGGCTACAAAGTGAAGTTTTCCGTGTGCAAAGAAGAGGATTTCTTTAACATCGTGGTCTGCCTGAATTTTCATCGGAAGCAGGAATAAGAGTTCTAGCAAGCATATTCTATTGTGAAGTGCTAGTGCAATAAAATTTTGGGACTGTGTGAATATTACTCTATTTTATTATTAACAAGGAACTTAATATATAAACAGTTTCAACATAAACAGTTTAAGTCTCAAGTGCTACAAACATCAGTTTGAAGTATCAGCACATCCAGCAAGCAACAACAGCAAAGCGCGCCGAGAGCCATCCCAGCAACTCAGAGAAGTTGAGTAAGCATATTTTTGACGTTTTTGTACTATTGCAGTAGTGGTTTAATTCTTTTGCAGTGATATTGTTGATTTAGAACGGACGGTTTTATATTCGGACTACGGTGATTAATTGAAGAAATTGTTAACATTGTCAATTTGATCTTGGACTTGATTGTTGATTTCCATTGTTCGATTTAAAGAATTCATTTAATGAGATTCGTTGGGTTTAGCGTAAATTATTTTGTCCATTATTGGGGCGAAGAAGTTGTTGATTATACTTTGTATGTTACTGTGAGACGTTTATTTTTATTGATTCGAGCGCAGTACTATTTCTGGTGTTGTTCTGAATATTTTAGGTACTGTTTAATTGATGTCCTTGTCGGATTCAGAGGAGGAAAATATTCGTGCAGTAGCAATTAGAACTAGTCGTGGCCGTGTGTCGGTTCCGCGTTTTAAAAATCAGAATAATACAATTTCAACGATGACAACGACCGCTGGTCCTAGCGTAATGACTACGCAAACAGTAACGTTCACTTCACCAAGTACGTCTACAGTGACAACTGCGAGCAACTCCGTACCAACAATGCTGACGCGAGGAAGTACTATACTTTCTGGTGCCGAATTGCCCTTATTCCGAGGTCGTAAGAGAGGTCAAGACCCGAGCTTTTGTGAGACGGAAACATTTCGGACTCATGTTTCCAACCTTCGTGCATACATCAGCATGCTTCCAGATGCAAATTCTGATGAGGCTAAAAAAGAGTTGTTGGTACGTAGTGCTCACAAACAAGTCGGAGATTTAAATTCAGTGGTAACTAAGTTAGTAAATCAGGATTTAAATTACTCATTTGAAGAGGTAGTGAATATACTGGACGATATTTATATATCGAAAGGCGAGAAGAGTATACATGCTCTTGCTTGCGATTTGAGTCAACTAAAATTATTGAGAAATGATAGTCTAGCAGCGCAGTTGGTAACAGCTCTCGCTAAGATACGAAAATTGAGTGAGCATATCCTTACAAGCTCGGAGGTTGCTTTTCAAAGGCATCCCTTTGTCGCAGCAAGTCCAAATCCCAATGAGTTAGCAAAATTTGCGGGAGACTTGATAGTATTTAGTTTAGCGATATCAACTTTAGCTCCGCTTTTGGATGAGAACTTCGCTAAAAAAATTTTCTCGCGACCATTCTTGAGCTCAGAAGAGCTGTTAGCTCGTTCAGTAGCTGCGGTCCGTAATCATCCGGATAGCAGGCCAATAATGGCGGACACAAAGACCAGTGCGCAGTCCTCGCTTGGAGAAACATACTTCGTGGACGCGGCAGGAAGCGACGCTTGTGAAGCGTCGGACGAAGTTTTTTATGCTTCTCCTTATAGTTATCAGCGTTTTCAGGGGCGCGGTCGGAGACAATTTTTCAGACCTGGAGCAAGATACTCGCGAGGTAGAGTTTGTGCCTATGTAGGCGATAGAAATCTAGGAAGTCTTGAGTGTAATGAAGCTGTCGTAGAGAATTCCGGGCAACATGTTGCGGGTCAAAAGCCCTACTGTTCTCTCTGCAATAGTCCAGGTCACGTAGAAACTACCTGTCGTAGGCAAGGTGCTCAGGGCAAACCAGGTCTCCAGGGCAGAACCTGCTACAGATGTAGACAGTACGGGCATTTTTCTCGTGAGTGTAAGGTGCGCGGAAGTAGCAGGGGTAGAGGTGAAGTGCATCACGCTGAGGCCCGGGAGAGCAGTGAATTTTTAGAATAACAACTGACGAAAGTGTGAGGGTTGAAGTTGAGGGGGAGTACAATAGGACAATGCCCGAGGGTCGGCCCGCAGCTCTCGTTAATCCTAATGTGGTGGTAGCAATGCCAGATACTGTAACTAAGTCGACCGAGGTTGTTGATCCGCTTTTTGAGTGTAAGAACAAGTTTCAAATTTTAAAAGAATAAGAACTTAGTGAGGGTGCAAGATCGGAACAACCAGCAGAGGTCTGTTTAGCAGCCACAATTATGTCAGCAGGACGGCTGAGACAGGAAGGCGATGGATTTTTTTCCCTACGGAAATCCAAGAAGCCTACCATAATTCTAAAAAGCAATAACAATTTTCTGAGTGCCTTAATCGATAGCGGCAGTGACAAATGCCTAATTAGTTACAATAATATAAAGAGCCTGAACGAGCAAGTTAAGCCTAGTAATTTACGTGTGTCGGGCATAAATTCTAAAAGCCAAGTCACAGGGGAAGTTGATTTATGTATCACTCTGCCTAATTATAAAAAATTAAATACTAGCGCTTTGATTTTAAAAGATGGTCAATTTAATTATGATGTGATCCTAGGAAGAGACGTGCTGCAGGATTCAGTCTTGGATTTTAAAGAAGGATTCATTATTCTGAACGGAGTAAAAGTGCCTTTTCACGATGTGCATGGGATGCATGAGGAAAGTAAGAGAGAAGTATTCCTGAATACCATAAATAAGACAGATTGTCTTATGGCAGAAGTAGTTGCTCAGAGCATGCGAAAAAAGAAATATTGGCAGAAGCAAAGAGAAACTAGCAGCCTAGGAAATGGCGAGAGGAAAGAAGGCCCAGAGATACAAAAATCTGTTGAGCAGCAGAGAGAGAGTCTGGGGAAAAAAGAGAAAAAACGGGTAAGCCGACGAATTGTTGTGCACTGCAGAGCAGTGGAAATACCGAGTAACTCTCTACGAGTCGTAAATGGCTATGTGCGAAGGGCGAAACCCGGAAAATATCTGATGAAGAAAAAAGTGTTGAGCAATGGAATCTATGTGGCCGAATCATTGGTGAAAATAGACTCTGAAGGTTTTGTACCTGTTTTACTGTTGAATGTCTCTGAAGAAGAGGTCTATCTAAGTGACAATACCATGCTAAGTGATATAGAAGCAGTAGACGAACTTGACGTAGAGCAAGAGGTATACATGACTACTGTGCAAGAAGCTGTGAGGGAGTCAAATCTATGTGAGGTCAACGAGCTGGCAGATCCAACCAAGGTCGATAGGTGTTATGGTGGAAATTTCAATGCCATCACTGGGAATGAGCTTGCGTTGGGGGCTGATCAGACGAGGTATTTTTATCATTGTACTCAGGTTGACGAACTAGGAATTAATGTACGGAATAAAATTGTACAGAATGCAGTTAGGGGCGAACGACGCCCGTTAACGAGTAAAGACGTTGATTGCGATGAAAATGAAGGAAAACCATTATTAATCAAATTGCTAAATGATTACCGTGACGTTATTACGTTGGAAGGCGAATCAATTGGTATTACTAATGTAATGAGACACAAAATAGTAGTAAAAGCAGATGCGCCGGTACAAAATCTGGTACTATACAGAATTCCGCATAAATATCGAGAAGATTTGGTGAAAGCGAATAAACAGATGCTGGATCAAGGTATTATTGAACCTTCTAGTTCAGATTATAACTTTCCTTTGATCATTGTAAAAAAGAAGTCGGGCGAGATTCGTCCAGTTATCGACTTCAGAGAGTTGAATAAAATCGTTATCAAAGAGAGCTATCCAATACCTAGGGTAGACGAGATCCTTTACACCCTTGGTGGGAATAGCATTTTTTCAAGTCTTGACTTGCGCTCGGCCTTCCACCAGGTCGAATTGGAAGAAAGTAGCCGTAAATATACCGCTTTCAGTATTGGTTATGAGAAATTTCATTTTAGAAGGCTGCCTTTTGGGCTGTCCTCGAGTCCTGCTATTTTTCAACGCATAATTTTTTCTGTTCTTGCAAATATTATCGGCAAACTTTGTTTCGTGTTTCTCGATGATATATTAGTTTTTTCTAAATCCATGAACCAGCATCTGAAAGATTTAAAAAGTGTTTTTGAGAAATTACGCGAAGGCAACCTATCCCTGAAGTTTGAGAAATGCAAATTCCTTAAGAATTCTATAGAATATCTAGGTCATGTTGTATCAGCAGACGGCATTCGCTGTAAGGAGTCGCAAAAGCTTAAAAATTTCCCTGTTCCACGAAACGTGAAGGAATTGCAAAGTTTTCTGGGTGTAGCGAACTACTTTCGAATCCATATCCCTATGTTTGGTTCGATTTCGAATCCGCTCTATCAGTTATTACGAAAAAATGTTGAGTTTGTATGGGGGGCGAATTGTCAGGAAGCTTTTGATAATATTAAATCTGCTTTGGCATCGGATACCGTTTTACGGCATCCGGATTTTACTAAGCCATTCCATGTTTTTACAGATGCTTCTAATTTTGGAATAGGAGCAGTGCTTTTACAGCACGGAAACGATGCAAACAAATCTATGCATCCAATAGCATATTTCAGTAAGAGTTTAAACTCGACGCAAAAACGATACTGCACTACGAAGAAGGAACTCATGGCAATAGTTTGTGCTCTTAGAGCGTTCAGATATTTAATTTTAGGTTATCCCATACATGTATATACGGATCACAAACCGTTGTGTCCGTTATTCCAAAAAAGACTCCCTGACGATTCGACCATGGCGCGTTGGTGTCTAACAGTACATTCGTTTGACCCAATTGTAATGTATTACCCCGGTAAGCAAAATATTGTAGCAGATTGTTTGAGTAGATTACCTGAGCAATTGACTGCATCTGACCTAAATGATTGTGCTGAGCTCGGAGAGGCAGAGGTGTGTGCTGTGACTACAAGGCGAGGTGCAACGAACTCTGGCGATGCGCTGACGCAAGCAGACAGGGTGTTGCCAGGGTCGAACGTACCGAGATTGACAGAATACATTCCTAAGTTTTCAGAAGTTTCTTGGGGACTTGGAGAGTTTCGGGCTGAGCAAGAGAAGGATCCTTTTTGTTCCGAGGTCAGGGACGCTTTACTAAATTCTAATGAGTCTACGATTCCCGATTTACAAAGCTATTTAATTTTAAACGATGTGCTGTACAAACGGCGACAGATTGACTCGAGACCCAGTACCATTTTAACTGTAGTTATGCCGACGTCGCTGATGAATAGAGCAGTGCTCGGAATTCATTCTTTGTATCATACCGATTATGTACATACCATATTCAAATTTAAGCTGCGGTATTTTAATTTACTAGAAAAAACAATGATAAGGAAATTTGTTAGTATGTGTGAAGTATGTAAGATTCTGAAGGCAAATACTACTCTGCCCATTAAGATTTTAGATGCTCCTATAGCAAAAGAGCCATTTGAAATTGTGTCAATGGACTTTTTGGGACCACTTCCTTCGACGGATAAAGAGAATAAGTACATCTTAGTGAGTATTGATTTGTTCTCTCGATATTGTAAACTTTATGTCACCTCAGATCGGTTGGCAGATACAGTTATTTCATGTCTAAACAGCTGCTTTAATACGTTTGGCTTTCCGAAAACTTTATTGTCGGATCAAGCCCTTGAGTTCAAGTTCTTGGCAGTAAAAAATTTTGCTAAAATTCATGGAATTGCAAAGAAGGAAGTTCTCCCATGGAGTCCGCATGCTAACGCGATTGTGGAAAGAAATAATAAGAAAATCAATAACCTACTTAGGCTATACGTGAATTCCCTAGTACACACTGAATGGGACCAGTGGTTAGAAACGGCTGAAAATGCCATAAATAATTCTTTAAATTCTACGTTGGATGACACACCTAGTTTCATTCTTTTCAATAGGGACACTTGTCCGAACTTCCAGGCGGAGACTTTTGAAACTATTTACAGTTACGATACCGACGTGGATCGGGTGAAATTTAGGGCTAAAGAAGCGGCTCGTGTTGTTGAAAATGTTAGGTCTGTGATTGTCAACAATACAGCTGAACGAACGATGTACCATAATATTCACGTAAGGATAAAAATTTCACCGTAGGAGACAGAGTCCTATTAAGGAACCATCTGAGAAAAAACAAGTTAGAATTGAATTGGCTAGGTCCTGCGAGGGTAACTAAAGTTAACAGAAATTATGTAGAATTGAAAATTGGAAACAAGATGTATAAGAGTAACTAAAACCATGTTATTCCATTAGGTAAAATGACCTAAAAGTTTCAAAAACAGGGTCTATAAATGTCTGCATCATTAGGCAACTATTTATTTTTCCGCTTTATATGTGTTTAGTTTAATTTATAATTGTAATCACTGTTTGTGCATTTATCTTACCTTTTCAATTTGTTTGCTTTGCACTCCAGTTTAAATTGTGTTAAGGTGATTGTAAGATGCGCTCAGTTTGCGAGGTTCATTGTACCCTCATCATTGATGCTCATTGATGCGGAGTCGGAATTTGCAAGCGGTGCAGCAAGACTGCTGACTCCGGTATATTTACTGCTTACTCAGCGCTGACTCATCGATATTTATTGCTTACGCTGTGTTTCATTAGCTGCTCGAAGCTAGGATTTTTGTTGCTGTGTTTTTTGGGGTCATGCTAATCGGACTGTATCGTTCTCTTCGCAGAGCAAGGACGCGTGTGGTGCTGACGCAGCAGTTCGCGTGCCCGAGTTATCGAGTACGTCAGCTGGCCTTGACGAAGGTCACCACAGTTGTCATTCACGGTCAAGAACTGCGTGTGCAGTCAGTGCTGATTCATTTACTACCGTGGTTTAAACATCCATCATGGGAAACCGCGTGACTACAGTTTCGGTGGACGCACTGACAAACGCTTTGGCGCAACATCAGGGAAGAGTTTCCGAAGATTGGATCCGGGCGAATGCCCAGATCGACCTACTTCCGGATAGGGTCTCGGATCTTGCTCTGATATTTTTAACCCTATTTACCTTGGGGTTAGGAGTGTCGGTGTACTACATGCGTAGAGAAGTGAGCGTGATGACTGAACGGTGACGCTCGGAGGATTTCATCCTCCGTCGCCAACAATTACGTTCACCGCATCTTGAACAATGAAGATGGGAGTGCCGTAGGAGTGAATTCTGCGGTGTTGCCCATACCCCTCAATTTGTCATTGTGGGAGGTGTTCGGGTTTTTGTGAATGGTCCTAAACGGTCGAAACCAGTTTTGAAAAGTCTGGCGACCGAAGTGTAGGTCGGAAGTGTTTTCTATATAATTACTATTTATTCTGTAATCTTTATTTAATCTTTTTCTCGCTATGTCAACACTATTTAATCATGATGTATGTGTTTTACGTTCACTATGCGATCGAGCGAGTGAGCGAGCGAGTGCGATCGAGCACAGGGTGTTAACATGGTGTGGAAATGTGTGAAATTTATTAATTGAATTTGTTTTAATTACGTTTAATTATTTATTTGCGTTATTAATGTTTATTTGGAATCAGTTAAAATTTTATGCACAGAGTTTTGTTAAGTTGGTGTGCGATATTTTTTTTATTACTTATATTTCTATTTTGCGTTTTATTCGTTTATAAATGCGGTTATGATGTGTTTTTTGTTTGGTTCTACGAGTCGTTCTTATGTTGATGCGAATTAGCGTAATCTGAATCGACTGTCTGAATAGGGGTTCGAATTTTGTGGTAAGTTTGAAAATTATTTTCTATGGTAGAACTATTTAGTGTTGGTTATTTAAATTTTCGGATTAGTATTTCATGTTTTTTTGTAATAATTACGCGATGCAAATTTTACGAATATAGCGAAGGAACAATTGCGTAACAAATTGGTATTGGCGTTGGTTCTATTATACCAGTAATTTTTAAGCATTATGAGAGTTCGTATGTTTTCTTATCTTTTGATGTTGCGTAGTATTTAGTTGAGATAAGTTTTGTTGCAGAAGGGCATTTAACTCTTTTTGCTGCGTTCTTTTTTCTCTTATTAGCTTGATGTTGGCGTGACTATTCGATATTATTCGCTATTTTTGATTTGCAATTATTTTATTGGTTTTCAGCAATAATGAGCTGTTTGGTTTTGACGTGTTGGTGGGTTATTTTGATCTGGATTTTCTTGATTTTGATTTTTTGATTGAAGTTTTTGAAAGTTGCGTTCATCCGATGGGTGGCGGGAGATGTGTGTAGGCATGTATGTTCGTATGTGTGTTTCTCAGTACGATGCCTGTCCCCAATTCCTGTTGTCCTCAATTCGGGTGTCCGGAATGCGCACGCTGAATCAGCAATGTTCACTTATAAATACTGGTGCGGGCCTTTAATCGCCGAATTTCGTCTCTATTAACCCGCGTTGTCTGTACCAACCACGAAGTGACAGTAAAACGACTCAGTTCCACCCTGGTTTATCTACCCTGGCACTTACAACGTCAATGCTATTTAGCCGCCTCAATGCTCTTAAGCCACCTTAATGCTATTTAGCCGCCTCAATGCTATTTAACAGCCTCAATGCACTTCAGCCACCTCAATGCTCTTTAGCCATCTCAATGCTATTTAGACCAAGTCCTGTGCTCTCCGTGGCACAGCGGTTAAGGGATCGGACTTGTATGCTGGAAGTCGCGGGTTCGTTCCCAGCGCTGGCGCGGAGATTTTCCCCGTTGGGTATAAGGGAAAGCTCAAGCACAATACCCCACTCGACCCAGGTGTCGGAAATGGGTACCGGCTCTACGGGGGAACCGTCATGGTGTCCTATATATAGGGTTAGTTATAAGACATTTGAAAAACCAATGCTAAGATCATATGTATCAGGCTTGATTGGAAATAAAGCATCCCAAAGATGCCGATGTTAACCTAACCTTTAGCCGCCTCAATGCGCTTCAGCCACCTCAATGCTCTTTAGCCATCTCAATGCTATTTAGCCGCCTTAATGCTCTTTAGCCACCTCATTGCTATTTAGCCGTCGCTATGCTCTTTAGCCACCTCAATGCTATTTAGGCGACTCATTGCTCTTTAGCCGCCTCAATGCTATTCAGCCACGTCACGGCTACTTAGCCTCCTCAATGCTCTATAGCCACCTCAATGCTCTTTAGCCACGTCAATGCTACTTAGCCACCTCAATGCTCTTTAGCCACCTCAATGCTCTTTAGCCACGTCAATGTTATTTAGCCATGTCAATGATATTTAGCCACCTTAATGCTATTTAGCCACCTCAATGCTATTTAGCAACGTCAATGCTGTTCAGCCACCGTAATGCTTTTTAGCCCCCTCAATGCTATTTAGCCACGTCAATGCTATTTAGCCACATTAATACTATTTCGCAACCCCAACGCTATTTAGCCGCATAGATGCTCGTTAGACAACTTCAAGCCCTTTAGCCACGTAAATGTTATCTATCCGTGTCTATGATATTTAGCCACCTTAATGCTACTTAGCCACATCAATGCTCTTTAACCACCTCAATGCTCTTTAGCCACGTCAGTTATTTAGCCATGCCAATGATATTTAGCCACCTTGATGCGATTTAGCCACATCAATGTTATTTACCCATGTCAATGCTTTTTGCCGCCTCAATGCTCTTTAGCCACCTCAATGCTATTTAGCCGCCTCAATGCTATTTAGCCGCCTCAATGCTCTTCAACCACCTCAATGCGCTTTAGCCATCTCAATGCAATTTAGAAGCCTCAATGCTTTTTAGCCACCTCAATGCTCATAAGCCACGTCAATGTTACCTAGATATGTCAATGAAATTTACCCACCTTAATGCTATTTAGCCACCTCAATGTTATTTTGCCACCTCAATGCTATTTAGCCACGTCAATGCTATTTAGCCACCTCAATGCTCTTTAGCCAAATCAATGCTCTTTAGCCACGTCAATGCTATTAAGCCATGTCAATGATATTTAGCCACCTCAATGCTATTTAGCCACCTCAATGTTTATTAGCCAAGTCAATGCTATTTAGCCGCCTCAATGCTCTTTAGCCACCTCAATGCGATTTAGCCGCCTCAATGATATTTAGCCGCCTCAAAGCTCTTCAGCCAACTCAATGCTCTTTAGCCACCTCAATGCTATTCGGCCGCCTCGATGCTCTTTAGTCACCTCAACGATATTTAGCCGCCTCAAAGATCTTTAGCCACCTCAATGCAATTTAGCCGACTCAATGCTCTTTAGCCATCTCAATGCTGTTTAGCCGCCTCAATTCTCTTTAGCCACCTCAATGCTCATGAGCCACGTCAATGCTATTTAGCCATGTCAATGATATTTAGCAACCTCAATGCTATTTAGCCACCTCAATGCTATTTAGCCACGTCAATGCTATTTAGCCGCCTCAATGCTCTTTAGCCACCTCAATGCTATTTAGCCGCCTCAATGCTATTTAGCCGCCTCAGTGCTTTTCAGTAACTTCAATGCTCTTTAGCCACCTCATTGTTATTCGGCCGCCTCAATGCTCTTTAGCCACCTCAACGATATTTATCCGCCTCATTGATCTTTAGCCACCTCAATGCAATTTAGCTGACTCAATGCTCTTTAGCCATCTCAATGCTATTTAGCCGCCTCAATGCTCTTTAACCACCTCAATGCTCTTCAGCCACCTCAATGCTATTTAGCCGCCTCAATTCTCTATAGCCACCTCAATGCTCTTCAGCCACGTATTATTATTTAGCCGTGTCAAAGATATTCAGCCACTTCAATGCTCTTTAGCCATCTCTATGCCCTTTAGCCACGTCGATGTTATTTAGCCATGCTATGGCTAAATAACCACCTCAATGCTATGTAGCCGCCTCAATGCTCTTTTGCCACCTCAATGCTATTTAGCCGCCTCAATGCTCTTTAGACACCTCAATGCTATTTAGCCGTCTCAGGCTCTTTAGCAACCTCAATGGCATTTAGCCACCTCAATGCTCTTTAGCCACGTCAATGCGGTTAGCCGCCTCAATGCTCTTTAGCCACATCAATGCTCTTTAGCCACGTCAATGTTATTTAGCCATGTCAATGATATTCAGCCACCTTTAGGGGACCATCCGGATTTTTGAACTTTTTTCGTCCGATTCGTTTGAAAATTGGCCAGTATATGTATTTGTTGAAAGTAAACCTTTTCTACTCATGTCACTTTTTCGATTTAGGCCATATTATTAGGCCCTTATTTATGAAAAATTCGTTTTTTGGGGCATATTTACGTTCGATTCAAATCCTATCAGGGGTTGAGTTTTGATGCTAGAACAAAACCAAAGACAGTTTTAGAATCCTTGGAACATTTCTAACAAAAGTACATTGAGTTTTTCCGGAAATTCGAATTATTTCAATTTTTTCCAAATTTCTAAACTCTTCAAAAATTTTTTGGGTTTAGAACAACATATTTTTTCGAAAGATTTGAATTTGAAAAAAAAAGAATGTACTGTTGTTAGAAATGTTTCAAGGATTCTAAAACTGTCTTTGGTTTTGTTCTAGCATCAAAACTCAATGCCCTGATACGATTTGAAAGGAAAAAACGGTAATTTTTCACTAGAGCCCAAAAACAAAGTATGTCCTAGCAAATAAATTGGGATCGCAGTGTAAAGGATCAAGAGAAAGTACCGTTTCAGAAATCTATTTGCTTCTGCGAGCAAGTTACCAAGAATTTTAAACTGTGCGGAAGCTTTGCGCTTGGCGGCAATAGTACGAGTTGGGGGCAGGCTACACGAGCAGCCACCTCACCCCCCAGGCCCGCCGCTTGCCGTTCCAACTCAATCCACAATCCAAGAACTATAAATCGAGCCGGAACTTTGCGCTTGGCGGCAAATGGTACGAGTTGGGGGGCAGGCTACACGAGCAGCCACCTCACTGCCCAGGCCCGCCGCTCGCCGTTCCCTCCTCGAGTCTCCAAGCACTGAAAGTAAAGAATGAGAGTGAACATACAGGTACTTGATCCTTAATTGCCTGAAAAAGAATTTACAAAATTAATTTTAGTTTGTTTGATGAGCCACCATCAAACGCGATCCATCAATATATTGCTCAGAATAATGCGTGATAATGGTTCGAGTCCTAAAGGAAATCTCCATGATATAAATGGCAGGGGTTCGGAAACTTTAGGGGTTTGGCAAGTCCGGCAAGCTTCCTCACCTCAAGGCATAACGCCACGAGATGTAGATCCCCTGGTAGTGGATTTACGTCCGCCTGTCCCCAGTCTGGTAAGTGGACGCAGCGTGGAAGTCAAGCGCCTCCAGCAGGTAAGTGTGGAGCAGCGTGGAAGTCAAGCGCCTCCAGCAGGTAAGTGTGGAGCAGCGTTCTCCCCGTAGATTACGTAGGATATGGCATTAAATGAGCAGTTTACGCCGATGGTGGTGGTTGATTGGAGGTCTGCGAAAAGTCTGATTATTCGGTGCTAATGCACGCTTAAGTATACTTCTTATCGATCGTCAGTCGCTAAGAAAAACGGAAACTGCCGGGCCAAGAATTTGTTCCCTACATCCTGCCCTTTAAATCATGAAAATAATTTTACTAACCTGATGTTCTTAAATCTATCTTAAATCTAATAGGCGAGCTGGCAGAAGAAAATAAACAAGGCAGCTCGCCAAACTAAGGCTAGAAATTCGTACACTGGGCCCCGGCGCTGGGAGCAAGCAAAAACTACTGCTAGCTTCCAGTCAACGGTGACACTAGGTAAAATTTTGTTGAGCTAAATCCCGCGTTAATGTGGCTGCTCTCTTAGCAGCCTTTCTAGCTGGGCGCAAATTATTTTTTGTAAACCTATTTTCGCCAGGCAAAGGTGGCGACAAGCTGAGGCCTTTCTCTAGTAGTATTAGGTCAGTGATATGCCGTCTAACTAATTCTCCGTTCGCCTTGCGAATACTAGCTGCAACGACTTCGCCGATATCATTCATTTCTACCGAGCGAACCACGCCATAAGGGAAGTTAAATGGCTTTGTGAATTCCTGCCGTATGGCAACGAAAACATTCTCTCCAAGGGGAACATAATTTATCTGTTTATAACGGCTGGGCTTCTGAGAAGACAATTCTCTCAAATTCTGAAGAAACTGATCGAAGTAGAGTTTGTGCAGTTTCGTTTTTATTTTCCGAAGTTTCTCAAGCCTATTAAAGAGCTCCTCTTTCGAGGCCTCTGAAGTAGGAGGGCGCCAGTCAGGGTCTACCATAGCTTCCTCAGTTAGGGGTCCTACGAGAGGTAAGCTGGGCACCTCATGTCCCTTAATCAACATTTCAGGCGTGATAACCGTAACTGAATCGTCGACTCGTGGGTCGACTAAGACTGACTTAAAGGCAATAGGTCGCTTATTTATAAGCATCTTGCATTCCTGTACAAGGCAAAAGAAATGATCATACGAGAGAATGGTTTTCCTAATCGTACAATTTAGCATATGCTTGACTTGATTTACCAGACTCTCAACCACGCCTCCAAGATAGCTGGCACCTGGAGGGTAAGGCAAAAATTGCGTGACCTCAATGTTCCTCTCGTCAAGAAAAATCTTCACATCAGCATCCCTCAAAACAGATGAAATCAATTTAAAAGACGCAGTAATAGGGGAACCATTATCACTAATCACACGCTGAGGTATTCCGAAATCAAATATATGCGTCTGAAAGGCCAAAAGAAAGGATTCAGTATCAATATTTCTACACAGGAGAAGATTCACGGCACGTGACCAAAAACACGTTATAATTAGAATATACACTTTTACAACGTTACCGGATGACCTCACAGTGAAGGGACCAATGTGGTCCAGGGCGATTTCTCGGTAAGGAAATTCTACGGGGTTAATTCGGAGTCCTTAAAAGCATTTTGGTTGATGCGCATGGGTCTAGCGTTAACCCTTTTGCAGATTAAGCAAGAAGCAACTACCTTTTTAACCACTCTGAACGCAGAGGGAATCCAAAACCGTTTCCGCAAAGCGGCGAGAATTCGGTAAATCCCGGCGTGTTTCAAATCAACGTGAAAGTCCCATATTATCGCTTTATTCAGGGGAGAGTCTTTATTGAGAAGAATGGGATTCCGTTCGCTGAACGACGAATTCCAGTTCTTAAACTTTGAACTCACTCTAATAAGACCATCCCTGGCAAGAAAGAGATTGAGCTGGGACACGATAGCAGGGACAGACCCCATTTGTTCCTCAAACCACGCACATATGAGAGGATACGAGGTTCTCTGAGCCGAACGAAGGAGTACATTATGAGCCCCCTGATACGACGAGTCCAAAGACACGTCGTTCAGGAAGTTAGGCCGTCTAGCTCTCACTCTACGTACACATAGGGAAACGAAGGTCAGCACCAATTTCACTATTCTAATACACTTTTTGAAAGATGAGAATTTCCCCAACGGAATCAGTGGCTCTAAAGATGGTGAAAGGTCGAACTTTACCGCCATGCAAGAGCCAAGATTAGTATTACTGGCATGGTGGGGCACCGTAAAGGTTGTACAAGGAATTGTACCATGGCCAGTTAGGTATATGCTGCGAGTTACAAAATCTGCCGGATTGGAGTCGCCCATCACGTGGCAGAACTGAACAGAGTGAACTTCACATAATTTCACTACTTCGTCTAGGTTATTATTGATCAATGCCCCTTTACGCTCAATTTTATGAAATTTCTGGGACTTTGATGCCAACCAATTTAATGCAATAGTAGAGTCTGAGCACAATTTTAGGTCGACAAATTTCACAGGACAAAATGCACTAGACAAATCCCGATACCAGTCGAAAAGGCAAGACACGCCGAACCTTAAAGCAATCGGCTCTAAGACGGGAATCGTGGGAGACTTTCCCTTACCCTTCACCAGTTTATTTCTAGCCGCTAAGTACGTCAATGATCCCGTGTTCAATTCTTGAAGATACAATACGCATCCGTAAATGTCTTTACTGGCATCAGTGAAACAGATCAAGTTATAGGAAGAATCGTAACTGCCGACACAACGAGGCACCTTAGGACATAGCTCCTAGTTAAATTGCCGGGCGATTAATTTCCAAGATTTCAATTTGGTTGAATCAATAACTTTATCCCAAGCAAGATTTGCATCGATTTGCAGCTCGTGCATTAGAAGTTTTGCTCGATTCAAGGCAGGCAGGTTAAATCCTAAGGGATCATAGACGGAATGTAACGAGGACAGAATTTTACGTTTAGTATCTGCCTCTTTGTTTAATTTTACCTTTTTAATAGAGAGGGTATCCTCGGACTTGTTCCAGTGTAAGCCTAGCAGTTTAGTATCACTGCAGCCGTCCTGACCCTTTCCCACAGCACTCTTCAAATATTCCTTAGAATTAGAGTGGAACTGCTGCAACCTGAAACCGTAGTCTTTCAAGACATTTCTAGTATAATCGCAAGCAGTTTCAAGTTCTCCCTGCACATCTAAGCTGAAAGAAAGGTTATTCATATACGCCAGGTTATATACACCATCCGAGTCACGGCTCGTTCCAGTCGGTGGCGGTTTGAGCATTTAGCACGAGTATTATGTATAACGAGATCATCAATAGGAAAGGAGAAAACCTCATACCAAATGGCACACGCAGAAATTTATACGCCACCAACGAGAAATCACCTTCTTCAATGTCTCTAAACCAAAGAAAGAGAAGTTTATCAGAATCATCAGCGTGCAACCGCAACTGATGGAATGCTTTTCACAGGTCAAAAATTAGTAAATATTTGTTAAATCTCAGCAAAGTTACATCCGTAGTAATCTTTGAATTCAATTGCTGGCCCGGTAGAGAAACCTGATTGTGCGAAAGCGCTCCTCTATCTTGTCCCTCACACAAATTAGATAGATAGACTATGCGACATTTGGTGCTTTCCGAAGATTGTCGGAACACCGCATTGTGCGCAATAAAGGAAAAGGGAGAAACGTTAAGATTATCTAAATTTCCTACTTCCTCAATAATGTCATCTTCTAACTGCGATCTAATCACCTCGTTGTATTGAGACAATTTATTAGGACACTTTTTCAACTTTTTATGCAACGAATATATAACCTTTTTCGCCAAGCCTAAATTATTGGGCAACAAGTGAACTATCTTCTCGTTCCACAAAGCTGGCAGACGAGACGTCCGTCCTCGTCGCGAGAATGATTTTTTATGACGTATTCTACAAGAAATTTATTTTGGTCGCTAACCTTCTCTTGCTGAGAATCATCGTAATTTAGAAACTCTAGGCAAACCTCCTCCAGAGTAGAAACAGTAGCGTCTTCCACACAAATGGTTAACTCGTCAGCTACAAGATCACTAGGCGTACTGCTACCTAGTCAGGAGAGGGAATGAACTTTAGTGACAAATTCGCTGACAAGCTCAAAATGAGGCAAATTATCTATCAGCGCATCAATGACCCCAGCAAGCATAACTCCTACACTCCAGCAATAGACTAAAGACAGCCTGTATGCCCTCCCGAAACTACAAGAGTGAACTGGAAGAAAATGAGCTGAATCGACACCCAATAAAACGTCTACAGCACCAGAATTATTCTTCTTCGGCAGCTTATCGGCTAGGTCAATTTTTAACTGACCTGCCCTTTGGACAACCTTCTCTACTTTACTCAAATTCACTTTCGTTTTTATTTCAAGCACCACGACAGCCTTCACTAGCACTTTCCTCTTCAACTGAAGCGGAAAGTGCACAATACGAGTACTCATAACTTTTTTTTCATTAAAACCCGTAATTTTTATTCTCACATTCCTTTGCACAATTTTGGCATTACTTCTATGCGCTGCCGCTTCTGAAATGAAGGTAGTTTGTGAAGCAGGATCGTACATGAACCTCAAGCAAGCATTTGACCCTGGTGACACAGAAGTGAAAGTAGGAATAAGAACATTAATTTCAGATGAAGTTTGCATTACGTTAAATTCAACTACATTTGCCTCTGCTTCTTTCACGCTACCAGAGTGAGATGGTAATCGAGAACTCTCGCCTGAGAATCTTGGAGTTTGTTTGGATTTACGTACACAAAGGAAAAACGCATGAAAGGCGTTACATGATTTGCATTTACCCGTAAATTTGAATCTACAAGCAGAAATTTCATGATTTAGTAGGCCACAGCGAGTACAACCCCTTAGTTGCCTAATTTTAGCCAGCTTTTCTTCCGGCGTCGGAAAAAGAGGGCAATTCGACAACTTGTGCTCAGTGGCTGTCGACCTATTTTCGCTAGCACAGAGCCCACACGACCCTTTATTGGTAGCTTTTACCGGTTCACCGTAATTCACATCAGTAGCCATGGCACACGTTTTAGTTTGCTTAAACGAAGGAAACGGGATAGAGAGAGCCTCGGTCAGGCTGCTTCGTTCTTTCGATCAACTCAAAGGAATGTTGCAGCAGCTGTTCCAAGGTAGGTTTAGAAGAGTTCGTGATATTTACGAACGAAGTTTTTACGCTCTCAGGCAGTCCTTGCAACAGGAAATACTGACAGAAAATTTTGGCATCTACATCTAGTCTCTCTACCTGTTCAATGAGAGAACGAGCTGCTGCAGCCCACTGGTATAGATTACCGACATCAGCTCGCAGGGCAGAGATTTGTCTGATCACTGAATATTGTTGCTTAATTTTGCTAGCAAAGGCCTCGCTCAATAGCTGCATAGCATCAGTGTCTTCAGTGACTCCGTGGTGTGAGGACGGGTGTGGCGCTCGCTCCGAAACAAAGTGCCTATTGTTAGAAAGAATGTACCTCTAACCTAAATGGGTACCCACTCTCGTCCTGAGTATTCAAATGTGATTTAAATACCCCATATATAAAAATAATCAAACTAAAAGCATAATATTCCCTCAAAAGCGTGAGAGTATTCAACCCTCGTTTACACAACGTCCGCACTCCCTCAATCTTCAAGATGACTAACAAACGACGCAGTACCAGCAACAGCACCAACAACAGCACCAACAACAGCAGCAACAACAGCACCGAATTTCAACCGAAGTTTGGTCAATACCCTGATGTGTCTAGCCTAACGAAAGGCGGTAAAGAAGTGGTCTCTGTCTTAATAAAATACTTCGATTCAGTGATGACAAAATTTAATAGTGATATTGAAAAAATGCAAAATGAAATAAGCCACCTTAAAACGCTATTTGGAACAAAAGAAGCGGAACACAAAAAAATTCTCGATGAACAGAACAAGAAAATGGATAGCTTAACCTCCCGCCTCGACCAGTTGGAAAAAAATAATCAACGCCGAGACATTGAAGACAAAAAATGTACTCTCGTCATTTCTGGAAGGGAAATACCGCAATCTCACGCAAACGAAATCTGTAAGGATACAGTCTGCAAACTCCTGAAGGACAAGATCAACATTGACCTCTCCGACACTGATATGACGTCAGCTACAAGAATGGGGAAAAAACCAGTAACTGGGAACGTAGATCAAAGAAACATTGCATTTGAACTAAAAGATTACAACAAAAAACGTGAAATTCTCAACGCCTGCCGAGAAAAGAAACCAAAGTTCTTCTTCATAAATGAATACCTCATACCTTCACGAGCTAACGCCGTGTACATTCTGAGGATGGCCAAAAGGAAATTCCCGGATAAAGTTGGAACCCCAAAAACCCAGGATGGAAACATTTTCATATTTAACCCCGGAAACCCAGATCCAAGACGCCGCGAGATCAACACGCCAGATGACCTCGAGCAATACCTGATGCAACAACTCAATATGACATCAAAACAAGTCATGGGTGACTAGACTAGGTGATCTCCTCAATTTGATTGTCAGTTTTCGTGCTAGTTTAACCCCAATTAGATATCATATCAGCTTATCCTCAACTTGATGTTAGCTTAACCTGAATCTATACGAATGTTTAACAGATGTGTTTGTAAACATTTATGATAGGTGTATGTGAACTTTTGCAACAACGCAATCAGCAATTTTTACCTCCCAATGTTACTGTGATTTTTTTTTCATTTTTTACCACTAAAGTTTTTTTTATTACGCGTAAACCATATTAGCTGATTATATCATTGTCATTAGGTGATCCCCCAAATTCCCTAGACTAGGTGATCCCCTAAATTAGTCAATTTCATTTTCATCCCCTAAATATGTCAACTTCGTATTAATTTAACCTCAATTAGGTATCATGTCAGTAAACCTCAACATGATGCTCGTTCAACCTGAATCTATACAAGTGTATAACAGATGTGCTTGTAAACATTTATGACAGCTGTGTGTGAACTTTTGAAACAACGCAATCAGCAATTTTTTACCTCCCAATGTTACTGTGAATTTTTTCTCTTCTTAACCACTTAAGTATTATTACGCGTAAACCATATTAGCTGATTATATCATTGTCGTTGTAATCTTCTTATAACCTGATAATCGCTTCTGCCCTCCACTGCCATCGTACAACCATATTAGCTGATTATATCATTGTCGTTGTAATCTTCTTATAATCTGATTATATCATTGTCGTTGTAATCTTCTTATAATCTGATTATATCATTGTCATTATAATCTATCAGCAATTTTTCACTTACCAATATTACTGTGAATTCTTCCTTATTTACCACCACAGTTATTATTACGCGTAAACCATATTAGCTGATTGTATCATTGTCATCATAATCTTTAAAACTTATTCCCTCTTGTATGTGAACTTATGAAAACGCCCTCAGCAATCTGTTTGCACCAATGTAGTGATATCGAACTCCAATATTATAACAAATAAATAATAGATGTGTGTGTAAACATCTATGACAACTGTGTGTCACATTTTGTAACATCGCAATTAGTAATTTTTCACCAACCAATGTTACTGTGAATTCTTCTCTATTTACCACTACAGTTATTATTACGCGTAAACCATATTAGCTGATTGTATCATTGTCGTCATAATCTTTAGAAATTTATTACCTGTTGTATGTGAACTTGCGAAAACGCCCTTAGCAATCTGTTTGCACCAATGTTGTGATATTGAACTCCATTATCACTCGCTCATGGACTGAGTTTGTGTGTACTCACGAAATCGCGCTAGATTTTTCTTTTTTACTCTATTCTCTCTTACTTAATTAGCTACTTTTTAGACTGAAATATCCCTTTAAGCTTGACTCTGTATTTCGTCTTAAGCTCTATAGTACCTAATTCTTACTTTTACTTATTTTAAATGACTGATCACCCTGTAATATTTGAGGAAATCGATCCAGATTTCAATCATTTGAACAGAATATATCCAAACCTAAACGACTCTCAAGAGTGTAGGTATACTAATATATCAGAATTCAACGAAACTATACGAATAACTGACCGAGATTTATCACTCCTGTGTTGGAACTGTAGGTCACTCTATCCAAAATTGGAAGAGATACAATGTACTATTACTGAACTTAAATATAACCTAGACGTGATTAGCTTCACCGAAAGCTGGCTAGATGACTCGACTAAAGACATGATTCGATTTGAAAATTATCATAGTTACCATTCGCTAAGAAAAAACCAGCGGGGCGGAGGCATCAGCACATATATATCTAACCACATAGACTCGAGAACCATAGCAAGTGCAACCATGAATCAGGATCATATAGAATCACTCTTCGTAGAACTTTTTAGAGATGGTAAACGCATTGTGCTTGGAACGGTGTATAGGCCTCCTACAGCCTGTCCTATATCCTTCCTGAATGAATTGAATCGTATTATTTCTCAGTTCAACAGGCCCTTATACAATGACATAATAATATGCGGTGACTTCAATTCTGATCTACTGAAACATGAAAGCCATGAACCAATCTCTAATTTCCTAACTACCTTTCAGTCTCAATCCTTCCTTCCGATCATTACAAAGCCTACACGAATAACCTCAGAGTGTGCTACGCTGCTTGACAATATCTTTATGACAGACCCTAGTGATTTTCTTGCTGGAATAATTACTTCTGACTTATCAGATCACTTCCCAGTTTTTCTTATTAAGAAAAATGTCTATATTGCTTGCACCAAGGCACGGGCTGAAACTTACTCATATCGTAAAATAAACGAATCAAATCTTGAAGAAATGCGCACCGTTCTAGAAGAATCAATGCCTACATTGCACATCTCTCAACAAAACAATAATACTACGAGCATTGATGAAGCAGTAGTAAAGTTGACTGAAACTATAATGACCGCATACAATCAGTGTTGCCCAATTGTAACTCGTACAGTTACCCCGAAAAATAAACATAAGCCCTGGATTACCAGAGACATCGTGATAAATATAAAGAAACGTCAAGCGTACCTAGCCCTCCTTTGCGAAGGACGAATATCTAGAGAAACATATAACCGATTTAGAAACTATGTAACAAACCAGATAAGAATATCAAAAAAGAACTACTTTACGCTCAAGTTTACTCAATTCAAAACTGACGTTAAAAAGATTTGGCATCTCCTTAACTCCTGCTGTAAACCGAATAATGCCGATAAAAAGAAAATTGAATATGTTGTTCAAGATAATGTAAAATATCATGAGAAGAAAGAAATTGCTAATCTCTTTAACAACTTCTTCGTAAACGTAGGGAAAACAATAGCTGATGGTATTCCAAGTGAACCTACTGATCACCTGGAATTTATGGATCATATTCGAGAACCCAACTCCTTTTTCTTTACGCCTACAAACTCCTCCGATGTAATTACGTGCATAAACAACATGAAAAATAAATCGAGTGGGTTACAAACGTTTCCGACTAAAGTACTTAAAGTTATTGCTGACATTGTAGCCCCACTGATATCAAATATTATTAACCAGTCTCTCTTACTAGGCACTTTCCCGAACTCCCTCAAAGTTGCTAGAGTAACCCCTATCTTTAAAAGTGGTGAAAAAACCTGTGTAAACAATTATCGACCTATCTCCTTTCTACCAATTATTAGCAAAGTATTCGAAAAGATTGTGTATAAAAAAGTGTACTCTTATTTTGAACAAAAATCATTTCTTTACGATAAACAATACGGTTTTCGCTCTAAAAAATCAACAACACAGGCTATATTAAATCATTTACAATTCCTCTATTCTAATATAGATGAAGGAAAGCCTGTCTTCTCTGTATTTCTTGACTTCCGAAAAGCATTTGATTGTGTGGACCATAAAATACTATTATCGAAACTACACTGTTATGGCATTCGAGGGATTGCCCATGATTGGTTCAGATCATACCTAACAAATCGGAAACAATACGTTGTCATTGACGACGCAAAATCAGACCCACAGACAATTAGCCATGGAGTTCCACAAGGATCTGTTCTCGGGCCTCTCTTGTTTCTGATTTTTATCAATGATATTGTAAAATCTACATCATTCCTCAAATTCATACTTTTTGCCGATGACAGTACGCTTTCTGCGGTCCTTCCGAACCAAAATCCTGCTATGATTGTGGAGAGTATAAATACTGAACTTCACAAGGTTTCATCGTGGCTCAAAGCTAATAGAATAAGCCTAAATATCGATAAAACAAATTATATTACTTTCTCATACAAGAAAGATGTATCTCTCCCATGCATTAAAATTGGCGAAGGTGAAATCGAAGAAACCAACTCATGTAAGTTTCTGGGCATCATAATAGATAAACATCTGACCTTCAAAGAGCACATCACTCATATTAGTTCTAAATTATCAAAATCCATCGGAATCCTAAATAAAGTTAAAAATTTTCTGCCTGAAACAGCTTTACAAATGCTCTACCGAACGCTCATTTCTCCATACTTGCAATACGGAATAGAAGCATGGCACGGAACTGATAAAAATATAACCAACAAAATTTTTACTCTGCAGAAAAGGGCTGTCAGAGCGGTAAAGAACCTAGAATATAATGCTCACACAAATGATTCTTTCAAAAATTTACAAATACTTAAACTTTCGGATCTATACAAAATCTCCATCTGTAATTTCATTTACAAAACATTAAGAAATGATGGCGACAATAGCCTAAGACAATTATTGACTGCGCAAACTGGTCATCACGACCATTTAACCCGAAATAGAAGTAAATTCATGCTTCCTTATTATTCAAAGGCCAGGTCGCAACACAGTATTCTCTTCGTTGGAACCAAAACTTGGAACTCTATACCTGCAGAGATCCGTGAATGTAATTCGTACAAAGTATTCAAAAGACATCTTGAGTCTCACTTCCTATCAGAATACTAGTAGTGTAAGATCACCGTGTCGAAATCTTGCCTCCTACATGTAACTAATGATAATGTCATAATGTAACTTGCCTTGTGTACCATAACCAATCTTCTCTCTGCTCTTGAATCGTTTTATCGAACATACTGTTAAATATAGCCGACTTGTAAAATATCGAGTTAATCATCTCAATGATCAGTCTAATGCGAAACTAGGTTAAGTGAACTAGGTTAAACTTTTGTACACCCTAGAATAGCGTGATGGTAGGATGCCCTAGAAGTCGCTGAACTTATTCGGGCCCACAGGTAGCTATACTCAAATTTGACCATTGTACTAGACTTAAGTAAAACTCTACCTCTGTATCACCTACCTCTGTATCTCCTGTGGTAAATAAATTGTTTAAAAAATTGTTTAAATCACCGTACACAGTAGAAGTTAGGACGATGGAATCAATGATCTGCTTGGCAGGACCGGCTACCCTTTGTTTGAGATAAGAGTTCTTCTCAAATTGAGTCAGATTAAATTTAGCAAGAATGGCTTCAAATGAAGAACTAAATTTCTCGAACAGCTCAGGTTGGCCATTAAATTTCGGAAGCTCTATTTCAGGTAATTTCAGTTTGGTTAACTGGGAAAAATTGCCCCTAGGCTCACTTAGAGGTGAGTTAATTTCGCTGAGCTTGCACTTCAGACGGGACAAAGTGAGACAAAGTTTATCAGAATAAGCCTCGCAGAGCTCGATTTGATCAGAATGCTCTTCGGATGCCCAAATATCGTTGGCTAACATCCATTCTTCTATGGCAGTGTCAAGTTCAAATAGTGATACTTTTAGAGACTCCAATTTATCAACATTGAAGGAAATATCAGCCTCCTCAAAAGGAGGATTGAGCTCTATGCGATTAATAGTTTTAGTGAAAGATTGCCTCCTAGCACTTCTTTGTTTCACTTTCACTTTTAGTGGAAGATCTTTACTTTTATCAAGCTGAGACTCTAGTTTAGATTGAAGTTCCGAAGAACGTTCAAGAATAGCATCCGTAGCCATGCCGGAAAATTAGAATAGTAACAATCAAGTACCAGTGCAAGATACAATCGGCTAAGAGGTAAAATATATATGCAATAGAGACTAATCACAGAACGACCACCCGCACACAAAGACGTACTCACGAGCCGAAGAGAAGCAACGCGCTGCGGACCAGGACAGTGAGGCAGGCGTCTTAGGACACGAATCCGGTTCGAAGGACCATAGCAAATAAATTGGGATCGCAGTGTAAAGGATCAAGAAATAGTACCGTATCATAAATCTATTTGCTTCTGCGAGCAAGTTGTCAAGAATTTTAAACTGTGCGGAAGCTTTGCGCTTGGCGGCAATGGTACGAGTTGGGGGCAGGCTACACGAGCAGCCACCTCACCCCCCAGGCCCGCCGCTCGCCGTTCCAACTCAATCCACAATCCAAGAACTATAAATCGAGCCGGAACTTTGCGCTTGGCGGCAAATGGTACGAGTTGGGGGGCAGGCTACACGAGCAGCCACCTCACTGCCCAGGCCCGCCGCTCGCCGTTCCCTCCTCGAGTCTCCAAGCACTGGAAGTAAAGAATGAGAGTGAACATACAGGTACTTGATCCTTAATTGCCTGAAAAAGAATTTACAAAATTAATTTTAGTTTGTTTGATGAGCCACCATCAAACGCGATCCATCAATATATTGCTCAGAATAATGCGTGATAATGGTTCGAGTCCTAAAGGAAATCTCCATGATATAACTGGCAGGGGTTCGGAAACTTTAGGGGTTTGGCAAGTCCGGCAAGCTTCCTCACCTCAAGGCATAACGCCACGAGATGTAGATCCCCTGGTAGTGGATTTACGTCCGCCTGTCCCCAGTCTGGTAAGTGGACGCAGCGTGGAAGTCAAGCGCCTTCAGCAGGTAAGTGTGGAGCAGCGTGGAAGTCAAGCGCCTCCAGCAGGTAAGTGTGGAGCAGCGTGCTCCCCGTAGATTACGTAGGATATGGCATTAAATGAGCAGTTTACGCCGATGGTGGTGGTCGATTGGAGGTCTGCGAAAAGTCTGATTATTCGGTGCTAATGCACGCTTAAGTATACTTCTTATCGATCGTCAGTCGCTAAGAAGAACGGAAACTGCCGGGCCAAGAATTTGTTCCCTACATCCTGCCCTTTAAATCATGAAAATAATTTTACTAACCTGATGTTCTTAAATCTAGCTTAAATCTAATAGGCGAGCTGGCAGAAGAAAATAAACAAGGCAGCTCGCCGAACTAAGGCTAGAAATTCGTACATGTCCATTGAATTGGAATATCATGAAAATTTTAGTACATGAATGCAGTTTCCATGATTTATTTCTATGTACGAATTATGAGCAACGTTTTCCTCTTGAATTTCAATGAAACACAAGAAATATAGTGCATAAAATTATAAAGAAATATTACAGTTCATTTGAGTACTCAGTCATATTGAGTTCTCACCAACTTTTTTCGTCCGATTCGTTTGAAAATTGGTCAGTATATGCATTTTTTGAAAGTAAAGCTTATTTACTATGTTCACTTTTTCGATTCAGGCCCAAGTTTTTTATTATTTTTCGAAAAATTCGTGTTTTGGTACATTTTTACGTACATTTCAAACCGTATCAACTCTCAGAGTTTTGATGCTAGAACGAAACCAAAGGCAGTTTTAGAATCCTTGAACCATTTCTAACAAACTAGAATAGTCAATTATCCAATTCAATTTTTTTCAAAATTTTTTCAATTTTTGAAAAACAAGAATAATTTTTTGAGTTTAGAGCAATATATTTTTTCCAAAAATTTGAATTTGAAAAAAAAGACAATATTCGTTTGTTAGAAATATTCCAAGGGTTTCTAGCGTCCGTAGCGCCATAAAATTTCATGGCACAATAACCCAACCCCTAATGATCCTTTTTCAACAAAAAAAATTGGGTCAAAAAATGATGTTTATCGGTCCCCTTTGGACCTCCCGTGGGGGGGTTTTTAGCGTCCGTAGCGCCATAAAATATCATGGCACAATAACCCAAACCCTAAGGATCCTTTTTCAACAAAAAAAAAATTGGGTCCATAAATAATGTTTATCGGTCCCCTTTGGACCCCCCGTGGGGGGATTTCTAGCGTCCGTAGCGCCATAAAATTTCACGGCACAATAACCCACCCCCTAAGGATCCT
The DNA here is from genome assembly GCA_030386875.1 of Morinoia aosen. Classification (NCBI taxonomy): domain Eukaryota; kingdom Metazoa; phylum Arthropoda; class Malacostraca; order Amphipoda; family Talitridae; genus Morinoia; species Morinoia aosen. Next base: position 92,773,180 of record CM059579.1, on the reverse strand, counting down.
TTTCAACATAAACACGCATTTCCATTCGGTGACCCAATTTGGCCCGGGATGGTCTTAATGCTATTTAGCCACTTCAATGCAATTTAGCCACGTCAGTGCTATTTAGCCACCTTAATGCTATTTAGCCACATCAATGCTATTTAGCCGCCTCAATGCTCCTTAACCACCTCAATGCTCTTTAGCCACGTCAATGATATTTAGCAATGTCAATGATATTCAGCCATCTTAATGCTATTTAGCAACCTCAATGCTATTTAACCACGTCAATGCTATTTGGCCACCCTGATGCTATTTAGCCACCTGAATGCTATTAAGCCACGTCAATGCTATTTAGCCACCTTAATGCTATTTAGCCACCTCAATGCTATTTAGCGATATCAATGCTATTTAGCCACCTTAATGCTATTTAGCCACCTCAATGCTATTTAGCCACGTCAATGCTATTTAGTCACCTTACTGCTATTTCGCCACCTCATAGCTATTTAGCCACGTCAATGCTATTTAGCCACCTTAATGCTATTTAGCCACCTTGATGCTCTTTAGCCACGTTAATGCTATTTAGCCACATTAATGCTATTTAGCCACCTCAATGCTATTTAGCCCCGTCAATGCTATTTAGCCACCTCAATGCTATTTTGCCACCTCAATTCTATTTAGCCACGTCAATGCTATTTAACCACTATAATGCCGTTTTGCCACCTCAATGCAATTCAGCCACGTCAATGCTATTTAGCCACCTTAATGCTATTTAGCCACCTTAATGCTATTTAGCCACATCAATGCTATTTAGCCACCTTAAGGCTATTTAGCAACCTCAATGCTATTTAGCAACGTCAATGCTATTCAGCCACCTTAATGCTATTTAGCCACTTCAATTCCATTTAGCCACGCCAATGCTATTTAGACACCTTGATGCTATTTAGCCATCTCAATGCAATTTAGCCACGTCAATGCGATTTAGACACCATAATGCTAATTAGCCACTTTAATGCTACTCAGCCACGTCAATTGAATTTAGCCACCTTAATGCTATTCAGCAACCTCAATGTTATTTAGCTACGTCAATGCTATGTAGCCACCTTAAGGAGAGCGTCCCCCTTATGAATCCATGCTTTTGAGATTTCATGAGAAACTGGGATTTTTGCTGCTAGAATAAGTGTAAGAGGTCAGGTACATCCTGTGAAAAAATGGGACTCTTACGTTCACTCGTTCGCCCGCTACGGGGGTTCAAAGAATGGGGGGGAGGGGAGAAGGAAGTTGTATTTTATCATGTTACACCTCTCCAATGGCATTTTCTTCACGGCGCAAAGTTGCTATGTCATCTCCTATGGCTCTGGATTACTCTATAATGATTTCAGGGGTCTAACTTGAACCAAAAATTTTACAAAATTTTTTATTTGAATGGTTTATGTTTCTTTGTTTTCTTATAATGTAAACAATGGTTTTTGGGGTTTCAAACAACTTCTCCTCCAACAGTTTTTAAGCTACGGTAATGATTTTGGTATCATTGGATGCGGGAAGACACGGGCTTTTAGGGTAAGTAAAATTTGTTTCTTCAAATTTCCATTTTCAACAAGAAAATGTGCAAAAATAGGAAAAAAATGTACTTTTTCGGTAATGTACAATTATATGACGTCATAACTCATGAGCAATAAATAATTTTGGAATGAATTTTAATTACCATAGAAGTCCGTGTTTTTCCGCATCCAATGATACCAAAATCATCACTGTAGCTCAAAAACTGTAGGAGGAGCAGCATTTTTTTCTTATAAATAGGTTTAATAAAAAAAGTAAGTTTTCAAGACGTTTGTCGTTATAACTCCGAAGTTTACAAAGCTAGAGCAGTGTGGTTTGCTGAATTTTTGAGTGAAATATGTGCTCTAAAGTTATATTAGCGTTGATTTTCGAAAAAAAAATTTGTGAAACTTTTTCCGTAGACTTTTTACCATAAAATTACAAATTTGAAACCCCCTTTTTCAAAAAAGTTTATAAATTCGGAATGAACTCATATTCAAAAAACGGCCTAATAAGATTTGGGAGCACACAATTTACTTTCAAATGCAACAAACCACATTGCTCTAGCTTTGTAAATTTCGGGGAAACGCAACGCATGGTATATATATATATATATTTAATTATCATGAATAAATATTTTTATATGGCCTAGGGCAAAAAACTTGTCTTGATAAAAGTTGTTAGGAATCTAGAGATCTAGTAGTCTGCAAATTTTCATAGATGTAAGTCCAATAGAAAAAAATCTACGGTTGGAGTCTAAATGCTCCCCTAAATAATTTTTTGAATCCAGTTCAATCTGTACTACCTGTTATTGATGATGTCATTTCTCAAGTCGGAGACGCTAAGTTTTTCTCAAAAATTGATTTGTCTAACGCGTTTTTGCAAACTCCGCTGGACGAAGAATCAAAGAAAGTTACGACCATTACCACCTCTGAAGGTCTATTTATGTACAATTACTTACCCTATGGTCTACGTGCAAGCCCCGGCATTTTTCAAGCATTCATGAATAGGACTCTTTCTGGCATCGATAACATCATTGTGTACCAGGATGACCTCCTCATTTTGACCTCTTCATATGATGCTCATTTGGAAGTTCTTGACAAGGTCCTGTCTGTCCTCAAAAACGCTGGAATTCGCTTAAATCTGAATAAATGTGCCTTTCTAACTGATCGTGTGTCTTATCTAGGGTACGTTTTCGATAACAAGGGGGTTCACCCTAACTCTGAGAAAGTAGAAACTATCCTCAATGCTCCTGTTCCTAAAAACCTCAAACAGTTGCAAGCTTTCATCGGATTGTGTAATTTCTATAGTCGTTTTGTACCCAACTTTTCTAATGTCATGCATCCTCTGTATTCGCTGCTTAAGAAAAATGTACAGTTCCGGTGGACTCCAGAACAGGATAAAAGTGTACAGAAAATCAAAGACATTTTTCGTTCGCATAAACCTCTAAAGTTGTTTGATCCCAACCATGAAACTCTTCTTGAAACTGATAGTTCGGGTTATGGAGTTGCTGCCATACTCATGCAACGCGTTAGTCCTTCTCATGATTGGTGTCCGGTTCAATTTGCTTCGAGATCTCTAAATAATGCAGAACAAAACTACTCTAACATCGAAAGAGAGAGCATTAGTGTTGTTTTTGGCGTGGAGAAATTCAAAAAATTTCTACTTGGTGCTAAGTTCATTATTCATAATGATCAAAAACCTCTTTGTAAACTTTTTGCACATAACAAGGGTGTACCTCTCAACTGTTCCGCTTGAATTCAAAGATGGGCTCTCAGACTTTCCCAGTTTGACTACGTTTTCAACTATTCGAAAGGTAAATGTAACGTAAATAGCGATTGTCTCAGTAGGCTGCCACTACCCACGACTGTAAAAGAGCTAGAACCGTACGAAATGATTTTTGCTGTGAATTCTCTTGATAAAACTCCTGTCACGTTTGAAAATATAAAAACTCATACTGATATGGATAGAGAACTATGCCAACTTAAACAATACATAAAGTTTGGCATGCCTCCTAAACCTAATCCTAATTTGTCTAAATTTAAGAACCTGCCACCTCAGATGACCATCATGAAAGGTTGTACACTTTATAAAGAACGGGTTTTTATTCCCAAGTCATTGCATAGTTTAGTCCTTGAAACATTTTATGATGGACATCCTGGCATTTGTGGCATGAAATCGTTGGCCAGATCTGTTATTTGGTTTCCCGGAATGGACAAAACTATTGAAGACATCGTAAAATGTTGTTCCCAATGTCAATTAAATCGAGCAAAACCTATGTCTAGAAATGTAGAATGGCCCACTCCTTCTCGTTCTTTTCAACGCATTCATGTCGATCACTTTTTCTACGAGAATAAAATTGTTTTCATTGCTGTAGATGCATTATTTATATATATTGAATGTGAAGTGGTACCATCCACGAGTGTGTCAGATACTGTCGATGCGTTGAGAATGATTTTCAGCAGAAACGGGTTGTGTGATGTGCTCGTAAGTGACAATGCTTCTACTGTTTCATCTCAAGACTTTAAAGATTTTCTTATTTCCAACGGCATTGAGCACCTCACACCTCCGCCCTACTCTCCAGCAAACAATGATCAAGCTGAGAGGGGGGTAAGAGTCATTAAAGACTTGTTGAAAAACTCTCGTCTTCCGAATCGTTCAAATCCCGTCTAGCGAAAGTATTATTTCAATCGCATTGTATTCCGCATAGTGTTACAAAAATTGCTCCCTCTGTTGCGCTGAACAATCGTAAATTTGTTACTTCCAAAGATAGAGTTCATCCTAAATTTTCTCTGTCCAGGTCTAAGCCTATGTATGTAACTCAATTTGATGTCGGTGATCATGTTCTTGCCCTGAATTTAAGAAATGGTCCCAAGTGGTTGAAGGGAATTATTGTTTGTAAAGTTGCTGTTAATATCTTTCATGTTCAAATACTAGCATTAAATGTAATCTGGAAGAGACATTCAGATCAGCTGTTGCACAGTAGTTTGGAATCTACCGGGAGTGGGGCAGCAGAGACTCCTGCCTTCCAGCCTGTTAGCAGCTCACCTGTGCAGAATGAACCTCGTAGATCAGGTAGAATAAATAAACCTGTAATACGAATAGGTTGTTGAGTTCCTCATTCCCTTTGTCATATATTCATCTAAAGGGAGGGAAGTTGTTGTATAGTGACGCACTGGTGGTGTTAATGGGAGTTCCGGCGGTGGAGATTTATGAGTCTCGCTCGGCACGGTCACATATATAGATAGGGCATCCGCCGGAAGAGCCGATGGGCGCCTGGCGTTTACGAGCACCGGGTAGGTCGGAAGCGCCCCTATTGCCGGCGCCGGAAATGACGCCGTTCATTGTCACGAACTAGACTTAAGAGCAAGCTGTGTGAACTACAGAGTCAGTACAATATTAGAAGTCCTGCTGTGCGTTTTGCTATCCAGCTGCCTGGTTTACGGCTAGGCGAACCGAGCTACAAGTTCTGTTCTATAAACCTCAAATCGTGCTGAAATACAAAGATACTACAATTACACACGGAATTTAGTTTTTTATTCACATGTTCTTAACATATTGAAGAAATTAAATCAATGGCGCACACTCCGCGGTCACGTGAACAGCTTCCCATCTTGGTTGGTAATTACAAGCAGCTGCCACGCTTGTGCATAACAAAGCTGGATTTGTATAACGAAAGATGGGCAAAAAACTTGCCAACAGACAGGAAAACAACGACCAAACTTTTCCATTATCAGTATTAGCACAAAAATACAGACATTGAGGGGACAACATCGGAGAGAAGCTCCTACTATGAAGAAATCTGCGACACCATGCATTGGAACTGAGGGAATTTGTGCAACCAACATTTGGGGTCGTGACATACTGACATGGATGGTACAGATGAAATAATTTCCGTCCCCGCTACTCGCCAGATCTTGCACCGGCTGCAGTGACGTCACTGTGCACTTAAACTGCTCCGTTCTATACGTGAGGAACAGTAACACTTAAGGCGACGTAAGATTGCAACTTGAAGACTAGTTAAACAATCCTTATGTTGAGATCCAACTGCAGTATATATATATATTTATACATATATATAGTTTCCATTTTTCAAAATTTTTGGGATCAGCAAAGACAAAATTAATTTTTTGACCCAAGCTCTCGGCTAGATTAGCTCTAGCCGTCATCAGGGGAACGATGTATTTTTAATCACTACCAAGACGTCCTTTATTTTAACAATTGAGACATATATATAGGTTGTCGCAGTCACCCCTTAAACTACTTCCGTCCCGTTTTCTATGTCCGTGTGTAAACCTCATGTGGAGAGCGACCGAGCTCCATCTTCTTGTTCCCGCCGTCATGCCAGACGGACGTACAGTACAGTAGTTCTTAGTTTAACTATTGTGTTTGATTACCCCACACCTCATACTTGTAATCGTTGCCGTACTCCATATATCCATGATGGAACGAGGCCTCTCTGGTCTAGCAGGTTATGGGCCCAGTAACCTAACTTTTGATGGCAATGACGAAAGGTATGAGTTGTGGGAAGTGAAATTTCGGGCCTATCTAGATTTGAAATCGTTGGATGCCGTCCTTGAGGGCGGAGTATCAAGTCTGGATGTTGAGAAGAACAAGCAAGTGTTCTCCGAGCTTGTGCAAAGGCTCGATGATAAAAGTCTCTCGTTAATAATTAGGGACGCCTATGGAGATGGAAGAAAATCTATGAAGATTCGGCGTGATCATTACCTCGGTAGCAGTAAACCGAGAATTATTTCCCTGTATTGCGAGTTGGCCGCGCTAAGGATGAGAAATGGCGAGACGGTTACCGACTACTTGCTACGGGCAGAGACAACTGCATCCTACCTGAAGAAAACCGGCGAAAGTATCAGCGATGGACTGATAATCGCCATGATTATCAGGGGATTGCCAGCTGCTTACAACGCGTTTTCTACCGTCATCACGCAAATTGACAGTACAGAATTGAATTTCCAAAAATTCAAATCGTCGCTCAAGAGTGAAGAGGAAACAAAGAAGACCCGACAAGAGTACAGTGAAAGTGAAGAAAGAGTTATGAAAGTGAAAGATTCTAAAATTACTTGTTACTGATGTGGTAAGTCAGGTCACAAGAAATTTGAGTGTAAAAGTCACAGTGCAAAGAAAAATCGGTGGTGTTATATTTGTATAAGTGCATCTCATGACACCTATTTTTGCCGAAAGGAAGATACCGTGAAAGCAATGGCTACTGGTAGCAAAGATGTGAAAAACTCTTTTTTTTGTAGGGTATCAACAGACTTGGAAAGTGCTTCTGTTGTAGACAGTGCAAAGTTACTGGTGGATTGTGGAGCTACTGCTCACATTATTTGTGATAAATCTAAGTTTTTATCTTTAGATAAAAGTTTCGATCCTAGTAAGTATTTCGTTGAATTAGCGGATGGTTCTAGAATGAACAATATTGTAGATTGTAAAGGTGATGCGAGAATTACCCTTACTGACGCTAAAAATTGGAAAAACAATGTACTTTTAAAAAATGTTCTTTGTATTCCTAGTTTTAAGCAGAATATTTTTTCTGTCCAGGCTGCTATTGATCAGGGTGCATCATTTAATTTCAGTCAAAATGTTTCAAAGTTGTTTCCTTCAGATGGGACTCAATTTAATATTAAGAAATGTGGTAAGCTGTATTATTTAAATTCTGTCAGCTCTGTTGACTCTCTTAATGCTGTTAGTGAACACACTCTGGAGGAGTGGCACAATATTTTTGGGCATTGTAATGTAAAAGACGTGTTAATCCTAGAAGGTATTACTAAAGGAATGAAAATCACCAGCAAGCATAATTTCGGTTGCGAAATCTGTGTCCAGGGTAAAATGTGATAGCATAGAAACAGAGACCCTGATGAAAAATCTAAGAAACCTTTAAAGCTAGTCCATAGCGACCTAGCTGGACCTATAAGTCCTACCTCTCTCGAGAACTCTATGTATGTCATGTCTTTTGTAGATGATTTTTCAGGCCATTTTTTGTGTATTTCCTGAAAAACAAAAGTGATTCTGTTGGAGCATTCACGAAATTCTTGGCTGATTCTGCTCCATTTGGCTCCGTTAAACGTTTAAGAACAGATAACGACATAGAGTATTTCTCGAACTTGTTCAAAGCTGTTGTCACGGAGAACAAAATAAAGCATGAATTTTCAGCTCCGTACTCTCCCCATCAGAATTGGACCGCTGAGAGATCTTGGAGATCATTGTTTGAGATGGCTAGGTGTTTGTTGCTTCATGCAAATTTGCCAAAAGAATTGTGGAATCATGCCGTCAGAACAGCTGCTTACATTAGAAATAGGTGTTTCAACAAAAGGAAAGGCAAAAATCCGTTTGAGATGTTGACGAACAAGAAACCCGACATGGGTAATATTCACATTTTTGGATCAAAGTGTTTTGCCATGGTTCAGAACCCAGGAATGCTTGACCCTAGGTCAGAGCAGAGTATTTTTGTTGGATATGACCCGTGCAGCCCTGCTTACATGATTTATTTCCCTGAAACTCGTCAAATAAAAAGAGTAAGATGTCTCACATTCTGCGATAAAATTTCTAGAAATGTGGTGGATGAGGATGAGTTCATTGCTGTAGATTATCCTGCTGAGCTGAAACAAAATGAGAAGGCTGACAAGGCTAAGGCTGAGTTGAAACCTAGGACTGTCCCAGAAGTTATTCAAAATGAAACTCATATAGATACAGAGCCCACTAGAAGATTTCCTTTGAGAGAAAAGAAGCCTCCAGCTTATTTAAAAGATTATGTTGACCCAGATGAGTTGGATATCACTAATCATTTTGTTGATTATTGCTACAGAGCAAGCAGTATCCCTAAGTCTTACTCTGAGGCAATTTCATGCTCAGATTCTGTTAAGTGGCAAAAGGCAATGGATAATGAAATGGCTGCACCAGCCAATAATGAAATGTTTGAATTTGTTGAAAAGTCAAAAGATAGATCTGTTATTGGGGGACGATGGGCCTAAAGTGTTAAATCAGGCCCCAATGATCAGGAAACTTTCAAAGCTCGTAATGTAGCCAAGGGATATTCCCAAGTAGCCTATGTAGACTTCAAAGAAACTTTTTCTCCAACAGCACGTCCAACTGCTGTTAGAATGCTGATGGATATTGCTGTGCAGAAGTCATACATTGTGAACCAGATGGAGATGTGCGCAGCTTATCTTGATGCAAAAATAGACAGTGATGTTTTTGTTGAACAGCTTGAGGGATTTGTTAAACTTGACAAAAATAGAGAGAAGTTAGTCTGCAAACTTAAAAATCTTTGTATGGCTTGAAGCAAAGTGGCCGTAACTGGAACAATCTCTTGCATCATTTCCTTGTTGGGCAAAATTTTGTTCAATCTCTTAGTGATACTTGTGTCTATGTCAGGGAAAGCGACTCTGGAAAAGTGATTATTATTGTATAGGTTGATGATTTAATTTTGGCCTCTTTTAACGCTGTTGCATTGAAGGAAGTCAAGTCACTATTGTCAAATAAATTCAAAATGAAAGATCTTAGTTAAATTTCATGTTTTTTGGGCATTGAATTTTATGTGAAGCAGGACTCAATTGAGATCAAGCAGTCAAAGTATGTTGCCCTGACTTATGGTGTGCAGGATGGAATTTTCATCAAACAGCTACTATGTGATATGGATGGATATGACGAACCTGTTGAAATTTTTGTGGACAATAGAGGTGCTATTGACCTAGCCAAAAACCCTGTCCATCATCAACGCTCAAAACATATAGACACAAGGTTTCATTTCATTCGATCAATTATTCATGACAAAAAAGCAGTTTTGAGCTTTGTTCCTTTTGAGGAAAACATGGCTGACATGTTCACAAAGCCTGTTACTAGACAGTAGTTGCTCAAGTTTAAAGTGTGTGTTTAATTCTGAGTTACTGTGTCTGACGTGTGTCTAGTTTAACTTTGTGTACATCATTCTTTGAGTACAATACTCCTAACGATATTGCGGACTATGCATTATTAGGGCGTAAGGGTAAAATAAAATCCGTTATTTGTGGATGAATTTCTCTGAAGTTTTCACAGTAGTTGTGAAATGATGAAAAGATCAATTGTTATATCGAAAAAATTTTTGTATCTGCACTTTTTTTATTGTTTTTTTTCGAAAAATATGATAAACTAGGTTTTTTTTAAATCTATCTTCTTCTACAATTTTGAAGTTACAGAACCATTACTTCGTTTTTAGATTGCTTATATGTCTGTATAACCAGAAGGGGTAGGGAATTTCGATAACTTTTTTTGAGAATTTTGGGAATTTTTTTTAAAAAAGGTGATTTTTTTTTATGTCGTGTAATTTTCAAAATTATAGATGTATAAAAAAATGGTACCCCTTATGGATACACCTTGCTAAGCCCTATCGAATGGTATATAAACCATTCTTGTAGCTCTAAAATTGTGGAAGAAGATACATTTGAGAAACCAGTTATCATGTTTCCAGAAAAGCGTGTTTTTCACAAATAAAATTGTTTTTCTTTTTATCTTTTGAACTACAAGATTTTCTACAATGAACTCTTGAGCGTTTGTAGCTCTTTTCAAGCCCTTTCGATTGATGTAATTTACATTGCTGTAGCTCTGTAACTCTGGGAAAAATATACAACAAAAGACAATACGTGTAATTCTTCAAAACAACCACTTTTTTTATTTTTTCATTTTTTTTCGACCAAAATACTTTTTTTTCAAGTCAACACCTCTGTTTTGTAGCTCTTTTTAAGCCCTTTGGATTGATGTGCTCGCCATAGCCGTAGCTATGATATTGCAGCTGTCATCGAGCTATGAATGAAAGCTGCGGTATCATATATACGGCAGAGTTGCTAAAATCTGAAATTGTCGAAAATTAAGAAAAACGTATTAAAATGTTTCGTTTGTATAATTCAAGCACTTTGAGTAGCCCGTGAACGAACTATATTGCCATTCCCGCAGAGAAACACGCTCAATTGACCCCAATAATGAGGGGGGTCACGCCACCCCCATCGCTTTCCCCCCTCTGGTGGGCGCACTATTCGGAGTAGACATAAACGGAAAGTACCAATGAAAGCGCAAGAAAATCCTCTATGAGATGCACATAAAAACAGGAAATCAACACATATCCCGATTTCTATCAAGACGGTCCCCAGACGGTCTCCTTAAATATTTTTTGCGTGTCGTGCTCAGTGTAATCTGTTGATTTGGAAATTTTCACTATTCCCTATACCACGTTTCCTGGCATCGAACTCAAAGTATTTTCTTACGGTCATTTGTTGTGCATTCTTCTTTTTGTGGTTTAGGGAACAAAAAAAAACAGACAAGGATTTGATAGAGGTTACCCGTGCTCAGGTTCGGGTATCCAGCCCACCCGCACCTTCTCGTGGTGGTGCCGTTAGTACACTCACTGGGACTACTGTCATTTGTACAACCTGTTGTACTTGGATAGCGACTTGATTATTGAAATAGTTTATCGCCAATCAGAATTATTGTGGGTGGAACCAACGCGGGGGGTGCCTAGGGCACCTCGGTGCTCTAGGTTTTAAATTTCTTTTTCATGTTGGTTTGCTACGCGTTTGTTAGTGTAAGGTGAATAACTAGGTTGTATAACCTACCTAATAAATTATTGTTCAAATTTTTGTGTTGAATTTGTAGTTTTGTCTTAGTTCAAAAACCTAAAATTAGAGGTAAAAACGTCAATTCTGTTCCCGGAGGCCCGCGGCCTCAGGGGTCGGGCAGCACAGGGTCCAATCTCGCAAATTTTTACACCGCCCAACACTCGCCCTCGACCACCAAGCAGCTACAGAAATGTTAGGTTAAATTAATTTAGGTTAGGTTAAGTTAAGTTAGGTTAAGAGGTTAGGTTAAGTTATGTTAGGTTGGGTTAGGTTTGGCCAAGTTCAGTTAGTTTAAGGTTAACTTAAAAAAGTTTAAAAATGCCTGTTTTTGCGTGCCGAGATGGATGGTCGAATAGCCAAACACCAGCAGGCCGTTGTAAAAACTTATTATGATGACTTAATACAGGTTAACTTTGGTATTCCGCTCTAGTATCCGCTTACTAAGTTGTTTTAGTGGTTATAATGGAGTGATTAATAATAAATGCATAACGAATAGATAGGTTAAGAACCTCAGTGGTACTACTTAGTTCAATAATTGGCGCGAATGGCAACTTTATGTAGCTGCTTGGGGGTGGAGGGAGAGGGTTGGGCGGTGTAGAAATTCGCGAGATTGGACCCTGTGCGGTCGGGCATCATGCCCAGAGGAGCGAGAGGCTTGCGGTCCGGGGGTAAGCGTGCGGGCAGCGAACGCAAGTCGGACCCTGGAAAACGAGAAACTTTGCCAAACCCCATAAAAGTCAATCAGGACTCCAGTCAATAGAGAAACTGTTGAATCTACGGGCGCTAACGGTGGAAGATATCAGGCAGAGCGTCATAAGGCTGCGGTCGTGGGTGCAGCGGCCGAGCGAACCACGTCCGAGCGGGTGAGCGAGGTGGAGAGGAGTGTGAACAGGCCGATGCAGAGTCTGGGTGAGATGGGATGTGGCGGTGACGTTCGGGATGATCAGCGTGGCGACCCAGTAACGATGGAAACATCTACGGAGGAGAGAATCAGAAAGGTGGAACTGGCTGTGAGTAACTGTCGGACATCATTGGTAAAATAACAACCCCTCATGAAGGAAAACCAAAACCTGCTTTTTCTCCTGGATCTACCAGGAAGCGAAAATATGAGCCCCTGGACCTCATGAAACTTCCAACCACTGCGACATTCATGCGCTTTTATTGCATGAAATTTAACCCAGAAACTAAACGCAATCTCAATCCGTACGCAATAAAGGCCAGCATCATGAACGCTACTGGACTGCCTCCCAAGTTAATTACCACCAGCGGTAAAGATAGCTTCACGCTCGAAGCAAGGGATAATAAACAGGGACAAGCCATGCTGACCATTACTAGCGTGAATAGCGTGCCCTGCGAAGTCATACTCCACCCAAGACCGAACAAATCCAAAGGACTCATTTACATCAACGAGTACAACATGAGCGACTTTGATGAGTTTGCGGCCGGACTGAAGGAAGCTTCCGACATCAGTAGCGTCATTGACGCTACCGTCATCAAGACCAGACGCGAACAAACCAGCGCCCTTATCCTCGAATTCAACTCCGAAATACCCCCGAGCTATATATATATTCCTGGTGAGCGCGCGGACACGCCAGTTTATCCATACATCGACAAGCCCATGCACTGCTCCAACTGCCAGCTGTACGGCCACACCAAGAAACGCTGCAACAGGCCACCAACCTGCTCCAAGTGCGGCACAGCGGGACACTCAAGTGATCAGTGCATGGAAGCACAAGCCAAATGTCTCCATTGCCGCGGTCCCCACCCAGTGAAAAGCAAAATGTGTCCAAAGCCTACTGAAGAACAGAAAATAGTAGAAATTCAAGCAAAGCACAAAGTAGGCATCCGTCGCGCAAGACAACTTTATCACAACTCTGACGAATACTCTGAAAAAAACATCAAAAACCTTCACCAAGCACTTTCTTTGCAAAATCGATGCAACCGAAAAACGCAAACTTTCACCGTGGAAACTGGAGAAGAGCCTGCAACTAGAACTTGGGACTAAGCCCAACCGTATTTCCTCTAAGGGAAACGATGCGTTTATAATTGAAATCTGCAACTCACGCCAGAGCGACTCTGTTCGCAAAATAAAATCAGTTAATAATATGCCTGTCACCATATCCGAATATTGCCACCCCAACGCAGCCAAAGGACTTGTTTACATATACGAGTACGACCTAACCGATTTTGAGAACTTCCGCAAAGGGCTAAAAGAAGACCATGACCTCTACGATGTGACCAAGGCGACATGGATCCGACCCAAGAACCCACTCGCCCAACCATTGCTACTCACTTTCCGTGGAGACCTCCCAGAATATATAGCAGTGCCAGGCGAACAATCAAAAAGCAAAGTATACGCATACGTACCACGTCCGATGCTTTGTAAAATATGCCTAGAATACGGGCATACACAGGAGTGGTGCTCAAGCAACACCCCAATCTGTACACGATGTGATAACGCGAACCACAGTGCCAGCGAATGTGCCAGCTCCAATATAGATTGTCACCACTGTGGCCCAAATCATTTCACTGGATCCCTGAAAGCATCGAATTCAAATAACACCAAGAAATTGTAACAATACAACACAAATTCAAACATAGTAGAACCAAGCCAAATCTAAGTTGGTTTCAGAATGTCCGCAAGATCGGCGCTCCTTTGTCAGTGCAGTACAAACGACTGCCGCTAACACTGCGTCAAGCCAAACCCCACCGAGACAAGTGGAATCTCCGAGCGCTGCTGCTACTGCTGACAATTCCGTCAAACCTGTAGACGGTAGCACGCGAAAAAAGCAGAAAAACTCCGAACATCAGGAGCGCCCTACATAAAAGAAACAACTAACAGAAGCAGTGTGTATGCATCCCGATACCGGCGAACTGTATACAACATCAATACAAATGACCCCAAATTACGATTCCGCTCTCAGCGATTGTGAAATAACCAGCGAGGACAATCCTGCAGTCAGAAGAGAAACCGAACAAATTTTATACGAATAACAAACAAATTCATCCGCATCCGAGCAATGAACAACCCAGCTTAATTAAAAATAGGAAGACTAATGACACAACGCTTAGACAAGACAAGACAAGAAATTGACAAGAATAAATTTAAAATCACACTGCGTAAAAAAATTCGGTAAAAGGAGGGATAGTTCAGATTTTAGTTTTTCCGACTGATCACCAAAGTACAATAGTGAAACGCAACATTGTTTTCTATCAACAGAGGCAACCGATGGAACATTTGTGCGAGTAGAGGAGAGAAATTTTCTAATTGAGTCGTCTACTAGGCGAACAGGGAACCCATTCTTAACAAAGTAGTTCTTTAAGAACATAAATTCATCGTGAAGGAAACCAAATGTGCTGCAAACACTATAAGCCCTATACAGTAATGTTTTGATACCATTTATTTTGCATTGAAAACAACAAAAGCTAAAAAAGTGATTTTAGTGTGATTTTAAATTTATTCATGTCAATTTCTTGTCAGTTGGATCTTTTTTCAAATTTAAGGATGAACTTATTAAGGGCATGCTTAGCTCGGTTGTATACAAACATAGTTGTACACGATGTGGTGCATCTGAATACGTTGGATCTACATCCCGTAGCCTGCGTATTCGTGTGGCTGAGCATGCTGGACGAAGTCACCGTACTAATAACCTTTTATCAGCATCTTCTCACTCCGCAATACGCACATATGCAGAAAAATGCGACCTGCCTGTTAGACTATCTGATTTTGAAGTATTAGGCCGAGGAAGTAACCCAATAGAACTCAGAATATTAGAATCTCTTTTCACTTATAGACTAAAGCCAAAGCTGAATGATATGCAGTCTGCCTATCCCCTACAAATAGTAAATTCCTAATTTTGTTTGGTAGTAAATGTTTCTAATTTCATGTTTTGTTTTTACCATTGAATTTTCTGAATGATGACTGATTTGCAATCTTAACTTTTACAGTGTTGAGAATGACCACTGCTAGTTGGTCGAAACGTTCATTTTTATCGATTTTATCATCTAATTAGTACAAAATGAGTCTAAGCGTTGTGTCATTAGTCTTCCTATTTTTAATTAAGATCTCCAAGAATTGGAACCATGATTTCTTTAACAACCCAGCTTCAATTATACAATGGAACTGTCAAGGAGTTCGGGCCAAGAAAGACGAACTGCTAGAATTGATACACCAGCACCGACCAGCTGTTGTAGCGCTACAGGAAACCAAGCTATGGCACAACTACACATTATCTATACCCCAATACTCCCTTCTCATCAAACATGGCCACTTTACCTTCACCCCCCATGGAGGGGTGTGTTTGCTTATTCATAACTCGGTCCCATTCAGAGAATACGTTCTGACGTCCCAGCTCCAAGTCATCGCCGCCACCGTCCAACTTAGTCGCCCAATCACAGTCGTCTCAATGTACTCATCAAGAAATCATAGCATTATCCTAGAAGCATTTCGTGACCTAGAAAATTAACTCCCTACTCCAAACATCATTACGGAGATATCAACAGTTATAGCACAATTTTGGGATGCAGAACCACGGACACTCGGAGGCGCATTCTCGAGCAATATCTAGAACAGTCAAACCTCATTCTTCTAAATACGGGATCTCCAACCAGAATCTCGTACAACTCAGAATCCGCCATAGATCTAACGCTAGCCTCTCCTCGCCTGAACGCGGAGTTGCAGTGGTCCACCTGTCTCTCTCCGGAGGACAGCGATCACTGCCCGATCCTAATCCAGCTGATGAACACACAACAAAGCGAGCCCAGCAGAACTGTGTGGTGCCTAAAAAAAGCAGATTGGTGCTCATATGAAAACCACTCAAAGTGGAACGAGCTGGAAATCTCGCTGGAAACTAACTGTAAAGAACACCTTCAAGCCTTCATAAATGTCATACTGGCTATAGCTGCGCAGTGCATACCCACCATTGAAACTAAAACCTTCTTTCCAAAGCCCTATTGGAGCGTAAAATTGACAGAAACACGACGAAACCGCGAGCGCCTCTAACAAAAATACCGCCAGACCAAATCGGAGCAAAATGCTCTTCGTTGGAAAAGAGCACGAGCAATCCACAGAAACCTCCTACGTGATGAAAAGCGGAAAGCGTGGATAAGTTTTGCAAATACGTTTACTAAAAATACACCTCTAACAACAGTGTTTGTAAATATTCGCAAAATAAAAGGCCAACCAAAACTGAAAATATCCAACTTCCAAGAAAACAATATCACGTATGCCAACGTGCCCCAAATAGCAAACAAGCTAGCGATGACCTTCAGCAATACAAGCAGAGCCACAAACTATCCTGTCGAATTTCAACGAGAGAGAGTAAAGGCCCAAAACGAAGGTATAAATTTTCCATCTACGAACACTGAAGTATACAATATACCGTTCACAGCAGCTGAGCTAGAAGCTTCGTTGTATAACACCAAAGACACCTCTTCTGGAGCCGACCAAATCTCCTACCAAATGTTAAAGCGCCTACTCGAAGCCGGGAAGCAGCACCTACTCTCGATGATGGACAAATTCTGGCTGAACGGATATTTTCCTCCAAGCTGTCGGGAGGCCATTATAATCCCCTTTCAAAAACGAAGAAATCTCCACAGTCGCCCAAAATTACAGACCCATCGCACTAACCAGTTGCCTCTGAAAAATAATGGAACGTCTTTTCAGCAATACACTCGTGGACTTCTGCGACATGCACGGCTGCCTCACAAACATCCAATGCGGCGGTAGGCGGAGCAGATCCACAACTGACCACCTAATGCGCCTTGAAACTATGATCAGGAGAGCTTTCGTACACAATGAACACTTCGTGAGTGTGTTCTTCGACCTAACGAAAGCATATGATACAACATGGAAATTCGGAATAATGCGGGATCTCCATCAAATGAAACTACTATGAAGGCTCCCCTCGTTCATCCAAGAATTCTTGCGCGATCGGACCTTTAGGGTTCGAATAAATAATTATTTGTCCGATCCCTTCCCGCAAGAAGAAGGCGTCCCGCAGGGCTCAGTGCTCTCGGTCACCCTTTTTGCCATCAAAATCAATGGTATCGCCTCTCTGATCCCTCAGGATCCGCGATATCATGCCTCACTATTTGTTGACGACTTCCACCTCGGCTATCGACATAGTGACCTAAATATCATTCAAACTTAAGTCCAGGAATGTATTGATCATGCAGTACGATGGACCCAGACGAATGGTTTCACCTTCTCGGTAGAAAAATCCAAAGCCGTACATTTCACCACGTTGCCTGGTATCCAGATGACCTCACCTCTAAAAATCGCAAATGAAGATATCGAGTTTGTTGAGGTAATTAAATTTCTTGGACTTGCGTGGGACACAAAGCTCACATGGAAAAAGCACATAGACGAAATTAGAGCAAAATGTAAGAAGGGATGTGCTATGATCAAATCCATATCCTCCCACGATTGGGGAGGGGACCAAAACATTCTCCTCCACATGTACAAACTTTTCTTTCGATCAACAATGGATTACGGATGCATTGTCTACGCATCAGCGTCCAACACCACCTTTAAGCTCTTGGATCCCGTCGCAAACGACTGTCTCCGTCTGGCTACCGGAGCCTTCAAGTCCACACCTGCCGCAAGCCTCCAAGTTCTAACTGGCAAAATGCTGCTGAACCTGCGAAGGCAATTGCTTTCCTTAAAATATTATTTTAAAATGTAGAGCCACTTGGGTAACCCAGCATTTACCTCTGTTATCCCACCTACTGACAGAAGATAGTTTATAAATAAAAAAGCTATGCATTCATTTGCAATTCGCACCCTCAATATCATGGAATCTCTAAATCTCGAACCCCCTTCTATCAAACCCGCTTTCTCGTACCGGCTACTGAGCATTGACGTCCCAACATAGAACACGGTCGCCGTCGACATAAACATGGACCTAACAGCCCTAAAAAATGAAAATACCCATCCAACAACATACATCCAAGAATACCGACGACCAGAGAACGAAAACTACCAAGGTTTCATTGCAATTTTCACAGATGGCTCCAACAGCAACGACGGCGTTGGCTCGGCTGCAGTAGCAGCATTCAGAAACAGATCTCACTCCCCCAAACATCAACTATATTCACTGCGCAACTGTACGCTATTGATTTAGCACTACAGATCATTCGTGGGCGTTCCTAAAACCACTTTATTATTTTTAGTGATTCCCTGAGTGTTATGCGAGGGCTCCTAAACAAACGCACGGACCATCCTAATGCCCGCCTTCTTCAACATCAGATTCACGACCTTGCCCAGAACTGTAAAACTACTAAATTCTGCTGCATCACGAGCCACGTGGGGATTCGGGGCAACGAGACTGTCGATGGCCTAGCGAAGGCAGCTGCACTTCGCCCGCCCGAGCGACTTCCAACATTTTACAGGGACTGGTTCTCAGTACTTGAAAAGTAGATTCACAGCAAATGGATGGAGGACTTGCACCAGCGCAGGAGCCTCATGCACGAGGCCCAGCTTGAACCGGAATCATGGCCCGAAAGAAAACTGCCACGCCGAGTGAAGGTCGTATTGAATCGACTCAGAAACGGCAATCAAAACGGGATTTTGGTTCGGAAGGACCGCAGAAAGCGTACTGTCATCGGCAAAAAGTATGAATTTGAAGAAAGATGTAGATTTTGTAATATCATTGCTAAAAATCAGAAACAGGAGAGGCCCAAGAACAGATCTTTGTGGAACTCCATGGCTAATTGTCTGTGGGTCTGATTTTGCGTCGTCAATGACAACGTATTGCTTCCGATTTGGTAGGAATGATCTGAACCAGTCATGGGCAAGCCCTCGAATGCCATAACAGTGTAGTTTCGAGAGTAGTATTTTATGGTCCACACAATCGAGTGCTTTTTGAAAGTCAAGAAATACAGAGAAGACAGGCTTTCCTTCATCTATATTAGAATAGAGGAATTTTAAATGATTTAATATAGCCTGTGTTGTTGATTTTTTATAGCGAAAGCCGTATTGTTTATCGTAAATAAATTATTTTTTTTCAAAATAAGAGTACACTTCTTTATACACAATCTTTTCGAATACTTTGCTAATAATGGGTAGTACGGAGATCGGTCGATAATTGTTCACACAGGTTTTTTCACCACTTTTAAAGATAAGGGTTACTCTAGCAACTTTGAGGGAGTTCGGGAAAGAGAGATTGGTTAATAAGATTGGATATCAGCGGGGATACAATATCAGCAATAATTTTAAGTACTTTCGTCGGAAACGTTTGTAACCCACTCGATTTATTTTTCAGGTTGTTTATGCACGTAATTACATCGGAAGAGTTGGTAGGCGTAAAGAAAAAGGAGTTGTGTTCTCGTATATGACCCATGTATTCCAGGTGATCAGCAGGTTCACTTGGAATACCATCAGCTATAGTTTTCCATACGTTTACGAAAAAAATGTTAAAGAGATTGGTAATTTCTTTTTTCTCATGGTATTTTACATTATCTTGAACAATATGTTTAATTTTCTTTTTATCAGCGTTATTCGGTTTACAGCAAGAGTTAAGGAGGCGCCAAGTCTTTTTAACGTCAGCTTTAAATTGAGTAAACTTGCGCATGAAGTAGTTCTTTTTTGATGTCCTTATCTGATTTGTCACATAGTTTCTGAATCGGTTATATGTTTCTCTAGAAATTCGCCCTTTGCAAAGGAGGGCTAGGTACGCTTGACGTTTCTTCATGTTTATCACGATGTCACGAGTAATCCAGGGCTTTTGTTTATTTTTCGGGGTTACTGTACGAGTCACAATTGGGCAACATTGATTGTATGCGGCCATTATAGTTTCAGTCAATTTCACTATTGCTTCATCAATGCTTGTTGCATTATTGCATTGAGAGATGTGCAATGTTGGTATTGATTTTTATAGAACGGTGCGCATTTCCTCTACAATTGATTCGTTTACTTTACGGTATGAGTAAGTTTCAGCCCGTGGCTTCGTGCAAGCAATATAGACATTTTTCTTAACAAGAAAAATTGGAAAATGATCTGATAAGTAAGGGGGAATGATTCCAGAAAGAAAATCACTTGGGTCTGTCATAAAGATATTGTTAAGCAGCATGGTAGATTCAGAGGTTATTCGTGTAGGCTTTGTAATGATCGGAAGGAAGGATTGAGACTGAAAGGTTGTTAGGAAAATAGAGATTGGTTCATAGCTTTCATGTCTCAGTAGATCATAATTGAAGTCACCGCATATTATTATGTCATTTTATAAGGGCCTGTTGAACTGAGAAATAAAACGATTCAGCTCATTCAGGAAGGATATAGGACAGGCTGTAGGAGGCCTATACATTGTTCCAAGCACAGTGCGTTTACCATCTCTAGACAGTTCTACGAAGAGTGATTCTATATGATCCTGATTCATTGTTGCACTTGCTATGGTTCTCGAGTCTATGTGGTTATATATATATGTGCTGATGCCCCCGCCCCGCTAGTTTTTTCGTAGCGAATGGTATCTATGATAATTTTTAAATCGGATCATGTCTTTAGTCGAGTCATCTAGCCAGCTTTCGGTGAAGCTAATCACGTCTAGGTTATATTTAAGTTCAGTAATAGTACATTGTATCTCTACCAATTTTGGATAGAGTGACCTACAGTTCCAACACAGGAGTGAGAAATCTCAGTCAGTTATTCGTACAGTTTCGTTGAATTTGATATATCAGTATACCTACACTCTTGAGAGTCGTTTAGGTTTGGATATATTCTGTTCAAATGATTGAGATTTGGGTCGATTTCCTTGAATATCTCAGGGTGATCAGTCATTTAAAATTAGTAAACAGTAAGAAGTAGGTACTACAGAGCTTAAAAGCGAAATACAGAGTGAAGCTCTAAATGATATTCCTGTCTAAAAAAACTAGCTTATGAAGGACGAGAGAATAGATTAAAAAAAAATCTAGTGCGATTTTGTGAGTACACCCAAACTCAGTCCATGAGCGAATAATATTGGAGTTCAATATCACAACATTGATGTAAACAGATTGCTGCATGAGGGCGTTTTCATAAGTTCACATACAACAAGTAATAAGTTTTAAAGGTTATGACGACAATAATATAATCAGCTAATATGGTTTACGCGTAATAATAACTTTAGTGGTGAAAAAAAAAATTCACAGTAACATTGAAAGGTAAAAAATTGATGATTGCGTTGTTTGAAAAGTTCACACACAGCTCTCATAAATGTTTACAAACACATCTGTTATATATTTGTCTAGATTGAGGTTAAACTGATATCAAGTTGAGGTTAAACTGACATGATACCTAATTGAGGTGAAACTGGCACGAAACTGACATTTCTAATTTAGGGGATCACCTAGTCTCGTCACCCATGACCTGTTTCGATGACATATTCAGTTGTTGCATCAGTTATTGCTCAAGGTCATCTGGCGTGTTGATCTCGCGGCGTCTTGAATCTGGGTTTCCGGGGTTAAATACGAAGATGTTTCCATCCTGTGTTCTCGCGATCCCAATTTTCTCCGGGAATTTCCTTTTGGCCATCCTCAGAATGTACATGGCTTTAGCTCGTGAAGGTATGAGGTATTCATTTATGAAGAACTTTGGTTTCTTTTCTCCTCAGGCTTTGAGAATTTCACGTTTTTTGTTATAATGTTTTAGTTCAAATGCAATGTTGCTTCGATCTACCTTCCCAGTTACTGTTTTTCCCCATTCTTATAGCTAACGTGATGTCAGTGTCGGAGAGGTCAATATTGATATTGTCCTTCAGGAGCTGGCAGACTGTATCCATACAGATTTCGTTTGCGTGAGATTGCGGTATTTCCCTTCCAGAAATGACGAGAGTACATTTTTTGTCTTCAATGTCACGGCGCTGATCATTTTTTTCTAACTGGCCGAGACGGGAGGCGAAGCTATCTATTTTCTCATTCTGTCCTTCGAGAATTTTTTTGTGTTCCGCTTCTTTTCCTGCCATTGTTTCAAATAGCGTTTTAAGGTGGCTTATTTCATTTTGCATTTTATCAATATCACTATTAAATTTTGTCATCACTGAATCGAAGTATTTTAGTAGGACAGAAACCTCTTCTTTACCGTCTTTCGTTAGGCTAGACACATCAGGGTATTGACCAAACGTCTGTTGAAACTCACTGCTGTTGTTGCTGCTGTTGTTGGTACTGCGTCGTTTGTTAGGTGCCATCTTGAAGATTCGTTGTGTAAACGAGGCTTGAATACTTTCACACTTTTTGAGGGAATATCATACTCTTAGTTTGAATATTTTATATATGGGGTATTTAAATCACATTTGAACACTCATGGCGAGAGTGGGTACCCATTTAGTTTAGAAGTACATTCTTTCTAACAATAGGCGCTTTGTTTCGGAGCTAGCGCCACATACGTCCTCACCATATGGAGTCACTGAGGACACTGACGTCACTGAGGACACTTACGACGTGATCTGAACGGGGAACTAATCAAACTCCTAAAATTACGGTTCTTCAAGCCTAAGCCATGCACCATCAGAATTTACCCGCAAATTGCCTCTTTTTTATGTTCAGTACGACGTGTCATAATGCGTGAGCGTCTTTTCTCTTGCTGTAATCTGCCTTAGTAATGATCTCTGAGTTTTTCACGGCCAGCGCTTGAGGGGTTCATGTTGGCGTTACGCTGGCGACCCCGGTAGAAACGTGTCTGTAAATTTATTATTATTATATTAATGTTTTTCTGCTGTTCAAGGTTCAATGAAAGTGTCACGAGAGATTGTCCCGCCTCCTTACTAATTTGCACTAGTAAGGAAATCAGGTTCTCGGAATAAAGGGATTGGCATATCTCCACACAAATGACACAATACACAAGAAATGTGAAAGAACACAGGAAAAACAACATAAACAAGTTTCTATAAAGGGGGGGGGTTAACATCGGCATCTTTGGGATGCTTTATTTCCAATCAAGCCTGATACATATGATCTTAGCATTGGTTTTTCAAATGTCTTATAACTAACCCTATATATAGGACACCATGACGGTTCCCCCGTAAAGCCGGTACCCATTTCCGACACCTGGGTTGAGTGGGGTATTGTGCTTGAGCTTTCCCTTATACCCAACGGGGAAAATCTCCGCGCCAGCGCTGGGGACGAACCCGCGAATAAATACTAAAACAAGGATGGTTCTCACCAAGCGCGTAGAGACCTCACTTACTCAATGCCTTTTCTGTTTGCATCTGCCTCGGCGAAATATCGTTCTGGCGTTACAGGTTAGAAACGCCAAGTGAGTTCTGGGGAATCTTATAATTAACACATTCAGCTACTATACTTCATCGGAAAATTACTGGAACTGTGAGTTATGCTGATACTGCTCTACCTAATCGGATATTACTGAAATTGTGAATTATGTAAGCGCTGCCTACCTATATCGGCCGGCCGAATTAATCCAACGTTGCTTACACATTGCAAACATCACAAAATTACTCCTGACTATTAAGCGCACTCCAACGAGGGGTAGAAAATCGTCAGCCTCAGCTCACAGACTCATTCTCACACCACGTACTGCTTCAGTTCCAAATTCTGAGTCATACACAAATTAGCAAATGTTTATTGTTGTCCAGGTTTTTGCGGCTTCGCGTAATTTCTTCCTGTAGAGTATGATCAGCAACAAACTGAACCTCCCACCTGCGCGATAAACATTTACACCCATTACTTTTATTCATACTGATAATACTCTCTCCAGTTTTCCAATTTTCACTTGACATCAAATTTCTTATCCCATTTATTTCACATGATGCATTTTCTTGAAATAAACTGCCTCTCTTCTGCACTTAATTTATTCCGCTTACCCATCCCGGTGCTGTTTATGTTGAACTAAATATTCCTTGCAAGACCATCATGGTCTGGTGGGATGTTTTATTCCCC
Source organism: Morinoia aosen (assembly GCA_030386875.1). Taxonomy (NCBI): domain Eukaryota; kingdom Metazoa; phylum Arthropoda; class Malacostraca; order Amphipoda; family Talitridae; genus Morinoia; species Morinoia aosen. Next base: position 92,749,199 of record CM059579.1, on the reverse strand, counting down.
TCTGTAAATAAAGGACAAAAAGTTTTTAATCTATTGAAACGTACACTTTGATAAGAACTACTCTTCATATATGTCAAATATATATATTAGGCAACGCGTATTCACGTTTTTTAGAGTGCAACATTATTTTCTAGTTTACACTTAGTCCCGCTCTACCTTGTCAGACGGCACACCATAGCTTCCTGAATCTTCAGTCCCTTGAGCCGCTTGTTCTGACTCTAAGGGCTGCCCTCTCATCTAGCTTCAACCAATAAATATTGTGTTCTACACGGCTTCGTAAGCGTCCGCCTCCATTTCCCTCTGACTCTCCCATTGGTTTTTCATGAGGCTGTCCTTTCTCCTATTTGCTGTTGAAATGTTTAGACCAGCGTGCTGTAATCTCCGCCTTTTTTTTCTGAGGTTGTTCACTTTTCGCTGCGACCGCTCGCTTTCTCAGGCTCCCCAAGCTTACATATAGAACCCCATAAATCTGTCATCCACTTCTGGCTAGCGTCCTTGGCCGTTGTGACTAACGCTTTCAAGTGTTTGTAATTAAATTTCACTCTATGTCGTCCGGCCGCAACCTCTCAAGTTTCTCAACCCTCTTCTCCCCTTATGTTGTTTTAACAGCACCCTACCCACAAGCACTTTTGAGGGAAGATTCTTCTGTCTATGTAAGAGAACTTTGTAGTCCAGGCAGTTCGCTGCCAAGTTCCCCCATAAATTCCTTCGCGGTCAGCATCTACTCCAAACACTGCCCAGGCCTCTTGAAATTGCTTAGACCACAAAAATTTCGCTGTGCCCATACGCCCGTTTCGACTAAAACATGTACACATGTTGAATTTCAAAGAGTCATTCCACATACAACACGTTGAAGCTATACGGTTACGGTTGGAGTGCGCTTTTTAATTTTACTAGAATACAAATGCATCCTCCTAGATTGATGTAATTATCCTATAAAGATACACGGCAACTATAAAGATACAATTGAGCACACACATTTGAATTTTTTAGCTCCAAAATTTTCGTACAATAACATTTCTCTCAACATTTAACATTTCTCTCAACAAAAGATCTGAACGTTGAAATAATAGCTCTAATTGAATATTATGTGAATTGATGCGTAGTGGGATGGAATACTTCAGTTGTAGGGTGTGTGTAGAGATCGAACATCAGTATACATAAACCTATTTATACATATATAGGTTGTCGCAGTCACCCATTAAACTACTTCCGTCCCGTTTTCTTTGTCCGTGTGTAAACCTCATGTGGAGAGCGAACGAGCTCTTTCTTCTTGTTCCCGCCGTCATGCCAGACAGACGTACAGTGCAGTAGTTCTTAGTTTAGCTATTGTGTTTGATTACCCCACACCTCATACTTGTAATCGTTGCCGTACTCCATATATCCAAGATGGAACGAGGCCTCTCTGGTCTAACACCTTAAGATTCACGAATTTTCAGTGTTGCGTTTCAAGTTTATTGAAAACTCAATTTTTTTTTAGATTTAGCCCTAACTGATTTAAAAATGTATTGAACCCGAATCATCGTGAATTTGTAAATAAATGTAAAGAATTTCAAAACATAGAGAACATCACGCATTTAAATAAAATTCAATAAAAATTTCACAAACTATAGATTCAAAACAAATCGGTTTAATAAAACGTTCGGGAGACACGCTTCATCTTCAGTTAACAGTCTGTAAAGTTGAAAATAAAGAAAAAGATCAGTGTTTTTTATAAAATACATTGGTACAAAAACATCTACACGTTAATTAGCAACGGATAAAAATTTTTTGTCTTATTGAGTTCAGGTTTTTTACCGATGCATAGAGCGATCTATCGTTTTATTGCACTAGCTCATCTAATTTAGTTAGGGCTACATATTATGCATCAGTTTGAGTGCTCAGTAAATTTAACCTGGGGTAAATTTTAGTAAATAGTACAAAGTTTAGTTCGAAAGTAATGCTTTGTTGAAATAATAATACTCTCCACCGCCCCAAGCGGCAATATGCGCTATGATCTCACGCAGCAGCGGCCACAGTTGCCGCTGCGCTGTGCGCGGCAGCCCTCAACACAGGGCGGCTACGTGGTCGTGTGTACAGCGGAAGCTGAAGTGATGTCATCTTTATCATCCATGTCAACACCCCAAAGTGCGGGTCTAGATATTTCCTCCGCTCCGGCGCCTCATTTCGCAGACTTCTTCACAGCCGAAACTTCGTGCTTGCGATGAGTTCATATGAAATAATTAAACTTCGAGTATTGGCTTCTTCCTGCGTCCAGTATTGGATGGGCAATTACTGAGTATTGGCTCCTGCGTCCAGTATTAGATAGGCAGTTACTGAGTATTGGCTCCTGTGTCGAATATTCGATAACATCTTTATATTTTCTATTTAGGACAAAAATTTCAATCTAGTATCACATGTATATCCACGCGGTATTGGAAATAAATTCAGGATATATCGGCCATAGATTAATTTAGTATTGGATACTGACCAAGGGATAGATCGGTGCATAAATATAACTATTGAAAGATTAGTTAATGGATTTGTGTTCTGATTCATGATTGGATTTGTGATTGGTTTGTGGTTGGATTTGTGCTTGGATTTGTGACTGGGTTTGTGCTTCAATTTGTGATTGAATTTGTGATTGGATTGGTGATTTGATTGGTGATTTGATCTGTGATTGGATTAGTGACTGTGTAATAGTCTCACTATAACTACTCTACGCCGTGTTTAAATAAACACTACGAAGAAAGGCTTGCTTGGCCAGCGACCATCATCTTCTCGAAAAGAACCGTCGACGAAAAATATATTCTCATCAATAAGCGCAACAAATGCCGGTTTCTACAGATTTCGCCCAACCATCGCATCCAGCCGTTACAACGTCGACCGGCGTCACTTGAACGCTGCGTCCACCCTCGTACCCTCATACATTCACCATATGAGTGCCACGTCGCCAAGCTTCCTGAACAAGCCGTACTGCCAAACACTTCCTTTTCCCTTAGTACATTTTATTTATTTCTTAGATGCCTAGGACCTTATTCATTCTATACAAATTACTCGCGAATAAAAATTTAAAAGTAATCCAATCAAATTATTTGACGACATTTGGTATTTTCGATGAATAAATAACGTAAAGCATTATGGTGCAGAACGCGTATGCTTAACCGGAACGGAGACGCGAAGCCCGCTCCTTGAAGGAATGGAGGGGACATTCTGTAGCCAGCGGTGACTTGAGTAGGTTGTGTTTTCACCTCGTTGCCCTTGCGGGTAAGCGAGGGTTATTGATTGAAGTTTCGTGATGACTTATTAATCGCCAATCTGGAATATCAACGCAGCTAAGTAACACAAATGTTATTCCACATTTTCCTCCATATCCCGTAACTTCGCATGTAGGTCTAGATTCTCTACCTAGGATGTGTGCGTTAGATTCACTTAACCTGTTAGATAATCTGTCTTACGTTAACTGGTGCAGTAACGAGGCCTCACTATGATATGAGCTTATTATAGCGATATTAAATAAATTCCTGTCCAACGATTGTGTCAATCAATATGAATCAAAAGACGTCATCATGTCAACAGTAGATGTATGTTTGGATGTTCTGCTTATTTATTCCATTTCAATTATTCACTTAACAATTCACTTAACGATACAGGGTGTCCGCTATAGATGCATCCAGTGATATTTACCTTCAAACGCGACTATATCATCGTTCCATATTTAAAAGCAGCATTTTAAAAGAAAAATTCAGGTCACATTCTTGACTCATAAATGCAGGTCACATATATATATATTAGAGCAAAACTGTAACACAGTACCATAGATAAAAATTATTAATAATGGTGCTTGATATTAGTGGAAATATTTTTCGTGGACACCCCATATCAAGTCGATAGAACAGAGTATCTATGCTACTTAAGAAAAAGACACTCTTTATTGCTATACATTAGCGGCGTGGGCATTTAAATGTATTATAGATTCTTTCTATGCTTCTTATACTTTTTCTACTTTTAAAATGCAAAAACAAATCAGAGGATAAATGAAACTATAGCTTAGTTGCATTCGATGAATCTTCAAAGAGTGGATATCAATTTATAACGTGAATTTATAACGTCAAATTATAGTTTCCATTACAAGTAATTCCACAGACACAACATAACAGCTCATTCTTCTTCTTGATTATTTTTAGCGGCACAACGCTGCCTCATAAAAAATTTTATTAAATGATGACTTATTAATTAAGACCATTTAGTAATCATCCCTTATTATAATAAAACGTCACGAAATAAAAATAACAATACACAGGTACTGCTCGCCAGGTTGGTGCGTGTGTCTGCGACGCTCACAAGGACGCTTAATGACCGCATCTGTGATACGAGTTTCACCAGTGCACAAGTACAAGAATATTTTAATGGCGGGTACTGTTGGGATGGATATATTTGTTGGGCATCCACACCTGGAGGATTTGTCTGAAGGAAATATCAAATCCCGTCATTCTGGACGGGTCGTGTACACTAGTTACATATAAATCGCCTAGCCAATGTACCAGAGTATACATACACCCCGATGAGGTGGAGTAGCCCCTAACACACACACACACACAAACGCTCACGCACACGCACATGCACACGCACACGCACATGTATATCCACGCGTAATTCGCTATGTATGAATCCAGGGCTTCGAATGTAATGAAAAGATTCGGCACCAATTTTAGGCTTTACTGCTTCAAAATAAATGTTTAATTTGTTTTAATGGACCGTGCATTATGAACCTTGATAACCTTTGTTTGTAATATATTTTTTTTAAAGTATTGCAATGTATTTCATTAATGAGACGCCATTTCACAATAAACTGAAATTGCGTGAGAACAGATGTTTTAAAGAATTTGTAGTGTTGTGAATTTTATTTATTTAGGGCAATTTATCTTATTATCACGTTTTCTGTTCAACAAAAACTATTTGAGGGTAAACAGAAGTCAAATTCAGGTTGTCCGCCTCAAATTCTCATGTAATAAACTCCCTACTTCAATTATTTAGCGCAGCTATATATCTATTGCGATAGTGGATTTATCAAACCTCAATATCAACTTATTCTATACCCAAATGTTGGATTAAGGATCCCTATAAATTGAGTTTGTCATAATTAAACAATCATATAAGTCAGTAATCAGCATCAGATCTTTATTTATGCAACATTATTTATTCTATAACCAATAATCCTTCAGCCCATACCCACCACAAGCGCACACGCCCACCAACAATAACAGCAACAAAATATAACAGCAATAACAAAACAATTTAATGAAACCTGAAACATTAAATGAAGTTAGCCATCGAACAACCAAAACAACAGCAACTATTGGCTGAACTTTGAGCCTTCACGCAGAGCGTCTATTTTTATTTCGAGTATATATGATTTAATAATATTCTATGTGTACGAGGTTGCATTGAGGTTGCATTAGAAGGGGACTGATTCAAGTTAGCGGAATCCATGTACGGTGATGTGTGTGACTTTATCAATGGTGTATGGTAGTATTGGTGATAAATGTTAAGGTAGTTGCGGTACGTGGAAAAATTCCTGTGAACAACAGCTGTAAAACACGATAAACTGTAAAAATGATCTAAAACGAATATTTGTCCAGTTATTAAGGTAAAATTTGTATTATTCTACTTGTAGGAAATGCAGACCGAGCCTTGCAGACAGCGAGATGCAGATTACAGAGAAATGAACTACTTATAGAGATATATGATAATCTAATTATAGATCGCTGCAATATTGGCCGCTAAAAATTGAGATAAGTTTTGAAAAATAAAAAATATCCTTTTAAATGTTTATTACTGTGGTGTAAATACTATGACTTGAGAAAACTTTGATTTCGATTCAATCAGAAAATAATTTGTTCCCAAAAACTCCAATAAATAGAATGAATACAAAATTTCTCGTTCATATATACTGTTTTCGCAAAAAAGTGATTATCTTGATGTACAATCAACTTTTTATTTCTGATTTGTACATGTTGTTCAATTTTTCGTTTAATGTTTTGATAAAAAATGAGTAAAAATATTATCAAAATTAATAATAAGAACTTTGCACACACAATAATCATTTGTTAATGTTCATCGGAATCGTTTGCAATTAGCAACATATACCATGTTTAGCTGTGCACAGGGCAAAAAAAGGGAAAAAGTTTATACTATCAAACTATGCGCGCTGAGTGTGAATGGTAGAATAGTTTAATTCTGAGTATTGCCTCCCGTGCCAGTATTGGATAATATTCTCTTGTTTACTATTCCATATATAATATCGATCTTATAATGGAAATAAGTTCAGCCAATATTGGCCACAGATTGATCAAAATATATTGGCTGGTGGGTTAAATAATCTAAATATTATTCCAAATAATATTTAATTAGGTTATCTGCTATGAATATTAATAAATAACATTTGAGAACAATTTATCCGTAGCGATCAAATGATTGATCAGAATATTTAGTGAATTCTTCACAGGTTTTCACCAGAAAACTTACCTAACACTCCATTTATGTTATTGTTCCAATCATAAATCCAATAATAATTACAACAAAAAACAATTACGAATCCATCAATAATATCAGCACCCAATTCAACTTACGAACAGCATCCAACAACACATTTATCTGTGGCCAATATCGGCTGAACTAATATCCAATGTCAGATCGATATTTCACCTTCAATAGAAAAGATTAGAATATTTACCAATACTGGACAAGGGTGCCAATACTCAGTGAGTGTATCCAAACCAAAAGCAGGATCCAATACTCAGAAATACACCAGTCCCACATGATTACATTCCGGGCTCTGCTTCCTGAATGTATTCCACATCTGATTATTGTTAGCCTAAGGACTACAATTTTTTTTCTTGTTATTTCTATTATTCTGGTAACGTAATGGCTAATGGTGTATGAAATCTATGAACATGTCAAAACAACTGTATTTTGAATGTGCAAATAAAGCTTTATTCATTTATCTTCTAATTATGGAACGGGAGAAAAATCTCATCGAAAACATGGATTGGTAATTATATCACACATATAATTAATTAATTTTTTTAATACTTCACATGAACATAGCCCATTAGAGAAATAAAATCAACTATCACGTCATGTGATGACAACGTTATTTCAAAGCCTCACCGAAATGCAAGTCATCTCAGGCCAGAATATTTACAACGCAGTCATAAATAATTAGAAGGATATTATTTGATTCTTGATTTTTTATATTTTCAATTAGCCTCCAATATTAAACAGATTTATAATTAGATCTTATCCTCATCAAGGAAGTAATTAGAAAACCAGGCCGCATTGAGGTCGCCTGAAGAGGGACCGTTAAAGTTAGTGCAGTCTATGTTAGGTGATGGGTGATACTTTATCTATACTGAATGGTGTTGTTGGTAATTAATATTAAGCAGGTAATGATACAACGCAAAATCTTTTGTAAAATGGATGTAAAATACAGCGAGCAGCAAAAATAATTGTAAAACGAACTTTACATCAAGTTGTTAGACTTAACTTTGTCTTATTCTACTTGTAGGAGATGCAGACCGAGCCTTGCAGACATCGACAAGCAGACTACGGTGAAGAGAATTACTTTCTTGGAACAGAAAAAATCTAATTATCGATCTATACAATATTGGAGGCGAATTGAAGGGACGAGAATTGGAGAGTTCAACAATATCCTCCTAACCATTCATTCCCGCACCCGCAGGAGAGCTGGACTACACACAAACGATACCTGGGGTGATCACATCGGGAAATAACATTGTACCCCATCAAAAATCAAATTAATTTTTTATAGGTGCAGAACGCTAAATTATACGCTAAATTGTGCTAAAAAGTAAATCAATTCGTATCCAGCATTTTTTTTTATTCAGTTTCTGATTTTTAATAGCACGAGATATAATTTTACTTGTGAAACAGAATTGAACATTTAATATATAAATTTAAAGTAATTTATTTGAAGACACCCGACTTTTAACGGCATTACGTAGTGTGTACGCGAGTAATTTGGTGATATGTTATCAATTTGGCAGCCGTGAGGCCGAGTAATGTGTGCTAGGGCAGAATGCATGCAAACCACAGCGTCTGGCATTGGATATCCAATTCCTGAGTATTGGCTCTAGCTTCCAGTACTTGCAAGCCAATTACTTAGTTTTGGCTCTTACGCAAGGTAAAGGGTGGGCCAAATGGAGTCATCCGATGTTGTTTGGCTCTATTTTTAAGAAATAAAACCTCGATTCTGTTTTTTTTAATATGTTCATTTGAACCTTTACAATTATACGAGTATGGTTTACGTCGAGAAGATGATATCGGCCAAATGGTCGCCGCCACAATTGATTGCTATACGGGCTCATTGTATGGAATTTTTCATCACTTCGGTTAAAGGTTAACATCGGCATCTTTGGGATGCTTTATTTCCAATCAAGCCTGATACATATGATCTTTAGCATTGGTTTTTCAAATGTCTTATAACTAACCCTATATACAGGACACCATGACGGTTCCCCCGTAAAGCCGGTACCCATTTCCGACACCTGGGTTGAGTGGGGTATTGTGCTTGAGCATTCCCTTATACCCAACGGGGAAAAACTCCGCGCCAGCGCCGGGATACGAACCCGCGACTTCCAGCATACAAGTCCGACCCCTTAACCGCTGTGCCACGGAGAGCACTTCTGCGAGAACTTCGGGCGACAGATTCTCGCACTCGTGTCGAATGTTGTTCTTAAGTGCTACCAGGGTTTCGCGCTTGTTCACATACACACGGGACTTAAAAAAAAACACAGAAAAAAGTCTGGAACAGTCAAATCGGGAGATCTTGCTCGCCAGTCCAAATCGCCAAAACGAGAAATCAGGCGACCCGGGAACGCCGCCTCCAGAATATCGGTAGTGGTTCGCGCACTGTGTACGCGAGTCACAACCGATATTTACAACTGTCCGATATTTACATCTGTCAACTCCACAAATGTCAAAACAGATTTCACATTGGCCGCAATCTGCACAAAAAAAGGCATATTACAATGGGGTGACTCCTTTTGGCCCCCTTGATATGTGATGAGTAAATGCTGAGTATTGGCTCCTGCGTCTAGTATTGGGTAGACAATTACTGAGTATTAGCCGCTATATCTAATATTGGGTAATTTTCTGCTATTTTCTATTTGAGATAAAAAATATCGATCCGATATTGGAAATAAGTTCAGACAATATTGGAAACCGATGAATTTAATATTGGATTCTGATTAGGGGATGTATTTTCTGTTGCGGTTATTAATCTGTTATCATTAATAATTAATGAAACCTGTGCGAAATTAACGTTATCAATGAATAATGCTAATTGTTTAACATAAATACTAAAAATAATAAAAACTAATATATGTACAATATTTATCCGCATGAATTGAATGATTTATCAGAATATGTAATTAATTCTTCTAAAATTTTTAAATTCTTCCCGAATACTGGAATTCCTAATAATTATTCACAACCCCTCGAAATCATGATGTCAATCCTTTCTAGCTCAGTTATGGCTACAATCCGTGAAGTAGCTTAAGTCTTCAGTAAATTTGTGCCGGAGCAATTAAAATGCTAATTGGTAAAGAAAATCGTTATTAATAGAATCTTTGAAAAACTATAAGGGTGAATGAACGGTAAGAGACGGTGATCAACAGTTGATAACCTAGAATCATCCCGTTTGCTCTCCCTATTCATTTCTCCAAATTGTTCTTTTTACCATACGCCGGTACGTTTTGTATTAAGGCTCGGTTGGATCTCGTCCAATCAATATTGTTAAATTGATGTTGAAATTTCCGAGACTTGAATCGAGAGCCAAAGAAGACAATAATCTTTATCTTCTGTTTGATTATTTCAAAGATAAATGTTAAATGTGCAAATTGCTTGCTCCAACTTTTAAAGCAACCCGGATTCTGTATTTTGAATACAGCTATAAATGACTATGAAACCCTGAGATATTTTCTCCTGCTCTTGTTTCTAATAATTTTGTGGTATACAGATGAATATCACAGAAATCTACATGCCTGCTTTTTCTCATTCAGAACTCTGTGGGAATTGATGAAAAGCAAGTATTAAGTTTCTGGTAATTAGTTATCCTTTTCTATTTGAATAATTCAACACAAGATCTTGAACAATTTTCAGAATATCAACTGGTTTTCGCATAATGTCCCATAACTGTAGAATACTTTAAGTGCAACGTGACTCTGCGGTGGTCGCTGAGGGGATATTCCTATTGCTGCTCACCGACCAGCAGTCACTGACTTAATTTCGACAAATGATTAATGAAAACTAAATGAAGCCGCAATCTATTTACCGTTCATTTGTTTCAAAATAAATCTATAAAATTCACTCTACTATGAGTTGAATATTGAACTTCGGTTTAATCAGTGGCACTTAACGTGTTAATGTTCATTTATTTGAATCTTAGTCAACGTAGACACCGCAGCTATCTGGTTAAGTTTCCGTCCTTATTAAATAATTCGAAGTACACCAAATATTTTCAGTGAATTATTCCGTTAGTCAACTAGATACTTGTAATCATATAAAAAAAATAGAACACAATCGATTTTTGAGGGCTTCGGGATCGGAATAAGAGCTCCGTAATTCAAGGCCGATTCCGATACCTAAAAGGATAATTCAAGTAGCAGCAGCATTTAACTAAGTAACATCTAGTAGCAGTGTAGCCGACTGCATTTCAGGATTTACCTCTGAATGAACTAGAAAATATATCTTAAACGATCTGTATTGCATAATTTTTGATTTGGCAGAAGTATGAACTAATATTTGCACTCACAAACATGTGCAACTAACTAGCAAATGATTGAAGTTGAAATAAACGCAATCGTTGAATTGTCAAGAGCTTCTTCACAGTTGTGCACTTCAAGATGTACACAATTCAGATGTCCCTGCTACATCTTTTTAGCATGAGGCTACTCTTCTAAGTAAATTGAAAATAGCGAGTTGGAAATTTTAGGCTCTGCATCATTTTCCTAGCCAATTTGAAATATGCGAGATAGAAATGAGATGATTTTAAATGGGATATTGTTTCAAAAGTTGGATTCACTTTGCCCTGAACACATTTTCTATTTTTGCAATTGACTAGCTAAAAATGAGCGCTATATTTGCATAATATCAGAGATCTCCAAATGAGAGACCATCAGTTGTATCGATAAGTTGCTGAACTTTCCAAAACTTCTGAGTGGCAGTTTTATTGACAGTCGTTAACGTTGATTTTTGTTAGTTGGTGTTGAGTTTGAGGAACTGTGCCTCGTACAACTCCCAAATACTTCATAACATTGTGCACTAAACCAATAACTTTCGTTGTCTGCAAAATGATACTTGGAAAGAATAAAGCGACATATATTTCTAACCATTAAGATATCAGGAAGTTAGGTTCAGCTAGTTAAAGAGTGATGAAGAACATTGACGAACTTTTTTTTTGTATTCAGTGCAACCTTGAGTTCAGATCTCAGTTTCTTCATAAGACTCTCAAACGTAACAAAATTAAGCGACGAATTTGAATATGCATGGATTCTTTGCTATAGAAAATTCACTTTGCTGGTAAGAAGAATAAGCATGTCTCAAATAGAAGATCATTATGAGCCTCTGCCATGTCAGAGTTTTCTGCCATAAAAATTTAGTCAAGTCATTCAAGATCAATGACGATACTTTGTAAAAATATAATAAATTAACTGTTACTGAATACGACAACTAAAGTGTAGCAAGATTAAAGAGACATAAAATAAGCAGATTCAGATATCGCATCAAGAATCAGGATATTTCCATAGAATCTGAATCCCTCGAAAGTTTATCATCGTTCCATCAGTAATCTCTAATCTTGGATTTGATACGGTAAATAACACTTTCATGCATAGAGTTCTTAAAATCTCAACTTCTTTCTTATGAAGCGAAAATTTAAGGGAAAAATTTGATTGAATAAGCAGTTGAAGATTTGAGAAAAACACAAGTACGAAGTGATCTTCAAAATTAAATTAGTTACTGTTATTCGAGACCTACGAGTATTATCTAAATATTTACTTCATTAACTACATTCGAAAGAACAATGTATCTCAAAACCCGAGTAGAATCCGAATCCTATTTACAGACTCAACACAAAGTTATTATAAATAGTTTGTACTCGAGGCGAAAGTGGGAATATTGCACGTGTATTTTTACGTTCAAACTTTTTATTGTATCCTAAGGAAGCTGGAACTATAGCCCAGTTGGGCCCCCATGCGACCATTTGAGCTTTCTCCCTATCTTTCATTTCTATCTGCATCCATGCAGTATAGCACAAAAAGCCCCAGTGCATCTCCAGAAACTTTCCTAAGCTAAAACCCCCGAACAAAATAACTGAATGGGGTTATTGAAAAGTCGATATTCTGATTTATGACTCATCTAAGCACAATGGTTTGTACCAGCTTGCTTACGGACGGTGGGTTGGAACAGATTTTTTGGCTATGATTAATTTACCGCCATCGAATAAATTAGCATCATTCATAAATAGTTATTTGTAAATAAATCCTATATTTCTGAGGGGTTATTTTACAGTGATAGGAATTTTTCCCCGATTCAACCCCTACATTTTGGTTCTAATAAAAATTGAATTTCTACGTAAACGTTAAGGTATAATAACGATAGAAGCACATAAGAACAAAGAAGATAGACGTCAGTGAAAACGAGCCAATTATACTTTGTGAGAATACAAACCGAAGAAAATGTTTTATAGAAAATATTTCATTTTAGGCGAAAATAATACATACATAATAATAATCATTAGCATTAGTTTTTTCTTAGTAGAGCGCTATTCATTATCCTCTTGATATTATTTCAGTCAAATAATATGTTGATACCAAATAGAAATGTAATCCGTGCAAATTTAATTTCATAGGATCAAGACTACGCCACTGAAAATGTTGAGGTTTTTCTTACAGGAGTTTTGAGAAGAACAAAGTTTATCGTGCGACTCTAGGACTCGTTCACTACGTGTAACATAAACACAGCATTTGCATTACCACTTGCCGAGTGAAGGTATTAATATTTGATCTCTCTCATTTGTATCACAGCGTGAATAAAATAAACGCTGTTTTAAGAAATTTATATTTAAATGTTTTTTTTTTAAAGTCGCTAATTTTCTTCAAGCGAAATCTCGCTAAAGTTGCGGCTTGTGGCAACACTAAGCTCAACAGGTGCCCTTGCCTGTGACTAATGAGATTGAATTGAACCGCGCTGTGAGGAGGTTCTTGGCCTCTTGTGCGTAGCACCTGTCAGGAAGTATGTGATCGCCTTTTCTTTACTGTTTTAATTTGTGATTGCAATCGTGTTTTTTGCTCATTTTGTTCAGTTATTTATCTTGCATGTTCGCAACCTCTTTTCTACCCATCTTAAACTACTCGGTCCTTTTGACTCTTTTTTTTAAACTACTCGGTCCTTGTGACTCTTAAACTATTCGGTCCTTGTGACTCTTGAACTACTTGGTCCTTGTGACTCTTGAACTACTCGGTCCTTGTGACTCTTAAACTACTCGGTCCTTGTGACTCTTAAACTACTCGATCCTTGTGACTCTTAAACTACTCGGTCCTTGTGACTCTAAAACTACTCGGTCCTTGTGACTTTAAAGTATTTTCACTGTCATACTACCCGTGGCTCTACGGTGCCCTCTTGAAATCATAAGTGATTTAGGCACTATTTCAAGGTGAGCCGGTGGTCATTTGAGATTTCCTATATACGCGAAACGTGAAAAGGTTCTAGTTTTCTGTTGTGACTTTTTGTTCTCCCTCAGAATCCTTTGGCGAGCGTGATCTGGATGGGATGCTCCTCTAAGAGGCCACTCTCTTTGGTTTGCCAAGCCTAACTTCTCTTCTCCAGCGTGTGCTTCATCTCCAAATTTAATTTCTTCGATTCTGGTTAGCGCCTAGGTTCGAATGTGAGTACTAATGTAACTTTCTAATAATGAAGTCAAAGTGTTATATGATCTGACGCGGTGGTAGCTTATTTAATCACTGATTCATTCCTCCTTACTAAATTGCAGTTCTGTGTTGGGCTGGGAGGTGCCGGAACTCTGATGGCCTCCAGTTCTTTGTTAAACGTTCAGGACGTAACAAGATACACCGCAAAACTCGTTGGGTCGTCTGGCACAGCGAAGACCATTTAATTATCTGCGTTCTCCTGATTGGGGGTTCATCGTTCAGTGTTGACGTGTTGTAAAAGTTTCAATTATTAAACGTTTGAGTTCATCTGTGCATCATTTCCTGTGTTCCGGCTAAAAAACCCTACACTGTAAAAGCGCAAAAAAACGCTAGAAAACCACTGGAAAATTTAATGCTGCTTCCAGCAAAATTAATGATCTAAAATAACTCCATCATTGATGCTTCTCAGCTTGAGAATAAAAACTCAATTATTTTTAATATTTTCTGAAACTCGATTCCAACACTAGAAATTTTGTGATATTTTCGAACACTTTTACTTTAGGAAAATTCGGAAGTAAAAACAAAACATAATTTTTCAAAGGCTTTCCACGCACGAAGAATTGGTCAATAAACGCTGTGTTATATGCTGCTTCCTAATGACATGAGGTAACACAAAATCTTATGCATTTTTGTGAGCAGAAGGAATGTCTCGTAGAGCATAATTTAAGGAGCAACAGTGCCTCATTCCACCAGATCCTTTAGAATTTTTCACCGTCTTCTCTCATTTTAATTTTTGTTAATGGATCATTTGTCAATCAATTGAATTAATTAGTGTTCATCACTGAAACGTGTAAACTTTTCACTGTCGCACGTCAGTGAAGAAATATGTCCATATGGACGCGCAGCCCGTCTCGAGATTTCCAAAGGTGTAAGTATTCATCGTTTCTATCACGGGACCTCACCAGCTTCAGGTAAGCAGCTCTGGCGTTTTTAAACAACTTGTCATTTAAAATTGGGAATACTAACCGGATGAGTAACCACTTATACACGTAAATATTTCCCAGATAATTTGCACCCCTTGCATCTCTACGCATGCTTCGGACGTAAATGCGGTAATGAGCTCGTAATCAAATGCTAGTACACAAAATACCCCCATTTTTCCTGCTTTTAAAGCAAGCTTTGACGCTTGCGAGATTCTCGAAGACATAAGTGGCTGCGGAACGGTCGCGTTGAAAATAAAAAGTTGAACATGAACTGGATTTCGCGCTTCGTTTTTGCGGTGAGTTTGACCTTGGAGACGAGATCGTCCTCTGAGCGCCACACTCGCATCGACTGTCGTAATGAAAAAAACGAACTTGGAAGATGTGGAATTTATTTTGAAAAAAACGATGAACTTCAAAATTATCGATTAAATATTAAAAGTTGCCTACAGTCCAAGTAGGAAAACATTAGAGACTTTTCACTTACCTCTCGGTGATTCGGTAAAAATTGTAGACCAAATGATCTCCAAGATATAATATTTGGAAGAAATGTTAGTAGCCGGAAGTATCCTCTGTAATATGCTCGCTATTCTGTTACAATTTTGCTGTTAGTTGCGAAAGAAATATAGCAGGCAAATTTCGGCAGGAATGCATGAATCAACCAAAATACGGTTCTTTACGCCAGGTGATAGAATGCTTTACAAATGTTAGTTGAATGTTGAATGTACTTTTGATGGATGTTCTTCATGGAAATTTGAACAGCAAATATTAATAAGTCTTAAAAAGAAGGATATAACAAAGACAATCGCTTTAAAAGACATTTCGGTTAACAACGAACGTTTCGACCCATAAGGTTTTCATCAACGGTTATCTGAAAAATTCGCGGATAAATGTATTCATAAATTGAAGAAAATCAACAAAAACTAATGGTGAACTGATGAACAGAAGCTATTTTCTAAGGGTATGACAACTGCATATCGTTTAGTTCGGTTTCTAAGTGGCTAATGAGAAGAGATTCGATTATACGTAAATATGAGACTGAGTGTGCAGAGCTTAAGACGGAAAAATCTTTTTCCAATACAGGAGATATGATATGATATAAAATATCCCATGATCTGAATGAATTCGTTTAGCTGAGTGAGGTGGCGTGCTAACGGATTAGAAGTTCTGAAACGCCTGCCAATATGCTCAAACACTCTACATCTTAGTACACGTGTGGTAGAACCAACATACACAGATCTACACGATGGGCAACAATATTTATATATAATAGGGGAGAGCATAAAGACAGGTAGTTTATCCTCCAATGAGAACAAAGTATTGATTATAAAGTTACTGTTCACTAATACAATCTGGAGGTTCACACACATAAAATATTTCATAGTGAGAGAGCGTAGCTCCTTCTTCAGCTTCTTGGACTGACAACCAAAGAACGGCATAGACACTTAGTTTCTTCTTCTCTACTGTTAGCGGCATCTTATCAGAATTATATTAGATTTCTAATAAATGTCGAATACATCTTTTAAGTAAATGCAGCGGATAGCCATTGTTCAAGAGAAAATCGTTTAAGAAATTCAAGCTCACTGTGCAAGGACAAATAATTGGAACTAACTTCATTCGCCAGGAACAATAGCGTCTTGATACTATTTAAATTAAACTGTAGCAAACTAAAACTAAAATAGCTCAAACCCATGCCAGTAAAAAGTGTCTTCCCTATAAACAAAAGAGCAAAAAGTATTAGTTGTGCGCGCTACCATGCAATCAAAAAAGGACAATTTGTTGTTTGCATTAGTCCCATTGCAGACTTGATGCTAGCATGTTTTGCATCAAGGCAGTGTAGAAGTAATCGTACATGTGACAGATCCCAAAATGAAACGAAGTTGTCATCAACGTATCCACTGTAAAAAACTGGCTTCAAAAGAACAGGGCACTCTGATAGCCAATTTTGTTCATGGGACGTCATATATTTAACAACAACCTTACATAAAGATGAAACTAGTTTTGCTTCATTTATCACATCAACGGGGCTAAAAAAACTTCTGTTGCCAATACTGGCAGTTATATTTTCCCTTCTATTTTCTCTTAAGTGGATCAAAGTCCATCTCTCATTAATTCTCATATTATCGCTGGGACTTTGTTTGAGATAAATAAAAGGCATATCTGCTATTAATACTGAGTGTGGAATTTAGCAAATTATGAACAGGGAAGCACGATGTGATCGCTGCGTCTGACAATACAACATTTTACAATTTAATTAAAAAACAGTGGCATTAGGCTTGGAATATATTTTTTTGTACCGTATTATCTATCAACAGCTATTTCTTAACATAGCAAACAAATGGGATCGCAAATACAAAGGATCAAGGGAAAGGACCGTTTCAGAAATAGCTTTGCTTTCAGCAAGCAAGTTTATCAAGAACTATAGATCGAGTTGGAGCTCTGCGCTTGGCGGCAAATGATACGAGTTGGGGGCAGGCTACACTAGCAGCCACTTCACTGCCCAGGCCAGCCGCTCGCCGCTCCTTCCTCGAGTCTCCAAGCTGGAATCAAAGAATGATAATTATATAATTAACATGCATGCACTTGATCCTTAATTTACTGAAAAAAGAATTAACGTAATTAAATTTAATTTGTTTGAAGAGCCACCATCAAACGCGACCCATCAATATATTGCTCAGAATGAATAATAATGGTTCGAGTCCTAAAGAAATCTCCATAATATAAATGGCAGGGGTTCGGAAACTTTAGGGGTTTGGCAAGTCCGGCAAGCTTCCTCACCTCAAGGCAGAACGCCACGAAGTGTAGATCCCCTGGTAGTGAGTGGATTTACGTCCGCCTGTCCCCAGTCTGGTAAAGCGAAGCAAGCTGCGTGGAAGTCGAGCCCCTCCAGCAGGTAAGTAATACTTATTGTGCTCCCATTAGATTACGCGGAGTAAACAATTTATATGCGCAGTTGACGCCAATGGTTGTGCAAGATTGGAGGGCTGCGAAAAGTCTGTCTACTCGGTGCTAACGCACGCTAGAGTATACTTCCCATCAATCGTCAGTCGTTAAGAAGAACGGAAACTGCCGGGCCAATAAATTGTCTCCTTCGTCCTGCCCTCTATATCATGAAAATAAGGTAGCTAACCTTAATTAATGTTCTTAAATCTAGCTTAAATCTAATAGGCGAGCTGACAGAATAAAATAAACAAGGCAGGCACCCGAACTAAGGCTAGAAATTCGTACATAACAAACTTGTACCCTTCCATCTGAGAAGCAGATACTAGCATGCAATTTAAGCAATGCTCTGATGAAACACTCGGCTCTTAAAATAACAATAGCTTTGATGAGGTTTGTGTGAAATTTGAGCATCAAGGTTAGTAGCTTATACGCTTTAGTTTTGTGTATGATCATTCATTCAATGGCTTTCATACAAGTCATTCTCTCCCTCTCATCTTTAAGGTAATTTTTTTCTTTTTAAAGCTAATATTTAGTTAATTTGTTATTATCAAATGACGTATATTGAGGCAGTATAAAAAGCTAAAACAATATACATCCCGACGTGAAGCAATACATAAATCCCCACAAGTCGGCTACTAGCCAATCAACGTGATCAGTGTAATTTGGGCTCCTGCATGTTTCTAGGAACATTGTTCAATTCACAGTCATTTATTCACACAATCATTTATTTCTAATAAAATATTTTCTCTGATGAGGACGCCGTTGAGATGGGAGGTGATAAGTCGCTGGAAATCGCGTAAGATTATTATACAGCGTTTTAATTATTATATATATGTAAGCCTTTGGACGGTAATGATGACTCTAATTGCACCTTTTCTTGTCTTGCGCTGAATGAATATTATTTCTTTTAATTCATATTGTTGTACCAAACTAGTTATAATTGCAATACTATTTATAAATGTTTTTCTCAAAAGTTCACTGTGGCATTTGAGCTAGAAAATTAATGTATATATATAAGTTTGTAAGCATTTTAGTTTGAAATACTCCATAAGAAATCCATCAGTACAATTTTTTTCTTTGTGAGATATTATTTCTTATTTCGTAATTCACTTCGTTAACCTTTATTTTGAGGGTTTATCAGTCTTCACAATATGGTTGAGGTTAATTAGTATAATTTATTTTGTCGTTGTTTTGTCATGATGCAATAGCAATGTAGTATGAAGAACAAATTTATACCTTTAAATGCATAAACAAGTATTAGCAACTATTTTATATAAATTTGAATATATTGGAAGTGAATTGTTAGAAAATATTTAAGCATTTGAAGGTTAAATTAATTCTAAATTTTTATAAAAATCATGATGTTTCGAATTTATATATTGAAGTTTGCACTGTCATTTTATTAAAGAAATTTAATTTGCTTCTGAGAAGAATTCAGTTAGAACAATTTCTCGATTTAGAATGATGAAGTTTGCGCTGCATTTTTTATTACAGGAATTTGATTTGCTGTAAAAAAAGTTGCAATTCATAACTGAGCAATTCGTCTAGTTTTTTGAGTTTGAATATTGGGTTAATGTTAAGGAGATGCAACTAACCGATTTTCGAAATTTTGTTGCCTGTATCATAGTATTTACATCGAAATGAACAATTTTTCATGCATGCACTTTTT
This sequence comes from Morinoia aosen, assembly GCA_030386875.1. Taxonomy (NCBI): domain Eukaryota; kingdom Metazoa; phylum Arthropoda; class Malacostraca; order Amphipoda; family Talitridae; genus Morinoia; species Morinoia aosen. The sequence continues at coordinate 92,729,676 of CM059579.1, read as the reverse complement.
GAGGCAAATGAGTATTTAACGAGTTATAGCGGTATGCTAATTTTCGTTGCTGATAACTGGAATCCGTTCGAATAAACAGTTGATAATCGATTTCCAAATTTATGTTGCTTGAATCATGGTAACAACATCGAAATAAACTACTGTTTTTCTATACACTTTTTGCGGCAAATGAGTATTTTACGAGTTATAGATGTAGGTTTAGTTTCGTGTTCCATAGAAGTTCCAGTTGAACTGTTCGAGTAAGTTTGGGTACTTTGTAATTTATTATTAGCCAACCCCGCGGAGCCTGTGGAGCCTGAACCCACTTCTAGGATCTTTTAGTTAATATCACAATAAAGATTATTACCCAAAAATAACGAGTTATAGCGGTACGTTAATTTTCATCTTTGATGGCGGGAATGCGCTCGATCATTCGAGCGCGTCGGAAGGGAGAGTCCATTGTAGTCTTCCCTCCGAACAATTTCTTCCCGCTTCAAACACTAGAGTTGCGTTAAGTGATTTACCGCTCTAACTCGTTAAATACTCATTTGCCCCCAAAAAGCATAGATGAAAAGTTGTTTATTTCGATGTAATTACCACGATACAGGCAACAAAATTTTGAAAATCGACCAGTTGCATCTCCTTAACATTAACCGAATATTGAATTTCGCTCACTTTGATCTTTCTAAAAATCGATGCGAAACTAAACAAAAAATTACCTCCTGACAGCCAGTTTTCTCCATTCAAAATTAATGTGGCGGATATCTGCTCCGGAAAAAATTGATGAACGTGTCCATCACGAATATCTACACCGGGTGTTGCATTTTATGTCCCCGACTTTTAATTGATTTTATCACGGCTTTAAATTAACATATTCGAACAGCCTTTTTCCCCAATGGAGTTAATTTTGTTTCCTTTTCGAATAATTTAAGTTTTTGAAAATCGTTCAATAACCACTTTACAGTGATCGATTTACTGAGAGGTAAAAAACTAATTGTTGAAAAGAAAAGTTTTGAAAACAACACTGGTGTTCTTCAATTCTTAAAACCTTCTGTTAAAAATAATTTCACATTGAAGTATCCAACATGCCACTAAGTATTTGAACTCTTTGAGAGGTTTTTACTTCTTATTTCATCATTTGAAGGTACCTAATTTGCAGCTCACTAACGATCAAAGAAATTTCATCGTGTTGGAATAAGAAGCAACGAAAAACTGTGAAAAACTTAGAAGAGCATTTAGTTATTTTTTTAGTTTAGTAAACTAAACTAAACTCTGAGAAAATATCTTATGTCACGGCATGAATTTATTGAAATTTCAGTACTAAAATTAGTGGCACAAAACAGTCTACCTGAGTCAGATACATGAAAACGATTATCTTGTCTCAGCCGCGGATTGGCTATCTTCGCTTCGTGAGGCAGAGTAACGGAAAATAACGGGAAGCAAAGACTCGTTATGGTACTTCCACATATAGATGGTACTTCCACATTCGGAACATATCATGGCAGCTCAATAAATGGAAGTGAATCAATAATGTCGAGACTAAATGCATAACAATGAAGCATGCGTTGGAATATCTGAGGCAGAAGAAGGTTTGACTTTCTAAATAGGAAATACATTTTTATACTTTGTTTTGAGTACGCAGCAATTGTAAAAAACACATTTTATGAACATGCACATAGGATCAAAGGAGGACAGTCTACTCGCGCATACTAGTTTAATTGCAGGGACTCGGCTTTAGAACCATCGGTTTGCATAAATTAAGTGCTGCTGTGGGCACGTATTTACAAACTTCAGGAAGACAGCCTGACAACACCTCGGTACGAATACTCACAAGAAATGGGGGACCGTATTCTCACGCCATATAAGTCTTCTAATTTGAACCTGCATATGGATAGCAAGGCTATCCTAGTTTTACTTTTACTCAATAGGTGGAAGGAGGGATTTAAACGGATTAGGTCTCTGATGCAGAGGCAACGCTACAACCGGAACAGCAAAACAGCATTTCCATCAAATTTTACAGGTAAGCACGACGGCTTATTCAGCCGTAGAAGAGTCATGGCTTAAAAATTTATACACACTAATGCAGCAGACTAGCCATAGTTATCGAATATCGAAATGACTATCTCAAAGATCAGCCCAATACTGAACTAGGATAAATAAGTTAGCGCAGATTCCTACATATTTTGTAAAAACATTGAAGGGAATGCCTCAGGATTTGCCGAGCTCATTTGGGCTCACAGGTAGCTACATTCAAATTTGATCATTGTACTAAACTAGAGAAATATTCTGACTATCATTCGTGCCAAAATTATTCAATTTATATCACAGCTGAATCGTCCCCAGGGCAACAAGTACATGGTTGCTGATATCAGCCTGAGTACACAAAACCACATGGACAAGTGGACACATAAATATCTGGACATATTCTCAGTCTACTTTAAATGCGTTTTAGCTCTAGGCTTCCACCCTACTGACTGGCGCAGCTTGCTCAGCACAGCTCGTGGGTGAGGAGGCAACACAACATTGACATAAAAAATGTGTTTTATTTCTTAGCAAATAAAAAATCTGTGCTATGCACTGTCAACGTGTATGAAGTTGATAGTACTAACTAGCTGTTTGCATCCTGTAAGATATAAGTCGAGCAATTTATGGTCGCTCCTAGCCTGACTCGATATAGGTGATTCGCCGATTGCCAGCAGCATCGTTGGGTGCTCTGGGAACCGGCCGTTCACCACTATCAAACACACAAAAACACATACAAAAGGGACAAATATGGCTAATTGGGAGCACGAATAGTACAAATCAGATTTCTTACACACACGATTACACTGGGACCCACGGCTGAAGGCAAATATAGCGAGAGAACGTTTCAACTTAACAGCTACAGCCAAACAGAGACGCTACGCTGGGCTTGCGGACCAGCGCGGATCGCACGCGGTGATGTTGCCACAAGGTTTTCAAATAGTAAAACCTTGTGTTCATTTTATTCGTCCTCTTAGGACGAATATGTGCTCAAAAATAGAACCATTCGTGACTTTAATTTTGTTTCAAAGAATTACTCAGTTTTATTCACTCATAGCGCTATTCTTTCGCTAGCCCCTGAATCTCAAAGAGCAGCTCTGGCTACTCCAACTAGCCCCGAAAGAACAAAAACATTCTAAACTCCAGCCATGCTTCACGCATGAGCATCAGTCTGGCACCAACCAATTACCTCATCAATTCAATTCCTCGCTATTCAGGTCGTTTTCTCACTGTGTCACGTTCGTTATTCTCGGCGTGCCTGGTGAGAGAATGTGTTCGTCAGTGAAGCTAATCAACTTGAAGATGGTCTGCTAAAAGAGCAGCCAGCCCGCAGGCGGATGGGGGCAGGACGGCGACGCTTCGGGGAGCGGTCGTTTCCCGCAAGCGATGAAGACCTGGCACAGGACTACCTTCTCGTCACTACGGAGACCCAAGGACCGGATTACTGTTATGGTGGGTTGCAGTGACTGATAGCCCTATGTCCAGTCAACCTATTCAGTAATTCTTAACTACTTAACCAAGTAGTAGGACCATCACTCTGGCCTAATACATAAATGAGAAGATCACGAAGGGTTCTCGCCCACTTAAGTGCACTATGAGCGATGTGTGCTACTTAGCCATCCTATATGCTACTTAGCCATCCTATATGCTACTTAGCCATCCTATATGCTACTTAGCCATCCTATATGCTACTTAGTCATCCTATATGCTACTTAGCCATCCTATATGCCACTTAACCATTCTATATGCTACTTAGCCATCCTATATGCTAATTAGCCATCCTATATGCTACTTAGCCATCATATATGCTACTTAGCAATCCTATTTGCTACTTAGCTATCCTATGTGCTACTTAACCATCCTATATGCTACTTAGCCATCCTATATGCTACTTAGCCATCCTATATGCCACTTAGCCATGCTATATGCTACTTAGCCATCCTATATGCCAATTAGCCATCCTATATGCTACTTAGCCATCCTATATGCTACTTAGCCATCTTATATGCCACTTAGCCATCCTATATGCTACTTAGCCATCCTATATGCTAATTAACCATCCTATATGCTACTTAGCCATCATATATGCTACTTAGCCATCCTATTTGCTACTTAGCCATCCTGTGTGCTACTTAACCATCCTATATGCTACATAGCCATCCTATAGCTACTTAACCATCCTATATGCTACTTAGCCATCCTATATGCTACTTAGCCACTGCTATTTCCTATATGCTATTTAGCCATGTTATTTAGCCACTGCTATTTCCCATATGCTATCTAGCCATGCTATTTAGCCACTGCTATTTCCAATATGCTACTTAGCCATGCTATTTAGCCACCGCTATTTCCTATATGCTATCTGGCCATGCTATTTAGCCAATGCTATTTTCTATATGCTATCTAGCCATGCTATTTAGCCACTGATATTTCCTATATGCTACTTAGCCATGCTATTTAGCCACGGCTATTTCCTGTATGCAATCTATTCATGCTATTTAGCCACTGCTATTTCCTATATGCTATCTAGCCATGCTATTTAGAAACTGCTATTTCCTATATGCTATCTGGCCATGCTATTTAGCCATGGTGCACTGCTATTTCCTATATGCTATCTGGACATGCTATTTAGCCGCTGCTATTTCCTATATGTTATCTGGCCATGCTATTTAGCCACCGCTATTTCCTATATGCTATCTGGCCATGCTATTTAGCCACCGCTATTTCCTATATGCTATCTAGCCATGCTATTTAGCCACTGCTATTTCCTGTATGTTATCTAGCCATGCTATTTAGCCCCTGCTATTTCCTGTATGCTATCTAGCCATACTACTTAGCCAATGCTATTTCCGTAATGCTATCTAGCCATTGCTATTTCCTATACGCTATCTGGCCGGGCTATCTCCGAGCTATCCAATTCCGAAGATGCATAAGGGAAAGCTTACTAGTTGCTCTAAGTGTTCTCTCGTAAAACTTTGTTTTACCGCACCGAACAAACCTAACTTAAGTATTTGTTCACAGCCCGTGATCTTCCTCCTGGTGGATGCCCATGGGCTAGTCGTTGAGCCGCGCTGCCGACGACACTACGTCGGTTACCTCTGCGATGCGGGGATACTTGCTGGGGCTCTGAATAATAAATTGCTCTTGAACTGTCGGTCAAGAATATACTGACCACTTTCAGTATACGTACAGAGTGTTCAGCATTTCTTTCCTTGCCCCCATGGTAGTTTTTTCTTGAACGGTCTAGTTTGATGCTTACACAAAAACGGAGAGGAAAGTCATATGATGCAATCTTCGGCTGGTTTATCTAGTCCAGTGCACATAGGTGTATGTTCACATATGCACACCCATATGTGTACACACACCCATATACGTACACACATATACAAGTAAGCATATTTGCAAATAGCAGCGTATAGGCGATCAAATCATAATACCTACAACATACCTAAAAACTGTTGTGCAATGTCTTGAATCATTGGATTATTCAGATTTGGAGATACCATGAAAATGAGATTCGTCAATACTTATTCATTATGTTCTGTAACTAAGAATTATTTTTGAGACGCAAGATGACGAGTTATTTTGGCTTCAAATTCTCTCGGTCTTTGAGATATTTTAATACTCAGGAGAAATTTGTTCCACAGTAAGGCGCCTGATATTGACAGAGCCCTCTGCCCTAAGTGAGATGAACGATAGTTGACTAAGACATTATTGTTTCTGTTCGGCTTTTGGTTGGTTACAGTGGGTGGATGGAAACGCACTATCTCAGCGTTGCTCTGAGGAAGATATAACGAGAAGAATACGTATTGGGCCTTCTGCATGAGGACCCTTTCTTGAATACAATTAAATTTGTCTTCTGTATTCGAAGCCCATTTGTTTCACTCTATGTTCATATATAAGATTTTCACGTCATTTGAAGAATAAGTACATTTTATTGAGACACCGTGTATGTACAGTATACGAACCTACACTGACTAAATTTCAATGACAGTATTAGATAAAAGGTATAGGTACGCTGTTTCGTACTTTGAAAAAATCGACACAAATATTGCTGAGTTTTAAGCATTTTAGTAAATTTTTTCAACTCTGTTTACGTTCGGTTTTGAACAACACCAAATTGAACTTTATTAAAAATTAGAGTCGAAGGGACCAAAAAATAGGGACTCCGACCTCGAACCCACCACATTCGAATGTACGACTCCGACCCCACAGTAGCGCGCAAAATAGCTAATTTCACAACACAGGCAGGACAACAACAGTTATTTTGTATACCAAACAACACAACACAGGCAGGACAACAACAGTAATTTTGTACACCAAACAACACAACACAGGCAGGACAACAACAGTAATTTTGCATACAAACAACAAAACACAGGCAGGACAACAACAGTTATATGTATACAAAACAACACAACACATGCAGGACAACAACAGTTGTTTTGTATACCAAACAACACAACACTGGCAGGACAACAACAGTAATTTTGTATACCAAACAACACAACACAGGCAGGACAACAACAGTAATTTTGCATACAAACAACAAAACACAGGCAGGACAACAACAGTTATATGTATACAAAACAACACAACACAGGCAGGACAACGACAGTTATTTTGTATACCAAACAACACATCACAGGCAGGACAACTACAGTTATTTTGTATACCAAACAACACAACACAGACAGGACAACAACAGTTATTTTGTATACCAAACAACACAACACAGGCAGGACAACAACAGTTATTTTGTATACCAAACAACACAACACAGGCAGGACAACAACAGTAATTTTGTATACCAAACAACACAACACAGGCAGGACAACAACAGTTATTTTGTATACCAAACAACACAACACAGGCAGGATAACAATAGTTATTTTGTATACCAAACAACACAACACAAGCAGGACAACAACAGTTATTTTGTATACCAAACAACACAACAAAGGCAGGAAAACAACAGTAATTTTGCATACAAACAACAAAACACAGGCAGGACAACAACAGTTATATGTATACAAAACAACACAACACAGGCAGGACAACAACAGTTATTTTGTATACCAAACAACACAACACAGGCAGGACAACTACAGTTATTTTGTATACCAAACAACACAACACAGACAGGACAACAACAGTTATTTTGTATACCAAACAACACAACACAGGCAGGACAACAACAGTTATTTTGTATACCAAACAACACAACACAGGCAGGACAACAACAGTAATTTTGTATACCAAACAACACAACACAGGCAGGACAACAACAGTTATTTTGTATACCAAACAACACAACACAGGCAGGATAACAATAGTTATTTTGTATACCAAACAACACAACACAAGCAGGACAACAACAGTTATTTTGTATACCAAACAACACAACAAAGGCAGGAAAACAACAGTTATATGTATACCAAACAACACAACACAAGCAGGACAACAACAGTTATTTTGTATACCAAACAACACAACAAAGGCAGGACAACAACAGTTATTTGTATACCAAACAACACAACACAAGCATGACAACAACAGTTATTTTGTATACCAAACAACACAACAAAGGCAGGACAACAACAGTTATATGTATACCAAACAACACAACACAGGCAGGATAACAATAGTTATTTTGTATACCAAACAACACAACACAAGCAGGACAACAACAGTTATTTTGTATACCAAACAACACAACAAAGGCAGGACAACAACAGTTATATGTATACCAAACAACACAACACAGGCAGGACAACAACAGTTATTTTGTATACCAAACAACACAACACAGGCAGGACAATTACAGTTATATGTATACCAAACAACACAACACAGGCAGGACAACAACAGTTATTTTGTATACCAAACAACACAACACAGGCAGGACAATTACATTTATATGTATACCAAACAACACAACACAGGCAGGAAAACAACAGTTATTTTGTATACCAAACAACACAACACAGGCAGGACAACAACAGATATTTTGTATACAAAACAACACAACACAGGCAGGAAAACAACAGTTATTTTGTGTACCAAACAGCACAACACAGGCAGGACAAAAACAGTTATATGTATACCAAACAACACAACACAGGCACGACAAAAACAGTCATATGTATACCAAACAACAAAACACAGGCAGGACAACCACAGTTATTTTGTATACCAAACAACACAACACAGGCAGGACAAAAACAGTTATATGTATACCAAACAACAAAACACAAGCAGGACAACCACAGTTATTTCGTATACCAAACAACACTACACAGGTAGGACAACCGCAGTTAGTTTGTATACCAAACACAACACAGGTAGGACAACAACAGTTACATGTATACCAAACAACTCAACACAGGCAGGACAACAACAGTTATTTTGTATACCAAACAACACAACACAGGCAGGACAACAACAGTTATATGTATACCAAACAACTCAACACAGGCAGGACAACAACAGTTATTTTGTATACCAAACAACTCAACACAGGCAGGACAACAACAGTTATTTTGTATACCAAACAACACAACACAGGCAGGACAACAACAGTTATATGTATACCAAACAACACAACACAGGCAGGACAACAACAGTTATTTTGTATACCAAACAACACAACACAGGCAGGACAACAACAGTTTTTTTTATACCAAACAACACAACACAGGCAGGACAACAACAGTTATATGTATACCAAACAACACAACACAGGCAGGACAATTACAGTTATATGTATACCGAACAACAAAACACAGGCAGGACAACAACAGTTATATGTATACCAAACAACACAACACAGGCAGGACAACAACAGTTATATGTACACCAAACAACACAACACAGGCAGGACAACAACAGTTATTTTGTATACCAAACAACACAACACAGACAGGACAACAACAGTTATATGTATACCAAATAACAAAACACAGGCAGGACAACCACAGTTATTTTGTATACCAAACAACAAAACACAGGCAGGACAACAACAGTTGTTTTCCATACCAAACAACACAACACAAGCAGGACAACAACAGTTATTTTTTATACCAAAGAACACAACACAGGCAGGACAACAACAGTTATTTTGTATACCAAACAACACAACACAGGCAAGACAACAACAGTTGTTTTCCATACCGAACAACACAACACAAGCAGGACAACAACAGTTATTTTGTATACCAAACAACACAACACAGGCAGGACAACAACACTTATTTTGTATACCAAACAACACAACACAGACAGGACAACAACAGTTATATGTATACCAAACAACACAACACAGGCAGGACAACAACAGTTATTTTGAATACCAAACAACACAACACAGGCAGGACAACAACAGTTATATGTATACCAAACAACACAATACAGGCAGGACAACCACAGTTATTTTGTATACTAAACAACACAACACAGGCAGGACAACAACAGTTGTTTTCCACACCAAACAACACAACACAAGCAGGAAAACAACAGTTATTTTGTATACAAACAACACAACACAGGCAGGACAACAACAGTTATTTTGTATACCAAACAACACAACACAGGCAGGACAACAACAGTTGTTTTCCATACCAAACAACACAACACAAGCAGGACAACAACAGTTATTTTGTATACCAAACAACACAACACAGGCAGGACAACAACAGTTATTTTGTATACCAAACAACACAACATAGGCAGGACAACAACAGTTGTTTTCCATACCAAACAACACAACACAAGCAGGACAACAACAGTTATTTTGTATACCAAACAACACAACACAGGCAGGAGAACAACAGTTATTTTGTATACAAAACAACACAACACAGGCAGGACAACAACAGTTATATGTATACCAAACAACACAACACAGGCAGGACAACAACAGTTATTTTGTATACCAAACCACACAACACAGGCAGGACAACAACAGTTATGTATACCAAACAACACAACACAGGCAGGACAACAATAGTTGTTTTCCATACCAAACAACACAACACAAGCAGGACAACAACAGTTATTTTGTATACCAAACAACACAACACAGGCAGGACAACAATAGTTGTTTTCCATACCAAACAACACAACACAAGCAGGACAACAACAGTTATTTTGTATACCAAACAACACAACACAGGCAGGACAACAACAGTTGTTTTCCATACCAAACAACACAACACAAGCAGGACAACAACAGTTATTTTGTATACCAAACAACACAACACAGGCAGGACAACAGTTATTTTGTATACCAAACAGCACAACACAGGCAGGACAACATCAGTTATATGTATCCCAAACAACACAACACAGGCAGGACAACCACAGTTATTTTGTATACCAAACAACACAACACAGGCAGGACAACCACAGTTATTTTGTATACCAAACAACACAACACAGGCAGGACAACAACAGTTGTTTTCCATACCAAAAAACACAACACAAGCAGGACAACAACAGTTATTTTGTATACCAAACAACATTCCACACCAAATGACTAAGAAAAGATCGGGAAGTTCTTTATCAGGAAGCCTAATCAAGAAGCTGCACATTTTCTATCTTCATAGAAATTATTTTCTAGGGTAGCTAGTTGATAAACACAATAACCGTTCAGTTTCCATATTGGCTGCAGTAAATATAGATTGTACGTAAAGACTGCAAGTTGACCTATGCTTTTGTTGCCCGACACTGTGTCCAGTGGCCTGGTGTTTAATATTTAAATCAAATATTTGATTACAATGTTTATTTAGAAATCATTAGAATATTCACTAAGAAATATTTAATTACAATTTTTAATTAGAAATTGTAAGCAGCAACACATTCTGAAAAATTAGTTAAGAGCATCCTTTGCTCATTATCCTATATTTCAGTACAGCGCATAACATTGTTGTAGAACGCGTATGTATTGTGATTGCCTCAATGCAAAGATATGTATTTGGGTATGTGTGCGTGTTAGGTGTATGTATGTACGTGGGCGTGTATGTGCATGTATATGTGTATACATGTACATGTATATGTGCACATATGCGTGTACTACACTGACAACTAGCATTTGAACTACAGTGTAGAGGTACCGGTCTTTTTTCTGTTCACTCTCAATTTGTAACATTACCTAAAGGCCTCTTTAGACGATGCAGCACAAGCGACTGATTGATGCATCACGCATCACAAGTACTCACAAAGGAGCATGCTGCTGCAGCAAAACACCGACCCGGCAAAGATGGATCCGTGATGCCTACTCCGATGCAGCACACAAGGAACACAGAGATCTAGTGTCCAGCAAGCAATGATTGAGCGAGGTTTTGCATAATTGCGTCTCCCACTGACTGTGGCCGACTCGTTACCTCGCGATTCTGTACAAACTTTGATCGAAGAATGGCGGTAAGTGTATTCATTATCATTTCATTCAAATTATGCAGTGTTGGGCAGTACCTCGATGCGTCCCGATCGGGATGCTTTGGCATCTCTAAAATGAATGACGACGCCCGGCGTCGTACATCCATCACTCGACGAGTCTGAGCAGTAACTGACCGCCATTCGTGCTTCTCTAACTTGCTCGGCTGCAGAATGCCGTCTACAAGCCCATGCAGCACAGATAAGCTGGGTTTACACGGAGGGTGTCTTCCCCAGGGTGACGCCCCTACCCTACCCCTCTCACCCGCTCAAGCTTTCCCACTTGCGTTATTAAAGCTGGGTTTACACGGAGGGTGACTTCCCCAGGGTGACGCCCCCACCCTACCCCTCTCACCCGCTCAAGCTTCCCCACTTGCGTTTAGACGGAGGGTGAGATGCCCAGGGCTGCCGAAATTAGTGCGTTCAACAAATATACGAGTTTCCCTTAGAAAAATGTATTTTAATTTCTCTGGAGTGAGAATTTTACTGTGGGCAACTTCATAAAAAGGGATCTATTGATTTCAAATGACAATAATTGCAAAATAAATGTAGGCAACCCCTCAAACTATGTCAATATAAATGAGATTTATTTTGGTACTGCTGCAGAAAGCATTCTCCTGAGAAATGTCAACAAAATATGTACCAAAAAACTAGAAGAGTTTGGATTGAAAGATCTTAATAAATGTAATTCAATAATACCATATTCAATGCATTTCTCCAATTTTGCGAAAAAGGAGTAGCATGAAAATATCAATATGAAGTGGCTAGAACTGTTTGGTCAACATGCTCCTTTCAAGACAAAAATTGTGTCTGAAACATACTGGTACGCAGCTTTGTTACTCGCTGCTTCCCGAGTTCATGATGCAGCTTTTGTCAAGACCGCAATATTTTGCAGCAGCTAGAAATTTTTTTCGACCCTATCTACAGCATTGCAAAAAACAGGATTTCGTTAACAAGAGCAAGACTAAATGCATGGATGAGATCAAAATCTACGTTAGAGAACACAGACTGCAAAAATTGGAACCACCACGGTAGCTTAGTCAACAAATTAAATAAAAAACATTGACAGATGAAGGATGAAGAGGAGGAAAAATTTCATTCTAGCAGGAAAAGTAGGTAAAACCTTAAAATTTTCGTTTTATTGCTAGTTAAATAGATTTGGTACGCTCTAACAATTTTTGGTACGTTTTCATGAAGGTTTTGTACGATCATCAGAAAAAAAATCGGCAACCCTGGAGATAACAGTGACTGAGTGAGGATGTCGAAATGTAATTCAAGGTACGTGCAGAAAAGAAGATGCTATTTTTAACCTGCAAACTATTTCACAGAGGCCGGCATTAGATCAACGTATTCGTGAAGAATTCAAGAATTACTTCTTAAACGAAGGCCAAGTGCCTTGGCAGAAACGAATGTGCCAATTAGATTAATAAGGGATGGAGGCGAATCAATAAAACTTAGCGCGTATATAGCTTCTTATATGAACTTAATGCCCAAACTAAGGAATAATAAAATATAGCTTGCCCAGCAAATGTATATAGAGATAAAAATAAATGAAATATGCGCGATAGAGTCTGATTACAGGATATAGAAATAAGTAACAAAAATTATATCAGTCTAAGTCCTATCAAGAGCCATCTTGTGTTAATAATAGCATGATAGCGAACAGTTTGAGCTACTATTGTTAGAGGTAATTACTTTTGAATTGAATTACTTAATTACTTAAACGAAAGAAAAGTACTGCTATTTGTTTACATTGGATGTCCCAAGCTTTTTAATGGTTTTTGTAGCCAGATTAATATCACAAAATCAGTCCCGAATTTCAAATTCTTGTGGCAATTGAGCTAGAGAGTTAAGAATGAAGTCTTGTTTGCTGCTGTCACCCAGCGCTTAGATGTTCCGTTTTGGAGATGACTAATTTTAAACAGTTTAAGAATTATAAAATATGAGTGATGTGTGTGTCATAGATTTCTGTGTAGCGAGCAGAATATCCTACTTATGCAATAGTTGTACTCTATTTACATTTTGCCAAAGAATGCAAATTATTTAAATCGGTGTTATAAAGACTAGGGATCCACAATACCAGCCGCCTTATCTGTCCGATGATTCGCGCTGGAAAAATTGGAGAGGATTATCCAATTGAATCTCTGGTAATTTGCGCTTCTAAATGTGAAATCTTCGTGAAGATAATTAAACCAACGCTCCAATACGAGTATCTTATTGAAAACCTTACCTTCGCCCGACTAGCGGTGATCTGAAAATTATTACAGCCGAAGCAAGGCTGAAAAGGTGATAAAACCGTCAGGGGTTCTCAAAAATTACCCGCAAGAGCTGATCCAACTACGGCCAGGACTGCTAAACGGTCCGCACTTCCCCTTGTTCAGTGAGTTTGGTGACATATCAAAAACCCCATCCCTGACAGCTGCCTGAGATGCGTCAAACTTCGCTCCAGTGATGATGTCGTCAAACATTTCGTGGTTGTAAAATCGTGAAAACTAAGCTTGCAGTAGTTTCCGACATCTCTATGCTTGCTAATTTTCTGAAATGTAAATACTAGACAAAAATGCAAACATACAATAAAGTTACACTACACTGAATGTTTCACAAAAATCGGTACCCTGTCCTTGAATGGTAACCATATGCTAATTTACAATTAGATTTAATTTTTTGGCATAAAAACAACACAATTATGTTATTGACAAAATCATAGCTAAAGTTTCTCGAAACGTGCGAGTGTGTTCATTACATTTTTACGAACAAATAATTTAAATAGTAACAAAACCAATCGTTTTAATATAGATGCAAATTTGGTTAACGTTTCGGTCATTAGGATGTAGGACGGTGCGCCATGGCTTCGGCAAACTTTAGGACGGGAATAATTGCCAACAATATGTCTGAACCGGGCCATCGACGTAGGACGTGAACAGGAGGGGCTGCCGAGGTCCCCAGACCTCACCTCGTGTGACGTTTTTGTTGGGACTTCTGATGAATAAAGTTTACACCACTTCGTCGCTGAACGTAGATGATTTTTGGAAAAGATAACGACAGAGTTCATTGCTCCAAGCAGAAATTCCCAGAAAATGAGCCGAATCATGGAAAAAATTGAAGAAAATGAAGAATCATTTGGGATAATTTTCACAACTATGAATAGATAAATGAAATTTCTTCCTTAGAATCGGGAACATAATTTTTTTTATTGATGTATACATAATTATTTTTCCACATGTGCATACACATTTTCTGCAGTATTCAATTTTTCAAATAAATTCCTGTGGCTTTATTACTATAAGCGATTACTTGTTGCAAAAAGTGTTTGGACACCCTCACATCTTTCAAGAGGCTATAACCAAATGTTTTGTGTTAAAAAAGCCAATTATCTTTCTTCGAAAGCAAACAGTTTTTTGCCACGACCTCACTCAAATTGAATTATTAGCCATCAAGTTAATTTCATTCAAGCAGAGGATTCGTGTGTCTGAGAAACACCTGGTGTAACATAGAACAGATGGTGAAGCGAAGCCCCTACATTCTTCCCCCGTGATTTTGTCAAGCATATTATAAATGTAAAAATCCTATTTCACCAGAAATTTATTGTAAATTTCTTCACAGAATGATTTTCCTTGCGATGTTCCACATCCGCTGAAATTTTCTACGGCATTTATTTGATCTGACAAAAAAACGAGAACGCATTTTATGTTTTTTAACAAAGATGAGAAATAATGAAAATTGTGTAATGAATCATGGTCTAAATCATGTTAACCAACCAAATCAATGCAGACAGAGATGATCATCCGGCCCTGCTGTAGGCAGTGTGTGGGTAACAATTAGGTACAATCAATAACCTTTATCCTGAACTATTGTGTATCAATGCTGATGTGGACTATCTGTTGTGGTAAAAGTATGCCTAAGTACTAGACCACGAAATGTATTGAATGCTGCTCATTCATTAACAATTATGACGCAATAGGTTACGCCTTAGAGCCGCGTTCAAATGACTAAGCGACTAAGGGTGTCGTAAGAAAATACTCTATTCAATAACATATTATTTGATGGAACCTAAATCAGGCATCAAATAACCGACATATGTATATCAGCCAGTTTACTACATCACTGTATGAAAAAAGTCATTTACTGATAATATCAGGAGTGTAAAGAGCGCCTTGATTAGCGTGAGATCTGCCCGTGATCTCCTTCGCAGCGTGCAGCCAGCGTGGGTTGTATTCAAGTCACCATCAGTATTGCGACTGTGAGAACTGAATGCTTCTACAATGCATATTTTGAGCCAGAAGTAGAAATATACTTCATCATTACATACAGTACATGTAAAAATCTCTTCACATTTTATGCCCGAAAAAGTTAGCGCACGAAATATCACATCGAATTTCTTTTTTTCTATTCAAACTAATGAAGTTTATGCAAAACCTCATCTAGATAATTACTGAATGCCTTTGGAATTATGAAATCACAGGTGCATGAGCGTTTATTCGCGGCTGAACATTATTTCTATTCATGTCATCAGAGTCACTAATAATCCAGAATAGCTCAATAACATGAACAAAGAACAGCCTATAACAGCCTATCCTGACGTCTACGATGCTCCTTCAACGCTAGATCGGTAGCGACAAATGCCCAGATGTTCAGACAGCAAAATTTGGACAGCGCAAAACAAACTTCGCTTCAGATAAAACGTGACCGCTCAATGGCGTTGTGATGACCACACTATGGAGCTAATCAAACTTTTGCATATAAATTGCTTCTACGGAAAATAGAAGTTATTATCAAATACTCAATTTCTTTTCCAATTTTTCGACCTCGCGAAACTGTTCCAGTTCAACACGTGTTAAAATACGAAGATCATCACTAATCATCTTCTATGAAAATATGCCTGAACTTTTATTCATTTCCGTATCGATCATGATTGTAAGCCCTCAAACGAAGATCTGTACTCTCATACTAGAGTTTTGTACAATGTTGTAAAAAAAGAACATATTCAAATAATAGAAGCACTGCACATTCATAAGCTTACACCTAGCCTCAACGAAAATACAAAGGATTTTTTTGCTTTAAATTTGTTCAGTAGGTCTTTGGCTTAGACGTTTGTAACCTCCGTTTGTCCATTATGCCTTCGTCTCTGGTGCATGTGAAGATCTGATGCGCAATAACAATTAGTCACCTGTAGTTTCATTCTTTGTACAAAATTAGTCCATTCTAGTCTTCTTGCAATGTGATTACCTGTATATTTTTACCCTGTCTGATGTAGTTTAAGTTTTGCATTGACGTAGTTTTACCAATGTGACCGTGTTTCTTTTGTATTTTACAACCTGAAGATGATGTTAGTAACATAGAAACGTTGCCTGTAGAGATTGACAGATTTAAACTGATAAAATTTGAATGTTCTTTGAGTAAAGATTATTGGTGATTATCTTTGTATTTTAACACGTGTTGAACTATCAAATACCTAATTTTTTTCGAGCTTGGAAATGGTTAGACTTTCCTAAATCCCTGCAGAACCGAAGATCTTAACCGGTAAATTCTTACTCACATAAAATATTTTTGATGCCTCAAACAAGCAGCAAGTAGAGAATATGACATGGTCAAATTATCAGAAATGCTCAATTATGCCATGTTCACCATGAACTCATCGCTCATTTTATAACAAGCAGCATTGTAATATCATCAAAACTGAAACTTAGTTCATCAGCAGGCTAATGAAGGTAGGCGTCAAATGAACTAAGTTTTTATGACAACGTTCAAAACGCAGAACTTATATACCCGAATATCCAAAGAAATTACTCAAAACTCATTTAACCTAATTTTTAATTCCTGTAAAGGTGTTCATACTTTCTAAAACGAATATTAGAATCTCTAGGATTTTGTGAGAGCAGCACATTTTTGAATTGTCTCTTTCACTGGGCTCGTATTATTAGATCATTTCAAGATAACTAACCGTCCGGTAATATTCGCTGGAGATTTTCATCTATGAAGTACATACTACGGACACATTTTCTTTGAGAATATCAGACAAACAATCGACATTGAATGTTTATCTCAATGCTTCAAACATGATTGCCATCTAAAAAATGAGTGTGCACAGCCAACATCACCGCATTTCGACTACAATGCAGACAATAATGGATGACAAACAAATATATTCATCCCAATAGTACCCGCGTTAAAACATTCTAGCATTAGTGCACTGGTGAAGCTGATAAAACTGAGACAGTTACTAAGCATCCTTTAAGAGCGTGAAAGAGAAACGGAAGAAAAGCAAATAAGTAAACACACCAACGGTATTATCATTCAAGAAACTATATATAGATCTTGATATAGACCTGTGATATTGATAGTTCATGACAAAGAGATTGTACGTACGCAACAAAGCGTCGAAACTCTATTTGGAATTTCATTTTATCGGCAGCTATACAACACAAACTTTATTCATTAACGCAAAACGCCAGTCAAAACCGACGGCATTCGATATGACACATCAGACAGGATATGTTGAAACCCAATCACAGATTTTACTAACCCCTATGGGGATATGACTATTGACTTATGGGAATTTGCGCTCCCAGGGGAATAATGTGAGGTCCGGAGCAACTGGCTAGGTAAAGGCTTATTATATGCTGAAATTTAAAGTTTTTCAATTCGTAAATATTTTGACCGCATCGTGCACCACCGGTGGCCACGGAAGGGATTTTCATAATGCTGCTGACCGACCAGTAGTCACAAACTCAATTTTCTTAAATACGTAATCAAAAGTAAATGAATGAACGATCCAGTTAATGTTTTCTATTTTCAAGTATTGCGCGATACATTTGACTCTAAATTGTGTTGGAAATTGAACTTCAGTTGAACTAATTGCGGTCAATGCGTTAGGGAATACTTTTTTAAGTTGACTGCAGCCCTGTTTTTAAACACCTGCCACTTTCTTCTTCAACTTTCATATTGTTTCACAAACTTTCTTCCATTTGAATTTTATTTTATATGCGTCGGCCTCGCAGCTGAAGTCTCATGTCAGCGCTGGACAGCGCGTCGTGGTCGCACCTGACGTCAGCGCACACCTTGTGGCTTTGGCAGCGTCAGCAGACCGTCGCTGACAGCGGGGCAGCCAGGTGCTCTGCACCCTGACGTCAGCAGTGTCATGTATGTTTAACTTACTGGAGCCTTAGATGTGTAGTGTTGATAGAAAGAGTCTTTTGAAAAAATAGAAGACATGAGTTCATTTATCCCTCAAAACCAAACAGTTACCCAAATCCTCGACGTTTTAGTGGGTGTTCAGTATTTTGAAGTGGAACTTATCTCTTTCATTAAATTAGTACTAAAGTAAAGTATAGATTATTATTTACATTTTGAAGTCACAGAAGGGATCCACCCACATTCAATCCACACATTGGTTAGGTTGGATAAAACTTCTATAACGCAGCAAGCGGAATTTTAATGACATAAATGGTTCAGTCGCGTGGAAGTGAAGTTTCTGTGTCGGATAAATGAGCGTGTGCAAAGTCATGAAATGTTCGCAGTAAAATTTTGATTATCATTTACATCATGATAACGAAAAAAGAATAACAGCCTTATTTGTTACCTCATAAGAAACAAATAGTCAAATTAAATTACATATTTACTCAAAATGTTCTGGACAACGCCCATCTGTCGCGATGCAGTCGTTCAAACGTCGGTGCATTGTACGCCGAACGCGATCTAAAGTATTCAAGTGCTACCAATCCGTGCGGAAGCAATTCTGTTATTGTTCTAGATATTTTGTCGCTTGTGTTCATTACGAAAATGTTTCCGTAGCTTCTACTAGATTTCATACGTAGCTGTGATGCAGTAGTTTTCGTTGAGGAGAATTTGAATCCGTTTTCCATTGCCCAGTGGGTGTTTTTATCTATGGTCGACTGTAGAGTTGTTTGTACTTTAGCTCTGTCGGAATCTGCAAATGCGACGAGGACATCGTCTACGAACAATGAACTGAACACGTCGTTAGGAATTTATTCAGCCAATGAGTTAATTTTTATTGAAAAGAGGGTGACTCTGAGGGTGCTTCCTTTTGGCGTTCCTGTGGCAAGATCTTTTGGTGAGGATATTTCTTCTCCTATTTTAACTCGAAATGTTGGATTACTGAGGAATTTTTTAACGAACTTCGGCAATCGGCCCCTCAAACCATTTTCTGCTGAATCTTTATGCCGTTGCGCCACGTCGTATCATAGGCGTCACTTGGTCAAAAAACACCGCTATGACAAACTTGTTATTAGCCAGAGATTATTGTATGCACGTATCTAGCCGGACAAGATGATCTATAGTTTCTCGATTCTCTATAGTTTCTTAATCTACATCAAATGTAGATTCAGCAACATTATGAGTACATTGCTCTCAACCATTTATTTTCGACTAGTGACATGGGTATTACAATACGCGTGTGAGTGTATCATCTATGTGTATTAACTTTGAGATATTTAAAAAATACAATGATGGTACTTCTGTAACATCTCTATTGGGTATAAAACGTTTTTCTTTTCTATGTCTTCCAAAGCCGCATTGTACGTTAGAGAGTAGTATATTATTTTCAAGGTATTTCATTAATCGTTTGTTAATCAATTTTTCATCTGTTTTGCATAAAAAACTGGTTAGCGAAATAGGTCTGTACTTTATAGGGTTAGAGTGGTCCTTGCCGGGTTTTGGGATAGGAATAACATGTTTCCACGGTTGATGCCCTGTTCGGAAACCCATAACTTGTTATATAATTTTAGCAGGTATTGTTGGGAATAGGTCGGCATGTTCGCGATCAAATGGTTACTGATTTTATCCGGTCCAGGTGTGGTGATCTTGTTGCTCTTCCAGGTGTTGTGTGCATGTGTGGGTGTAGGTGTGCAGGTGTGAATGAAGGTGTGCAGGTGTGAGTGCAGGTGTGCGAGTGTGCAGGTGTGAGTGTAGGTGTGCAGGTGTGAGTGCGGTATGAGTGTAGGTGTGCAGGTGTGCAGGTGGGCAGGTGTGCAGGTGTGCAGGTGTGACTGCAGGTGTGCGGGTGTAAGTGCAGGTGTGCAGGTGGGAGTGCGGTATGAGTGTAGGTGTGCAGGTGTGAGTGCAGGTGTGCAGGTGTGTAGGGGTGCAGGTGTAAGTGCATGTGTGCAGGTGTGCAGGTGTGCAGGTGTTCAGGTGTGAGTGTAAGTGTGCAGGTGTGAGTGCAGGTGGCAGGTGTGACCGCAGGTGTGCGGGTGTGCGTGCAGGTGGCAGGTGTGAGTGCAGGTGTGCAGGTGTTTAGGTGTGAGTGCAGGTGGCGGGTGAGAGTGCAGGTGTGCAGGTGTGAGTGCAGGTGGCGTGTGTGAGTGCAGGTGTGCAGGTGTGAGTGCAGGTGGCGGGTGTGAGTGCAGGTGTGAGTGCAGGTGGCAGGTGTGAGTGCAGGTGTGCAAGTGTGCACGTGTGAGTGCAGGTGGCAGGTGTGAGTGCAGGTGTGCAGGTGTGAGTGCAGGTGGCAGATGTGAGTGCAGGTGTGAGTGCAGGTGTGCAGGTGTGAGTGCAAGTGGCAGGTGTGAGTGCAGGTGTTCAGGTGTGAGTGCAGGTGTGCAGGTGTGCAGGTGTGCAAGTGTGCAGGTGTGCAGGTGTAAGTGCACGAGTGCAGGTTTGCAGGTGTGAGTGCAGGTGTGCAGGTGTTCAGGTGTGCAGGTGTACAGGTGTGCAGGTGTGCAAGTGTGCAGGTGTTCAGGTGTGAGTGCAGGTGTGCAGGTATGAGTGCAGGTGGCAGGTGTGAGTGCAGGTGGCAGGTGTGAGTGCAGGTGTGCAGGTTTGCAGGTGTGAGTGCAGGTGGCAAGTGTGAGTGCAGGTGTGCAGGTGTGAGTGCAGGTGGCAGGTGTGAGTGCAGGTGTGCAGGTGTGAGTGCAGGTGGCAGGTGTGAGTGCAGGTGGCAGGGGTGAGTGCAAGAGTGCAGGTGTGCAGGTGTGCTGGTGTAAGTGCCGGTTTGAGTGCAGGTGTGCAGTTGCACTCTGCCATTCTTTCACCCCTCCTTTCATTCCACCTTTTTGCCCTGCCTTCTACCTGTCTCATAATTGCTAAGTAATCACAACCAAGCTTCTCACTACCCAAGTTGGCTTTTCATGTGTTGGCAGCAACGGAGCAGCGCACGTTGCCTTGAGGCCGTGCTCTGTGCTGCTGGTGGTGAGCGTTGCCCCTCTCCCTCCTGCTGAGACCTCGTCTTCTGCTGCTCACGTGACCTGGGATCCCTTCTAACTAGTTCTTGCTTTAGACTTGCATCTTTGTTCCAAGTAATCTTAAGTAAAATAACCTCCAAGATTTTGGTCTAATATAATAATGAGTGAAATAATCTTTGTGTTTTCGATTAAAGTAATCGTAAGCAAAATAATCTTGAAGTTTTTTGGTCTGAGGAATTCATAAGTGAAATATTCAAGAAATTTTTCGGTCTAAAGTATTCATAAGTGATATAATTTTGAAATATATTGGTCGTGTGTTGTCATGGGCGCAACTATAATAATCACGAATAAAATAATATTCAAGTATCCTGGTTTTTAATGATCATGGATGAATATCTCTTGCTGCATTTTAGCAGCAATAATTTGGAAGCATCTTGGTGTATAATGGTTATGGATAAAACTGTCTTGCAGTATTTTTATTGTAATGACAGTTGGTGTGATAATTTTGAACTATCGTGGCCTATAAGGCTTATAGATGAAATTATCTTGAAGCATTTTGGCTTGTAATGATTAAGGGTCACATAATCTTGTAACATCTAGAAAGTTGATGTGACAATTTCTGAACCTGGTGCTTGAATATAAAACGAGTTTGTAGGCGATGAAAGGAGCCTTTTTCTACAGTTCAAAATGTGTTAGACAAAAACAACCAGGGAAAAAATTATCGCTATTATTTCGCCAGCCGTAAAAAAATTTAACTAAAATTTATATACCCGTGGTATCACAGATACACGAAAGTATAAAGCTCAAGATTGATTTCAATCTGAAAATTGTTTCTGAATAATGAAGACATGACGATCTCGGAGAGGCAGCTGTTGGACGGAGACCGGCACCGAGGGCAATTTTTATGACAGGCTAAAATGCAGCAAAAGATCTTCATCCATAATCATTACAAGCCAGGATAACTGAATATTATTTTATTCATGATTATTATAATTATAGTTGCGTCCATGACAACACACGACAAATATACATCAAGATTTTTTCACTCATGATACTTTAGACCGAAAAATTTCCTGATTATTTCACCTATGATTACCTCAGACCCAAAAACTTCAAGATTATTTTGCTTACGATTACTTTAATCCAAAAACACCAAGATTATATCCCTTATGATTATATTAGACAATAACTTTCAAGATTATTTCACTTATAATTATATTAGACCAAAATCTTGGAGGTTATTTTACTTAAGATTACTTGGAACAAAGATGCAAGTCTAAAGCAAGAACTAGTTAGAAGGGATCCCAGGTCACGTGAGCAGCAGAAGACGAGGCCTCAGCAGGAGGGAGAGGGGCAACGCTCACCACCAGCAGCACAGAGCACGGCCTCAAGGCAACGTGCGCTGCTCCGTTGCACCACAGCACCGCACAGCCACTGCACCACACAGCCATAGCACCACACAACCACAGCACCACACAGCCACAGCACCACACAGCCACAGCACCACACAGCCACCGCACCATACAGCCACAGCACCATACAGCACACAGTACCACACAGCACCACACAGCACACAGCACCACACAGCACACAACACCACACAGCACACAGCACCACACAGCCACAGCACCACATAGCACACAGCACCACACAACCACAGCACCACACAGCCACAGCACCATACAGCACACAGTACCACACAGCAACACACAGCACACAGCACCACACAGCACACAACACCACACAGCACACAGCACCACACAGCCACAGCACCACATAGCACACAGCACCACACAACCACAGCACCACACAGCCACAGCACCATACAGCCACAGCACCATACAGCACACAGTACCACACAGCACCACACAGCACACAGCACCACACAGCACACAACACCACACAGCACACAGCACCACACAGCCACAGCACCACATAGCACACAGCACCACACAACCACAGCACCACACAGCCACAGCACCATACAGCACACAGTACCACACAGCACCACACAGCACACAGCACCACACAGCACACAACACCACACAGCACACAGCACCACACAGCCACAGCACCATACAGCCACAGCACCATACAGCACACAGTACCACACAGCACCACACAGCACACAGCACCACACAGCACACAACACCACACAGCACACAGCACCACACAGCCACAGCACCACATAGCACACAGCACCACACAACCACAGCACCACACAGCCACAGCACCATACAGCACACAGTACCACACAGCACCACACAGCACACAGCACCACACAGCACACAACACCACACAGCACACAGCACCACACAGCCACAGCACCACATAGCACACAGCACCACACAACCACAGCACCACACAGCCACAGCACCACACAGCCACAGCACCACACAGCCACAGCACAATACAGCCACAGCACCACATAGCACACAGCACCACACAACCACAGCACCACACAGCCACAGCACCACACAGCCACAGCACCACACAGCACACAGCACCACACAGCCACAGCACCACATAGCACACAGCACCACACAACCACAGCACCACACAGCCACAGCACCACACAACCACAACATCACACAGCACACAACACCACACAGCACACAATACCACCCAGTACACAACACCACACAGCACACAGCACCACACAACACACAGCACCACACAGCCCAATAACCCCACATTAAATACCAAGTTACATATCAGTGGGGACACAACGATTAAGATTTATTTTCACCGAGGAGTTGTGATGAGGCTGTGTCACAGCTCAGTGTGTGTGTGTGTGTGTTTATGTATGTCTGTGTGTGTATGTGTGTGTGTGTTCTTTTGTGTGTGTATTTTTGGTGTCTGTGTGTGTAGGTGATACGAAGGTGGGACCCTTCCTGCCTTCGTTGTGCCTCCCCTGTACCCCCTTCCTGCCTCCCCTATACCCCCTTCCTGCCTCCCCTATACCCCCTTCCTGCCTCCCCTGACCCCTTCCTGCCTCCCCTGTACCCCCTTCCTGCCTCCCCTGTCCCCTTCCTGCCACCCTGTACAGCCCTTCCTGCCTCCTCTGTCCCCCTTCCTGCCTCCCCTGAACCCCTTCCTGCCTCCCCTGTACCCCCTTCCTGCCTCCCCTGTCCCCCTTCCTGCCTCCCCTGTAACCCTTCCTGCCTCCCATGTACCCCCTTCCTGCCTCCCCTGTACCCCCTTCATGCCTCCCCTGTACCCCCTTCCTGCATCCCCTGTACCCCCTTCCTGCCTCCCCTGTTCCCCTTCCTGCCTCCCCTGTTCCCCTTCCTGCCTCCCCTGTCATCCTTCCCCCCCCCCCCCTTCCCCACAAGCCAGGCCCAGTAATGACACAATAAAGAGGCCAGTAACGACACAATAAAGAGGTCAGTAATGACACAATAAAGAGGCTAGTAATGACACAATAAAGAGGCTACAATCTCTTAACCAGCTCGGGTCCCAATGAAAGAGTCGTGGCTAATTTTGCCGGCATTGCAGAACTGTGGCTTCCCTCGACCTGTTGTTTGGTGCGTGGTGCTGCTGCCTGCCGGGTGGTGGTGCTCCATGGAGCGGCTGGTCTTGTGTGGAGCTCCATAAAGCGGCTGTGTCTTGTGTGGTGTTCCATGGAGCGGCTGTGTCTTGTGTGGTGCTCCATAGAACGGCTGTGTCTTGTGTGGTGCTCCATGGAGCGGCTGTGTCTTGTGTGGTGCTCCATGGAGCGGCTGTGTCTTGTGTGGTGCTCCATGGGGCGGCTGTGTCTTGTGTGGTGCTCCATGGAGTGGCTGTGTCTTGTGTGGTGCTCCATGGAGCGGCTGTATCTTGTGTGGTGCTCAATAGAGCGGCTGTGTCTCGTGTGGTGCTCCAAGGGGCGGCTGTGTCTTGTGTGGTGCTCCATGGAGCGGCTGTGTCTTTTGTGGTGCTCCATGGAGTGGCTGTGTCTTGTGTGGTGCTCCATGGAGCGGCTGTGTCTTGTGGGGTGCTCCATAGAGCGGCTGTGTCTCGTGTGGTGCTCCAAGGGGCGGCTGTGTCTTGTGTGGTGCTCCATGGAGCGGCTGTGTCTTGTGTGGTGCTCCATGGAGCAGCCACACCCTGTGTGGTGCTCCATGGAGCAGCCACACCCTGTGTGGTGCTCCATGGGGTAGAATGGCTATACTCTGTGTGGTGCTCCATGGAGGGGAATATTTTAGCAGTAATCTACCACAACGCTAGAATATGCAACAGTAGCAACAGTAGCACTTTTACAGTAACACAACTATTCCAGCAACGGCCGATACTGTCCCATCTGTAGCAGGTTCTGCTGACAGTTCCCGTAGCAGACCTAAAATGTTTGGTAGTTAAATCCTGGTTGTAAATACCGTAGACTTATGCATACTCGTACATCTGGCTGTAGTTTTAATGAAGCTGCAAATGACAAAACTGTCATGTGCTGCCTCATGGTACCATGTGCTGCATCATGGTACCATGTGCTTCCTCGTGGTACCATGTGCTGCATCATGGCACCATGTGCAGCATCATGGCACACTGTGCAGCCTCATGGCACCATGTGCTGCCTCATGGCACCATGTGCTGCATCATGGTACCATGTGCTTCATCATGGCACCATGTGCTGCCTCATGGTACCATGTGCTACCTCATGGCACCATGTGCTGCCTCATGGCACCATGTGCTGCCTCATGGCACCATGTGCAGCATCATGGCACACTGTGCAGCCTCATGGCACCATGTGCTGCCTCATGGCACCATGTGCTGCCTCATGGCACCATGTGCTGCCTCATGACACCATGTGCTGCCACATGGCACCATGTGCTACCTCAAAAGCACCATCCATGAGGACCACATAGCAGCGGAAGGAACACAAAATTAAATGAATTTGCGCGCAAACATTCCCTGCAGCGGTCAGTAGTTGGACGCAGGCCATAGCTGCCGAATCATAACTAACTTTCTGCTTGAATATATTCCGCTACGGGGAATTTATCAATAATGTGACGGTGTGGTATGTGGCGGTGTGGCATGTGGCCATATGGCATGTGGCGGAGTGGCATGTGGCCATATGGCATGTGGCGGTGTGGCATGTGGCCATATGGCATGTGGCGGTGTGGCATGTGGCTGTGTCGCATGTGGCCATATGGCATGTGGCGGTGTGGCATGTGGCCATATGGCATGTGACGGTGTGGTATGTGGCGGTGTGGCATGTGGCCATATGGCATGTGGCGGTGTGGCACGTGGCCATATGGCATGTGACGGTGTGGTATGTGGCGGTGTGGTATGTGGCCATATGGCATGTGGCGGTGTGGCATGTGGTCACATGGCAAGTGGCGGTGTGGCATGTGGCTGTGTGGCATGTGGCTATATAGCATGTGGCGGTGTGGCATGTGGCTGTGTGGCATGTGGCGGTGTGGCATGTGGCCATATGGCATGTGGCGGTGTGGCATGTGGCTGTGTGGCATGTGGCGGTGTGGCATGTGGCCATATGGCATGTGGCGGTGTGGCATTTGGCTGTGTGGCATGTGGCGGTGTGGCATGTCGCCATATGGCATGTGGCGGTGTGGCATGTGGCTGTGTGGCATGTGGCGGTGTGGCATGTGGCGGTGTGGCATGTGGCCATATGGCATGTGGCGGTGTGGCATGTGGCCACATGGCATGTGGCGGTGTGGCATGTGGCTGTGTGGCATGTGGCCATATGGCATGTGGCGGTGTGGCATGTGGCTGTGTGGCATGTGGCGGTGTGGCATGTGGCCATATGGCATGTGGCGGTGTGGCATGTGGCTGTGTGGCATGTGGCGGTGTGGCATGTGGCCATATGGCATGTGGCGGTGTGGCATGTGGCTGTGTGGCATGTGGCGGTGTGGCATGTGGCCATATGGCATGTGACGGTGTGGCATGTGGCTGTGGGGCATGTGGCGGTGTGGCATGTGGCGGTGTGGCATGTGACCATATGGCATGTGCCGGTGTGGCATGTGGCGATGTGGCATGTGGCCATATGGCATGTGGCGGTGTGGCATGTGGCTGTGTGGCATGTGGCGGTGTGGCATGTGGCGGTGTGGCATGTGGCGGTTTGGCATGTGGCGGTGTGGCATGTGGCGGTGTGGCATGCGGCCATATGGCATGTGGCGGTGTGGCATGTGGCTGTGTAGCATGTGGCGGTGTGGCATGTGGCTGTGTGGCATGTGGCTGTGTGGCATGTGGCGGTGTGGCATGTGGCGGTGTGGCATGTGGCGATGTGGCGATGTGGCATGTGGCGGTGTGGCATGTGGCGGTGTGGCATTTGGCTGTGTGGCATGTGGCGGTGTGGCATGTGGCGGTGTGGCATGCGGCCGTGTGGCATGAGGCGTGTGGCATGTGACGGTGTGGCATTAGGCTTTGTGGCATGAGGCCGTGTGGCATGTGGCTGTGCGGCATGTGGCTGTGTGGCATGTGGCGGTGTGGCATGTGGCCGTGTTGCTTGTGGCGGTATGGCATGGGGCTGTGTGGCATGTGACTGTGTGGAATGTGGCTGTGTGGCATGTGGATATGTGGCATGTGGCAGTGTGGCATGTGACGGTGTTGCATGTGGCTGTGTGGCAGGTGGCGGTGTGGCATGCGGCCATATGGCATGTGGCGGTATGGCATGTGGCTGTGTGGCATGTGGCGGTGTGGCATGTGGCAGTGTGGCATGTGGCGGTGTGGCATGTGGCCATATGGCATGTGGCCGTGTGGCATGTGGCGTTGTGGCATGTGGCTGTGTGGCATTTGACTGTGTGGCATGTGGTTGTGTGGCATGTGGATGTGTGGCAGTGGCAGTGTGGCATGTGACGGTGTGGCATGTGGCTGTGTAGCATGAGGCCGTGTGGCATGTAGCTGGCTGGCATGTGGCTGTGTGGCATGTGGCCGTGTGGCATGTGTCTGTGTTGCATGTGGTTGTGTGGCAGGTGGCGGTGTGGCATGCGGCCATATGGCATGTGGCGGTGTGGCACATGGCTGTGTGGCATGTGGTGGTGTGGCATGTGGCAGTGTGGCATGTGGCGGGGTGGCATGTGGCCATATGGCATGTGGCCATGTGGCATGTGGCTGTGTGGCATGTGGCGATGTGGCATGTGACGGTGTGGCATGCAGCCGTGTGGCATGAGGCGTGTGGCATGTGGCTGTGTGGCATGTGGCGTTGTGGCATGTGGCTGTGTGGCATGTGACTGGGTGGCATGTGGCTGTGTGGCATGTGGATGTGTGGCATGTGGCAGTGTGGCATGTCACGGTGTGGCATGTGGCTGTGAGGCATGAGGCCGTGTGGCACGTGGCTGTGTGGCACGTGGCTGTGTGGCATGTGGCTGTGTGGCATATGGCTATGTGGCAGGTGGCGGTGTGGCATGTGGCGGTGTGGCATGTGGTGGTGGGGCATGTGGTCGTGTGGCATGTGGCTGTGTTGCATGTGGCGGTGTGGCATGTGGCTGTGTGACATGTGGCCGTGAGGCATGTGGCGGTGTGGCATGTGGCGGTGTGGCATGTGGCCGTGTGGCATGTGGCGGTGTGGCATATGGCTGTGTGGCAGGTGGCCGTGTGGCATGTGTCGGTGTGACATGTGGCGGTGTGGCATGTGGCCTTGTGGTATGTGGCTGTGTGGCATGTGACGGTGTGGAATGTGGCCGTGTGACATGTGGCGGTGGGGCATGTGGCGGTGTGGCATGTAGCATTGTGGCATATGGCGGTGTGGCATGTGGCCTTGTGGCATGTGGCTGTGTGACATGTGGCGGTGTGGCATGTGGCAGTGTGGCGTGTGGCTGTGTGGCACGTGGCCGTGGAGCATGTCGCACGCAGGAGGCACGCAGTAGGCACGCAGGAGGCAGGCAGGAGGCAGGCAGGAGGCACGCAGCAGGCACGCAGGAGGCACGCAGCAGGCACGCAAGAGGCGCGCAGCAGGCTCGCAGGAGGCACGCAGGAAGTTCGTAGGAGGCACGAAGCACGCAGGAGGCACGCAGCAGGCACGCAGGAGGCACGTAGGAGGCCCGCAGCAGGCTCGCAGGAGGCACGCAGGACGCACGCAGGAGGCATGCAGGAGGTACGCAGCATGCAGGAGGCACGCAGGAGACACGCAGTAGGCATGCACCACGCAGGACGCACGCAGAAGGCACGCAGCACCCAGGATGCACCCAGGATGCACGCAGGAGGCAAGCATTAGGCACGCAGCATGCAGGAGGCACGAAGGAGGCACGCAGGAGGCACGCAGCACGCAGCAGGCACGCAGGAGGCACGCAGGAGGCACGCAGTAGGCACGCACCACGCAGGACGCACGCAGAAGTTACGCAGCACCCAGGAGGCACGTAGGAGGCACGCAGGAGGCACGCAGGAGGCACGCAGGAGGCACGCAGGAGGCGCGCAGGAGGCACGCAGGAGGCACGCAGGAGGCACGCAACAGGCACGCAGCAGGCACGCAGGAGGAACGCAGGAGGCACGCAGGAGGCACGCAGGAGGCACGCAGGATGCACGCAGCACGCAGGAGGCAAGCAGGAGGCACGCAGTAGGCACGCACCACGCAGGACGCACGCAGAAGGCACGCAGCACCCAGGAGGCACGCAGGAGGCACGCAAGAAGCACGCAGCACGCAGGAGGCACGAAGGAGGCACGCAGGAGGCATGCAGGATGCACGCAGCACGCACGAGGCACGCAGCAGGCACGCAGCACGCAGGAGGCACGAAGGAGGCACGCATGAGTCACGCAAGAGGCACGCAGGAGGAACGCAGGAGGCACGCAGGAGGCACGCAGGAGGCACGCAGCAGGCACGCAGGAGGAACGCAGGAGGCACGCAGGAGGCACGCAGGAGGCACGCAGGATGCACGCAGCACGCAGGAGGCAAGCAGGAGGCACGCAGCATGCAGGAGGCACGTAGGAGGCACGCAGTAGGCACGCACCACGCAGGACGCACGCAGAAGGCACGCAGCACCCAGGAGGCACGCAGGAGGCACGCAAGAAGCACGCAGCACGCAGGAGGCACGAAGGAGGCACGCAGGAGGCATGCAGGATGCACGCAGCACGCACGAGGCACGCAGCAGGCACGCAGCACGCAGGAGGCACGAAGGAGACACGCATGAGTCACGCAAGAGGCACGCAGGAGGAACGCAGGAGGCACGCAGGAGGCACGCAGGAGGCACGCAGGAGGCATGCAGGAGGCACGCAGGAGGCACGCAGGAGGCACGCAGGAGGCACGCAGGAGGCACGCAGCAGGCAGGATGTGGCCGTGGGGCATGTGGCACGCAGGAGGCACGCAGGAGGCACGCAGGAGGCACGCAGGAGGCACGCAGGAGGCACGCAGGAGGCACGCAGGAGGCACGCAGGAGGCACGCAGGATGTGGCCGTGGGGCATGTGGCACGCAGGAGGCACGCAGGAGGCACGCCGGAGGAAGGCAGGAGGCAGGCAGGAGGCACGCAGCAGGCACGCAGGAGGCACGAAAACAAGTGAGCGAACGAAAACAAGCGAGCGGGGGAATTTGAAATACAGACAATAGATTAAAGTTTAATAATATCACCCGAATATTTAACAATGCTGGTATATAAATAAATAATCGTGCAATGAAAAATAAATTAGGCGATGGTGAACGATGGTTCTCGTTCGATGAGAGAGCTGCGTCGGAGAATCGGCCCGACGTATCGGAGCCGCTGTCGTCTCTCCAGGCGTAATCCCCGCTCCTTCCGTTAGTGCACCTAGGCAAGACAATGAACAAAAGTTAAAGCAACGGAGTAAATACGGAGTATGATCTGAATTGTTCGGTGAATAAATTCGTTATCAGTTACACACACCCAAAACTATCCCCGATCTGGTACACCTACAAACACCTCAACTAAATTTACCCGCACCGATCTGGTCTCAAACACCTAAACTAAATAAGAAGGAGGCACGCAGGAGTCACGCAAGAGGCACGCAGGAGGCACGCAGGAGGCAGCTTGAAAAAATGAGATTCGATTATCACTTACCACGTGTACGTGTCTCACTTGCCACGTGTACGTGCCTCACTTGCCCCGTGTACGTGTCTCACTTGCCACGTGTACGTATCGCACTTTCCACGTGTACGTGTCTCACTTGCCACGTGTACGAGTCACATCTGAATGTTCTATTTAATTTTCCTACTCGTTAAGCCATATGAGCCGTGCAGCCGTTAAGCCGTGTGCAGCCATATGTGCCGTGTACAGCTATGTGTGCCGTGTACAGCCATGGGTGTCGTGTACAGCCATGTGTGCCATTTGCAGGCGATGCCCCGAGCTGCTCACACAGCTGCTCCAAACCTGCCATTTGAGCTCCAGTCAAATGCTAGCCATTTGCCAGCTCCGGTAAATGGCCGCCTCAGGGGCTCTCCCTTGCTCTAGTGTGAAACAGCTGCGACGGCACAGAGATGGCTGTTGCAACAGCTTCACTTGTGGCATATCTCTTGGAACAGCTCAGACGCTTTCATGCCGACACTCGATAAAGCTCCAATATTGAAGTTCTGATCATTGAAGCAGCTGAGGTGATAAAATTCCAAATTTTGAAACATCTTTTACAGTTACAGTTGAATGCTAGGCTATTGAAATAGCTTGGGTGTTTTGCAGCTATTGAAAACACTTTATGTATCAAATGGACAATTTTGATGTTTCCTTTGTTTTGCGAATGCATTTCGGGGCATTTTGGTGAATGATAGTGTTATATATTTCACCTTATTTTGACATTTTATACTATGTGACATATTTTGTTGTAATTTAAATTTTTGTTTCAGGACATGCCGAATATTCTCAGCGTTTTGGCTGCGACGTGAGCCACCGGTGGCCACGGAGGAGATTTTCATTTCGCTGCTGACCGACCAGTAGTCACGAACTCTATTTAAATAATCAAAACTAAATGAAGGCGCCATTAAGTTCATGTTTGCTACTTTCAAAATTGCTAACTACAATATACTGCAGTTTTGAGTTGAAAATTAAACTTTAGTTCTTCCTGTGGCAGTACACATAGAGGAGTTGAACTTAAGGTTTGGAATCTCTTCTGCACCTTTTGACTTTCCTTTGCAAAATATCCATTAATGAAATCACACACGAGCATTCATGAAGTGCAAGTGACATTTAGGGCAACCATAATTATTTTCACCGCTAAAACAGACACTTTTTACGGTGAGACATCATTTTCCCCAACAAAAACATTATGGGAAATAATTACCACACAATCGGTTTTCACGTAAGGAATAGAAAAACAGGAATTAATGTTTTCATTTGTTAAGGTTTTATTAATCTACTCTGTTATAGAGCGATTTAACTCCTTGAACACAACGAACACAACGAACGCAAACGCAACTCTTGATATTAAATTTCAAGTACAATTTTAATTTAACGGCTAGCATTCGCTATCCCGATAGTTGCATTTTTTAAAAACACACTTTATTAGGTTGGTTAAAAGTTAGGGCGAGTTAAAATTCCGCTTATGCCGTGAGCGTTAAAAACGTTAGCAGGCGCCGTCAAGGACGACAGTCCAGGGCGCTGCCGAGGCGAGCTGGAGACGTTAACGGGCGCAGGCCGTAATAGGAGGTGGGTACCGTCGGCTCCACTCGAAGGGAACTCGAACACGCTCCACCCTCAACTGTGCATAGAATTCACGAAGAAAGATATAAGAAGGAAATATTAGCGAGAGTTAAGGCGAAACAACGCAACTAACCAGTGAATTTCAAGTATTACGCAAACGCAACCTAATCTTCTAAGTTCTTCTAGATATATACCTTAAAGCAACGCAGAGGCTAGCCTGTTAGAAATTAGCTGGAACAGCTGAAGCCCGGCTGCGACGACGTCAGCACCAGCAGAAGCCTCCTCCGGAGTATACTATAAAAAAACTTATATCCTTAAACCCTGAATAAACCATGAAATTAATAAAGATAATATTCCACTTAAGAAGCAACAACACCAATGACAATGATAATACAATACAAAACATTAATAGAACAAAACAAACCTGAGTTTTTAATGCACTCAGTGACGATACGTTCAGACGGAAGGTTTAATTAAAGAATTTTAGAAGAAATCAGTAGGAGGCTAAGTGCTTCAAGCGGAAAGATAGTAAGAATAGTTAAGAGATTTTAGTTACTTGAGAAAGAAGGTAAAGTTAGAAGATAGCTCTGATCCAGGCTAACTAGCCCATCAACAAGACGAACGACTTCAATAGTAATATTTTTAGTAAGAGTAATTAACGTCTCAAGACGAGTTAAGAGTTAACTCATTAAAGTTTCAATGTTAATTTTAGTTGATTTACTGGCTTGAAGCACCGTAGGAGAATTGACACGATAGTCTAAAAAATAAAAGTAATGAAGTAATAGCTCACAGGCACACAAAATAATAAAGAGGGAAAAAGCAGTCAGGAAGAGGGTAGAGGGTCTTAGCCTGAACTGGGTGCCACGGAACTAGCCGCGAACCCCTTCACCGAAGCGTAGGCCAACGCTGCAACACGCCTTTGTAGAGGCATAAACGGACCGATAAAAATGGCAGCTCAAAGCACTGAGTGAAGCACTGCTTAATTCGACATAACGTCATTATTGATTTAAGCTAACATCAGGTTTAATATAAATCAAAAACAAGTCTGCTGAAAGAAAATATCGTACCTACGACCTCACCTGCGACCCAACCGAATCATTTGAGCAATGACCAGCGAGCGGCACCCCGACACCTACGCGGAAAGGTTGAAAGAGAAACGCCACATCAGAGACACCCAAGCCGTAGTGGGAAAAATTTACCCACCACATTTCTTCTGGTATGAGCAATATCATTTTCTCTGTAAGCAGATTACTTAGACGGTTACAAATGTTTTTCAAACATAAAATTTGTAACTGGAATTCAATGACATGAAATTTACTCTGAATGTGATGAGCTTATGAGTAATAATCTAATTTTCTTCTCGACGGATATTTTTTGGACATCATTTAAGTAATATTTCTTATTTGTATTTAAAAAAAACATTCCCTTAAAATTGGGAAAATTAGTGTTCCTAAGTCAATCTGAAATTATTTTAAAGGCAAATGCGAAATTAAAATACGCCTGATCTCATGAGTTACTGCGTGAGGAATTGAGAATTCATGCTATAAGGCTATGTTCTTTATTTTAGGAAGCTTAAGGCTATGTTGGGCTACATATCTCATTTCTTAAGGCAGAATACTTCGTTTTAGAGGGTTGAAGGCTTCATTTTCTCTGCCTAAAGAATTTTACAAGTATCCTTGTTTATGAAGAGTAATTCTGATTTTCTACCCCAAACATATTCGGGTTACTTTATAAGCCCGAAGAAGAAATGTTTCATGACGAATGGGATTCTCTTCTAATTTTTTAATAAAAATGTTTGTTGTGTCTTAACAGAAATATGATTTCTTCTATGTCAGCACTAAAATTTGTTTCCCATTGCGTTCATGTCCAGAGATAAGTTTAATTTCTTTTGCGTCCACACACATTTCTCTAAGATATGTTCTTCTTCACTTCTCACATTCGGCCATCTCGCCTCCTTTCGGCCGGCGGCAGAAAATTACCAAAGTACCGCAAATACTGAATCAAGCATACTTAGATGCTTCGTTTTGACGCTTCTGGCAGCAAAAATGAGCTCATCAAGGTTTGATGTGAGGCATCTGTTGACATCGCCTTTTATGTGAGGCATCTGTTGACATCGCCTTTTATGTGAGGCATCTGTTGACATCGCCTTTTATGTGAGGCATCTGTTGACATCGCCTTTTTCACAAGTTTCGTGTATGGACCACAAATCGTCCGTTCGGAAGTTATAACGGAAACCAAAAACTACGGAAAAGAGCAGGCGATGTTACTGGTCGGAAGCAAAGCTCAAGGAACACCTGCACCAGACCACGTCGGTGTATGGGAACTCCTAGTTCTCGCTAGGTGCAATAACTTAAACAAGGAGATCCCAGTGCGTAGAGTTGTTCAGTTTTCGCATTTAAGTCTACGGAGTTTTTTTAAAGGTTCAAAAATTGAGTTCTTCATATTTCGTTGTGTTCGGAAAAAGTAGGTCGTTCTCATACGATGTGCATGAAATTTTAATGAAGTTGAGAATCACTTCTGGCCACCATAATCTCCAGACCTCAACGTTATTGATCATTTATGGTTGGTTATAGAGCTTTAAGTTAGAAATCGATTTCCGCCGCCATTCTCTAGAACACCACCCAGTTGATAATCAGTGCAGTTTTTTTGGCAGTTTCTTGACGTTTTTGGCAGAGGTTAGTGGCGTCGCAACGAAGTGGCAGCGCAGTGCAGCGGTCGCTACGTCCGCTTTAGGGCAGACTATCTCTGCCGAGGCTGTCGGCGGCACTCGCGAGAACGTCTGCTTAGATCTGTCTAGAACTGCTCTACGTTTTTATGCTGCTTACAAATATTGAAATTATTGTACCATTTGAAAATCGACTGTCAACAATAGATAATTGCAAACAACAAATTAAATCTCATGAATATTCCTGATTCGCCGATGTACGACTTATCTTTCTTCAAAAGAAAACTTCGTAACAAAAGTTTTCCCTACTAATGTCCACCTTACCCAATTGAAAATCAAGGACGTGTCGCCGGTGAATTAACTTTCCACGCTCATAGCTGCGCACGGTCGAGCTCGGACGTGATATTCTAAGCAGGCCAGTTATGATTTGAGGGCGCACAATTTTCAGTTGGTTAATGGCCGTAACATTTGCTGACGGCCATCCGTGGTTTGCAGCTATACAAATACCACTGAATTTTCGCCCTATAATGGACGGAAGCCATGAAACGTGCGTTTTGACATGGCTGCGTACAATGCATCAAGCTTGATACTATATTTCGCATACTTTTTTTAATTTTCATGTTTTCCAAAATATAGCAAACACTAAAATTGAAGACTTCTCTATGCTGTACAATAAATGCGTCCGTGCGTTTACTTGCGTTCATTTATAGATTTTCACCATACATTTGTTATGGGTATGTTTTTATTTCATTCTTCGATACCAGAATAGTCAAACATATAACTACAGTCCCCGCAGTATATCTATCTCTCTCAGAAGAGAACTGCTACTTATTGAGAGGACAACGCAAGATATCAAATTGAGAAATGAGATTCAAGAGTGAAATCTGTTTAATCACTTTTTAGTTCTAAATGCATTCTAAAAATTTAATTATAATTTGGTAATTTCTAAAATGAAGAAGAACATAAAAAAATTGACAAATCTCGTATCATTGTGATTCAAATTATACCTAAGATTAATCGTATTCATAAATTTTATGCTATATCGTTCTATTTTTTATGGTGAAAATGTCGTGTTGTTGACAATGCTAATTATTTCAAGAAAAACACAGATTTCAAACAGTGTTAAGCGAAAACGTATTTTATTATGACAGTTTCTAATATTAACTTTCCTGACGTTACCAACTGTAGCTGGTAATGAAATTTAAAGGAAGCGAAATATCGCATCATGTCGTTAAAATTTGGCTAATTACGTTGGAAAGAATAACTAATAGTAATAAGGGAATCTTATATTCTAACAAGTAATCAAATTAATTCTAGTTTGTATAGGTAAAGGATACAAGTCAAACTTTCCATTGTTCGCGATTCAAGTAACATTGCTTTTTAATTTCTGTTGGATTTTTTTATTCCCTAGGCAGTCGTGCGTAGCTGAAGTCTGCTCTCAAGATACACGAGTGTTTGCATCATGAAAATTATACATAAAACAATGATGTAACACTAATTACGTTCTTATGACATCGCACAAATTAATCTTCGTTAGGAAGAGAGAGAGAGGGAGTGAGAAAATTAGACACTATATTACTCTTGCCTTGTAAATAGTATACTCGTACATGCGTTTTAAGCAAACGTCGCATACCACAGCACTTAAACCTCTACATACAATGTCACATGGAAGCCACGTGGTTAGGTGCTGGTTACGTGGATTTTAGTTGGCAAAATGGATTTACCACTGAATATACTCATCATAGCCATATCAGCACATTGCATGCTGGATTTGATATGTGGGGTCCACGTGTGATTTCCTAT
Source organism: Morinoia aosen (assembly GCA_030386875.1). Classification (NCBI taxonomy): domain Eukaryota; kingdom Metazoa; phylum Arthropoda; class Malacostraca; order Amphipoda; family Talitridae; genus Morinoia; species Morinoia aosen. The sequence continues at coordinate 92,692,128 of CM059579.1, read as the reverse complement.
TAGCTACCACATTGCCTTCAAATAAATATTTTCCACATGGGAGGCACGTGTGTATGCAACGTACTTGCTTATGAAAGCCTTTTAAGAAAATACTGTGTATATATAAATATTAAAATGGTTGTTATACGTTTTTTGATAAAATGTCAAAGATACCTTTCAGAGCACATATTAAATTCTGCATTAATAAAACCAATTACCCATTTACACATAAGATTAGTCCGAAATTTAAATATTATTCGATTGATGGTCAAAAATATATACGTTACTATTTGTGGTATATTCAGGGTCAAGCTGAGTTAAAAGAAACTCCATGTGCTAAAAAACCTAACGTTCGCCTTTTCAAGACTTAGTTGTGTCTTATTCAGTTGTAATGCTCATTTTAAACAGTTTTAAGAACTAATAGGGTAATCATTGCCTATGAAATATCTGCTGATAATCTCTTTGAACAAAAAATTATGATTATCAAATTCTATACATGAGTGTGGTACGATTTAAAAAGCTTTCGTTTAATAATACTGGAGGACAGAACACACCAATGAATAAATTGATACACACACATGTAACTATATGGAGAAGTTTGGACGGTTCGATTTCGAAAGAATGTGCATCTGGCAACTACCCCTCCTCTCAGACGTTGTGGCACCTCCTATTCAAACTTCCGTGCTCCGTCTTTCGTGGCCGTTACTTAGTTCGGCTCAAGACGTGATCGGTGTTAATTGTGCTCCTGTTTATTTCTAGGAACATCATTCAATTCGCAGTATTAGTGAATCTAAGTGAGAGATAGGGATAATTAACAAGACAAGCTTTTCACTGTCCATATTAGAGACAGCAAAACTGAGCATAGTTCTCATGCGCTGCTGGTTAAAAGGTTAAAACGATATGGCTAGTTAATTTCTCTTCATTACTTTCTGTTGAACTGTAGCTCATTTTGGTACTGAAGCCGTGAACAATAACCTGATTTTGATACAATAATTCTCTCATAAGCACGCCGTTGTGATGAGAAGTGATAAGTCGCTGGAAATCGTGTAAGATTATTATACAGAGTTCTAGTTAGTTCTTATATATATGTAAACCTTTCGACGGTAATGATGACTTTGATTGCGCCTTTTCTCGTTTGCGCTGAAAGAATAAAATATCTTTTAATTCTTTTTCTTGTAATTCATTTTGTTGCTTTGTGGTACTTACGCTATAAAATATATTTAAGTTAGCATTTTAATTTGAAATACTGCCTGAGAAATCCATCAGTACAATTATTCGCTGATAAGATTTTGTTTCTTATTTCATTATTTATTGTGTTGACCTTCATTTTGAGGGTTTATCAGTCTTCACATTATGGATGAGGTTTGTTAGTATAATTAATTTTGTCAAAGTTTTGTCATGATACAATAGAAATGTACGATGAAGTCGATGAAGGACAAATTTACAAACTAAAATGCATAAACATGTATTCACAACCATTATACATGAATTTGAACGAATTGGAATTGAATTGTTAGAAAATTTTCATGCATTTCAAGGGTAAATTCATTCTTCATAGTTCCTTTTTTATAGAACCATGATGTTTCAAATGTGAACATTAAAGTTAGCGCTGTCATTTTACTATATTTAAGGAATTGAATTTGTTTCTAAGAAAAGTTAACAAAATCCATGAATGAACAATTCAGCTGGTACAATTTCTCGATTTTGATTAATGAAGTTTGCGGTGCCATTTTATTATAAGAATTTGATTTGCTTTAATAAAAATGTTACTATTCATGACTGAACAATTCATCTGACACATGATTTTTCGAGTTTGAATATTGATATTCCCTGTCATATTATTAGTGGACATTAATTTTTTCAAAAAATCACTGCAAAATTTAACAAAAAATAACTTGCTGACGGTCGGTTTTTTCCATTCCAAATTAATGTAGATATCTGCCCTGGAAAAAAATTATGAGCGTGCCTTTACTACGAATACCTAAACCGGGTGTCCCACAAAAATATTCCCGATTTTTATTTGACTAAATTTCGCTTTATATTAACATACCTGAATTGCCTTTTTTCCACAATGTGGTCAATTTTGTTTCCTTTTCGGAAAATTTAAGTTATGGTAATCGTTTAATAGCAATTTAACAGTGATCGATTTACTGAAAGAGGTAGAAAAATAAATTATTCAAGGGAAAAGTTTTAAAAAAAACACTGGATCTTTATTTCTCAATACGTACTGTTAAAAATAATTTCACAATGATGTATCCTACGCACCACCAAGTATTTAAACCCTCTGTGAGATTATTTACTTCCTTATTTCATCATTTGAAGACACTTAAAATGCAGCTCACTAACTATCAAGGAATTTCCATCGTATTTGAATACGAAGCAATGGAAATCTATTAAAAAAGTTAAAAAGCATTTAATGTCACATTCCCGGCAAGGAACTTGCCATATAAGAAGACTGTGTTTCTCACTGCTAGAAAATTAAGGAAAAAATTAAATGCTCTTCTAACTTTTTCACTGCTTTTCTTTGCTTCATATTCCAATACGATGAAAATTCTTTGATCGTTAGTGAGCTGCATTTTAAGTGTCTTTAAATGATAAAATAAGTAAGTAAATAACCTCTCAGAGGGCTTAAAGACTAGGTGGTATGTAGGAGACATCATTGTGAAATAATTTTTAACAGTAGGCATTGAGAAATAAAGACGTTCAACAGTGTTGTTTTTAAAACTTTCCTTTGAACAATTAGTTTTTATACCTCTTCCAGTAAATCGATCACTGTTAAGTGGTTATTGAACGATTTTCGAAAAATTAAATTATTCGAAAAAGAAACTAAACATGCTACACTGTGAAAAAAAATACATTTCAAATGTGTTAATTTATTGCGGAGATATAATCAATCAAAAAGTCGGGGACATATTCGTGGGACACCCGGTATAGCTTGGTATAAGTTATGCCATGGAGGGTTCATAGTCTTTGTTATTTTTTGAAAGCCTTATTCATAGTAGAATTTAATATTTTAATTTCTCATATTACAAGTCAATATGTACAAAGAAAATTGGAAATGTTTGAATAATAGAATTATTCACTGCATCTTAGCCTGGCTGTTAGCCTACTTTCTTCACTCTTGAAAAAATATCTCAATATGCAAGTTGCTCTGAGATCATCGGTTGATGTTTCATTCACAATGCATGTGCGCCTTTATGAATTACCAGCCTTGTGACATAAATATGAGTATAATACTCGTATATATGTCACTAAAACACGCCACAAAGAGTGGTGGAGGCTGCCATGAAACCCTATGAATACTGAGATGCCATTCCTTTCGCCACTAATTAATTTCTGTACAGTTCTGATAAATTACTGCAAAGCAAGTCGCGAAACATTTGCATAAGTGTTCATAAAATAACCATATATGGAATCAGGGATTAGTGCGGGATGAGAATGGCATTTTGGGGGGGACGTGTTCTACACGTTTGATTGCTAACAGGTAATCTCCTACAAGACATGACAATGCAGCGGCACCGTCACAACGAAGCGATCAACTAACTTTGATAACACATGGAAATGGTGTATTATACACATCAGTAGAATTCATGGTAAGTCTGCTTGATTCATAGATGGAACCCATGCGTAATTACCGCATGGATCTTAGCTGGCAGAAGCGAGGGATAACCACGAGGCATGTGGTTTCCAACATCCTCGACACGTGTCCTAACCATGTGGGTACCAGGTGGGGCCACTTTCCAAAAGTCCATGTGGTTTCCACATAGCATGGGCAGATAGAATACATATGTGAAACATCTACAATCCATGTCGTAACCATGTGGTTTCCATGTAGAACCCACTTCCTCGACACGTGTTCTAACCATGTGGGTACCAGGTGGGGCCACTTTCCAAAAGTCCATGTGGTTTCCACATAGCATAGGCAGACAGAACCCATATGGCAAACATGGACAATCCATGTCATAACCATGTGGCTTCCACGTGACCTTGTATGTAGGGACGTAGGCTAAAGATCGGTTATTATTTTTACTCAGTTTAAAACAAAGACTTGATCATCTACGAAATACACTGAGAAGGAATATAATAAAAAAACAATGTCTGGGAAAGAAGTTGGCCAATGGTTTGTCATGAGTTCGGTAAGTACGAGATCGATGAATCGTCTACCAGTCGAAGACCAGTCGAAGACCAGTCGAAGACCAATCTACAAATTACGCTATCCATGCCAGTTTGAATTAAAATGGAGTAACAAAAAGTATGATGTATTACACTCATACTGCCTTCCAAGAACAAGTGATATATATACAGTATTATTTAGTCTAGTATAAAGAACTCTTCCAAAAATTTGTTTCGAACATTCAAACGTTACTGTCTGTAAGCAAATTTACCCTAAAAATTTGCTCTATGATCTGGTTCGAACGAGTACCAGTGGAAGTTTCGATCTGGCAAGGGGCAGTCTGTCACTGTCCGTGTCATCGCACCAGCGGTGCAGCTTAGTTAGACAGTTCGTTAGTTTTAATGTCCCCATAGGTGTTGTGACTTTGTGATTCGCAATTATTACTGCTTAAAATCTTGGAATGTGAATTTTATTGATTGTAGTGCAGATGTTTGAACGTTTTATATGTTGGCAAATTCAGAATTTATACTGGATGAAAGTTCTTCTACGATTTTGTGTTGATCGACCCGATTCGATCGTTACTCTCATCCGTAGAACTTTCTCGTCGACTGGAACGTTCAAGCTGAGTTTAATTTTTTAAATTCAGTTGTGCGAAGGGTGTTTTAGTGATATTTATATCAAAGTACTCAGGATAGATTACTCTTTCATTATATTTCTCTATTTCTTTGGTAATCTAGAAATTGACTTGCTAGAAAATTGCTTTTTTGAGGAGAAAATTGAAATTGTGCTGGAAGCTAGTTCTTCTGTCAAATAATATATATACTGAAGGCCGTGACAAAAGTGCGGTGGCCCACTCAAGGAAGTGTTACAGAATTTGACTGTTGCCTGAAAAAAGCCGCTGCAGTGCGAGTTGGCGTTCTTACACCTTCAAACCTAGCAGGCAGTCGCATCAAGTAAGTATTTTATGCCTATGCGAATAGTTGTTGTTTTGAGTATTGGTCATTTTGTGATATACATATACCGAATATTTTATTATTTTTCAATCACTTGAGTTTTAACCCTATTAGGTACATATTGAGTAAGTTAAATAGTTTGTGGGGCAGTTTAAAAATGTTTGAGTAGACGGATAAGACTACTAAAGAACCGAGGTTTGTGAACAGACAATGCAAGGACTACGCTGCAAAGGTAAAAATGCTTCCAAGTGTTCATAAAATTGAAGATAGGGTGATATCACGCAGTCTTATTGTTAAGTTTCAAAGTGGAAGAGACGGACTGTAATAGTGTGCAGCCGAGGTAAGAGATTTGGTTAATGTGAAGGAGATGCAACTAATCGATTTTCGAAATTTTGTTGTCTCTATCATGGTAATTATATCGAAATAAGCAACTTTTCTTCTATGCACTTTTTAGGGCAAATGAGTATTTAACGAGTTATAGCGGTATGTTAATTTTCGTCTATGATGATGGGTGCGATGGATAAACATCTACTAATCGATTTTAGAATTTTTGTTGCTTGAATCTTGGTAACTAATAACATTGAAATAAACTACTTTTCATCAATACACTTTTTGCGGTACACGAGTATTTAACGAGGTATAGCAGTAGGTTTGGTTTCGTCTTTGATGACGAGCGCGCTGGACGCAAGACGGCATTGCAGTGTTGCCGTCAGAAGCGCTGCTTGAATTACTTGCCGCTTCAAACACTAGAGTTACGGCCAGTAATTTACCGCTATAACTCGTTAAATACTCAATTGCCCCAAAAAGTGCAATGATGAAAAGTTGTTCATTTTGATGTAATTGATATGTTTTAAGCAACAAACTTTCAAAAATCACTAAGTCGCATCTTCTTCACATTTACCAGATATTTTTCTCGAGATATGGCCTAACTTGTAGTTCACCACCTCTAGTAATTTGGGTAATGGTGAGTGAATTATTTCGTCATGTTTGTTACCCTCTGTTAATGTTTTTCTATCCAAAATCATATTTTTACGATACTTTGATCAATGACGAGGATAGAACGAGTTGAGCTTTAAAGTAGTGGCTTCAATAACAGGAAATTTCTAAAGTTTAACAACCCCACGCAGAATTTTTTTAATAATAGTGCAATTTTTATGAAACTAGTATATGTAAAATTAGATTTGGAACACATTTTATCATAGATAATTTCATATTTTTCTTCTTAATTTTCAGAAAAAAAAACATATTCGTTAGTACATTAAAAGATCTTGAGCATTTATTGAATTGTGAAGTGTCGCTATTAGCGTATTTGCAGTATATTGGTTACAATTATTTGAATCATACTAATGTGAGTTGTGTAAAATGTGGCTCCCCCATGTAATTAAATGCTTCGGCTTTAAAATTTTGGTGATCCAACTTCCAAAAAATTTCTTACACGGAAGTGTCGTACTTTAGTTTCCGCAGGGAGAAAGAGCTTTTTTCAGGAAAGTCATCCTTCGATCCCACAAATTTTGAAACTAATTTATTTTTATTTGTGATTGGAACTTTCTATGACTGTGATCTGTAAACAATTGGGTTTAGATGATCATACAGTTGTTGACTGGTTTAATTTCATTAGGGATGTTTTTGTTGTTCCTGCTTGTTTAATAAACTAAAATATGGTCCGATTCTCATGAAACTTGCACACTTTATATAAAATTAATTTCAAACACATTTCATTAATAGCAGTTATCAAGTTTCTCTGATATTTTTCGTAAAAATTGTGGTGTAGTTAAACTCCAAAAATCCCAATAACAGTAATATGACGTACTCAAAATCATATTTTTGCAATACTTATATCAATAACGACGATGGGGCGAGTCGAGCTATAAAGCCTGTGGCATCAATTACAGTAAAATGCTTTATTTTTACTATATACTAATAATATACTTTTTTTTAATGTATTGGGACTTCTCCATTCTTGATACACATTCGATGATCTTTTATTTCTATAACCTTTTTCTTCTACAGATATCGATGGGAATTTGGTGGAGTAGTTTCTTTTTCAAACTATTTTTTTTATAATTGTTGTAATTATATAATTGTTATTGTAATTTAACATATACATAATTGAATGTAAACAGGATATTATAACGACTTTCATTTATGGTTGCCAGTTCAATTTCTACTAAAAACTCCCATTAGTTTACTTGATATCTATATTATAAAATTAAATCCAACATATAATTGCAACCTACTTAAGCTTTAACCGCACCGTAAACTATATCATTAACTGTAGGTTAACCGTTAACATTAAAGAGTTTCCCTTTTATTTAATTGAACATAACATGACTTGTCTTGACTCACCCTCACGAAGCTTAACTTAATCTTGCTCTACATATGCCCTGCTTTTAAATATAAAAACGCATGAAAATGTTTGGCAAGAAACCTACATAGTTTCTTACATTATAATTTAGAGGTTACGTTTTAAGCAGTCATCCACACTAGCACCTATAGGGGTGGAATTGTAAATCTTAAGATGCTAAGGAGGAATAGAGAAGTTTAGCTATCAGGAAAAATGTGCTACACGTCCTTACCTTGACATATCTGAAAAATATCTCATACACGCGTTTTTACTTTCGGAAGAATTGGATTCATCCGAGGGCTCTGAGCAAGGTGCTCAACCTGTCTCCCAACTGCTGAATTCGTTCCCGACCTAAGCCGGTGAGAATTACGTTCAGATAACGATGTTTCTTTCACATTGATATGTGCCCCTCAGGGGGATACAACTGTTGTATCAATGGAAATTAGCGCTCCCTGGGGGACTTTGTGAGGGCCCGAGCTAAAGGTTAGGTAGGCTTTCTTTTTGGTTGAAATAGAATAAGTTTTTGTTTTGTTACGTACCATCTTTTTTCGGTTCACTGCTGTCCAGTTTTTCAGCACCTTCTAATTTCTTCTTCAGCTTTTTCTTGTTTGATGGTCTTCATTCTTGGCTTACTGTTTCTATGCACCTTGTGCATAGATTCCGCGTTCCCTCAACTCCATAGTAAATGGTGCCTTCCTCCTTCCTCTCTTGAAACATCTTGGTCATGGTTAAGGGAGGCTAAAACCTTCTTAAATAATGATAATAATAATAGATTAGATTAGATTATAAGTTAGTTTAAGCCTCCCCCACCGCTGCAAAAATAGAGCGTATCGAAGAGAGGAAGGAGGAAGGCACCATTTAGTATGGAGTCAAGAAAATGAGGAATCTATGCTGAAGGGGCATAGAAAAAGTAAGATGAGGAAGAAGTTCATGAAATAAGATAAAAGTTGAAGAAGAAAGTCAGAGATGCTGAAGAACAAGACAGTAGTGAACCGAAAAAAGGTGGTCCTTAACATAACAAAAAACATTTATTTCAACAAAAAGAAGGCCTACCTATTTCTCAGCTCGGGCCCTCACATTTTTCCTATGGGAGCTGATAATAATAATAATAATAATAATAATAATAATAATTATCAAATTGATATGTGAACTTTGTTTTATTTTGTTTTGTTTATGAGTCCGTCCATCAAAAAGAAATCTATTACAGTACATGTTGAGTGTTAATCAATTTTATGTATACCTAATTTTATGCGTGATATTTTAGGTGCGTAATGTATAGTGCTCGCCATAGCCATGTGGCTAGAGGTTTCTGCCGCCGTGCGGCAGACTCAGGATCGAATTTCGGCGCTGGTGGTGGCGATTTTCTCTGTCGGGTATAGGAGAAAAATTCCAAGTACAATACCCCACTCTACCCTGGTGTCTGGAATGGGAACCGGTCTTGACCGGGGGAAAGCGTCATGGCGTCCTGGTGTTAGTTATAAGGCATTTGAAAATCCAATGTACAAGGTGATATGTATCAGGCTTGATTGGAAATAAAGCATCCGTAGATGCCTTCATTATTCATTTCATTATTTATTGGGAGGGTCAACTATTGCTTTACATGTTTTTCTTCGATATATCTAAATAGGAATTTGATGGAATAGTTTCTTTTCGATACGTACGATGACACTGTGAAAAATAGAAGGAATGAATCTCTACTTTTGTTAATTGTAAAAGCTGTGTGTGTAAATTCATACTTTACACTATCGTTAGTGTTTATTTTACCATTGACTATATCGGTAAAAGGGCTCTCCCAAGGAATGTGATTCCGTTTTTATCAATGGTATTCGATTTTAAATCAACGATTAAGTAAATCATGTGAAAAATCGTATATTAATTCATAGAAATTCAATCTTTTCATGGAACTCACAAAGAATATCTAGTACTGCGCGGAACAATTCCAATATGTTTTGACGTGTTTTACTACTTCATTTACCCAAATATGGTGCATATCATCTTCCTTCAAATTAAGCATTTTAATTTCCATTTCGTTATAAGCAGAAATTTCTATGAAATGACGCAAAAACTTTACTTGTTTTTCTGGTTTTCAGTACTATAATGTAAATATGAATATCCTTTCATTTACTTTACAAGACTATCATAAGAACTCTTAAATAATATTGAAGAACTTACTAGGTAAATAATTCTATCGTTCCTTTCATTTCCAGTTCCGTTGCTTCGCCAAAAAAAATGAAAATAGCTGCCATTCAGAGTCAACTCGATCGCAGGGAGTATAAAGTTGAGATATTAAACGATCAAGTTGCTGGGATCGCCTTGCTTCTGAAGGAGCATCTTTAATCAGAAAAATCTGCCAACGTAACACCAGTTCGAGGATTCACGCGTGCGACTTCAATGGAAGACTGGATTACATACTTCAGCGCGAAGGTCTTGTAAGTTGTATTGTGGTCAAATAATTGCTAATATATCCCTCCATTTATATCAAATTGTTATTTAAATATTTGTGAACACTGGATTTGAGGCTTCTTCGTTATGATGGGGAGCTGGCGTGAAATATGCGCGAAAAAATTGGACAAACACAATCTTTCATTTCGGTAGTCACAAGTTTTCGTAGTGAGACTTCCAAGTTAATATGCTGCTGAGGATTCAAACAAAATTGTAAGCTAATGTACTTCGAAATTGTGGAGTAACTAACATTTTTAAACATGTCCTACAATTTACTGTTCTCAAATTTCCAGGTTCCATATCTGATGACCGCCAGGGAAGCAAACCTTAGTCGCACAGTGACAGCGATGTTGAAAATCTTACTCGCGAGAAACCTAGCGACAGAATTCTCCATGCCAGGTTTAGGCCCCCACAGACTGAGGACCAAAATCAAGTTTGACAACTCCGCTCCGTCGCGTGTGCAGTAATCAAAAGTGAGTAACCATGATACCATGTGTTTAAAAGTATTGTTACAGAAAACTAATTAATATTTGTAAATCATGTTCAGAACATCTGGATTGTTTTTAATTAAGTACGTAAAATAGAAGAGTAGGATACAGCCTGCCATCATTTGTTGCGAACGACCTTCTTCATATTTTTTCCTTCATTGCAATGAAGATGCTCTTGCTCAAATTCCCGAGTACCGAAACGAGCCTAGGAGTAAAGTGAAAGCTGCCTTTCAGAAAGCTCTAATCTCATAGATAAACTCTGCTGAATAATGTTTTATGAAGTTTCACCAGGATAAACTTACAATCTCATGTAGGATCACAGATAACAAATTTTGTACCAAACTTTTATTGTTTAATGAATAACTCCAGTCACCCACTCCCCACAATTAGGTTCTAACGCCCTTTTCGACGAGACGACTTCGTGCTGTATCTACTTATTAGTCATCCACTTTCAGTTGCGAGTGATATGCATGCACATGAATTCCGAAACGTGACTTCATGAGTATATATTTCAATACTTTGACCTCAATTGGTTAAACTGAGGTTCAATGTTCAACTAAAATTTGAAGTCGATTAAAGTTAGTTATTTTGAAAATACAAACAATAACCGGATCCGGCCTTCATTTTGCTTTAATTCAATATTCATTAAAAATTTAGTTTGTCATACTGTTCGGTCAGCAGCATTAGGAATATCCCTTCCGAGACCACCGGTAGAGTATGTTGCGCTGAAAGTGTAAATGATGATAGTAGTCATTTGGAGCGATACTAAGTGTAGCCTGTTATTAAATAGGGGATGAGGGGAGTGCCGGATATGGGTATTGTCTCAACTGACCATCATTTACTACCCAATTAAAAATTATCGCCCTTTTCAGGTAGTAAATTGGTCGTAAAAGGTCGAAAACGGCCCAAAACGGCCAAAAATCACGACTTCAAACCGACTCCTACCTATACTTGGCCTATTAGGGCTTGAAAATGGCTCTTCATTCAACTGGCCTTTTATAGGTCTAGTCAATGGCTGTTTGCGGGCACATTCGGGTCGTTTAAAGTCGTTTTCAAGCCTTTTCGACGACCTCTATTTGGAGTAATAGATTGTAAAAAGACTCGTAGTCGTAAATGTTGTACAAGTCGTATTACTTCAGTAAATGTAAAGAACTAAATGAATTTCAACTAACCTAACTTAGTTAAGTTAGATTAGGTAAGGGTGGCCAAAGTTAGTTTCGATTAGTTTCATCAATTAATTATTACTATAAATTTCGGTTTAGTAGTTGAAAAAATATTATGTTCATGTAGATATCCAGAGCTGGTCATAGATACTTCAAAATGTATCTAGATACTAGATACTTCTCCAAAAGTATCTAGATACTAGATAATTTTCTTTTAATTCTCTCTGTCTCACTACTTCATCGCTGAGCATTCAACTTGTAGTGCTTTACCCTAGTTACCCCTCAAACCTCGATTCTAGTCCTTCTATGTTCAGTAATCTTAATATATCCCAATGTAATTTATGTAAGAAAAGTTCCCACTTCTCCGCCGCGTATCACCGATACCTACAGCCGGAGAAGTGTTAAAGTAAGGCCGCTGCTTCACTCGCCTCAAATCGGAACTCACTAGGCGCAGCCACAAGACCCGGCCTTACTAACTCTTTATATCGTACTGAAAATCTGATGTTGGAGCGATCTGATCTGTTCCATTATGCCACTGTTGTAAATCAATACTTAGTAATTTTCGTATTTATTTCGTTAATAAATAAATTATTAATTTTTATTGGTATAATGTTTCAATTTGGGACTTTTGATTCCATATGTCTTTTTGTTTTTAAGGCCGGGCGTAAGGAAGCCCAAAAGGGCCGGTATTAGCCTTGATCAAGCAGTAAGGAAGCCCAAAAGGGCCGGTATTAGCCTTGATCAAGCAGTAAGGAAGCCCAAAAGGGCCGGTATTAGCCTTGATCAAGCAGTAAGGAAGCCGAAAAAAGCCAGGACGAGGCTCGTTCAAGCAATGGAAAAGCCAAAAATGGTCGTGAATAGCCTGGTTCAGGTAGTAGAGAAGCCCAAAATGGCCGTTGCATTAGCCGTTTCGATGCCCAGAAATAGCCGTTTAAATGGGCTAAAAATAGTAGACATTTGCTCCGAAAAAGGCTAATTTACTGCTCGAAAACGACTAAACTCTTGGCTTATAACTGCCTGAAAACGATCTGTAAAAGGCTCAGAATTTCAATTGGGTAAGCTCATTGCGCACGTAGCACTGAAATTAGATTTTTTCATGTGCTTATAACGACAGATTGATAGTATAATAAAGATGTTTTCACATTATTCTAACACAATTCATTTTCCAACTTTTCAACTTTGCGAAATTGTTTTAGTTCTCCACGTGTTAGAATACAAAGTTAGTCACATATCATTTCACTGAAATGAACACTCAATTTCTTAAAAATTTTACATATATCAGTTTATAAAAGTCAACATTTCGATGTTACTAACATCATCTTCAGGATGCCAAAGACAAAAAAAAACAATTACTTTGATAAAACAATGACAATCCAAAAATTATGCTACATCAGACTGAATATTAATATTGGTAATCCCATTGCGTTATGACAAGGTAGGACTTTTTTGTGCAAGGTTAAAATTACAGATGCCTACTTATTGATCAACAGATATTCATTCATATGTTAACGGCACCAGAGATGAAGGCAAAATGGACGATCTACCGGAGGTTCCAAACGTCTATGCCACAGTCCTACAGAACAATTTTAGAGCAAAAAATAACTTGTATTTTCGTTGAGGGTAGGTTCCAGTTTATAAATCTGCAGTGCTTTTATAACATGAATTCTATACCGGTGAAGCCGATTTATCCGCATGGTACGTGGACGATATTATCGTTGAAATTGAGATGGTAGAGTAGTTGGAGATGTTGAGGAATTTGTTGACTGATAATCCGGTGTTACATTTACGTATAAGCTGGGCGTGTAAGTGGGAAGCTGCCATTTCATGACATTTCAGTTGAAGAATCTCAGGGTGCTTTTCGTATAACAGCGTATGTCACCCTTGCATGCTGGTGGAACCAGAAACTGTGATTGTGATGCAGCGCATGTGTATTATGAAGGTGTTATCCATACCTTATTAAAGAACATTTATGAAGTGTGCAGCAACTGGGCAAGTTTTCATTCAGAAATGCTACTATGTAATCGATTGCTAGTTAATAAAAATTTCTCCAATACGCTTATTGATGGAATTGGTAACTTTGTGAATCGAATTATGAGTGAGGACCATAACCCGGGATATGCAAAACATAAATATATTCTATGAAAGTCAAATGCATAGCAATTACAAAATTGATAAACGTGTCTTCAAAAATGTTGTTAAAACTTTCGTGAAACCAATAGATCCAGATATGTCATTAAAACTTCGTGTGCTCTACAAAATCAAAAAATCAGTGATCTACTTAGAAACAATATTTCCAGATCCGGAGTCAGTGACCTTGGCCGAGGCATTGTGATATTTCAGTTCGAATGTAAAAGGATAGAACGCAAGTCTTTCAGTAAGTGTTGCAATGCTACACTTGGCATGACTAGGATGAAACTGAAGGTTAGATTAACCTCGCACAAATATTAAGGTTCCATTTTTAATCATTTCAGTATTGAACATAACTGTGAGCCCTCAAATGAAGATCTGTGCTCAAATACAAAAAAATTTGTATAATGTTGTTGAAAGGAGCATATTCAAATATGTCATAAACTTAAACCTAGCCTCAACGAAATTACAAATAATTTTTTGTTCTAGAATTGTTCAATAGGACTGTGGCTTGTAGACGCGTGAAATCTCCAGTTGTTCATTCATTTTACCTCTATCTCTGGTGCCGTTAACATGCGAATATCTGGTGTGGGGCAATAACTAGTCAACTGCAATTTCAATCATGTACAGAATTACTCTACCTGGTCTTCTTGCATTGTGATATTTGATACCAATATTTTTGTCTGTCTAATCTAGCGTAAACCAGTGATTATCTTTGTATTCTAACATGTTTAGAACTATTGAAACACAAGTAATTCGATATTTCTCTCTAACTATGTTTTTTCGACCCAGTATACCCTTATTAACTAAATGAGTAAAGCTACTGATAAGGAACCTGGAACGAAGGATAAACCTCACAAAACTATGCTGTGAAGAGCATTTATTCTCACTAAAATTTGATTGACCAGGAAACTATTATAGGTATTTCTTACTCTGAATATTAATTTGTTGGATAGCAATCCTATACATGATAACGAACTATTTTTTTCAACAGGATCAGTTGACTGGGATGGAGAAGAGGCAAGAGACCCGTCACTTATCTTTCAGCTATCACTTGGGCATTTGAAAATAATGCACCAGCCCTTGACGAGTCAGTTTTACTCGAGTTAGACGCTGTTTATTACGTTCTTTAACTTCTATCATGTTTCATAAACTTCTGTGTATCTTGTTGATTCTGAAAACAAGGTGTTTCACGCCTTGTTCATAGATTCCCCGTTCGCTTAATTCCCCACAAATTTGTGTGTTCCATCTTCCACTCTCTACAACGCATTAATTTGAATAGGGAGGCTTATCCTAATATTCTAGATTTAGCTTAAATAAAGGATTAATTTTAAATAAATATTTCATTTTCACCTTTTTGGGTGCCTAATGCCGATCGTGCTTTGCATTTTCGTGAAAAATTTAAGCAATAAATAACTTAAATGTCAAAACATGTTTTAAAAACTGCGAGTCCAGTATGTGATCGTAGAAACACGACCAGCGCAGTATATGCTGTAATTGGACAGGTGTGCTTAATTATCGGCCAAGATGAACCGGTATTTTTGTTACTTTACATAATAAACAGCGAGCGGGGGTAAACATTTGAGTGTTTTAATACCAAGCTTTGTCATTAGAAACTCTCTGCCACGCTCAGCGAAGTTGTTTGAAAAGCAACACTCAAATATTTAATATATGTATATATATATATATAATGTATATTTAATATATATATATAATGTATATATAATATATATATATATTTGAGTGTTCCTTTTAAAAACGACAACTTTCGACAAAAACTTTCGGCCGCGTACAGCCGAGATTTACCGCCTCTAAGCGATCCTGAAATATAAATATATATATGTGATTATACATATATATATTTATATTTGAGGGTCGCTTAGAGGCGATAAATCTCGTCTGTGCGCGGCCGAAAGTTTTTTTTTTAACGCTAAATTCAAGGATGGCCATCCGCGAATCATGTACGTACCGCCGGTGGAATGGGTCGAGCAGGGACGTAGCATGGACTTAGCATGTCTGATCATCGCGGACGGCCGCGTACGTATCTGAGCCAAAAGTTCGTCCTCAAGTGGACATTTCGCCTACGATTCGAAGGTGATTTACCCATGTTACGTCCCTTAGGTTCGTCCTTGCACGGCCATAACACATCGGCGATACGTCCTTGATTTTCAATTGGGTAGAACTTCATTCGAGGGAGTCACATAAAACTCACCCGCTAATATATGGAGTTCAGGGATACATTTAACGATGCTATTAGCGTATGTCGCATGATATACCTTTACCGCCTGCCTCAAGTAGACAAATACAGTTCAACAAATACAGTAATTTATTTCTTTTTGCATAAATAAAGCGTACAAACATAAACAATTGCATAACACGACAGAAACACGTAAAACAACGTGTAAAATATTTGTGCTATTTTGCTAGGTAATCAGAATAATGTTAGGATGTTGAAATATAATACAAATGAAACTTGAGGGCTAATTGAAATAACTGTTTGACGCGCCATAGGCGGAAGCACATCTGTTACTGCCTGTTTACGACCGAGGCATTTACTGCCGCGAACGACGAAGGCCAACAGAGAACTATCTGCTTCAATTCGACTGTAGACAATTACTGCTGAGATCTGCCAAAAAATGCAATTAGAATTGATTCCCATGCATTTTGTCTGCGGTGAACTGCTGTAATTCGTCTTAAAACTACGATCACTGTGAAAAACTGCCAAAATTCTCCCGCGCAACTGCGCTAATTTTCAACTGTGCGGGAGGGTGTTTAAACTGAAGAATGAACTAAAACGTTTTGGAAACAAATCACAACTTGTGTGAACCAATACCTCGGATAATTGAGGTTGTAATTGCCTCAAAAAGTAGCCCTACTCCATACTATAATACAATTTGTTGCTTTTCTTAGGTGTTGACTAGCTGCTTAGGTGTTTCCATTATTTTCTCCAACTGCTGCACTAAGTGGTAGTCATAAGCTCAGTTCGTAGTCGACGTGTCAATGTAGAAATATTCATGCAGGTGCTAGAAATAGGTTCTCATCTCTAACAGTTACTTTATGGATTTGAAGTTGTTACGATATTTATTAACGATCCCGTATATCTGTATAAAATACATGTATATACTTGTAATCGATATGCATTGATGAATTTGTTTTTTTCATGGGCAGTTACCTTCATATTAAAAGTATAACCAACACTTTATGCTGCAAAGTTTTATAAAAATCAGTTCATATTCACAATAAGATTTGACTTCATCTGTTAATTACATTCTAATTCAAGTTGCTGGTCATAACATGTGCTTGTTAGAAGGTTAAAATTGTATACTCGTGTGTAATCACTGTGTAAGTCCTCAAACCCATGTTGAGCAAATTGTGGCGTTTTTTGATAATTAGTTGAAGCAGCTCCCGGACTACGCGAAGCACCGAACACTAAAGAGTAAGTGGAGAAATTGCACAGTATACTATACGCATGACATTTATTTCTTTGGCCTGGAGTTACAAATTTTACTGACTTGGGTTGGCCCTGGATCGTTATTCTGGAAGTGTTCTTAATAAGACATTTGTTTTTCTTCCAGGAAGAGACTGGACCTGCTCCTGTGCTTCACTTCAGTGACCCTGCCGACCCTGATGCAGAGGGTATACTTGCTGAAGGTGTTGAGGTATGCCGCGTGAAGGGTTTATTGCAAGGTGTTACTGTGTGGCTAGCGTGTTACTGTATATGTAATGTGAGCTACCCTAATTCATGTAGAAAGACGCTGCTATTTATACAAAGAGGACTTCTTGGGTTGAATGCTAAGTGCCATCGTCCACAACACAGTCCAGAGCTTAAAAATGCTCAAAAGTGCCAACTAAATTTCAGTCTTTAATTTGAACCCCATTTTTAGCTCCTTGGAGTCATGTTTGGGTGAACCTTTGCTTCAATAGAATAGGTTTGCTTCTAAGCTAGGGACAATTTCCTCTTCGGTTCACTGCTACTCTTTTTTCAGCTCCTCCCGCTGTCTTCAACTCTTTTAGTGTTTCATTTCCTCACTCCCCTCAGGGGGATACAGTTATTGTATTTATGAGAATTAACACTCCCTGGGGGAATGTGTGAGTCCCGAGCTGAGAGTTATAATATAGGTAGGCCTGCTTTTTGCTTAAATAATTTTTTTATGTTGTGTTAAGGACCAACATTTTTCCGGTACACTGCTCTGCTGTTTTTCAGTACCTCCTACTTTTTTCTTTAAATGTTATCATGCTTCATGGACTTCTTTCTCAACTTATTGTTTGTATGGACCTTCTGCATAGATTCCGCTTTTCCTTAACTCCATACCAAATGGTGCCTTCCTCCTTCCTCCTTTGGAATGCTTTTGTTGAGGTTCGAGAGGCCTCAAAAACGTTTGATCTATTCTGTATTCTGATCTATTCATAATATTAGAGTAAGAATGCTTTCGCCCATGTAACTTAGCTAAATGCATTAGTCCGTGTATTGAGGGAGTTTCAGTGGGGAAATGTGCAGCTGCTTGACTGCCTGTACCAATGCTGCTGATATTCCTGCAGTCAATATGGCACCCACACTTTCTCTGCAGGGATGCTGGTTCTTCATATGCAGTGCAATTTGACCAGGAGTGATAAATCTGTTGTAACAATGATTATTCAATTTGTTGAGAGGAAACATGACTGGGAATTTGTTGGAAATCTGTTTTCTTGAATATACAAGATATTCTCAAGGGGAATTCGTTTCTTTAAAAGCAGCAATGATCATTCGAAGATGCTTTGAAGGAATCGAAAAGTCGCACTTCTGTGCATAAGAGTGCGCAGCAGGTTACAAAGGAGAGGCAAGAGGAAGATTTGCACAGAAGCACCATCAGGCACACTCAGCGAACATGATGGTCCCTCAGCAAAGGCCATATGTACCCAGACGCACAACGTCGTAGCGATGTTTGTACACAGTTCACGGGAGTTTCTGTGGGAGCCTATTTTATAACTACGTGATATTTTCATATTTACCGCTTAAATTGATTGGAAATGTTTCAAAATAGCTTTACCAATATGCACATAGTTGCTGCTACCTCCACTCATTCATACTTCGGTGTTTTCTTCATAATTTTGTTAATAAAAGAACTACGGTTAACACGAGTAATTAATCCTACTCCCTTTGAAAAGTTGTCTAACCCGTAATATACTCAACTTGGAGACTTTTCTTGAACGGGAAAGCATTTTTGTCAGCGTCATTTTAACCTATGGCTTATCCATTCCGAATGGCAATTTACTTAGTGTTTTTATGAAATATATAGTAGCAATGTGCTGACTTTCATATGAGTTTTCCTTTCATCCACACTACACGAAACATTTGAATTATAGAATTCCAATGCAGATGCAAGGCGAAAGCTGGGCTTTGCATCGTTTACTATGACGATTTTGCCAGGCAAGCACACAAATTTTACTTATCGCGTGACTATTAAGCCTTCAGGGAAGATTTGCACAGTTCTTCAGAATAGAAGTTTCCGGACGATTTCCAATTGTTCAAAAATACGTACGTGAAAAAACCCAGCAGTTAAGCCATACGTATGGAGTCAGTGCATCGCTGACGCGAGATTGAGTGGCGGTGTCGTAACGTCATCAGCTAAAACGTCTTCCATTGGCTGGTTGGCTTGTCTAACGGATGTGAGCGGCTGTTCCCTTTGGAATGGTCTATATTTTCTTTTGTATACCGTGATCAGTAACTTCGTGGATAGCAGAGCAGTCAACGTAGCGAAACACTCAAGCTGATGCCGCGTACTGCGTGTTGCAGGCACTACACACCACCTCCTCTGGGCTTACAACACAGAGAGGGGTTCACAGCAACTTGCGTTGTTCTTTTCCGTATTGGCACCAAACACAACGCTATGACGGTGGATTTTGGCAAACGATTGCAACGTGAACTTCTCCTGTTATATTGTTGCTTCTACTAGAATGGTTTTAAGATGCGCTTCACCGTATCTATTTCCATTGAAGATCACCGCTTCTGGCTTTTGTTGATCGTTGATTTCTAGATCTCGATATAGGAAAATTTTCACCTACTTTACAACAGTTTATATGACGGTGCATTCAAACGCCATGCTCATCTCACCTAAACTTCTGAATAAAACTCACACGTTCAAGTTTTGACTTAGGTGTCAGCCACCGGTTGTGACTGGAGCGATTTTAATTATGCTACAATCAGATACTTGGTTTTCATGCTGCAGACAAATCAGCAGTCATATGCTCAATTTTATGAAAGTTAATTCAAAATTATATTATGGCTTGTTTCTCATTCACATGTTTCTCATTCACAATGTTTCTCTACCATTGAAATTCAGTTTAAGGTGCCCATAATGGCCGTTGTTTGAACATGAAATACTTACTGCTTTTTTCATTCAGTGTAAATGTAATTTTCGCAATTTAAAAATAAGGTTTCACTCATCCCCGCTCTGGAGTAATGCCAAAGGTACTGCTATTACTGTCCATGCTGTGTTGTGCAGATGTTCTATATTTCTCCAGACTGCCACCTGCTTATGCGATGTAGTGAAGGTATTCGAAGGCATAGAGTTCAAGGCATTGTTATGGGAGACATCAGACGGGAGAACGTCCAGAAACTATTGTGACTAAAGCATAATTGGCTTATATTCTTTCAATTCTACAAGCAGGCCAAATAATCTCTTCAAAATGGTCTATCTCACTTTCTCTTTTGAAATAACCGGAGAATTTTAAATCGTAAATTATTGCGTTGAAAATGAGTGAGGTTTTATGATGCTTAATCTATTTAACTTGACGCTACTTGCACAGTGCTTGAAATTCTAACACGGTGGTAGTTATACTTTTGAATGAGTTCAACTTTCATTCTTTTGAAAGAGAGAAATTTCCATAAGTAGGGTTAAAATCAATAGCTTCCTTTAATATGAATTTTTTTTAGTCCGGTTGTCAAAAAACGAAAATTTTATAAGTGCACATGGGCAGACTGCGAGACAGTGGCAGCACTGCAGGCGAGACAGTGCAACAGAGTGAGTTAGCCATAAAATGTTTATAAAAACGGTGAAAGTTTGACACCTGCACAGAGGGAGTTCCGACGTTGTCACAACATAGGACGTCATGGTGCTCTTCCATCGAAACACGCGATAAAATGTTCTATTAATAACTTTGGAGAGACAGGATTTGCCCTAAAGAAGAACCGAACAGGACGACCAAGATGTGCTCGTACTCCACAGAACATTGATGTCGTAAGGTGACAGTAAGGTGTGCTGCTTCATTGCCAGGTATCATCGGACCTTATTTTTCCTCAAATGCACAGGGGATCTCAGTCACTGTCACTGCGAATCGTTACGTCGAGTTGTTATAATCGTGCTTTACACTTGAATTAAAGAATTTTCCTCGCATTCGATAAACTTACTTTCAACAGGATGGAGTGACATCACACACCGCGAGAAATCATTGGGGGCTGTGCGAAAATTGTTAGGTAACCGTGTGATCTCAAGATTCGGTAACGTTCCCTGGTCCCCTAGATCGCCTGATGTGACCGTTTGTAATTTTCCTTGAGGTGCTATCTCAAGGGTAAAGTGTACGCAACTAGACCAGGAACTCAGGATGACTTAAAAAAGAGAATTCACGATAAAATTCACAGTTTCCCAGCTTAGATGCTATAACGGTCAATGAGGCATCCCAACAGCAGATTACAAGAGTGCATTCGTACGAGAGGACACCATCTACAGGACATAATTAAAAAAAGAAAAATTCATCACTGTCTATTAAATGGCATGCTTCATGTTTCAATTAACATGAATGAAATATTTTCATCCATCACTCTCGGTTGGATAGAATTGTTGAAAGGTTTTCTTTTTTTGTGTCAACCTCAATAAATTTTAAAAGTTCCAATCCAAAATTTCTCAAGGCAAATATCTTGTTTGAGTTGTGTTACGGCCCCGACAGGAGAAACATAGACGCAAATTAGCACAGTTCGATTGTATTAATTCGATGTTCCAGTCAAATCGCCAGTCCTCCATTACGAGCCCTAGTGAAGACAAGAAGATTTTCAGTAAAGACTGTACCTCCATTCTCGTACAACAAAAGCACAGGAGAAATGCATTAATTTTGACAGCTGGTAAACTCGGCAGCCAGGCATTAGCTGCACATTATGCAGTGGTGCGAAATGATGGCGTGCGTCAACTTTTTATTTATGTGCGCGTACGAAACGTCGCCTCAAATTTCATCTCCAAAGGAGCATTTGATGACATGATTTCAATGGTGTTAGAAGATGGTTGGGGCAAGAGAATTAGAGGGTTTTATGATTTTGACTCTTACTCAATGAAATGCGGTTTATAAAAACCAGGGGGAGGAGTGGGGGAAAACCACCGAAGCCCGTTAACGTTGACCTCAAACTTTTAATCAAAGTTCATACATTTGGTTCAGAATGAGAGCCATATTGTGCATTTTTGGCAGCTTTCTCGCTAGAATTTGTAACCTCACTTGTATAATATGGAACAATTCTTCAAAATATAGCAGAATCATTCTAGTTACTTGCAATAATTAGACCATAATATGGCTTATTCATTTTAGTTGCTTATAAAAGTTAGGCCATAATAAAGCAGAATCATTCTAGTTACTTATAATAGTTAGGCCATAATAAAGCAGAATCATTCTAGTTACTTGCAATAATTAGGCCATTGCCGTAACTTACATTTATAACGATTAAGTAAAATGAGCGAATGATTTTCGTTCAGTAATTCTATCAAATATTTGATGAAGTCTAACGATGCCTATTTCTTCGATTCAAAAATTTAAATTTGAACTTGAAATCATTAGCAAAATTTTCCTTCTCAATTTCACAGAGGCTATATTTTGTGTTGAATTCCTGTCAAATCTGAGCGTGGGCTGAACCCCGCGCCTGAGACCCCTGCACAGTTGTCCAGTGGCGATTGCGCTTAGGGTACGGCCAGACTGAACGCGTTGGCGCTGACGCGCGCGTACGCAGGCAGTAGCTGCAGTATTAAATACAGGTGTTGCTATGCGAGCGGCCACACTAGACGCGCGCGGACGCGAGCAGACCAAAGCGTACAGACGCCGCGTCGCGCTGTCAAAATTCAGGATTACTTGGGAGAAATATTTGACGCTGCGCGGCGCGTTCAGTGCATCTCGAGCAGCCGTGAGTTCAGTGCATCTGAGCAGCCGGAGCTGCTACTCCCTTCCATTCAAGCTGTGCCTGCAATTTGGGACGTTTTTCACCCTCAGCATAGTGACAGGGTATTCATAAGCGATCATTGGTCGATAGTAGCGGATGCACTGCAAGTTTCAGGTGAGAGTTGTAGCTGTGTTCAAGACCTCTAGCATACTCGTGGCGCTTGAGAGTTTTCCATGACATAAAGATAGGTGAATTATGAAATTTAGTTAAATTCATTTCCTTTATTGCAGAAAATATGATCTGTCACTTAAACTAAACTCGTGTAAATAACATTCAAATTTAAACATGTACGATGTTTCTTTACAATGCATATATCTATCATGCGACTTTTCCAACACCAGCAAAACAATAATCTTTCAATTTGTTTCTCACATTTGCTGAAATTCGTGAGCTATTTCTGTCAGCATGAGCAGTTTCATATTGTTCAATTATTTCAAAGAATTCGTGTGATGTAAATTCCATCCCTATGTCTACTCGCTCCCTGACAACAATCATATTGTGTAAAGCTGTTACTGCTTTGGTGATTTCCACTGCATTCTCTACACAACGCCGAGCTTTAGATAGGCGATAATTAATTTTTTTGGGGGTTTCATTTAAATTAAGGCGTGGGCATGGGCGGATCAAATAATGGAGCAATGTGTAGGCTTCATCTACTACAAAAAGAAATTGTGTTTCGTCATCACTCCCGGGTAGCTTCATTGATTCAGGGAATTAAATTTATTTTCCAGCATGCATTCATACAAGTCACTATTAGGGAACACTCTACCATCGCTCTGCTTACCAAATGCTTCAACGTCAACACACACAAATTTGCATTCATGATCTGCAACACCTTTGAGAATTATTTAAAAAAAATGCTTTTAGTTCATTACAGGGATCCAGTTTGGTTTAAGCATGTGATTCGAATGTGTTTGCCGTCTATCGCGCCAAAGCAGTTAGAGAAGTTCAATTTTATATAAAACTGCTCTGCAATTTCACTACACAACTTTTGATCAGGGTAAGGCATAAATATGAGTTGAAGGTTTCTCCAAATAGCTTTGCACGTCTCCGTCACAATAGTTACAACTGTTGATTTCCTCATCCTGAATTGAAAAGCTAACGATCAAAATGATGATACAGTTGCCACATATCTGAAAAGCATAATAATCATGTTTAAAACGCCACATTAGTCAGTTTAAATAATTGATCTTTTCTTTTTTCAGAAGAAGAAACAAGGAAGAAGTATAAAATTTTGCGTGATAAATTTCGAGTGGAATTGAAGAAACTTCCGCAAGGAAAGTCGGGAAACGCAGGACTTCCTCCTGAATCATATGAACGCAAGTAATTTTTCAGAGATGGCTTCGAAGCAAAACTGCACTGCTGGACAGCAATCAGAGTCGATGAGTGCAAGCATTACTTCGACTTCTGCTCAGGACACTGATGACGCATTCGAAGGACTTGTGGAAACAAGTAGTGATGAAACGGGAGGAAATATGGGAGAGTGCTCCAAAGAACCTTATAGCAAAAGAGGAAGTGTTCAGAGTGGCATCAGGGAGAATTTTTTGCAATTAGAAAAAGAGAAACTTGCATACCTCAAAGGAAAGAGTGAACCTGATAAATGCAGTCTCTTTCTTCAGAGTGTTGTACCCCAATGCAGAGCATGAGCAAAAGAAATCAATGCATGTTTAAGATTTTTGTTCAAGAACTAGTTTACAAGTTTTTACATGAAGAAAATGACGCATTATTTTAAATGTAAGTTTTGGCATTCGAATGTTTATATGTTTCCCCAACTTTTTCAGCACTTTCCAGTGGATATTTTTGTGTTGGTCATAAAGGTTTACCAATTAATTTTATGTTTAATAAACAATCAAATATTATACTGATACTTACATAAATCGAGAGTAATCCATAACCTTTTGGATAACAGACATAACTAATAGATAATTATATAACCTGAAATGGAATTGCTGCGCAAATAAAAGTGCGTAAAGAATTACTTTATGAACAATTAACTTTTATTTAATTTCATTGTAATGTGATATTAAGTATATCTTGTTGATTGAACTATCGTAATTTTACTCACCTTATTGCTACCATCAGCCGTTCCTCTGGCGAGATAGCCTGCCGAAAGTTAGTGGTTTGTGTGTATATATCCTCAGTCACTAAGCTGAGCAGCTCATCAAATATAGCCATGCTCATCCTTGTATATTCTTTAAACTTTTTTGGACATTTCCGTAGATCAGAAAACTAATGATGGTATTTTCCATGCTCGGATCTTGTTTTATAAAATTGGGTGAAAGGCAACTCACTGATTTCCATCAAGAATTAGGTACTCTACATATGAGGACTCCAACAAGAACACCTTCTCACTCGAAGTCATCGTGACAATTAGTTATCCCCTAAGCGCGATGCTTCTCGATGAACCCGCGCGCCAGCGTGCAGTGTGGCCGCCTCCATTCGAATGACAGCGTCAGAACGCGTGAAGCGTACGCACGCGTCAGCGCCAACGCGTTTAGTCTGGCCGTACCCTAATTACGGTTGGGAAGCGGTGCGTAACTTCTTCACAGTTGAGGCATCACAAGCTGTGCGCAATGGCGATATGATATCATTTTATAATGTTTTCCATGATGAGGTACTTCAAAAAGGAAGCTTCATTTTTTACTATAAAAATTTACGCACTCACACTCACGACGTGAAGCGTTTGAATTAAACTTATCCAAGTTCATTAGCGATGATCTCAACATACCAAAATCCGAACCTGTGCAAGCCCTAAAAATTGTCCTCACTCGAAATACGACGAATGTAAAGACGATCGCATAACTTTTCAATCCTTTAATCCGAAAGATTAAATCGAGGCTGACTCGTCCAGAGCTTACGATGTTTGAGAGAGAACAAATTGAGGTGATCGAGACTGTTATTTAGACAGGAAGAGACACACACTACCTGTTATGCCCTGGCATGAATTTTGTAATAAATAAAACTTTTTCTAATAGCATTTAATATAGAACTTACGACGTAAGTCACCCCGAAATGTAGTAAGCGAGCGCACTTGACTCGAACGCCCCCATTCGCTAGTTGACCATAGTCGAAGCTGCCACGTAATTTTTTGTGTTAAACGTTCGTGTTTATTTAGTGTATAATTTGACTGTTCTCCGTTGTTTCTACGGACTTGTTATAGTGCAACTTTAATTGCATTTCTTAAATGTTTAAGTATTGAAACTTGTAGATAGGTGATGTTGTACTGTTTCAATTGATCATTTTTCGATAATTTCTTAGAGAATTGTTAAAACCACCCTAATCGACGCTGAATGTTTTCATTAAACTTTAATGGTTATTTCTCTAGTAATAGTTGTCTCGCAAAAGTCTGAATCCATAAAATATTTCATAAGTATATTTGTGTTTACAGAACTGTAACTGTCGTAAGTTAGTGCAACGATGAGAAATTGAATGTTTACGAACTTTGGCAGAATATTACTTCGGTAAGTTTCTACTTACGGCAAACCTCGCCACGCTACACAGTGCGCATTATTTATTTCGAAATTTAATTCAATTTGAAAGATAGAAACTGAATTATACACGTGAAATATAAAATATTTGCTATAAAATATTAGTGTAACTTTGCATCAGTTTAATTGCGTATTGTGTGCTGTATTTCGTACTAGGCCGTTATGTTTAGTATTTACCAGTTAGGTTAAGAACTTGCCAGTTTCCTGATTATTTAAATCGTAACATGAATTGAGCCCTGAAATATTTAGTTTTCGTATTTAAAATATTAGCCAATGTAATAAAGCAAAATCGGATTTAGTTACTTAGTATAAACCTCTTCTTTGTCGACTTTCAGATTTTACGAAGTAAAATGAGACTGAAATCCATTCATTCTTCTTCCGTTAACTGGCTGAAAACTTCTGCTAACATTACCGCAGCGGAACGCTCAGTACAGTAAAATCGAAGTAATATCAACATTCGAAGGCAGTAAACCAGTCTTCATGAACTAATTTCGTAATTCGTGTCTACAACCTGGCAACATGTCTTTACCTTCAGAGAAACGGCGCTTGACGCGACCTCCTACTCACGTCTTGGAGTCAACCCTTTGCATGAAAGCTGAGTACCTGTTAGAATACCTCAACAGGAGTAAACCTAAACACCCTAGTCCCTGTGAGATCGAAGAATCTATGATAACAATTCGTGAAATGTTGACTGCATACCAAGCAGTTTTTCGAGACCTCATAAAGTCACTCTGATGTGTAAGCTCAGAAAATCAAATGACTCTATTGAAAGCAGAATACAAGGACCTCCAAACCAGAGCTGAGAGAGATCTCGCATCACTTTCATCCATGCTTGAGAAATCAAAGTCAGTCGATAACGCTGCAGTTACTTCAGCCTCGAAATTCACAGGAGTGATTGAAAAAACAAAGCACCCCGAAGAAATCGATCGAGCTGCTGACTACGGAGGTGGTGCCGTTGCACTCAGCGCAAACAATAAAGACGGCAAAGGAGGTAATGGATCGAATGACTCTGCACGTAAAGGGAAGAAAGGAAGCACTGTAAAATCTAACAGTCGGAAAACTTACTTGTATCGGCCTCAAATGGAAGAGCTGCAAGATAAATTTATGATGGCTCAAACTAAATATGAAAACGTGAGGAAAATCAACAAAATAGAGGAAGATATAAGGAAACTTGATAAACAAAAAGTAGAAATACAAGCACAAGAAGAAATTGACCTACTTAGGATACAACTGAGTGATCAAGACTACAACGAATCTTCCAGTTATGAGGATATTTCTAACTTGAGAACAAGAGAATGGGTTAATCGATCTTCAAGGATTCTCGCGAACGGAGGAAATTCTGACGCTGAATCAGCTGACAGCGATTCACCGAACGACAGAGACGTTAACAAATTAAATCCTGATGCCTCCTCGTTTCGACCCAAATACGAGTCGGTAACTCCTAAGAATTCTACGCCGTTGCAAGCAGTTTTAGACCCAGCGACTCGTCATCTGGCAATGTTGGATCTGAAAAAGCCTCCGGCTAGTCCGTATAACGGTGATAAATTCCTATTCCACGGATGGTTTGCATCGCTTAGTAATCGTATGAAGCCCCTAAATTTATCTCCTATGGATACAATAGATGTGCTGGAAGCACACACCACAGGACAACCAAGAGATCTGGTACAAACCTTCAAAATTGCGTACGGGTACAACTCTTCTTCAGCTTTAAGGATTATCTACGAAAAACTCAAAGAAAGATTCTGCGATGACACTGCCATTGCTGCAGAACTAAGACAGAAAATATTGAGTTTTCCTGTTATTAGAGGATGTGAGGGTGACTTTAATGTAGCTACAAGTTTCAGAAAGCTGAGCGACTTGTGCTTACTAGTTTCGGCCCACATGGACGCAGTTGAAGATCTGCGTACTTTCAATTATGAGTCCGGACTTGAAATTGTCCGTAGCAAGTTGCCAACGTTCTTGTCTAATAGTTGGCGATCATTCAAGGCAAACTATAAGGTGATTCATTTACGTTATCCGGACTTCAGTCGTTTCTGTGCCTTTATCGAGGAGAAGTCCAATATTCTGTGTTCAGACCTAAACAGATCTACAATTAAAGAACATAGGGAAAACATCTCCTCTGCTAATGTCGTAGTGAGGAAAGCCTCTGCACTGCAACCTGGCACAGTAACCGAAGCGCCTGAAAAAGCATACAAGTGTCAGTTACACAAATCAAACACTCGCTACACCCAAGAATGTGCGTTATTTTCTGGACTCGACCGTAAGACCAAGAAGCAGCTGATCGTGAACTACGGACTCTGTTTCAGGTGTTTGAACAATCACTTAGCAGCAAACTGCAACACGAAAGTAAAGTGCGACACCTGTAATGCAGAAAATCACATTAAGGTGATGCATTTTGAAAACAAAGGGCCAAGAGGTAAAAAGAAATTTCCTGCTGAGCACGTTCACTCTGCTCAGCCCGTTCATTCTGCTCAGCAGGTGAAGAATAATGAGCAACAAAGCAAAGTTTCTATGTGTACAAATATATGTGGCTCTACTCTTGGTAAAAGTTGCAGTAAGACTCTACTAGCGAAGGTGACTGCTCTTGACGTAGGTACAAAAACGTTTAAAACTTACGCAATTATTGATGAACAATCTACGAACTCCTTTGCTGCGCCCGAACTTTTTGATTACTTCAACATTAGTTCCCCAACTTGTGAATATTCTTTGAGTACAACTAATAAGTTAAATTCACGTATCGCGGGTCGAACTGTAAACGGTTGTAGAATTCAGGGCATTGGCGAATCCGTGGTTTTCGATCTCCCTAAATTGTACGAAAACAGATTCATTCCTGATACTAGATCGGAAGTTGCTACTCCAGATATTGTGAATAGTTTCCCAGAACTTTCCGAGCTTTCTTGTAATTTTGTGCCGTTGGATACTAACGTAAAAGTTACTTTATTGCTAGGTCGAGATTCAGGCCAACTAATGGCTACTACCACTATCGGCAACAAACCTCCCATTGCTCATAAAACTCCGTTGGGTTGGGCGTTAGTGGGCCAGAGCTGCCCGGGTGAGCAGGAAGTTCCTAATCGAAGTAAAATTTTGACATGTCGTACTACTTTAGATCATGAGCATTACGCGGCGTCCCCTGTATTTCCAACGCCTAACAAGCTATTCATTGAAAACAAAGATGATCATATCGAAGGTCTTTCCGTCGAGGATCGTAGGTTTTGCGACATAATACAAAAGAACATCCGCGTTAACTCGTACGGAAATCTAGAGATGCCGTTGCCGTTTAAAAATGAACTACGGTTAATGCCGGATAATAAACGCGCCGTGTACAACAGGCAATTTAACACGCTCAAACGTTTGAAGGATAAACCGAGCGAGCTGAATGAATGCGTCGAGTTTATGTCGAACATGATTAATTCTGGTCATGCTGAATGCATTCCATCAAATGAAGTTAATCTTAATAACGGTAAGATATGGTATTTGCCATTGTTTCATGTAAGACACACTAAGAAAAACAAGGTTAGGTTAGTGTTCGACAGTGCAGCATCCTTTGGCGGCACAAGTTTAAATTCCATGCTGTTACACAGACCTGATCAGAACAATAACTTGCGCGGCGACCTTACTAGATTCCGTGAAGAAGACGTTGGTTTCGTAGCTGACGTTTCCTCGATGTTTCACTCCTTTCACGTTAGTTCAGAATATAAGGATAACATGAGATTCTTCTGGTACAAAGACAACAACCCGGAGAATGCTCTGGCCGAATATAGAGCGTGCGTTCACATATTCGGAAACACGTGCAGTCCTGCTATAGCAACTATAGGGTTACGCAAAGCCGCAGATTCCTTACTAACCGATAGAGAATGTTCAACTTTGAATTATGAAACTCATCAGTATATTCACGATAACTTTTACGTGGATGATGGGTTAGGAACTGCTCGTACGAGTACAGAAGCTATTTGCATTCTTAAGAAAGCTAAAGAAGTTCTTTCGCAATATAACATTACTCTTCACAAAATAGTATCTAGCGATGGGTCTGTTGTCCAGGAGTTTCCGGACCATGAACGCGGAGAAGTTACCATTTTGGATTTAGGCGATTCATTAGAACATCGCACTCTAGGAGTAGCGTGGAATGTAATTTCAGATTCATTCGGTATTAAAGTAAATACTCCCGATAGAGACTTTACAAAGCGCGGGATATTATCAGTAATTAATTCAATTTACGACCCTATTGGTTTGGTCTGCCCTATAGTTTTCGGGGGCAGATTAATACAGAGGTAAATTTTACCTCGTAAGACTGACGAGAATAATTACTATTCAACATACGATTGGGATGATCCCCTGCCCGACCAGTTACGCTCTAAATGGGATCAGTGGAAAAACTCCCTTTCTGCTTTGCCCAATATTAGTTTACCTAGAAATTTGAAACCTAAAAAGTTTGGACTAGTAAAGAATACTTCTTTGCATGTTTATTGTGATGCCTCAGCGAAAGCTGTTGGAAATGTGATGTATCTGAAGTTCATAAATTGCAAGGACGATGTTCATATTGGTTTTCTTTCCGCGGAAAGTATACTAGCACCGCGTTCTGCAACTTCCGTGCCTAGGCTAGAATTATGCGCAGCTGTAAATGCCGCCCATTCTGCCTATCGAGCCGTTACGGAATTAAACAATAAACCAGAGTCCGTTTCATTTTATACTGACAGTAAGGTAGTTATCGGATACCTAAATAATACGAATATAAGGTTCTCTCAATACGTAACTAGAAGAGTGCAAATGATAACAAATGTATGTTCGCCTTGTCAGTGGAACTATATTTCAACTAAAAATAATCCCACCGACATAGCTACGCGGCCTATTAGCGTAAACGACCTGACTAATACAAATTGGTTCGTTGGTCCGGAAGACCTTTATCTAAACGATACTAATGCTACGCCCCCTGAACAACTTGACAATTTACCTGAAGAAATAACTGACATTAAAGTTCTGTACTCGGGTAATAAACGGCAGTCGCCATTTTCGAAATTGCGTAGTAGGTTTTCATGGTGGCCCAAAGTTATAAAAACTGTTAAAACGGTAGTCCGGTTCCTCGTATCGAAGTGTCCTAAATTTACAAAAAAGTTCAAATTGTCGGATGATCAAAATCTGAGCAATTTTGCTCTGCGTGGGATATTGAAGGATATCCAAAAAGATTCATTCAAATTACAATACAATCAGATCTTGAAGAACGATCCTCTATCAGGTAAAGATAGCCTAAATAATCGAAGTCCAATTCTTGATGATTTCGGCATTCTGCGTGTCGGAGGTAGACTGCAATATAGCAACTATCCTTTCAGTATTAAGCACCCAGTGTTGTTGCCTAATAATCATGCAGTCACCATTCTAATAGTCTCATACTATCATGCTAGAACAGGGCATCAAGGAGACTAATAACTCATGGTGCTGTAAGAGATGCGGGGTATCACATAATTAAGGGAAAGAAAACCATAAGTAAATTCATCAAGTCTTGTATTACATGTCGTCGTCTAAGAGCAGCCTGTGAGACTCAAATAATGGCTAATTTACCCAAAGACAGACTATCTGCAGTCGCTCCTTTTACAAACGTCGGGTTAGACGTTTGGGGTCCTTGGTATGTAACGGACGGGAAAACTACGAGAAGAGCTTCCGGGACAAAGAAAGTTTGGGCAGTTCTGTTCACGTGTCTATCTTCTAGAGCAGTGCACGTGGAACCTTTGCCTTCGCTTGATACCAGTTCGTTCCTCAACTCACTGAAGAGATTCATTTCACTTCGAGGTGGTTGCTTGTTGATTCGTAGTGACCGTGGCACTAATTTTGTTGGTGCAGCGAGGGACTTCGACTTCAAAGAAATCTCTACCTTCCTCGATGACAAGGAATGTTGGTGGGAATTTAACCCTCCGCACTCTTCCCACTTCGGCGGCGTATGGGAGCGCAAAATAGGACAATTGAAACACGCTCTTGATGCATCAATATTAAAGACACCCTCCAGAACCTTAACTCGTGATGAGATGTATACTCTTCTGCAAGAAGCTACCAGTATCGTTAATTCCACACCTCTATGGGAATTATCTGAAGATCCAAATGACCCTCAACCTTTATCGCCTTCCATGATCCTGAACTTGAAAGAACCGACTACCTTTACGTTGAAAATTTCACTGATAAAGATTTGTTGTCGTACGGTAAGTGGAGATGGCGGGGAGTACAACACTTGGCCAACGTCTTTTGGAAGTATTGGAAAACTTTTTATCTTCATGAACTACAAACGAGACAACGTTGGGTAAATAGAGATAAAAATTTGCGTGTTGGCGACGTGGTTCTACTGAAAGATAAAAATTTGAAAAGAAACTACTGGCCAATGGGCAGAATACAAAACGTCAAACTAAGCAAGGATCGAGTTGTACGAAGTGTTGAAGTGAAAGTGGCAAAATCGACTGACGACGGCGTTAAATTTATGGTTTACACTCGACCAATTTCAGAAGAAGTATTGTTAATTGAAGAGTCAAATTGAACAATCGATCGGTTAATAATTGATAATTAATAACTGGTGATAATTCCTAATTAATTTGAACTCGGCTACCGGGCAAGGAACACGTACTTGTTCGGTGGGGAGTGTTATGCCCTGGCATGAATTTTGTAATTAATAAAACTTTTTCTAATAGCATTTAATATAGAACCTACGACGTAAGTCACCCCGAAATGTAATAAGCGAGCGCACTTGACTCGAACGCCCCCATTCGCTAGTTGACCATAGTCGAAGCTGCCACGTAATTTTTTGTGTTAAACGTTCGTGTTTATTTAGTGTATAATTTGGCTGTTCTCCGTTGTTTCTACGGACTTGTTATAGTGCAACTTTAATTGCATTTCTTAAATGTTTAAGTATTGAAACTTGTAGATAGGTGATGTTGTACTGTTTCAATTGATTATTTTTCTATAATTTCTTAGAGAATTGTTAAAACCACCCTAATCGACGCTGAATGTTTTCATTAAACTTTAATGGTTATTTCTCTAGTAATAGTTATCTCGCAAAAGTCTGAATCCATAAAATATTTCATATATAAGTATATTTGTGTTTACAGAACTGTAACTGTCGTAAGTTAGTGCAACGATGAGAAATTGAATGTTTACGAAATTTGGCAGAATATTACTTCGGTAAGTTTCTACTTACGGCAAACCTCGCCACGCTACACAGTGCGCATTATTTATTTCGAAATTTAATTCAATTTGAAAGATAGAAACTGAATTATACACGTGAAATATAAAATATTTGCTATAAAATATTAGTGTAACTTTGCACTAGTTTAATTGCGTATTGTGTGCTGTATTTCGTACTAGGCCGTTATGTTTAGTATTTACCAATTAGGTTAAGCCCTTGCCAGTTTCCTGATTATTTAAATCGTAACATGAATTGAGCCCTGAAATATTTAGTTTTCGTAGTTAAAATATTAGCCAATGTAATAAAGCAAAATCGGATTTAGTTACTTAGTATAAACCTCTTCTATGTCGACTTTCAGATTTTACGAAGTAAAATGAAACTAAAATCCTTTCATTCTTCTACCGTTAACTGGCTGAAAACTTCTGCTAACATTACTGCAGCGGAACGCTCAGTACACTACCAAGAGACAGAACTAGGTACACATAATAGACTAGAAGTTCGCTCAGTAGAATGGGCCAGGAGTAGATGAGCAGCAGCAGAAGTCAGCAGTAGAGACCAGCACCAGAGCTAGCAGTACATGCAACAGGAGTCACAAGAAGATGAGCATCTTAGTGTGGCCAGATGTAACTGCAGGGCGGCAGGGTCCACACAATACACACCAGCTGGGACCTCACATTTGTTTACGGCCTCAGGCATAGCAACGTTCTCTTCACGGATCGGGTGCGCTTCAGTCGAGGATTTGCAGGGTCACTTCATACCTGTAAATGTACAAACTTTGAATTTTTTAAAGGATATGTAGCAAAACAAAATAAGCAAATGGTATTGAGATTTGGGTGACCATGCCACCCTTGCGCAGCACAAGTTAGGCAGCTTAAAGAGTTGACTTCTTGTGAACATGTAAAATCTGATGCGAGAAGTCTTTTTTTCATTATTTTGAAAAATATTCTTGAACCATTAATCCAATTTCAATAAAAATTTGCAACGAATATTATTTGAAAATTTTACCAAGTTGGAATATTATTGGGAACAAACATTAAAGTAATAATCCTTCAAGTTGTTATTTTGTGTTGAGGCGATGTGTGGTGTATGGTGTTTGTGTTATGTTCTATGTGCAAAATGTATGGTTCATTGTTTTGTAGTTAGCATTCCAGGCCTGTGGGTAATATTCCATGCTTCAGATCTCACGCTCTCGAGGCACCAACACATCCCGTACACGTGAGGAGAGAGACACGAGGGATGAGGGGAGGAGGTCTCTCCTGCCACAAATGGCCTGAAAAATATATCGAAGTGGGGAGGAGGTACACTAAGACATGTATCTTCGTTGGTCCTTCATTCGTGTCGCAATAGTCAGAAAATCTAATGAGAAGCGTTTCTTAATTAAACTTTCAGTTTTGTGCAAAATATCTTTGCATGTTCGGCGCAAATAAACGAATGTCAAGCATAAACATTTCACGTGTGGGAAGGTAAAGGTTGAGAAATGTAACCCCGATAAAAATACGCCGTAAAAATAAACTGTTAAGTAGTGGCATAAAGCAATGTGCCCCATGTGGGGCAGTGTGGGAATAAAAAATGTGAATAATGATTTATGAAATGAAAGACGTGTAAGGTGCAGAGGCATAGGGGAAATGATCTACATCAATGTAATAAACGAATATATTTATGTTGAGCATCTGTTGATGAGAAAGAAGTGGAAACTAATCATGTGAAATACTTTATTTTCCGAGACACGAGGGCTCGCTCTAACAGGACTGCTGACTACCTTCATTGAGGGCAAAACATCCACAAGGGTTGAGGGGTGGGGGTAAGTGAACCAAATTGTCTGATTAAACATAGTTTCGATAAGGTCAAATTACTTGAAAGTAGTTTTTGTATCGTGAAAATATTGTCTAAATATTGTGGTGGATAAAATCAAGTTCCATATATAGCTGAAATAATTAATTCAATAATTTGTCAACCCAAATAAGCAAGGGGCCACACCCCTCGTTACAAATTAACATGCAGAGATTCTGCGCGGTTCAATTACATTAAAAAATGGCCCAAGATTGAGAGGAAAATTAGAAATTTTCGCTACGAAAAGAATGTTTACAGTGTCTGTATTAAATTTTTTCAATGTGCAAACATTGAAAACTTCATCTTGATGTTAAAAAGACATCTGAGAATCCTCACGATATGGATCACACTTCACAGAGCTAAGAAAACATTCATTTATCCTATCCTTAAAAGTACATTTGATCTCAAATGTTACCAGCCAGCGAGCGCTCGGCTGGTCATGACTTGATAACATAACGTAAGACTGCCGCGTTGTGTTAGTCATGGAGCTAGAAATACTGGAGGGATCATAGCCGCTTTCAATCTGATTCAAATTGGTTGCAAAAGTTGAGAGCCTGGGGCATACCCAAGGCCCCACACGTGAGCCAACCACAGACGCTTGGCTGAAGTTTGCTCCTCCCACCTCTTTTACAACTCTTTCTCCTATTTTCCAAAGCAAGATTAGTACCACAGACCATATACTAGAAAATCCGCAACTTATCACTAAGCGAATTTGTGCGCCTGCCACGATGACGTAGGTGCCAATTGGCCAATGAGGAGCCAAGAAATTGTGACGTCACGAAAAATCAGCAGGAGACTCTGTTTGAATCTGAATAGAGCTGTGACAGAGGTGTAACGAAGATTGCTGCAAAAATTGCCCCGTACGTACGCTTTAAAAAGTGCTTGATGGAAAATTGTGGAAATGATAACCGTCAATGTCCTGACTTGTCGTTTTTCCTTTTTCCTAAAGGAAATTACGACGAGTGGATGGCAGCATGTGGTACTGTAACGTTGAAGATGGATAAGAGATCCAAAAGGCCGTAGCGGGCTTATTGTGTGTGCCAGCACTTTTCTCGTTCAGACTATAACTTCATTTTGTCTCCATTCAGAAATGCGAGAAAGTTATTGTAATCTTCAGCAGTTCCAAGAAGAGCTGTGCAAGACCAAGGTAATGTAAAAATTTTAGTTGTTTCGTTTGTTTCAAGTTAATCCAGTGCATCAAAGTTTCACTAATTATGATTTTCCTCATACCCTTGATTTTGAATAATTAATGGCTGTTGGATTGACGTATAAAACAGTGTGTTAATCAAGAGAAGAAATTTTATGGGCTTCAAATTTTCATCAAAAATATAATAAGAAATATTGTTGGTAGCTTTAGCTGAAATAAATAAACAATGCAGTAGATAACCCAAAAAATTAATTTACATCAAGAAAAATGAATGCTATGCTTTTCATGCAAGATTTAGTTGCAAATGCTATTCTAAAAGTAATGTTTCAATAGATAAATAAATGCTGCTTTAAATTGTCTGAAATTGGCTATAATTTTGTATTGCCAGTAGGGCAGTAACTGCTTGTATTGGATTAAAATTTAACAGGATCAAAATCTCTCATTATTTGTTTTTTTGAACAAGTGATGGTTAAACACTTTGAATCATCCTATGTTTTTTATCCAATTTCTTTCAGTTTGCTTGCAACTTATAAGATACTCTAAAATAATTTATATATGGCTATTGTGTGAAGTAATCATTGTGATATCATGATTGCACTCAATGAGCATGAATGATCCTTATCAAATAATTTTGTTTGCTTTTTAAAATTTGCAGTTATTTTCTCACTGCTCATTGCCTTTATTATTATGAAAAGAAACATCATGCAGGCTCATTTACTTTAGTAGAAAAATAGTAGCATACCTACTCTTACTTTACACAGCTTTAAAATAAATGATTAGATTTGAATAAGTCAGCTTTCAATCCTACATCTAGTCACTTTCAAAGGTGACTTTTAATACTATGAACAGTGATCAGACAGTGTTATTCATAAAGGTGGCCTTGAAGAGTTGGCCACCAAAGATGACCACGCAAAGTTTACATAGTTTACATAGGGCTCCTCTTGGTTAATTCAAGGTCCAGAAACATGATCAATGGATCTTTCTTAACAAAAATGTTCAGAGTAGGCTACATGGAATCTCCATTATTATGAACTTCAATTTCAAATAGATATTGTACTAAAATTGAATGAATAAAAATCTAAATAAAACGGAATAAAACTTATTGAGATCATAAGCATTCACATTGAGATTGGGGAATTTACATAATAGTAATAAATTGAAATTTCATAAGGATCAGTGCAACAGTTTACAAGATAAAGGGGCTAGAAGATGGGTAGTGGGTTGATTTACTTGAATAAAAGGTCTAAATTCATATGATTAATTTTACACTGAAGGGGTGAAAAGAACTTATATATTGCATCACAAAGGCTGTGTTTTGAAAATGGTATGGGTACTCCAGAAGCCAACATACCCCTTAAATGACGTTGGTTTGTGGGGATTAATATTCAATGGTACTTAGCTCTATGAGTATATTACTCATTCCCTTTTATTTTCTCTGTGAAACTATGTTATGGTGGTGGAGCCTTAAAATGACTTATTTTCTCCTACAGTATTAATAGGCGATGCCATGACGTAGAAGTTCAGAAAAAATTAAGGTTGTTGGAAATGTCTTTCATTGTGTAGTGTGCTTCAATTTCATGCAAGATGCCATATCAGTGTTCCCAATTTATTCCATTATTTCTCCATCAGCTGCTGGCACTGAACCTCCTGCTCTTGGTGCTACAAGCCTTGGCACTCCTGGTGCAAGGCCTGCCCTACTTCTTGCTACAATGCCTGGTGCTGCAATGCCTGCCACTCCCAACAAAGTAAGTGTACATTTTAAATGATGATTCCCCAATCCAATTGAGGAATATTGAAATTAAAGTAGAGAATGTTAACATTGAGTTTAGTGTATTGAAATTCTTGAAAAAGTCAAGGCCACTTGAAGAAATATTCATCCCATGTGAAAATTGAAGCCAATAAGCTTAATTTACACTTATTTGGAGAGTGCATGGCTGTCACTTATGAAGCCTTAGTGTACACAAAGAAAGGGTAGTACATTTCCAAATACTTTTGATAATGGTATTCACACATGTTTTACAGTGTGTAGCATTTATCCAGGAAATAGATGCTAAACAATTCATTATTACACTCAACGAAACATAGCAAAGAAAGTTTTTTGTAGGGAAACAAACTTCAGCATTGAATTGGAAATTATTTCATACATAATACAGGGGTCAAAATGTTATTAGCAATCTTTTTCCATGTACAGTTAGTGTTGAAATAAGAAAAATAATTGAAATGTTCAAAAATGTTGTTACGAACACCAAAGTTATTCAATATAATCTGAATAACAATCCTGAGATAACTCAGGAGCTTCATGAATGAGAAATACCTAGTGCAGTGTTTGTGTTGACAGGATAGTCTTGGTTGGTAAAAATAGGTTTTGTATTCATTTAAAGATGAGCTCTTTTAGTTTTTGATGAGCCTCCTCTGTACCCCAGTGTTAAATTCCTTATGTACCCAGCAGAACTTTAATTTACCAAAAGGTCTTGCCTATTATTCCATATTCCATGTTCACTGTCACTCATTAACCTCTCTGATCATTCCACTTCTCGATTTAATACATCTATCATGAAATTATATAATTATCTTTGGGTAAAAAATATAATTAAAATGTGATTCTCGGAGCATATTTCTGAACTATACTTTATTTCTTGTGTCCTTGGAATTGAATTAATGCAAACATTTGGGTAATGCTTCTTGATAATGCTACGAGACCTGCCACTCCTGGCACCTAGAGACCTGCCAATCCTGGCACCTCGAGACCTGCCACTCCTGGCACCTCGAGACTTGCTGCACTCCTGGCACCTCGAGACCTGCCACTCCTGGCACCTTGAGACCTGCCACTCCTGGCACCTCAAGGCCTGACACTCCTGGTACCTCAAGGCCTGCCACTCTTGGCACCTCAAGGCCTGCCACTCCTGGCACCTCAAGGCCTGCCACTCTTGGCACCTCAAGGCCTGCCACTCTTGGCACCTCAAGGCCTGCCACTCATGGTACCACAAGGCCTGCCACTCTTGGTACCACAAGGCCTGACACTCCTGGCACCTCAAGGCCTGCCACTCTTGGCACCTCAAGGCCTGCCACTCTTGGTACCACAAGGCCTGCCACTCCTAGCACCTCAAGGCCTGCCACTCCTAGCACCTCAAGGCCGGACACTCTTGGCACCTCAAGGCCTGCCACCAGTGCTTCCAGTAAACAATGCTGCTCATCTTCGTGGAGGGGAACAACACAGGCCGGTCGTGTTGAAATAACCGCTGAGTTCGTACTTCATTGAAGTGTTTATGAATTGTAGCGAGATAGATTTTTCAAGTTACAAGCCAGAATTGGACAGCGTTGGATGAGTGCTAGCAGCAAAAGCTGGAAAGATTGCTGAAAAGTTATCACATACGCATTATTCTAAAACACAGCAGCATTTGTAGAATTATTGTGAAAACTACCTGCTGCCATTTCCATCAGTGTCAATACCATATTCACAGTCACTCATTAACCTCTCTGATCATTCCACTTCTCGATTTAATACATCTATCGTGAAATTATATAAT
Organism: Morinoia aosen; assembly: GCA_030386875.1. NCBI lineage: Eukaryota > Metazoa > Arthropoda > Malacostraca > Amphipoda > Talitridae > Morinoia > Morinoia aosen. The sequence goes on along the minus strand of CM059579.1, from coordinate 92,652,198 downwards.
TATCTTTGGGTAAAAAATATAATTAAAATGTGATTCTCGGAGCATATTTCTGAACTATACTTTATTTCTTGTGTCCTTGGAATTGAATGAATGTAAACATTTAGGTATTGCTTCTTTGCACAATGCATCCAATTATAATGCTTGATTCATTAGGAAAGTGGGCTCGCGGTACTCGCTGACTTTCTTGGGTACTGAACAGGGCTATCCTGTCTCTCGGTGGTACTCACTTTATACCGTTCGGTATGTTTGAACTCATTCATAGTTTAATGCTAGAAATCTTGGAAAAGAATACTGGCCAGAGCTGTGATTCCAATCCATGTAGATAAAATGTGGCATATTTTTTAATTAGATGTGTTGTGCTCAAAACCTAAACTTTCAATCACTTTAAGGTTTGACTTATGTGTACGATTAATACTTTCTTCAAGTTGGGGAAGTAAATATAACATACAATCTAATTTTCGTCAATTTATTTCAGAATTCGTGTGGCAAAAGCAGCAGTTCTTTGTTGGAAGACACAGGTCCTCCAGTGGTACCTTATAAGCGACGGTTGTTCGCTTCTCCTTCTGGAACGACAATTGCCCTTGAAAACAGCAGACCAGCACCCGAGAGAAAACTTAGGAAAAGGCTCAGGAGAAAATCAAAGGCCAGCGGTTGAACACAGCTAATTTCCTGAGAAGTGTAAGGTGCAGACTTGGTCCTTATCTCGGTGCATTTGTCAAGCTCAAATTAAGGGACAAGAGATCATACACCATGTATCACAAGTGGCTCGCTGTGATCAATCTTGTAAGCTCATCAGAGACCCACTATCAACTGATGAGGAACTTGATACCATTACCCTCACTTTCGACTGTGCGTGCATTGATGAAATAACTCGAAGTACGTCCTGGTACAAGTGCTAAAAGTGTGTCCGTATTGAAAATGAAGGTAAAACCCGTCAGTGCTAGAGATAAACTTTGTTTCCTTATAGTGGATGAGATGTCGCTCCGGAAAGGGCTATTGTACAACCGAGTGAACGATGCCATGGCTGGATTTGAGACTGTTTATTGACCTGATTATTTTGTTCGAGAGAGTATTTTTGTATTGCTTTCACAATTATCGGCACGTATCAGGATTTCGTAAACTAGTCTGTAAGTTCTTAGATTTGTGTCAGCATCACTGTAATTTCTGCTGTGTCCAGGTCACGGACAAGTTGCAACGATTTTTTGCCGTGTGTAGAACGCTTCAATGCACAAGACACGTGAACAGAATTATGTCCTCCAAAATTTGTACTGAAAAACTCAAGAAGATTATCCATGAGTAATATTACCATCTGGTAGCAAGTTAGGTATATTTTTTGGTTGACCTAAGTATATTTTATTGTTAATGTAGTAATTTTGTTCATAAGCTTGTATCGCTACAATATTTCTGCAGTGCGTCATGGTAGGAAGCTCATTTACTGTTACTAGCTCGTAATTTATACAAATGATTGCTCTTCTTGCACTGCAGTGTCAACCGTGACAGTGCAAGCTTGCAACAGACACAGAGATTGGATTTAATGTCTCATATCTATATTATTGTTTCTTAGCACACGCTTGTGCACATACTGAGAGTTTTAATTGCACTAAATCTTCATGCGTAGTTCATTGCTTTGTATACATAACCATTTTTACCCCGCTATTATTTAGCGTATACGCTCACTACTGATATGTTGTAACTGGAAAATGTAATGAAAAGCCCTGCCGACGGCTCTGCTTAGGCTTCAGTTATTAGCTCACCTAGCCACCTTAGTACTGTAGTTCACTTCTGATACTAGTTAATACTGTGTGTTGAGCCTCGTCCAAAAACTGGATACATGTAAACCCTAATCCAAAGTGTGTGTGGCGGTCTTGTGGACTCTCCTTCCTCAATATTCTCCATTATTGTTACGAAACAACGTTCGCGCCCCTCAGGTGGGTACAACTATTATATCTATGGGAATTAGCGCTCCTAAGGGAAAAATATGATGTACTGTGCTCATAGTTAGGTAAGCCTTCTTTCTGTTAAAATAAAATGTTCGTAGTTTTGTGTAGGACCATCTTTTTTCGGTCTACAACTGTCCTGTTTTTCAATACCTCTAACTTTCTTCATCAACTTTTATCATGTTTCATAACCTTACTTCTTAACTGACTTTCCATGCGCACGGGATCCTGTGCCGGAACTCACCTTGTACATAGATTCAGCGTTCCCGCAACTCCATTCGATATGGTGCCTTCATCCTTCCTCACTTTGAACCTCTTTGTTGTGGTATGTGGTAAAAGGAGGCAAAAACTAATCTATAACCAATCAAGCAACGTATGCACGAATCATCAATGAACGTAACATAAAAACATAACGTTAACGTAAACATCTTCCCATTTCTCGTGTGTAACTATTTGGGTAATTTTTACGCATAATAAATATAAATAACATCACTCCATATTATTAGTAGGTTTTTTATCGCTCAAACTAACTTAATTTCTTCATTATTATATTGTTTCGACTAGTATGAGAATCTGATATTGAATGGTTTTAAAAAACAATGAACCCTTTCCGAAAACTTTTAATATACGGCACCAACGTTTTATCACATTCAGCACCTTAGTCTAATCTAGATGCGCCTTAGTCTTTATATATGAATTGCAAATATGTACATGAATGCGCATTCACGTGTATGTATAGAGAATGAAATAATAAAAAGTGTTGTCAATGTAACCACAATTCACTATTTCGGCTTTCACTATCCTTCCTACGCCCAGAAACGTTATAACTTGAGCATGAAAATTAGACTTACAATCCAAACGAGTATCACAGTAAAGCCTGGATACGCAGCCAATTGGAAGCTTTGGCCGTGATGACGTCAGCGGCCAGTCGTGACTGCTGGCTGCTGATTGGTTAGCGTGCGTGCGTATGTTAGCCTAGGGCGGGCTTGGGGTCCACCGTAGTTTTGATGTTCTTCTTATGTAAATCAGGGCTGCCACTCTAGATATTTTATATCTAGATCTAGATGTTTTTGCTTTAGCCTAGATGTAAAATTTAGAGCCTAGATATTAGCTATAAAATCTAGATAGTTTTTTCAGCGTGCTAGATATTTTCTAGCTAGAATACAATTGAGCTATATATATGATAGATTTCTGTAAATTCGAATTAGGAATTCACTATAATGGTAGGTTTATACTTCAGTCTTATTATATTTGTCAATTTGCTTCACTAAATTGTTTGAATAGTGAACCAACCACAATCTGATCATGTTATGTAAAGATTATGAACCACACCTAGACGGCTATTTCAATGTTTTTGTGCTGCCATAGTGTAATTTCTAATTGTGATCATCAGGTTCATAATCTAAAGCACACTATCTCCAATTGCAAAACTAGTCATGATGTCAAAAATCATGGAATAAAATCCACATACATTATCAAAAACTTATTGTGGCCTCATTTTGACGAAAGACTGACCAATGATATTGGCAACAATGAGTTCAGTTTATTGTTGGATGGAAGCAATATTTCAATCATGAAACTATTTGGTGTATCAATTGTATACTGGAGTCATGCATCTAATAAAGTCGAATCAACTTACTTAGTAATTGCAAACTTATTAAAAGTGATGCAGATAGCGTTGTGACAGCCTTAAAACAGTTGTTGATAAGTAGGAATCTGAACATTGATAATTGCAATGCAATAGAGACTGACAAGGCGAGTGTCATTAATTGTTGGCATCAATAATGGAACCAAATTCAAAGAAGAAAATTTATATATAACATTGATGAGATGTGTATGCCCCTCATTCCAGCTTGCAATGTCCTATGCTTCTGGTAAATGTTTACCTAGGAACATGGAATTTTTTTATTGCAGAAACTCATAATTGGTTTGCAAAATTTTTTTAGACGATGCCAATTCAATTAATTTAATGAATCAATTAATATTGGTTCACATCTATTGAAAATTCCTTCAGCTTGCAAAACTTGATTGTTGTCCATCAAGCCTGCAGTAGAAAAAATTGTTGCTCAATGGCTGGATTTATGAACACATTTTGAAATTGCAAGGCAAAGGGAAACTTGCTAAACTGCTGATGTATTATTCGAAATATATTCTGATGAGAAAAATCTTGCACTATCATTTTTTTTGCAGCTGATCTTAACAGAGCTGCAAATAATTAATAAGTTAATTGAATATATAAATGTAGATGAGACATTTATTGGATGAAATGCTGATGTTCCTTCAATCAGTTTTTACTAAATTACTCCTTTCTACTTGCAACGCTGATAACTACTTGCTACTATTTGGAAGGACTACTTATTAGTCTTTCTTACTCGCAACACTTGTGAAATTGAAGAATATTTGGATACTAAGCTTTATTAGGATAAATATCAGGATACTAGATAATTTAAACATGGGTAAATGGCCTATTATAAAACAATTTACGGTATAAATATTCTCATGTGCTATTTTTAAACTAGTTATTATTTATAATCAATTTAGTTCTAGATATATTTTTGGATGTTTTATTTTCAAATCTAGATGTTTCTAGATATTTTTTGTGGTCAAACTAGATTATTTTGGTCAAACAAAAGTGGCAGCCCTAATGTAAATGTTCTGTGTTAGTACCCCGCAACAACTCAACGAGTGAGGTGTGTGTGCAAGTCGCTCTGTAATTTTTTATATTCACGGGCCTGTAATCTTTAGAGTTTTCAACTCTTAATGTATCTTTGCTAGTAAATTTGATATTATTAAGAGTCCTCAAGTGAGGAAACATTCTTTCGGAATCTAAGAATCCCAAATTAATGATTAACGATTTTGCAATTAACTCAACAGCTAGAAGAGCATTCAGCGAGCGTGTGTGCACTCCATCGTAGTCAGTAGGTTACTGACTTCCGTACTGACGTCACACTAGCGAGAATGCTATTGGTTACTACGGACGTAAGAGAAAACTCAAAATCTGGTCCTCTTCACAGACCACTATGCTCCCTCCATATATACTCCCTCCACGGTGTTAGTAACATCAACCGAGATTATAGCCCATGTTTATATCCTCTTCGTTTTATGATGTTATGCGCACCCCATATATGGTGTTGTATTTAACGTAACTTATGCGACTGTTGCTGCAGTCTTTGCTCGCCTATTTGTGTTGAGCTGTGAAAGTGGCTTCAGATTCAGGAAATTCATTATACCAGTTCACAAACAGATTAGCGCACTTTCATGTTGCAACGTTTGCGTTCAAATTGTGTAGGTTGTAAATATGTTTGGTAAAATATCATGTTTTGCTACGAAGGAGGGTCCATCGTTTAGTGATTTACAAAATTGTAATTGTGTGTCAATTCGTTCAAAATTCCACCATCGAAACTAATGATTGGGTTGTTACGTTACTTTAATTCTGTGGAGAGTTGAAATAGTGGTCAAAACTTGATTTGAAATATAAGCAATGGTAGAAGCGCATCAGATTTGCATGGGAAATGATAGCTCATGTCTCTGACGAATTTCTTTTCGCACGTATTTTGGACTCGTGAATGTCGAAGTTGAAAGCAATATTTTGAGGCTACAGCATTGTCGAAGGCGCAAGAGACATGAAGTTCATGGCAGCCGCACAACTGGAATACACGGCTGAGAAAATCGTCTGGAATTTTAAGACCGACGGAAAACTTCAAAAAAATGTTTTTTCATCAGTGTGGTGTACCCGATATCTCTAATTCATCACCATGCAACAGCACGAGCAGAAGTGAAGAAAACGGAACAATTTCCGGTCATTGATTAAAAAATATCAGCAATGGTACGTAACTACAAGTAAAAACAACTGTTCCAGTTAGTCGAGGCGCATTATATCTCTTTACTTTCTGTCTTATCGAGGTTCTAGATCAGTGGTTCTTAACTTTTTTACTTTCCCGCCCCACTTAAAGATATATTTTTTCCTGCGAGTCCCCTTGTGCTTTGATGAAATATATGTGGCGCTTAGGTTAATGCAAAAACGAAAAGATGGATTTTTTATTAAATCTATTGATTCTGGTCCATTTAATATAAAGCAAGTACATCATTGACACAGTCGATAGTTAACTATCACCGTGTACACTGTAATGTAGGTGTCACCTCAACCTATCTGTGAGTATCGCTCTGAACTGAAATGTGGTGGTGTTACTTATGGACCTGTGATGTGTGGCGCTGGAACGTCTGCCCTCTTGAGCGTGTATTTACCCCTACTCTTTGTTGTTGTCTCGTAATTCCAATAGTCATTAATTGCCTGACTGAAAGGGAATTCTTCTACAAAACTGAAAAAAAATTCGGTATGGAGGAACTGTGGCTGATATAAGTGTATGATTATATATCTGCTCAGCCAAGTTCCGTTTGTACTGTAGTTAGGATGCTGTTCTTGTGTGATGTGACTTGCTTGGTGAGTTAGTAAACTTTATAATACTTTACCTGCGAATAAACTCTATTCATGGTTGTTCAGTTGATGAACTATATTTATTTTATTTTCATTAATTAATTTGTATGTGTAGTATCGTTGAGGTGAAAGTGTTCAGAACATGCTCAGTTACTCGTTTATCAGTATCTGTTCTTGTCAGTATAGTGTGAAATTCAACCGAATTATTTATTTCACTTATTGCACTTCCTGTCAATATTCTGTGCCATCATTCCGTCTTTATTGCGTTGTGTCACTTGCCTTGTGAGTCCATTGTTAGTCTCATTAATTAGTGATCTTGTCTTTTGGCCTTCAGGGAGAAGTATGCCTTATTCATTTGACCGTGGGTGTACTTGGCTTGCAGCTGATGTGCCAAATGTGTTCCTGCCCACACTCCATTTCTGGGGCTCTCCAACGCTCTGTGATCCCATTGTTTCCTTAGACCCTTTTCTATTTGTCTCAACTACCCGTCCTGATCCCGTAGTTCTCCCCTGTGTTATTTTCACTGACTACTTGTGTTCCCGTAACAAATATACACGCACGGTTCTGTGTATTCCCTTCATTTTCTTAGACGTCCTACGGTAATCACGAGAGCTTTTCTCCTTTCCCTAATTCGGCCCCCGCTAACAAAATTGGCACTGCTCTGTTGCTATTAGATATAAAATAGGATAAATGATACTTTTAACACTGCTTCTTTGATAGTAGACTTTGAAAAAATAAATTGAAGAAAGCCAACTTTTAATGCTACGCCGAAGAATTCGGTATATATGATACCAACTTTTTAGTATTATCCCAAAAACTAATTCATAAGTGAAAGTTACATTGCTGGAAAAAATAAAGCTTTGCTGCGGAGGCTCGCGCCGCCCTGGAACTTATGTAGTACATCAGTAGAATTCTGGATAGGAAAGCCATTCTCAAACCTCAAACGAGGTAAACCTGGTTGTAAGCTTCCTGTAGTATAAACTTGCTAGTGTACACGGGCCGTCAAAAACGACTGGATTCAATATCTTTCTTGAGCAAATTTTCGTTCCAGTGGAGTTTGCATACACGATCTTGTTTCAGAGGCAACTTATTTTTCTCGTAATGATAACAATAAACACTCGTAGTACTGTAATTCTGAGCCGCAATAGAAGTAGCTATAGCCAGTCGTGTCAGATCCTAGACACAGAAATTCAGCATTACTACCCAGTTAAAAATCCATGCCGTTTTTAGGTCGACAGGTAGCAGAACACAGTGAAAGATGGCCGTAGAAGGTCAGAACGTTCCTCTGTCGGCCGCTCTCGACCAAAATTTGCCGTTCGACGGCTATCCGCTAGTCTCATTTAGACGGAAACAAGCCGGAAAAATCGAGCCCTTGCCCATGGCCGAATTCAAGAAGAGAATGTCGGCTTGCGTTCGACCTATTTGATTAACGGTCGCGCAACATACCTGCTGACTCATTTCTCTCAAGTGTTTATTCATAAATGTCACCGGCGTTGAGCAAATCTATTTCGCTGGCATGTTCAAGTAATTATATGGAATTAACATATATAAGTAATTTTCATACTAAGCAAGTAAAATTAAAATATGTTAAATAACCCCTTAATTTTGAAATGAAATGAAATGAATAAAGTAATAATGAAATGAATAAAAAAAGCTATACAGAAATTTTATATTATGCTTTACTAATTATAGAACATTTCACACAGAGATAACAATTAAAAAATTTAGGCCTCTATGAATGGGATGTTTTTTGTTCCAGATTAGGTTATAAGTTAGTTAAAGCCTTCCTAACCGCTACAAAAATAGAGCGTATCGAAGAGAGGAAGGAGGAAGGCACCATTCAGTATGGAGATAAGAGAATGAGGAATCTTAGCAGAAGGGGCATAGAAACAGTAAGATGAGAAAGAAGTTCATGAAATAAGATAAAAGTTGAAGAACAAAATCAGAGGTGCGGAAAACCGGGAAGTAGTGAATCGAAAAATGGTGGTCCTTAACCTAGCAAAAAACATTTTATTTCAACAAAATGAAGGGCTACCTAACTCTCAGCTCGGGCCCTCACATTTTTCTCCCTGGGAGCTCTAATTCCCACAGATACAATATTTGTATCCCTCTGAGGGTGTGTTTTATTCCAATCAAGCCTAATAAAATATGTATAGTTGCCAGAACAATTATATGTGCAATTCTCATGCAAGAAAAAACAGTTCGTAAAGCAGGCGATGGAGAAGCTCCATTTTAAAAACGAATTCATTTGAACGTTGCAAGCTCATGGCTCATTTTAAAAAAGGCTTGCAGATAAATCGAAAATTAATTCAATGCTCGCACAATTTGGACAGATCCATAATAGGCAAAAATCTCAAAGAATACGTATATTAAAAACTATACGTAATAGCCTACAAACAGAAGTAAATTGTGACAATCATAACAATATTAAAAGAAATGCAATAGTTTAATAAGAGAATAACTGTTCATCGGTTTAGTATTTATATACCGTCTCGAAATTGTGAGAGATACCTACGATAAAAATCAAAATACGATGAATACAATGAATATGCCTATAATTATAAATTTTTTGACACCAATAGCTTAAAAATTTTAACTTTTCATAGCTCATACAAGCAAAACTTTCGAGGCTGCAGCAGAGACCGTATGGAAACGGTCTTCTGGAAACTACAGAAATTTCTTTAGAATTTCTTGAGTGCAACTCTAGATTTCCGTCTACCACTCGTAACTTTTGAAATAATTCACCTATCGAGTTCAAATGACTCTCAAATGAAAGATAAAAACATTCTTAAGGGAAAATCGTAATTGCTAACATTCTTGAGCACTCTCAGACAGCAAAATTTATTTGCCATGAAAATTACAGTCGGTAGCTACCGAGGAATACTTGCTAGTCACAGCTGTCAACTAAAAAATTGGTAAATTTACCTAAAACTTTAACTTGCGGATAGTTATACTGTAATAGGGTATTTAAATGTCAATTTAATCATTTTGTATGGGTTACATTAAATAATACTACCCTGTTGTTCATCTGAGCCAAAATTTTTATCTGCATTCGAGTTAGAGATGGCAACACTGCTCGCACGTGTTGGCAAGACTGGCATTCTGGCAAGCTCTTTCGCGGCAGTTATTCGAATGATGTTGTACGTTACAGTTGCAGTGGTGGTTTCTGAATCATTTAATATGTTTCAAGCAATGTCAAAATGTATTTCAGTGCGAATGTGTAGTACGTTAGAGTGTATCATATTTCTGAAAAAATTTCTGCTCTAAAAAGGTATGAGGTGTTCGCTCTCACGTGAGATTCTTATTCCACTGAAGACGTTAAGCCGGTAATGGCATGTTGTCAAGTGCCTGATGAAGGTGATGATTGAGACAAGTGCCTCGTCTCAATAATTTTTTAGTGTGAAAGAATAGTAATAATATGTTTATTCAATATTAATTCGATTCATATTTTACAGCGAGTGTTAACACAATTTAGCTTCAAACTTCTAAGTTGCAGTATAATTTTACTTGAGAAACCTTTGAAAAGCAACAATATGTAATGTTTCCAATTCAGATGTACCGATAGTATTAGTATCAGCCTTTTTATATTATCAGTACATCACTAGTTTTCCATTTTTTATTTAGAAAAATTAAACTTCATAAATATTTGACTATCTGCGTTATAAAATTAAGGAATAACGACGATGAAAGAAGAAAAGGTCAATATCTACTTAATTAAATTCGTTCGCGGAAATTAAGAATTTTGTTTCAAAGAATCTCCAAAGGAACACATTTGAGGACGTTTTAAATGAATGACATTTTGCTCACTGATGCGTAATTTTGAGATATTAACCTGTGAAGCTATAGGAACTTCGTATATAAAAGTGGAGAAACGGACACGTAAATATGATGTAATACGGCATGACGTGATGCTAGGTTAAATTAGGTTAGGTAACGTTAGATTAGCTGAATAAACTTGCCTAAAATAACTTAACTTAGCCGTACTGACACTGATGGTTACCACCGAAATACTGGGCGTATTTCAAGAATGCAGGTACGATGCAGCCGAATATATAATGTTACTTTAACCGGAACGTAATTCATGTTATAGCTCGACAATTACGTATCAGCGAGCAAAATGTCATTCGTATAAAGCGTTCTTAAATGAGCGTTTTTAGTGATTCTTTAAAACAGAGGTCGTGATTTCCGTGAACGCATTAAAGTAAATACTGACTGAAGAAAACTCATTATCACCTGATGAACATCAGCATTATTGATGAGTTAGGGTTGAATTATAATTTAAATTGAGAAGCGTCCTACTAAAGCAAGCGTTGCGTGATCGTAGGCTAGTGATGTACAGATATATCGGTAGCGGCAAAATCTGGCCGATATTTTATCGATACTTTCCAATAATACGTATTTTAGCGTGAAAATGAGGTCATAAATCATAGAAGTGAAAGTAAAATTAAATAAAGAGCCTATTTATTCCTAGTAAATTAGTTAGCTAACTGTTGAATTACAGCGTTTAATCAGGCCCGCTAAGTGAATTTACTACGTTGAATTCCCGATGTCACGGACGGTCTGTAAGTGAAAGCTTTGTAGCAAAAATAGTTAAACACAGTGGGGACATACAATTATTATACTTTTGCAACTAAAACCTATATAGTTTGACCAAATTTCCAATTCGTAAAGTATGTGACAGGCTAACAAAAATCAAAGCAATTAAATATCGTTGAAGGTGCATGCTAAAGTTTTTATGAATTTAACATAGAAATGACTGAAATTCTATTTTAAATAAGCTCGTAGATCGTAAAATATTACAAAGCTAATTATTTTATTTCAATTTAGCATGTAAATCACCGTTCATCACGAATCTTGCCTTTTTCGTCTATTTTAAGATGTTTGAAAAAATCACGAACAATCTTATAGTTGGTTGCGTGTTTGCGCATCTTTCCGGTTTCCGATCCTATCGATTTTTAATGTTTTCTTTTCGTCAAAGTATGTAATTTGGTGTGAAAAGCATGAAAATGATAACCATATTGTGGAGAAACTATTGTTTCGGTCCACTTTTGAAAGCAGTTGCTATTACATCTAGTCTACATTACGTTGCAATACGGTTAGAAACACTTATCTATTATTGCATGGATTTCATTTCGTAATTTTTTTGCAACAATATAGTTAACATAGCAAGAGCAGTTCTATTATTCCTAATCGAAAACTTTATTGTCAATATTGTTATATTATTAGATATATTAGTTAATAATTTTATTACATTACTCATGTTGGGCTTATAATGATTTTATTTTAATGTATTTGTAAAAGCATCGGTATCGGATGTAGTATCGATCAAAGTATCGGTATTTCCAAGTATCGGAGTATCGGTATCTGCAAAAAATGGGTATCGGTATCAGTGTGGGCCAAAAAATGGTATCGGTACGTCACTGATCATAGGCAGACGTCACGTGTTCCTGCGTGTGCTTGTGAACACGCGAACGGACACTCAAGCACCTTTTTTCTATGTAAATGAAATAGGTTGTGACAATAATTATTTCTATTCAATTATTCCTTGTGCGAGATTAAATCAAACTTTTATTATTGTATCTAATGAACAAATTTATGCAGTTAGTGTGTGATATTAAGATTTTCTTCTGAAATTTTGCATTGCCGGTCTCCTGAAGGTAGTATAGAAGTAAGAGAGTATCGGCTAAGATCCTTTTTTTTCGGACGCCGGTACCGATACTCGAGAAAAAGGCTGATACTGCCAATTCCGAAACCGATACTATCGGTAGATACCTATTTTTCAGCATGAATATCCAAGTACGTCTTCCGATTTAATGAGAGTTAATAATAAAACATTCGTTTCTTTAATTATTGTTTAATTATTTTATGTAGTGATGTACCGATATCATTTTTTTGGCCGATACCGATACCCACTTTTTGATCGATACTCCGATACTGGGAAATACCGATACTTTGACCGATACTACAACCGATACCGATACTTTTACAATTATAGTAAAATAAAACCATTATAAGGCCTACATAGGTGTTATAATAAAATATTAACTAATATATCTTATAATATAACAATATTGACAATAAATTTTTCGATTAGGAGTAAGATTAAGAAAAACAAAAAAACACTATATTTCCAATAGAGATGGTACAAAAGTACCATCATCGGTTTTTAAAATATCTTAAAGCTAATACACTTAGATGATAATAATAGAACTGCTCGTGCTATGTTTATAACTATATTGTTGCAAAAAACATCAAAATCAAGTCCATTCAATAGATAAGTGTTTCTGATCGTATTGCAACGTAATGTAGACTAGCTGTTGTAATAGCAACTATTTCCAAAAGTGGACCAAAACAATAATTTCTCCACAAAATGGTCATCATTTTTGTGTATTTCACACCAAAATACATACTTTGGCGAAAAGAAAACATCAATATTCGATAGACCCCGAAACCAAAAAGATCCAAACAAGCGCAACCGGAATAAGAATAAGATGAATAAGATTGTTCGTGAATTTTTCAAAAACCGTACATTAAAGAAAAATGCAATATTCCTAGTCTGCGGTGATTCAAATGCTAAATTAGAATAAAATTATTAGCTCTGTGGTAATTGACGATTTACAAGATAAATTAAAATAGAATTTTCAGCTTTTTCTGTATTAAAATTTCAAAAACTTTAAAATGCACCTGTAAATTTTTTACATAATTGGTTTGAGTTTTGTTAGCCTGTTAAGTTGTAGGAGTATAATAATTTTATGTCGCTTCTGTTTTCAACTATTCATGCTACATATCTTTCACGTACTGACAGTTTGTGCCTCATCGGGCAGTCAAAGTATTAAATTCAGTTAGCGGACTTGATTAAACATTGTAATTCAACAGTTAGCTAACTAATTTAATAGGTATGAATAGACTCTTTATTTGATCATACATTTACTTTCATGATTTATGACTTTCATTTTTATGATAAAATACGTATTATTGGAAAGTACTGGCCGGATTTTACCAATACCAGTAAAAATGACCGATACCGATACATCGCTACATCAATAATTTTATGACAGGATTTTATAAATACTCGTATTTTTTAACGTTTCTATCTGAATTTCAGATAAAAAAAGAAAGCAATTTACATTTTGTGCAACGACAAAAAAAGACGGTTGGCTGCTCTGGCTAAAGCTTCGTAAGAAAATGACGCTGAAACGCGCAATGAGTCGCTTTCTTCTAAAATTTCGCATGTAATTGAGTTCGGACCCGTGACTTCTGGCGAAGATGGCGATTCTTCTGAAGAAACAAGAGATGGAGAGATGTAGACTGCTGGTCTGCAGAGGCACAACTTCCAGAGCATAAACGAAAGCATGGGCCCAACTATTGGCTTCACCACCTCGGTTAATTGATATTTATGACGATTCATCGTTGTGGTGGGGCTGGTTGTGAAGGCTACTATATACTCCTCAATCCTCAATGTGAGCAATGTAAAAACAACAAAATGTGGAAACCTAACCTGAATTTTCCCTCGTCAGTCTTCAGCAACCTCTGAATTGAAGGACGTTCTTGAAGGTAATCAACTATGTGTTCAGATACATATTTGTGTGTGTGTGTGTATGTGGTAGGAGGGGGGGGGTTATGGGTGAGTGGGTAGGTGTGTGTGTGGGTGGGGGGGAGAAGGGGTGTGTGTGGGGGTGGGGGGTGTATATGAATAGCTAGTGTAATTAAGTTCGGGCAAGGTCGATTTGCTGCCGCGGGAGGCCAGTACAAGTTCGCGTAAGGTCGGCAGCGAGCCGATATATAGAATGGAAAAGCCACGGAAGGTCGAATTCGGGCCGCGGAAAGTCGATATGTAGTCGATAAAGGTGGGAATTTCCGAACAGCTGCTAAGGGAATTCAATGGTTTTGTAGCCGTTTTTTCCTGACATAAAAAGAGGACATGGCGACCAAAAAACGGCTGCTTTTCCGAATAAAACACGGCTAGAAGTCTTGCCTTCCGCGGCACAGAAACGACTTGAAAACGTCTTAACACTTTGACCGCAGCGTGACCCACCGGTGGTACACGAAGGTAATTTTCACAACGCTGCAGACCGACCAGTAGTCACAAACACAATTTCCATAAATACTTAATCAAAGCTAAATGAAGGCACGATCCAGTTCATGTTTGCTATTTTCAACATCGCGCGCTGCAGTTGACTTTTAATTTAAGTTTGGTGTTGAACTTAATACTTAGTAGTCGCGGTTAAAGTGTTAATTTTTTAACTGGGTAAAAGCAACTGCGAGCATGTGTATGAACAAATATTATAATGTACAATACAGTATAGTGTGATACAGTATATTGTAATAAACCATACAGTGTATTGTAACGCAGTATATTTTAATATTCAATACCCCGCCTAACTCGATATCCGCGATACGGATGAGTATATAAGCCTCTGGATCTTCCCAATTTTTTATGAAGTGACTTACTATAGTGCACTTGTACAGCAAAAAGGAGTGTAGTAATTTACCTCTAAACTGAAACCAAGACCGCCAGTGCTAATTTCTTACTATCTATTCTTACGAGCGTGACACGAAACAAATAAATATATAAACACACGGCGGCCATTCTTAGTTGTAGATAGAAGATTAACATATTTAACCTAATAATACCCTTGTGTGTTTATTTATATATTTATTTAAATAATGTTTTGTATAATTATTTTTTGTCCACTTTTTCCGATTGTCTGTCATGCTCATAAGGATAGTTATAATGACCGTATCTGTGATACGAGTTTCACCAGTGCACAAATACAAGAATATGTTTTTTCACGAGTACTGTTAGGATGGATATATTTGCCTGTTATCCACATCTGAAAGATTTCTTCAAGAAAGATGTTGAATCCTGTCATTTTTGATGGACTGTCCACAGTAGAACTATAACAGGATAATAATAATAGGTCCGTTCGTCCGTCTGTGCGTCACACCCTCCAGCCTGCAGTGTGAGATGAGCGTATTTGTGATACAATTGCTTCATCAACTACACATTTTCGGTGCCTTAACCAAGCAGATTGGGAGTCGGAATGTATATCATGTGTATTGGTAGGTTATATTAGGTTGTATAGAATATCACGTGTATTCATGGTGACTACTGATATTTCATTTCTAAGTATTACTTCTTTTTACTACCTTCAACGGCAAAAAAATTACTACCTTCTTTGTACACAATGAATGTTGTCCAAATGTCCAGAAGTAAGTAATTGGCCTATAATGAGTAAATTGAGTCAATAATATACGCAATACCATTGGTTCAAAAAAGCTACGAGTTTCTTAATACTTGAAAAACTTAATACTAAATGGAGCAACCGAAGCTTTACGGCAAAAAAGTTACCTAAATTTTTAAGATACCCCATCCAATTGGACTCCAACAAAATTTGGCGAAGACCTTGTCTTAACATCTTTCAACTATGAGGGCAACAGTTCATCATATGAAAAAAAATATACTGACTGGAAACTAATAGACACCATGGCGATTGTCAGATCCCTCTACAGCAGGGTATAATATCAAGGAATTTCATTATTACCAAACACTATGGCACTTCGGCAATATGAGTTTGTTAACTATTTCTATCGCATCTCAAAATCTAAATCGGCATCCTAATTGCGATCAATAATAACAAATAGGTTATGAACATGTTATATTACGGAACCAATCAGGAAAATGCAAATTTCATGTAGCTTTCCTATATCCTTTTAGTAGAAGAATGAACTTTGATTACAAGGAGCATCTCCATGCTATGACGACATCGTGGAGGAAACTGAATCGCAATGACTGCCAAGAGGAACTTCAAAGGAACTAAACTCTCGTTCAAATGATGACACATTGTATAAAAAATAATTTTAAAGCATAATTCTTTCTGTTTTTGGACATAAATTAACGTCACTGGGAAAAAACTTTCAGCTTTACAAAGAGGTTATTAAAAAAATATATAATTATAGTTTTAGTAAATCGTTGTTTCCCCAAATCGAAGTGGACAGAATAAACTCGTCTTTTCAAAGGAAGATAATACTGCTCACAATCAAGCTCAGGTCCAAAAAAAAAACTTTCTGGATATATATGAACTGCGGAGAAGTTCCTTTGACTTCATTATAATTTTTCTATCCTGCCGCAACAATTTTGAGTGTGAGAATGTTTGTCTTGGAATAAGAATTGGAAAGATACATCAAGTTTATGATAATCAAGACCATACCTGTCATATATTTGACTGACTTAAACATTCATGAGGAGGAATTGAGATGTAATAAGTTTGATTCACGACTTATTCATATGAAATTGCAGCAGAACTCCAAAAGCTAATGAGAATAATTTAATATCTGTGCTTACGTTTGTGAACAAAATACTATACTTTTTGAGTATCAAGTGCACAAAAAGAACAATTATTATGTCAACTATGCTATATATCTTACTGGCAACTGCATCCACTGAAGTTGAAATCCAATAAAATGTAAGTTATTAAGTGATAAGTACAACTACCTATTTAAAAATTTTGGCTAGTTGTTAATGTTTATTCATAAAATTTAAAAGAAAAAGTTCACAAGATGTTTTACATTTAAAAGAATCGTAATTTTTAATAAATGTAAATTATTTCACTTGACAAACATATTTCAATCAAAGCCACTTGATATGCTTGCACAAGAAAATATGTAGCTATGCTATTTCATTTTTCCTCTAGATCGTATAATGCATAATGGATACGTAAGAATAAAAGATGATAAATGTCGACCTCATAATTATAAATGCACAATTTTTGAAATCCTTATTCTATTTTCAATATTAATCCCTGATATCACAAGTTCCTAAGTTTGTATCTCAATGTAAGTCCGCACTAATAGAAGTGTTTTCAACAATGCATCGCCACTGGTATTACATTTATTGAATTCACATTTATACGATTTATGAAACCTCGATTTCCGCATCAAAGTAGACAACCTTGTATTGGTAGGTTAGATTAGCTTGTATAGAATATTACGTGTATTGGTAGGTTAGATTAGGTTGTATAGAATATCACGTGTATTGGTAGGTTAGATTAGGTTGTATAGAATATCACGTGTATTGGTAGGTTAGATTAGCTTGTATAGAATATCACGTGTATTGGTAGGTTAGATTAGGTTGTATAGAATATCACGTGTATTGGTAGGTTAGATTAGCTCGTATAGAATATCACGTGTATTGGTAGGTTAGATTAGCTCGTATAGAATATCACGTGTATTGGTAGGTTAGATTAGCTTGTATAGAATATCACGTGTATTGGTAGGTTAGATTAGGTTGTATAGAATATCACGTGTATTGGTAGGTTAGATTAGCTTGTATAGAATATCACGTGTATTGGTAGGTTAGATTAGGTTGTATAGAATATCACGTGTATTGGTAGGTTAGATTAGGTTGTATAGAACATCACGTGTATTGGTAGGTTAGATTAGGTTGTATAGAATATCACGTGTATTGGTAGGTTAGATTAGGTTGTATAGAATATCACGTGTATTGGTAGGTTAGATTAGCTTGTATAGAATATCACGTGTATTGGTAGGTTAGATTAGGTTGTATAGAATATCACGTGTATTGGTAGGTTAGATTAGCTTGTATAGAATATCACGTGTATTGGTAGGTTAGATTAGGTTGTATAGAATATCACGTGTATTGGTAGGTTAGATTAGGTTGTATAGAATATCACGTGTATTGGTAGGTTAGATTAGGTTGTATAGAACATCACGTGTATTGGTAGGTTAGATTAGGTTGTATAGAATATCACGTATATTGGTAGGTTAGATTAGGTTGTATAGAACACCACGTGTATTGGTAGGTTAGATTAGGTTGTGTAGAATATCACGAGTATTGGTAGGTTAGATTAGGTTGTATAGAATATCACGTGTATTGGTGGGTTAGAATAGGTTGTATAGAATATCAACGGTTGTTGATATTCTATACAAAACCACGTTGAAGCTCAGTTGGTCTGTCGCTTTGTTATGCTGTCCAGGATCCTGAATGACTATTTTTGATAGGAGTTTCAGCAGTGCACGTGATAAAGAAAATTTTAACCGAGGATTCTGTTGGGTTGGATATATTTGTTTCCAATCCAAATCTGAATATTGTTTCAGGAAATTATCGATTCCCGTCATTTTTGAAGGATCGCGTACATCAAAAAACCTTACACTAGCGCCAGTAGCAGAGCATTACTCCCCTTCCCCCCTCCCTCCTCAAAAAAGGGGGTGTACTAGTAATAATTAATTATAAATACCTATGATGCCCCCACATCTCAAAAGAAAAGCCTGCCAACGTCGTTTACTAAGGAGTGGAGGATGGTTATAACAGTCAAAATTCATGTACTAGTGTTTTGTTGCCACACAGGCAAGAAAGAAATTCATTCGTGACGTCGCCTTCCTCTTGCAATCAGCACATTTTTACGTCAGTTTTGAGAAGTTGTCCGAGTCACTGATGGATGCTAATTCTGATGAGCTTTTGGAAGATTTCCAGACACCAGACCGTAACTACATAAGTTGTTCATGGCTGATGGCAAATAAGTGCCTGAGAGCGTATCTATGTCTACTATATATACTGACCACATCTCTTCTTTCCAGCGGCCTCGACCGAGTTATATAGCTCAGCGTCAGGCGTTCGTACCTGCAATGCATGAGACGGATGACCTCCCAGGAATGAGTGAGTGAGTACAAACTCAAGGCAGCCCTCACATTGTGTGTGTGTGAGAGGGAACTGCAGGCCGTGATAAAGGCTCCGACTGCCGTCCACCCGCACTTGCAAGTTCAGGTGCGGGCTGTGGCAGCTCACGGTCAAGGTAGACCATAGCAAGCTATACGCACCGTGTGTAAGTACGTCAGGGGGAACAGATTTCTGGGATGATTTTTTCGGACCTCATGAGGCTGTAGCAGTTACATGTCAAGGTTTTGAAGTTTTATGCTCGAGTTAAAATCTTCTCATGCCTCAAAATAGTTTTATATGTGACATTTCTTCATTCCACGAAAATAGGAAGAAATCATGGTATGATATATTTGAGTGGTATCACTTTGAGGAACAAAATGTCTACAGTAAAACATTAACTCATGTTTTGAAAACTCAAAAAAAAAATTCTTTAAATTGATAGCTACTTTTCAACGGGATTGCCACTTCCTAATAAAAATTGGCTCAGTACTACAGCAATTCTGCGTAGTAATCAAAATATTGCAGAGATACAGACGTTTTGTCCGCGTCTGCAGTACTTCCCTCACAACGCGACTGTGCGTGTCGCTGCAGTCATCCCGTCATTCAACTCCAGTGATCACCGACGAACTGGAGTGGTCAACGATAACGTTCCTGAGGGCGTGAACTGCTGCAGCATGAGCATAATTTTTACGGCACTTAGTACGTAGCATCCATAAAATGTTTTATGGAGCACCCATGAACATATAGCAATCAGAAGTACTGACGCAATGCACTGCTCTGAATCGGCCTCAGGTGAGTTACTGAGTCAATCCTCACAAAATCGTTGGAGCAACATTTCTCCTTTGCTAACTTGGCTGGGCTGCATTCAAATGTCTTAGCGTCTACAAAAGGTAGAACATCGTATGATTTTGTCACTAAATTTGCTGGTCATCAAAATCAAATGCTCACGAAACGTCCACAGAACACATGTATCTGATTTTTCTTTGTATTGAGTTTGTTCCCTAATTAATGATAAATTATCAAGCAAAAGAATCTCTAAAGTTTTCCTGGTACACCACTCCTTTTCGCCAAAAAATATCCATGGTTCGAAAAGAAAGAGAGTAACAATTAAGTTTGAATGAATAGCACGTAAGATATCCACATGCACATGCATAAACTTTTGTGCAACAGAATCTTCGACCAACCTAATATTTTATGGTAACACACACCGTCGATTGTCTCTTGAACGTTTCTCCATATGCCAATCACATGTCGGTCGCACCTGCTTCTGTACCTGAAGCGTACCGATGGGACTCTAGGATATGCACCTCTGTTTCAAATTTAACATGAAATTTTCACTCTTTTATGGTTCCAAAAATTCAAATAAGTACGAAACTATCTTTTTCTGGCAAATACTTTCAGAAGCAGGACTTATCTAAAAAGTTTACGAGGGTGACATGTTGTTTAATTTCTCCTTACGTAGTGCATATTGGTACACAGCACTGCAGTTATGTCGTATCTCTAAGATAGTGCATGAACATATCTTTCCTCAGGTACGCTATGTGGAATTCATAGCCTAATATATTCTGAATGTATCCTATTCAAATTTGAAGCACTTGTTTGACACCTATTTTAATACGGAAAAGAATTATCCGCACGTCATTTTTTGGCAGTTGAAGAAGGAAAATAGTAAATCAATTTCCACTATCTTGAGATTAGTATCCTGGCTTCACATCAAAGGGAAAAAAACTTACCAACATAATTTTGCAATTGACAACAAACCAGTTTGCGCTCAGATACTTCACTCACTAGAGCAACGCAGCGCACGTCAATTGATTAGAATTTTGGGCCGTGGTGTGGCGGGAATTTTTCTCTAAATTCTGATTCATACGTAAATTTAACTCCTCATTATACAGGATCTTCAATTACAAATCGAAAACTCGGTTCATTACGTACAACCAAGCTACTAACCAGAAGCTGTTCACTCTTCGCTTGGCAATGCAACGTAGCTTCAACTATTCCATGTAATCCGAATCATCCTTATTCTTCCTAATTAACCCCTTTTCTGTTCTTTTCAGGGTCATTTTATTGCAAGTATTGAGTTAGAAGAAAATTTGGACACTGCATGTGTAGGTACTACTGTAATTTCTACTACAAGCGTAGTTATAATAACACGATAACAGGAATTGAACGAGACCACTGAAAAAGTATCATTTTTACAGTTAGCGCTAAAATAAAGAGAGACAAAGTTACAATACAATAAACAAACAAAATTAAATTTCCCAAAATTCCTCAAATTTCCTAATTTCCGCAGCACTGTTCTGATCTATTGATATGTTTTAGTACTGAAGACTTACAAAATGCCCGCTCTTCACGTAAAGAAAGGCAGATGAAGCGCGTGTATGTTGCAGCTAATCCAATTGTAGCCTCGCTAACATTTCCTTCTAGGATGAATCCTAGAAGGAAATGTTAGCGAGGCTACAATTGGATTAGCTGCAACATGGCGTCTAGCTCGGAAGTTCATGAAAAACCTAGGTCATAGGGTGAAGAATTCAAGAAATTGTATGAACGTGGAAGCATCCAATGTTTCTCTGATAGATGCACTGTCAAATAGCAGTTCAGTAATGAGCCGCGCGATGGGCACACCTGCCGCCAGATGGAGCGAGGGTCTGGACGGCGTGAGCCACAGCCTCCCAGTCATCCTCTGGCTCCAGCTCCACGCACAACTCTGGGAGAGGCTGGGCAGGCAAACAAGGGCGTGCATCACCTTCGTCAGTTACCGGGAAAGGCCGCGTCACTACCACTGGAACATGATCGAACGAGCATCAACTTACAGTGGGAACTCCTCACGTTATGGAAGTAATTCCATAAATTTGAATGACAACATTCGAAAGAGCGTGTGAAAAAAAACTTTTAACACGTTAACTGCGATTTAAGCTGAAGTTCAATATTCAATTCAAATTTCAAGTCAGTTGTGGTAATCATCTTTAAAAACAACTAACATTAACTGGATCGGGCTTTTATTTGGCTTTCAACAAGTATTTATGAAAAATGAGTTAGTGACTGCAGGTGGGCCAGCAGCACTATGAAAATTACCTATGTGACCACCGGTGGGTCCCTTCGCAGGGAATGTGTTAATAACATTTTAGAGATAAAAGAATCAACTCAATGGAGAAATCATGACCATTATTTCGATTTACCGTTCAATGAGATAAATCTAACATATATTCTGCATTCATTAATCATTGCAATTTCAACAACAGCACAAAAGGATTACAAGAATATAAGCATTACACAATATTTATTCATTACACTGGGGATCCCACATTGGGTTGCATGATTTCTGACACTTGATTCTTGTGGATTTCTGGCCACTCATTCCGAAAATCAATAATTATATATCAGCGTTTAATTTTACATTTGTTCTTATAAATGCTCCACTTTAAAAGACCACATTTTAGTTCATCGGAAATTTCGAAAAGAACAACTCTTCAGTAAAAACACGAGCGAGCTAAATAAAAAACAACGTTTCTACCTTCTACTGCGGTCATCATCATGGTATATCTGTCAAAACAATTGGAAAAGATCACTAAAACCGGAAGTAGAAAGTCATTTAACATCTGTAAGCTGGGCTAAACACTTATAAACTAAAATCTATAGCTCAAGATAAAGTTTAGGTAGCTAGTTGGGTAAACGGAGAAGGCTGACGAGGGAAGTGCGATGATCAAGCTTGGCGGGAGGCTGGTGGCGTGAGCTCCTAACGATGCCTTAGGCCTGTTGACACGTGCAGTGGGCAAGCGCTTCACCAGGAAAGAGAGGCTTAAACCACGCCCATTTTCTCTCGTTTCAGACTGAATGGAGCACTAGAGAAGAGTGTGTGTAGGTTTGCTCTTCATCGAGCTAGCCAATGCTTGCCAGTGCGATTTTAGATGCTGAACGTATAGGGTGTGTCGTCTCTGCTCCCTGCCTACACGTTCTCTTGGAAAAGTGGCGTTTAGCTGCCAAAAAAGGACTTTTTTAAGCCAACGCTTCGCCCACATTTTCCTCATTCGTTTTTGTTTCTTCTTTATAGCCGCGACAACTGATAGAGGTTGAAAACGCCATTGCCTGTCACAGAGCCACCTTCGTACGTTCTCTCTCTACCGCTGCCTGGAGCAGACTGAGAATTTTACTTGGAGCAGTCTGCACCTCTGCCATGGTCCGTGTGGACACGCTGACTCGAACAAGTACTATACTGGGCTCGTGATGAAGCGCTCGCCCACTGGCCGTGTCAACTGGCCTTTAGTAACCTCTTGCACTCGGCATGCTTATTCGATGTGAATAAGTTTAGGTAGTTGGAGAATTCGTTGTACTTCACTTTTATTATCTGCGAATGCTGTCTTATTTGTACGGCTTCCGTATTTTTTAAGGATACTGTGTCGGAGTGAGTGTGCATTGTGCTGAAAGCTGTAAGGAATGCATCTGAGTTGGGTGTTTGTTTTCGGTGATCATCTCTGAAGGACACCGTCTGGGGACCGTCTTGATAGAAACCGGGATATGTGTTGATTTCCTGTTTTTATATGCATCTCAAAGAGGATTTTCTTGCGCTTCCATTGGTACTTTCCGTTTACGTCTACTCCGAATAGTGCGCCCACCAGAGGGGGGGAAAGCAATGGGGATGGCGTGACCTTGAACCCTCCCCCCCTCATTATTGGGGTCAATTGAGCGTGTTTCTCTGCGGGAATGGCAATATAGTTCGTTCATGGGCTACTCAAAGTGCTTCCATTACACAAACGAAACATTTAAATATTTTTTTTTAATTTTTGACAATTTCAGAATTTAGCTGCTCTGCCGTATTTATGATACCGCAGTTTTCAATCATAGCTCGATGACAGCTGCAGTATCATAGCTACGGCTATGGCGAGCACACCAATCCAGAGGGCTTGAAAGGAGCTACAAAACAGAGGAGTTGACTTGGGAAAAAAACGTATTTTGGTTGAATAAAAATGAAAAAATAAAAAAAGTGGTTGTTTTGAAGAATTACACGTATTGTCTTTTGTTGTATATTTTTTCCCAGAGTTACAGAGCTACAGCAATGTAAATTATATCAATCGAAAAAGCTTAAAGAGAGCTACAAACGCTCAAGAGTTCATTGCAGAAAATTTTGTAGTTCAAAAGATGAGAAGAAAAACATTTTTTTTGCGAAAAACACGTTTTTCTGTAAACAAGATTATTGGTTTCTCAAATGTATCTTCTTCCACAATTTTAGAGCTACATGAATGGTTTATATACCATTCGATAGGGCTTAGCAAGGTGTATCCATAATGGGTAGCATTTACCTATACATCTATTATTTTGAAAATTACATGACACAAAAAAATGAAAAAAGGTCACATTTTTTAGAAAAAAAATCACCAAAATCCACAAAAAAATGTTATCAAAATTCCCTACCCCTTATGGTTAAACAGACATATTAGCAATCTAAAAACGAAGTACTGGTTCTATAACTTCAAAATTGTAGAAGAAGATAGGTTTTAAAAATACCCCTATTTTATCATATTTTTCGGAAAAAAAAAATATAAAAAGTGCAGATACAAAAATTTTGTCGAAATAACAATTGATCTTTGCATCATTTCACACCTACTGTGAAAATTTCAGAGGAATCCATCCATAAAAACCGGACTTTTTTACCCAGGCGGTGTCCTTAAGTGTTTGAAGATGCTGTTGGATGAATAACGATGCTGTTTTGCTCTTCTCTCGGGTGTAGTCTACAAGTTTACCTGCCAAGTGGAAAACTGTTAGCCTTCCTACTCAGGATACACCACCTGCACGCTGGAGGGAAGAGCAAAACGATATCGTTATTCATCTAGCAGCATCTTCAAACACTTCAGAGATAATCACCAAAAAGAACCACCCAACTTTGATGCATTCTTTCCAGCTTACAGCATAATGCAAAGTTACTCCGACACAGTATCGATGAATATTGGAGATGAATTAGCAATCAGAAAATATTCACCGATAATCAATGTAATGTCCAATGAATTCTCTAACTGCCTAAACTTATTCACATAGGAAGAGCAAACCGAGTGTGAGAGGTTACTTTTAAGGCATCGTCAAGAACTCACGCCACCAGTCTCACGCCAAACTTCTATCAGTGCACTTCCCTCTTTTTTGCCTGCTCTGTTTACCCAACTAGCTACCGAAACTTTATCATGAACTACTAAGAGTTTAGTTTACAGGTATTTAGCCTAGCTGACAGATGTTCAATGACTTTGTCCTTTCCGGTTTATTGAGCTCTGTCATTTGTTTTTACAGATATACCTTGATAATGACGGCAGTAGAAAGATGAAACGTCGTTTTTTATTTTCATGCTCATATTTCTACTCTAGAGTTGTTATTTTTATCATTCCCGATGAATTAAAATGTGATTTAAGAAAGGGGAGAAATTTTCAATATCTAATGTGATTCTGAAAATGCCATTCATTAGTGAAGATCATGTATTTTTCATGCTGCGCGACCTTGTTTTCATTTTAATCTAAATTTTGATTGAATTTAATAGTACAGTGCTGCTCAATATAATCCTATCGCTATAAGTAGTGTTTTTAACATGTACCAGAGAGCTGTTAAAAGAAAACATGGCTTCTCATTCAAGTGAAATGAAATATAGGAGGCGTCTGGTTGCGTTCTGCTACATATGTGGTACATTCATAGATCCAAAGTGTAGAAGGAACATTAGTGAATTTGAGAAGCGAGCTCACTCCTCTCACTTTCAAGTTAATCTTGAAAATCAAGATAAGCCTCGGGCACCTCATAAGGTAGGTCATTTCTGCGAAGAAAACTTGCGTCAATGTACTAAAGGAAAAAGTGAAATAAAAATCGGTATTCCGATGAAATGATGTGAGCCACGAGACCATGTCACAGACTGTTACTACTGCCTTACTGACGTTTTGGTTTTACAGGTAAATCTCGTTTGCTCCTCACATACCCTAGTCTTGATTCAGCAACCAGATGTGTACCCCATTCAGATGATGTTCCGAAATCTATCTTCACTCAACTTCCCTCTCTCAACTCTGACAGCAAGTGTGACACTGGGCTGACCGAGGAGTCAAATAACAGAGACAGTGACTCAGATTCTGAAGGCGTATCAACACAATTGCAAACATTTAGCCATGCTGAACTCAATGATTTAGTTCGAAATTTGAGTTTGTCTAACAAGCTGTCAGAATTATGGGCATTGCAATGAAAGAATAAAAACTTGCTGGGAATGGACGCAAAAGAAACATTTTATCGCAACAGAGAAGATAACCTCTCACAATTCTTTGATTCTAAATTAAACTTTGTCTTCTGTCGTGATATTCCTGGATTATAGTATCCGTGATGGGAGCTACAGGTTATGATCCGAAAGAGTGGCGCCTCTTTATAGATAGCTCAAAGTAGACTCTGAAGTGCATTTTATTACGCATGTGCAACATCTTTGGTGCCATATCCATAGGACACTCGATCCGTACACCTGATAGACAAATATTAACTCATCAAAACAGTATTGGAGCTACTCTTACATTAAGAACACAAATGGATCATTTGGGTTGATCTAAAAATGGTCATTTTTTTGTTATGACAGCAGTGGCTACACAAAACTACTTTGATTAATTGTAAGAAATACTAGGCCTAAGAAACAATTTCTCAAGGCGCTCAATACTGACAGTGACTGTTTCAAGTGTTTGTGTGACGTGTTCTCTGATGTGGCGACAGGCAAACTCAAAGCAGGTATTTTCGACTGCCCAAAAATTAGGAAGCTGCTTGAGGAACAAGCTTTCACTCAATCTATGACTGATGTGAAAAAAAATGCATGGGGAACATTCATTTCACTGTAAAAAAACTGCAAAAATACAGACAAAAACAGACGAATTATCTGTTAAAATTACACAAATTATTACTTCTAGTCCGTTTTCGGAATATTATCTGTTAAATCAACAAATTCATCCGTAATTCGTTTCCATACCGGAAAATTTTGCTGATTTCCGTTGTTCTCACGGGCCATTTACAAATTACGGGAGTAAATTGAATTATTCGCTGTAGTAACGAAATCTTGGAAGTTGTCCGATGACCCAACGGCTTTTCTCTACATTTAGGAGTAGTTTTCACAGACAAACTGAATATTAAAGATTCGAATGACTCTTCAAGGGACTATATGGAATTCGATTAAATTTACATTGTTTCCATGGTCCATTAAAGTAAAAACATGATCAAATATCTGTCACAATTGCTGTTAATGTTGCAGTATGTCTTGTATTACTCTGTTGTCGTTTTTCTTTTTGTTCAACCAAAACATTACCGATTGGCGTTTGCCATGTATAAGATAACAAATTGATAATTCTGGCAGAAGAGCTGCATTTAAAAAATTAATTATTCTCTCAAAATAGAATTTATAATATTAGCGCTGTGAAAAGAGTTTTAAGTTGCAAATACATAAAATTTGCCGACTAGAAATATATGATGGCCAGAAAGCGAATCGTTAATAAAAGGCCTGTGCAAATTTATTCAGAAAATGCGTCCATTTACGATGCAGACAACGCAGCGTTAAGGTGGTATACAATTTGACGTATTCTGCCCAAGAATTGGATAGCCCGTATATAAGTTGGCAAATAACTGTACTTAATTAAATGTGTATATTTTTATTCTCTATGGCACATAATGCAATTAGGGGCTTGTGCGCTTATACGTACATATACATATATTGTCTATTCGCATGTGTGTGTGTAAATATGCGTAAGTACATACGCGTAAACATACATACGAATAAGTGAAAAATACTATGAAAGTGTTCGTTAAAATCTATGTGAATTTGCAAATAAGCCTGTGTCAGGGAGGAAGTTCATTTTTTTTATTCACACATTAACTGTGCTCTGTGAAAAGAAAAACATTACAACATGCATTGTTTTTATTCCCATTTTCAAATTTATTTATACATGACACAGTCTAATAATGCATGGCATACAGTAATGCATCACATACTGTATTATCGAACAAGTTAATGCGGTATTTAAATTTTCGCACATAAAAGTTTCAATGTTTAAAAAGTGAAATGACGCACGAACCGTTTTCATAGCCAAATATATACATAAAGAAGTTATGTTAATCACTTGTAAGTGATCAAACGACAAATTCGATCACACTACTTTATTTACACTCAACGCAAATATACTTTAGAGCAGAGGTTTCCAAACTTTTCTGCTGTGACTGAAACTGCTGAACAGGTAGTGACTAGAACTGGCCTAACCCATAATTCATTAGTTCATTTGGTGCTTCACTAAAATAATATTTTCTTTAAGAAACTATGGTTTCTCGTGAACAATATACCAAATAACATAGAGCTTTGATATATAGCTTTAATATAAAGCACACTTGTTGAATACATTTTTTATGAATTCTTAAATTTCTCTATTTCTTCTGAAAAGAATGAAAGGATAAAGAAAAATGAAGCTGTTTATGAAATGAAAGACACGCTGTCGTTGCCGTATTGAATTTATTATTGGTAATAAATTCCATTATAAGCTAATAGTGTTAGAGGTGAAAATGAAGGATTTTCAAATAGCAAACTGATATACTCTCATGATATTTTATCACTATTGTGAGAAAATGTTTATCAACCTTATTTGAGTCGTTTATGCTCTCTAAAATGCTAGAAATATCTTCAATTCATGTCCAGTCATACGTCGAGTAGAATATAAAGCAATAGAAAGAACTCGTTAATAGTGTGCACTTTCGAACGTCTGTCAAAAACTAGTCCCTGTTCCTGTGCCCGGAGTGGAATTCATCGTAGTGGAATTCAGCACAATGGAAGGCATGTAATGCATAACCTAAGTGTGTTACATTTTTATGTCATTGATATTAATTTTCACAGGAATTGAACGTCCTGCTGGTTAAAGACCATATAATAGAAGATCGTGAGCGAAGCCAATAATTGTCCAATGACGGAGCCCAAAAAACATGACCTGACGAAAAATCGTCACGTGACTTTGTTTACATCTGGTTATGGCGGCTGTGATGGATGCGAAGCAGATTACAGGAGTTAAAATGGCTCCTTGTGCACGCTTTGAAAAAGTGTTCGATAATTGATGAAACAGAACTATTTTGGATGCAACATTGCAGATGCACAATATTTCCAAAATGCCGAAGAAGTCTTGTGTTGAGTGCAGAGCACTTCTGTGCTTCGAACTTCATAATCATGTTATCTTTCTTCAGAAATGCCAGAAAGATTTCGAAATCTTGGCAGTTCCAGAAAGAGCTGTGCAAGACCAAGGTAATGTAAAACTTAGAGTTACATCATTTACCCCAATCAACTCACTGAATCAAAGCTTCATAAATTAAAAAAAGCTTCATAATTAATTAAAATTAAATCAAAGCTTCATAAATTCTTACTACCCATTGTTTGACAAAAAGAGTAGATTTTTATTTGACCCCTAATAGAGTTTACAATCTCTCATTAGTAATTTTATTCTGGAATAAGTGACACACACTTTGGATGGTAAATGTTGAGGAGTTGACCATTATTGATTTTCGACTTTTGGATGCGTAAATATTGTTAATCAGATAAAAATAAACAAGTTTTCTTCAATCCACTTTCCGGCGGAAATGAGTATTTTACAAGTTATGGCGATAAATGAGTTACCGTAACTGTAGTGTTTTGAGCGGGAAGTAATTAAGTATTCAACTTTGAAGTTGCCTCTAACACCCTATTACAAACGCAAAGAGGTTGGGTCGTGAGGGGTAGCCACAGTTCTTTTAGTGAAAATTAGAAATAAAGGTTTCTAGTGACGTCCGTTTACATCGACTCCAAGATGGCTGCCGCCATCTTGGGTACCGGGTGGCGCCATGGCGGCAGCCACTTTGGAGTCGATGTAAACGGACGTCACTAGAAACCTTTCTTTCTAATTTTCACTAAAAGAACTGTGGCTACCCCTCACGACCCAACCTCTTTACGTTTGTAATAGGGTGTTTGCTTCCCTTATTTATTTTTTTCCGCCTCAAACACTGGAGTTGCGGTAACTCATTCACCGCCATAACTTGTAAAATACTCATTTCCGCCGGAAAGTGCATTGAAGAAAACTTGGTTATTTTGATCTGATTAACTATATTGACGCATCCAAAAGTCGAAAATCAATTTTGGTCAACTCCTCAACATATACCCTTTGGAAATACATCCGTTGTTTTTACACGGTTCTTTCAGTTTGCTTGCAAACAAACAATTTTTAAATTTCTATATGCAATGAATATAGCTCAGTTAAAATAAAATGATTAGTTATAACATTTTTAAAAAGATGTATCTATAATGTAGAGTATTCACAAAGCTATCTAGATTTCACTAGATAACCGTGCATGATCCATTTCAAAAATTGTTTTGCTTTTAAATTTGAGTTATTTTTCCTTTACTCATGGTTTGAATCATAATTGAAAACATAATATCTTGCAGGCTTCTAGACTTATGTAGCGTTGTAGAGAAATATAGTGTACCTACTCTGACTTCACTTAGTCCTAAAATGAATGATTAGGCTTTGAGTATACCAGCTCCCTATCCTATATCTGGTCACTGGTAAATGTTAAGGAGAGGACCATAATCGATTTTCGACTTTTCGGTGCCTAAACCTAGTAAATTAGATCTAAATAAACAATTTAATGATTTGCACTTTCTGTCGCAAATGAGTATTTAACAAGTTATAGCGGTAAATTACTGACCGCAACTCTAGCATTTGACGCAGAAAAGAATTGGGCGGAGGGAAAGACTACAATGGACTCTCCCTTCCAATGCGCTCGAATGATCGAGCGCAAAGACAAAAGTTGACATACCGCTATAACTCATTATTTTATGGGTGGTAACCTTTATCGTGTTATCAACTAAAAGATCCTAGAAGTGGGCTCACGCTCCACAGGGGGCTAATAATAAATTACCAAGTACCCAAACGAACCCTACTCAAACCAAACCTACCGCTATAACTCGTTTGATGCTGAATTGCGACGATAAGTACATGGAAGAAAAGTTGTTTATTTTGATCTAATTAACTATGTTTAAGCAGCAAAAATTAGGAAATCGATTATAGTCCTCTCCTTTACAAATACCCTGGTCACTTTCAAAGGTGGCCTTTAATGCAATGAAAGTGATCAAAGTTATTCATGGTTAGCAGCCATGCAGAATTGGCCACCAAAGGTGGCCATGCAAAGTTTACATAGAATTTGTCTCAGTTGCTTCAATGGTAAACATAATCATGGGATCTTTCTGCAAAGTTTTGTTAAGGGTAAATAAAATTTCCATTTTCATGAACTTTACTTCCAAATTGAAATTTGACTTTAATTGAATGAATTGAAATCCAGTTAGAATTAAAAAGATTATTGAAATAAGAATGTTCTCACCGAGAATGGTAATTGATATATTGAATAAGTAAAATAAATTTTAAAATTGGTTCATGCTAAATTGAAAATCACATTAGTTTATTGTGCACCACTCTACATAATAAAGAAATGTCACTTTGAAAAAATGTTGTGTAGACAATGATGCGCAGTTTTTAATGCATTTATATATGAAAATTTGTGTATTCCAATGTGTTGAACACTGAACATCATTTTTTAAGGAAATCCTAAATGCACTCGTATTGCCTAAAGAGAAACAGCAGATATTTGGTTTCAAAACATGTATCAACATCGCACATAATAGCCATATTATTGCGTGCAATTTAATGACACGTTAATAAATTTTTGCTTTCGCATAATCAGATTGTTTATATCAAGTGTCAACTGTGATATACTCAAAAGGATCTGTGCAATAGTTCACACGATACAGAGGTAAAAGCTGGATTTAATTAAATTATTAGGTCTATTTTATGTGATTAATTAACATCTAAAGAGGTAAAAATAACTTTTTTCTGGTATCTCGAAGGCATGTGTTTTAAAATGATGTGGGTACTAATAAGGGGCTAATGCACCTTGAGCCATATATTGTGCATGCATTCATTAAATAATTTATAAGCATTGCAAGATTATTTTCGATATTTTCCAATAACTCTTCTCTGCTATTGCAAGTTATTGACAACATCAAAAAAGGCTCTGTCCCTCTTTGTAGAAACTTGGTTCTACTCTCATTTGATGCCGAAATGATCTGTTTTCAAAAATAGAGATCAAAATTCAAAGTTCTACTCTAAACCTGAGAGTTGCTAGAAATTTGTGTTCTTTCAAAATTTTTGATATTGAATATGTACCTTTTTTAATTCAATATAAATAATTATGTTTCCATTTGTTATATATTGTTTTTTTTTGTGCTTGAGCAAACCTGGATCAAGTTTCTACAATGGAAAGGTTTGGAGCTTTTGTTGCTGTAATAAGTAGAAAAAATTTTGCACTTATTTGTTGAAATTTTTCTAGTTGCAAAAACAATGAACAGAAGCTAAAAAAGGCATATCCTTTTCAGTAAAAGTACTCCTACGTTAGACTGGTGTTTAAAATTTGTTGTTTACCTTTTCCACCGAGCCATATAAAAAAGACAGCTTGTTATTGTTTACTATTGTAAATGTAATATTTGGATGTCAGCGCTGCTGCAACATTCTCTCGCTGTGGTCATTTCTGTGGTTTTTCTTCTGATGCAGGAAAGGAATTAGAACATATAGATGTGGGAAAACAATTTACATGTGTAAAATTGATGAATATACGCTTGTTCTTAGTAGAATGTCAATGGTTTAAAATATATTTTTCAAAATGATTTTCATAAAATATATCATGCTAGAAGAGCCTCTGCAAATTACCCTGGTGCTATAGTGTTTTCAAATGGTTAAAACTAACTGAATCGAGACTAATAATTGTACAAATTTGTATAAATGTTTATATGTATGCGTCTACATGAATGTTCATATGCATTCAAATATAGGCATATTGGTACATGACATTTCAAATTCAGAGAGGTGCGTGCTTGCATGTTCCTGCGCATTTCTTTGCCAAACATTTACCTGTGGTCAAGCTGAGAGTTTTACGCCTTGAATTTCTGTTGGCTTGTACATTTTCAGTAGTATGAAAATGACTTCACTAACTTACAAATGCTAATGTATTTTCAACCTTTCCATATACCTACCGATAATCAACCCCGAAGGAGGCTTCAAGATAAAATTCATGAATGGAAGAGAACGCCACTGCAGGATGCATCCAAAGGACCTGTCGTTGGTCGCGTGCCTCAGCACGGAAGAGTCTCTTGGCCTCGACCCTGCCACCCTTGCTTGCTGATCTTTGCCCCAAGTGTGATTGAAACCTTCGTCTTTTAGTGACAAACAATTGAATGTTAGGTTCGGTTCTAATTCAATTTTCTGACACGTTTCTTATATTCTTAACATTGTATAGGTATTTTCAAATAAGATTGCCCCAACCGAGGTTGTCAGTTCATTCATAAATTAACTGTCAAAAATTGAACAACTCATTATCACGATACAATTAAATACGCTCGAGAGCGATTTTAAATATCATGACTGGAATGCAGGCTATGTGAAGCTGGTGATTCATTTCAATCTTGTTTTTTATCACTGCTCCCCTCCCCCTCCCACAAATGGGTAGTCCTCATGTATGCTTTGCACTTCGAGTTACTTATAGGCTGTGTAGGCCCTGACTTAAGTACAAGTTGGCCTTCCTTTCGCGTTGCAATGGGTTGAGAACTTCTGGACCTTATTTGCCCTTTTCATCACCTCAACTTTAATCTTGATGCTTTTCTTTTCCTACACTTCTTTTAATCCTTTTTCTATGCTTGAGACAATACTTCGCTATAAACCACTTTGTGCCTTATAAATTAGTAGTTATCACATGGCCAATGCCCCTTCTGTCGCATACTTAACTTGAATAATGCCAGTGCTAATTATTTGCAGCTAGTTTTATAAAGCGTGCCCTGAAATTTTGTGTTTTTTGTGTTCCTGCGTTTTAGTTTGGTTTCGCATGCTTGTAGGAATTTCGCTTCCAACTGGTTTTCAAGCTAAGGTTCTTCAGTTAATAAAAGAGTGTTCCACTTTTTGACGGAAGGGTGAGTAAGTGCTGCTGGGCTCGTGTTAGCTGCTACATCGCTTGGATGACAATTTCGTCAAATCGGCGTGTGATTTTCAAATAGTTTCTTAACTGCATTGTAGATGACTCTGATGGGCGTGCATAGATCTGCGGTATGTTTGAGTCAAGTTGTACGTGAACATTCTCAGTATCAGGTTTCCTTCATGCTTCTCATTGTCAAGGCGTTAAATAATTTTTGCTAAATAACACCAAATGGACTACGCCTTGGCTTAAACGAAACGCTCGCACCTTTTGTGTCAGTCATTACACCAAATGTTATGTTATTGATATAACATTGGGATCTGTTATAAGATAATTGTGACTACCTTGAGCATAAAAAGCAAGGCAAAAATCGCTACACGAGAAGTCATTTTTATTAAAAATTATCAAGTAAAACTGAACGTTTCGGATTAGCAGTCCATCTTCAGCAAAATATCTGTGAAACGAAACCAAAAGAGGAAGAATTAATTCACTAATGAAGTATTTATATAAAGTTTGAACTTTGAAAAAACACCCCTCAGTGGGTGCAACTATTGTATCTATAGGAATTAGTGCTCCCAGAGAGACACTGTGAGGGCCCGAGCTAAAGGTTAGGTAGGCTTCCTTTTTGTTAAAATAGAATGGGTTTTTGTTTTGTTACGGACCATCTTTTTCGGTTCACCGCTGTCCAGTTTTTTCAGCACCTACTACTTTCATCTTCAACTTTGATCTTGTTTCATGATGTTCTTTCTCATCTCACTGTTTCTATGCCCTTTCTGCATAGATTCTTACCTTAACTCCATACTAAATGATGCCTTCTTTCTTCCTCTCTTTGGATCGCCTTTGTTGCGGATAGGGAGGCTTGAACTAACTAATAAGCGTATCTAACCTCTGAAAAATAGCAGACAATGGTAAAACAATAATAGATAAAGGAAAAACTGAATGCATTATGTGTTGATAACATGAAGCGGAAAAGCCCTTCGAGTGTCATTCAGAGTAGGTTTCATTTTCTTAAAAAGGCACAGATTCGAGATTGCGCAGATCTGTTCTGTAAGAGGTACTGGCCAAGATTTTAAAGTCGTTTAGGGAGACCGGAACATTGCACTCTTTTGCATGAGATCTAACAGAGGATAGTGGGAGGGATCCATGGATGAGGAAGACCAGTTCTACAACTTCGCCCAGCGTGCTCGGAAACTCTAGTCATCAGGGTACGGCAGGTAGAACCAACGTACCGCGATTCACAACGTGAGCAACTGCATTGGTACACCAAAGACGAGCACAGTGAGGGTGGCAGTTTGTCTTTGAAACGGAATGTAGAACCAATTGTAAAATTATTCACTATAATCATTTGAATACTGAGTTGTGGGAAAACTTATTAACAAGATAATTAACATCCTCACTTAGTTTCAATGACTGATGGCCAAAATACGGTAACTTCAAAGAAAGCTTGTTGAGCACAAGATTGAACAGATTGAGAGTTATAAATTTTTGTCAAAGATTAATAACTTTCAATCTGTTGAGTCTTCTGCTCAACAAGCTTTCTTTGTGAAGTTGGCGTGATTTGGCCATCAGTCATTGAAGCTAAGGATGTTAAGTCCTTAATTAATTATTTTTTCTCGTAACTCGAAACTCTAATGCTTCTAGTGAATAATTTTACAATTGATTCTCTATTCCGTTTCAAAGAAAAACTGCCACCCTCACTGTGCTCGTCTTTGGTGTACCAGTACAGTAGTTCACGTTGTGAATCGCGGTACGTTGGTTCTACCTGCCGTACCCTGATGACTACAGTTTTCGAGCACGCTGGGCGAAGTTGCAGAACTGGTCTTCCTCTTGCATCCCCTTCCACTATCCTCTGCTAGATCTTATCCAGAAGTGTGCAATGTTTCGTTTTCCTTAAACGACTTTAAAATCTTGGCGAGTACCTCTTACAGAACAGATCTCCGGATTCTTGAATCTTTGCCTATTTACAAAGGGAAACCCTACTCTGAATGACAACCCAATGTGCTTTACCGCTTCATGTTGCAACACATAGTTCAGTTCCTCAGTTTTTCCTTTACCTTTTATTGTTTTACCGTTGTTCGTGTTTTTTCAAAGTTTAAACTGTTTATTAATACTTCATTATTCAAATAATTCTTCTTCTTTTGGTTTCGTCTTCGAGAGATTTTGCTGAAGATGGACTGATAATTCGAAATATTCAGTTTTATTTGATAATTCTCAATAAAAATGACTTTATCTGTAGTGATTTTCGCCCTGCTTTTCATTCTCAAGCTTAGAAGCATCAATGCAGAAGTTATTTTAGATTATATCCTGAGCATATAGCATCTGAGGTTTACTTTTTTCGCCCATTGATGAACATTTGAGAGGACTTATTGTTAACTAGCTTGCATGAGACATGGCGCCATTTGAGATTCAATAGTACTCTAACTGACGTCAGTATAGGTTTGTTCTGAACCGTATACTTTCTTTTCATCATTGAGTTCATCGTTTTATTAAACTCATTTTATTGTTCAGTACTGATTCATCATACAGTGAACCAATGATATGTATTAGAAAGTTTGTACACCACACGTAATTTATGTAAAGCGTTTTTCATGTATAGTAATAACTTGAATTTTCTGTAATTTCGCACTTCTGTGTAGGTTTTGCTTTATTTCCTGTCTCTAAGAACTGCTGCCTAAATTTCGTAGGTATTACGTTCCAAGGCAATGTTTATTGTTATACGTATATATTTCTTTGAACTCTGAAATGTTAGGCTAGTATTTTGATGAAGCGCACCGCATCACTATTTACAGCGGCATTTAATATTTTATCTGTGTTCAGAGTATCGCTAAAGCTCTCGAATATACTACTCTGGATACTCAGTTCAGGTTTAGTTTTTCGTTCTTAGAAACTGAAAAGGTATAGTCTTTTACTGGGAACATCGATAGATTTTTCTGTATGATTCATTATTATTGCTTGTACATTATAACTCCTTTGGTTACATAATAGTTTTTTATTGTTTTCAATTGGAATATAATTTCATACTTGAAAGAGGTAACCGAACGGTGTAGCATAGTTTATTCATAATTCTCCTGCAAGGATAGAAGTGGGCTGAGCTATGGGTAGGGTTCTTTCACAAAAAATAGTTTTCAAAGTTTCAGCTGACGATGCTTACCCTTTTGTTTC
Organism: Morinoia aosen; assembly: GCA_030386875.1. Classification (NCBI taxonomy): domain Eukaryota; kingdom Metazoa; phylum Arthropoda; class Malacostraca; order Amphipoda; family Talitridae; genus Morinoia; species Morinoia aosen. The sequence goes on along the minus strand of CM059579.1, from coordinate 92,614,985 downwards.
AGCATTTCTTGTCTTGTTATACATGTCTTTCATCATTCGTTCCCAGGTGTGTGAAAACCCTTTGTATACAAAATTGTTTTTCAGTATACTTTTCAAGCAAGTAATTCGTTTTTGACCAACCCAAGAAGTATCCACGTGAATCTTATAAAATAAACGTAGTGTACGAAAAACTTTCATCAATCAGCCTAAATCGTCCGCGGTTTTGCGATTTATAAAAATGAAGACTTGAGCTTCTGTTGAATCAACAAAAACATAAAGAAGCCGATGGGTAAGTGACAGTTTCAAGAGATTCTGTTACTACGACAGAGGAACCGGAAATTTGACAGTACTCTAGTGCATCTGCCACTTGCAGATACATTATGGTGCCCAGTAAATATTACATGCGATGTCCTTTTGTACGTTTTTATACATAGAAGTATAGCTGCAAGGCTATGTGTACGGACCGCAGTGAACGGTGCAATGAAAAACTGGTCGTAACTTCCTATTAACGCAGAAGACTTTCCGCGTTTATAGGAAGTTTCGACTAGTTCTTTTATTGCATCGTTCACTACGGTCCGTACACATAGCCTTGCAGCTATACTTCAATGTATATTAACGGACAAAAGTACATCGCATGTAATATTTACTGGGCACCATGATGTATCTGAAGGTGGCAGATGCACCAGAGTACCGTCCAATTTCCTGTTCCTCTGTCGCAGTAACAGAATTTCTTGAAACTGTCACTTATCCAGAGGCTTCTTTATGTTTCTGTTGATTCAACAGAAGCTCTTATAGTTTCTAGAAAAGAGACGGCAACCTATATTTCGTCCGGCACAATGCCGGCCTCACCCGTTCTAAAAACAGACATGTAGACGTTCCCTGTCTGAAATATAGATCGTTAATAACATTTCTGTAAATTGATTATAGAAATACGATAATTCCCGTTGGACCAACGGTGCGTCTATCGTAGACTGTTAACTCAACAGATGTCTGTAACGACGACAGAAGCAATTGATGCATCTGGCGGACTAACAGAAGGAAAAAAACTCTCTGACGAAAAAGCTGACAGACAATTTTCCGTTGTTTTAACACTTTTTTTACAGTTTTTCTGTCGTCAGGAATTTTCGTGGAAATAGGATATCAAAGTAATATATAGAGATAGTGTGATCTTTATTGGAAAGTTTCCAGATGTTTGGTTGCAATATGAGCATTAACACGCATTTCTTAGACAGTCATATTGAATCATTTTGAGAAACTTGGGGAACGTGAGTGATGAGCAGCGATGATTGCGTTTTTTGGCCGAACTTCCTTCCTCATCCGGAATGATCACCCGTCGAGGCCATTTCTGGAACCGAGCGAGCAAACAAGCAATTACACGTAGGCGATTTCCCTACTGCAACCGCTCAACTATTTCACTACTGTCACACTGAATTTTTGCATTAAGAAGTAAAATATAGTTAAGTATGCTAACAACACCAATTAATCAGCTGCTGTATACTAACCCAGTCGTAGGTTACACGAAACTTAGTACGAGACATATCCTGTCACCCTGTCGAGGCAAGTGGTTTTATTTCCTCAATAACACATTTACATTGCTACGATGACCGCTTGTATGCATGATACAAAAGTGAAACATGTTAGCGCCGTTGAAATAACCAGCCAGTCGTTTTCTCTGTGAATTGATAAGAAATGTGCTGGAAGAAAACAGTGTGACTTCTCTTTATGAGTGGCAGTTATGAGTGTGAGCTGATGCCCTTTGAAAATTTCAAGGGAATACGAACACCGATCAGTGCGTGTTGACGAAGGTCACTCAAAGTCAAAATGAATGGAAATCAAAATACATCCTCTTTTAGATCAGATAATTCTTAAAACTAGATTAAAATGAACTGTATCCAGAAACTGAGCAAATTAAGGATACCGTCCGGGATTTTGACGTTTTTTCGTCCGATTCGCTAGAAAATTGGCCAGTATATGTATTTTTTGAACGTAAACCTTTTTTCTCATGTCATTGTTTCGATTTAGGCCTTATTTTTTATGAAAAGTTAATTTTCTGATACATTTTTATGTATATTTCGAAACGTACCAACTCATTGAATTTTGATGCTAGAACAAAACCAGAGACAGTTTTAGAATCTTCGAAGCATTTCTAACAAAGTTATAATTTGAAATTTTAACATTTCGAAAATAGATTTCTGTGATAAGCGATACTTTATAGTAACATTATAAACAATTACTTTTTGGGTTTGGAGCCATATAACTTTTTTGTATTCTAAAATTTGGGTGAGACTTATTATACCTTTGTTATAAATGTTCTAAGGATTCCAAAACTGTCTTTGGTTTTGTTCTAGCATCAAAACTCAAAGAGTTGATACGATTTGAATGGTTGAAATGTATTATTATTCAGTAGAGCCCAAAAACAAAGATATACTATTGAATAGCAATAGCATTGAAAATTTTTGTACATGAATGCAGTTCCTTTGATGTATTTTTATTTAATTGTGAATTTCAATGTAACATAAAAAATATCGTGCATAAAAACATATAGAAATATTGAATTTTATTTGAGTACTCACCATGTAGCTGTTGTTGCAAGACGCGAACATCTTCCGTCATAAATTTGTGGTTTTTTGAACAGCAGTAGATGATTTTGTGCAACTTTTGATTATTTTTTGTTATTGGGCGTTATGTTTTCCATTTATAATAAGTATTCTCCACATATATAGGTAGAAGAAATAACGAAACAAAAATTCCAAGTGAAAAATAAATTTTCCGCATATATATATATGTTTTTTCCGTTCATTATAGAAACCCATAAGTAAACACATGTTGACAGACACTATTTGTTGACAGACACTATTTTCAGCACAACATTGCCGACAACATCCTCCACTTGTGGGAAGTAATTTTTGCGAGGAAATCCAAGCTACAATAATCCAGGTACGTAATGATCATTTTCCAACAAAAAAATGGAATTTTTTTATGCTTCTGGCCCCCTTTGAACCCCCCAAGGGGGGGGGGGGTTCTGGTGTCCGTAGTGCCATAATATTTCATGGCCCAATAACCCACACCCTAAGGATCATTTTCCGACGAAAAAAAACTAAATTTTTTATGATTTTGGTCCCCTTTGGACCCCTCCTGGGGGGGGGGGAGTTCTGATGTCCGTAGCGCCATAATATTTCATGGCACAATTACCCACACCCTAAGGATCCTTTTTCAACAAAAAAAAAATTTCAGTCAATGGTGCCGCGGGAGGTCAAATTTGGCCTCGGACGGTATCCTTAAAGCGTTGGAATCCTTAGGCCATTTACTGTATTTAAACAGACGGTATAATTTCATAAATGCGATACAAGGTCAGTGACAAAATCCAAAGCATCGTATTTAGAGCCACCTTACAATCTTTTCGCACAGCTCCCGAACTGTGATCCGTCGATCTTCAAGCATTGCTGCTTCGACTTTGGCAACTGTTTCGTCGGAAGCCGATGGCCGCCCTGCACGGGCTTCGTCGTGGACGTCTGTTCGACCATTTTTGAAGTCCCTGACCCATCTGCGCACCATCCCCGAGCTCATACACTCTTCTCCACACACTTGACAAAGTTCTTCGTGAATTTTTTTCACCGATTTCTTCTTAGCGGCCAGGAAACGAAACGCAACTCGCAGCTGGCGGGAGACGCAAGAGGAAGCTCCATCGCTGACGGCTGCTGAGCCAAGACGAAACGTCGCAGCAACGCTGGCTTGGTAAGGGATTGGAGTGGAGGAACCAAACAACCTGCCTCTGTTGCATGGCCGCGCATAGAAACGATCTTAATGCCAGAGTCAGTCCGTGGAACTTATTTTACGGACACGCCTCGAAAACTCTTACAGTACGAATTTCACGAAGGGTGAATTTTATGGTTGCTGCAAACATTCACGCTAACTTGAACTTTGAAGAATGTTTATTACATAGCTACATAGAATTTAACTCGTGTTTGCTTTCAAATGTTATTCAGAATTCTGGAAACGACACAATGAATTTCATTCGAAGACAAATGAAGATTTTTCTTCCATTCCCATTGCAGTTCTACATTTATGGGCTAGAATCATTTTTCAATTCGAAGTAAGGGTTCGATGAACGTAATGTAATCAACTTCACTGACAAAAAACACAATTGCATGCTTGCACCATTTGTTCAAGTAAGTTATCACCTGTCAATATCAAACCAAACGAAATGATCATGTCGACAACAAATATACGCTCCGGGGATTCGAAATTATTTCGAGCTCATCATTTTTGTTATAATTAACATTACTGTTAAATATATACAATATTGATGTTATTCGTGCACCAATGCTAATTTTAAGCAAAGTGCGACCAGTACCTTACAGTGCGGTGATGTATACACTGACTTAGAGTAAAGCTTTTGGCTATTAAACATATAATTCTCCTCACAGTTTTTAGACGTTTTTGTACCTGCTTCTCGTGCTTGATGCCTTTGCCGTATGTTATGTCAAAATCTAATAACTTTGTGCCTCAGTAGAAGAACCAATAATTGATCGTATAAAGTACCGACTGACATCAACTTTAAATGCGACACAGAAATCCATCAGCCAGGTATCGGTCTAACGGGGAAATGGCTAAGGTTTGTTTGGACTGAAATTGTCTCTTTTGGTGAACTCCTTGAATGAGAGTTTCATGTCATCTACGAAGTTACTTATTTTACTTCTGATTCCGTGGTCACGGTCGGTGACACAAATGAGGATGAGAAGCTGACCTCAAAGGCACATGTTAAAAACATCACCTATTACTAGTGTACAGTTAATGAATTGCTCAAATTATCTTAGTAACTCTTTGTAAGCGACCAGTTAGTTAATAAATTGATAATAGCTTCCATGTATAGCATGACGTTTCACTTTCACCATAAGCCTTCCGTGTAATATTCAAAGAAGGCTTTCTGAAGGTTGATATATTTGGGGTCCGTTGGGGGCCACAGGCGCCAGGATCTTCAGCGTCAGATCGTGGCAGCGTCCCCGGAACTCATCGCTTCCGTTACAAACAAATCTGCTTGTGACTTATTAACATTAAGACCATCATGTTATCTTTGGTTCACATAATAATAAAAAAAACTAGAGTCTGCATTTTTTAACCTTCTGCGTGTGTAGGACCCAGCTCCTAGATGACTCGATGTCCCAGTCTACCTCGGTTTTCAGAGTCAATTTTCAAATGTTTTAACTCAAATCAACATATACAATCACATAAATACAGGATAGGAAAAAAGTCTCCAGACCCAGACTCTTTTTCAAATTCAAATAGAATCTATTGATATTTGTCTCTAAAAAAAATTACACTTAATTACTTAATAATGTTTTGCATGTTACTTTCACCATAATTTGTAATTAAGCCTTTTCGAAATACCCTGAAAGAAAGTAAATGACAGGCTTTTATTGATCTTCTACGCGCAAGAGCATAAATTTCAACAATCATTAGGCTGCTAACGATGGTTAAATCTACAGTTTATGACACCGAGACCGTATGTGAGGAAATTGACAAAGCTAAGGATAGCCTAAGAACCGGGCGTCGACATACAGCTCGTTCAAAAAAAGGCATCAAAGCGACCGGAAAAAGGGTTCGAATAAATTCAAAACGATCCTTGATTGAAATGGCCAGAGAGATGTGAGTCTACTTAATCAATGAGAACTATCGTGAAAACTGACTTCGTACAATCGCCCTTGAAGCTGAAAATGCATCAGCTTATGACAGAGATCCAGAAAAAGAAAAGAGCTCAAAGAGCGCAGCTGTTTCTGAACAACCTGAAGGATGGCTTGCAATGGGAAGAGACTGTCTTTTACGATGAATAGATATTCACCGTGGAACCGAAGTTCAATCCTCAAAATGACCGAGTGCTGCACACCAGGTTGCGGACAGCCCCGAACATGAGTAAACTGTCTATCTCCGACATAAACCCTCCTCTGTGACGGTTTGGGCGTTTGTCTCCAAAACTTGGAAAGTTTTGATTTGATGATTTGATGATTTTCATCAAACAAGGAGCAAAAGTGAATTCAATTTCATGTTCTGAATACGTCTGGACTTCAGCTTTCCAAGCGATATTTCAAAGTTAAATTTCATTTCAAAAAAAGGTGAAAATAAAACAAAGAAACATAAAAAATGTCAGAAAGAAAAATATCATTTCAAATAAATAATATTTCATTTCCAACATGATGGCTTTCCACCACAAATTTGCAATACAACTCAAACGTGGTGTCAATATCGTTTACCCAATTTATGCAGAGAAGATATGTGGCCTTATTTTTTGCTTGATTTGAACCTCCTGGACTTCAGTGTTTGGACAATGTAAGAGACTGAAGACTCTGCATTATCTCACGCCGCTGTTGACGGTTTGAAGTCGTCCCTAAAGATACATAGTCAAAATACCGCAAGTGAAACTACTTGTCTCTGTTGAAAGTTTCAGAGGAAAATTTTGGAAGTTTATAAAAGCAAAATAAATGCACATTGAAAAATATACTTCGTTTTCTTGATTTAATAGTAATTAAAATTTAACGGGAGTGTAATTTTCGTTTACTTGCATTATCCTATTGTAGATACATAACCAATTATTCAGACCGGATGCTTTTTCCCAACCCTGTAGAATATCTTCCTCATATCTCATTTGAAAGATAAAGTTGAATTTGGATTTTGTTTGACGAAAGAAGAATCATGGTGAATTTATAAGACGTCGGTACGTTCTCAGATTGGCATATCCGTTCGACGTGGATTTGATGAAATGACTGCCGGACGGTCTTGCCAACAAAAGGAATGTTTCTAATTTGTTTGCTAGCGTGTAAAATTTCCCGTGGAGCACCTACGGATAACACATTTTGAGAACATATTTTGATTCATTGTCAAAATATTTGAGCAGATGTTTGGGAATTTTAGGTGTACATTGAATACTTAGTTTAACGTATTAATTCCGATTGAAATATTATTCCACTCCATTTTTTAGTTAAATAGTGGTGATTTAACGTTGGCACAGTGATGATTGAGCTGACACAACAGCGGCAGCCTTGAGCAGTTAGAGACACAGATAGCGCACGGAGCAATGAGGCACAGGCAGGTCGTAAAAGTACCATGAAGCAACATACTCAGCAACTATCACGACTATGAGTAAACAGCGAGGGCTTACAGTAGTGAGAGTTTGTGGCTAATCCAATGAGAAAGTCGATACCTACCAAATAACGGAACGGCCTTAGGACATTTAAATACTGAGTGTTGGAAGGTAACTCACTGTCAAGGAATGGAGAGCCGTAGGGATTAATGTTTTCGGGTAATACTTTTTGTCTTATATTATGTCGCCCGCTTATGTGCTTCACCTTGCCTTTTCCATCGGTCTTCATTACTGTAGTCTTGCGTTTAAAGACACCGCGTGCTGAACGCAACACCTTTTCTTATTTAGCCAGGGAGATCAACGAATTCATTCATAGCTTCAGCAGTCACCGCTCGTGGCGGAGGTGCGTTGTGGGTTACGAGACTTGTATATTTTATTTATCATTTATGACTTGATAGCCGTGCCAATATTTTCATTATTTCATGTTCTAGTGTGTAACAGTTTGGTTTTTGATATGTTCATCAGTGAGGTCTTCATTCATCCCCCAGACTGGGATACTCTGGGCAAGTGTCAGCTAGAACCTGACCGGTGCCTGTATGTCTAAAGAAGGTAGCATTGTTCAATTTAACTACGAGCGGAAAACCGAAGTGTGCCAGGGGCAGCTGCGGGTGACGGCTTCTGGAACCCAGCAACTATCCTGGCTTAAATAATTGCCACTTTCAGTGGACTGCACTTCGCATCTCTTTCTGGGCTCATACGATCTAGAACTTCACGTTCTACACCAGAAGCTGCGATCTGGCCGACCCGAAGCAGTCTGTTCTAATAGTGTTTAGGAGTTCTTTATTTAATTTACTCTATATTGTTGTTATGGTAGTCCTATAGTCAGTCTTGCGCGTAGGGCTTATTGTTTAAATTCATTAACTATAGCTGTCTAGGTGTCCGTATTTATTCTTTGATTGCATTTTGTACTCTTTTCTAATTCCGTGTATTGCTCGAGTGCTCTGCGCTAAAGTTGATTTAAATGTTGTCTAAAGTAAACTGTTATACCTTATTCTTATTTTTACACCGGTTCACCCAAGTCGTATATTAGTAACCTGAACACTCACGAAGTATGTGAAATAACGATAATGTAAATAACAATAATGCGGAGGCATCTTTGCTAGTAATAAAGAATGTGGACAGCGACTTGGCACTCCACCTGATCCCTGAAAGTCCCAAAGTTACCCTTGTGTTACAGCTTGCTACCAAGGCCTCTAGGTGCCAGACGACAGCCTCGCATCAATTAAGCTTCGAGACGAACTGGAGTGAAAAGACGATGATCCGAAAACGCGTAAATGATACCATCCACTTAGTTCCCTGGAAAGTAGGGCACCTGTCTGGGAGCGCGTTGAACCGGTTTCTAGATCACCTGATTCAGCATCGAGGTCGCAATGAAACAAAGACAAAAATATCTTAGAGAGTTATTCATAATTTCATCCGAAGTTGCATATCCACGCCATATTTGTAGAGCAGCCAACCGAGGGAAGAAGTTCATCGTACGTGTGAAACTCCAGAAGATGAGCGAGCGTTAAGTTCAAATCGTTCAGTTGTCGCTGCAAAGTTTGCCAGAAGTTCCGGAGACGCTTGATCTGGAGCCATTATTATTACTACTGTGCACTAGGAAGGGGAGGGATTGAATCAATTTATTTTGTTACATAAACAGATACGGGAAGACGATTTATAATGCATCTGATGGACGCCGGAAAAATTATTTATTATATTTATTTATGAGCGAGCGCCTAATGTTAAGGCCTAGACTTAATGAGATGGGCCATAAAAAATAAGCCTTGCGAACGCTGGACGACGCTTTCCCACAAGCGATGGTAATATTATCAGGTGTTATTAAATTAATTCATAGCGAATTACTTTCCCTCCCAGCATTTTGAATTAAATTGAGCAATGGGCAAACACCAAGGTGACCACTGTTTAGGTCATGAGGCCTGAGCGACCGTTCAAGGATTATTCAACGTCACCAGCCATGTGATGCATTGAGGTTTGCCATAAGTAACAGTGGAGCCTGATGCTAATGAGGCCTGTAAGCAGGAGTTGCAGTCTTGCTTCCCAGTGATGTAATTAAGTTCTGATGGTTGTGCATCGGCCGCTCGGCGCGTGCTCCACCCCTCCTCCGTATTCGCTTCATTGTCTACCAGCTAATACTTAGACTGCGCTTTATTGATTGACACCATCCTCTTTGCTCCCACGAACCACAACGATCCACGTTACTTTGAAACGCGGTCAGTACTGCTCTATCCCTTGACTGCTTGATTCATATTTATAGTGTGGATGCAAAGGCCAACATTTGCGAGCTTACATCAACTGATGATTAAGAATAGCTCTTTTTTTAATTTCGATTTTTGGGTGCAGCAAATCTCTAATCTGCTTCTTAATGCTAATTAATGATCGTAACGAGAACATTAAAACCTCACGTGAAACCATCAACATACTTTTACAGCCGCTCGTTTTGCCACCTCTGCTGCTAAATGTCCCCTATTTCTGCAGCATCTCCAATCATTCCAACTCTTTTCCAGCCCAGGTGTTCATACGATACATGACTATAATTACTGCAGCGTCCTTATAAAGTCCTTTACATTAAGAATACATTCTGTTAGCTGCATGTTAGGACGAACCACAGAACCTTCCTCACCACTGCATTGCTCTTTACATTTTTCCGCCCTGTGCTCTTGAGTATCCATGCACTCGATCATTGTCCGTCCTGGATACGTAATATTTTGTTATTCTCACTCAAAGTTCGCATGTTTGTCTCTGTCTCATGAATATTTAACACCATAATTTTACCTTATAATTTGTAGAACTCTTCACAATCTCGAACTCCTTATTTAGTTCCCGCCTTGACTCAGTGACCACAGCATATCGTCAACGTGAAGCTCAGTTTCATTTCCCTATCCCTAATTCCAAAATATTCACTTTCAAGTTGACATCTGATTCTTTTGATTTATAATAAACAGTAAGAGGAATTACGTGCAATTCTGTCTCACCCGAGCACACCTCGTCTTGCAGTTCCTACATCGCACATGTGCAGTGGGGAGCAAAATTATGCAACACGCTGGTTATCTTGCCATACATCACGATTCTAAACCACGAACAATTACGAGATTGGATTATTAATGAACACTATTTTAGCATAGATGGTAATATATCTAAAACCCACAATTATTTAATGGAAAACATGTTTAGGAACATGTATAATAATTACGTGAACATAAGTTTACAAAACCTCTGTTTTCCTCGATATCGTTTATCAAAATTATTTCAGAATTATTCCAGAATGTTCTGATACATTCTACTATTTGGCAACCGAACTTTCGTCCGCATTCATATCCAATGACGTGTCATTGATACAACAGCTCTCGTTCGAAAGGGAGTATAAATGGGTAAGAATAAGGACATCAGCTAAGACCTTCGCAAACATATTGTGATTCTCCAAATTGTGGGGTATCGGAAATTATGTGCACAGCTGTGTACTCTTACAGCCTCGGCTAGAACAATAATATGTAAGGAGAAATACCGGAATGAGACTCTCAGCAAGCCTCGAACTAGCGTCCAGGATACATTAACGACCGTGCTGCTCGAAAGTTGGTCCAAACCGTAGCGCAAACGTGAAGAATTGAAGAATGATCTCAAGGAATCAGGGATCGAAGCCAGCAAACACACGATCAGCAGGGCTTTATGTCGTGAAAGTTTTTGCTCCTGCACCCCTCGTAGGACACCTCTTCTTCAGAAACGTCCGTCAAGGCCGTGCTGAAGTATGCAAGGCCAGGCTGAAGTCAGCAGCGCTTTGGAACTCAGTACTGTGGACAGATGGAACCAAAATTGAGCTATTTGGGAGAAACAGCGCACACCAGGTTTGGAGGGAACAAAACGAAGAGTATAAACCAAAGTGCACCATACCCATTGTTAAGTTTCGGGTAGGTTCTTCAGGGGTAGGTTAACTTCACATTATTGACCAAATTGTGAATGGCAGAAAATTTCGTGAAATATTGGATGAGTAGCTCTTACCATCATCTCGTTTGTTAAAATTGAAACATGGAAGGACCTTCCAGCATGACAACGATCCAGAACATACTGCGAACGAAACTGAGTCAATGCAATGGCTAAGTCAATCCAAGGACATGAATCCGATCAAAAACCGGCGGATGGAATTGAAATTGGAGATTTAGAAGAGAAGTCTCAATAACATCATTAAAGTAAAAGAATTTGCTTCGAAGAATAGAATAAGATTACACCCGAATTTTGTGAAAGGCTTGTAGTGAACTACTCTAAACGTTTCGAAGCCATTATTGAGAATAACGGCTATGCAACGAAGTATTATGTATGTATAGCTTGAAATTAGATGTTAACTTATGCTCTCGTATTAATTACACACATTCCTATGTTTTTTTCAAATAAAACTTGAGCGTTTTTGGTACACTATTTACTTTTTTTCTGCTATTGTTTATATATTGTTCAATTTTTGAAATTGCACAGGGTTTAAACTTATGGAATCAGGAGATTTAATCAACGTCTTGTATTATTTTGCCCCCACTGTAAATCCAAACACACCACTCACAGTTCCACAAGTTTCTCACTTTAACCAATGTTTCTACCTATGTCAAATGCCTCGAACAACTTACTCCGTCAAATGTTTATGAGTATCGTAAAAGAGCCAGCTATAGCTAATAACTGTCTTTTCTGATTCTCTCAATAATTTAATTTCCAAAACTAGAAATTGACAGCACCATGATTGTCTTTCCTAAAACCCTTGTGTTCTTCTACCACTCCTGTTGTGCCAATACACGTTTCTTTTCAATCAGAAATCTTACTAAGAGAAATAATGTTTTTGTTTTGGTTTTGTCCAACTTTTCAGTCCTTTCTGATGCAACAAGGCTTTTATTTCCATCCATCTGGGATGGTTTCACTCCTCCATTTCACTCTCCCCCAACAAATACTTTAAACTGTTCAGCAATACACTTACCATCATAGTTACAAAACGTATGCGGATTACTTTGAGTTCTCTCTTCCTTCCCATTTTCGAAACTTTTTGCCCTCATCACGTATAATTCTATTTCCTATTTTAAGCTCAAATTCGCAGTCTACTATGCTGACATGAGCCCACCACGTTTTGTCTGGTTTGAAGAGCTGGTCCTACCAATGTTGAGGCTTAATTCTTTTCTTAAGGACACCGTCTGAGTAAAAAAAGTCCGTTATTTACGGATGGATTTCTCTGAAAGTGTCAGAGTAGGTGTAAAATGATGCAAAGATCATTTTTTACCTGGACAAAATTTTTGTATCTGCACTGGATTTTTTTTTCGAAAAATACGATAATATAGATTTTTTATAAATCTATTTTCTTTTTCAATTTTGAAGTTACAGAACCAGTACTTCGTTTTTAGATTGCTTATATGTCTATATAAGGAGTTTCGTTTACTTTTTTTTTGAATTTTGGGAACTTTTCAAAAAAAATATGACCTTTTTTTCATTATTTTTTTCATGGGTTGATACTGCGTGTAATTTTTAAAATAATAGATGTATCAAAAAATGTTATTGCGCGTGGATACACCTTGCTAAGCCCTATCGAATGGTATATAAACCATTCATGTAGCTCTAAAATTGTGGAAGTTTCCATAACAACGTGTTTTTCACAAAAAAAGTTTTTATTTTCTTCTTTGAACTACCGGGTTTTCTACGATGAACTCTTGATTTTTTGTATCTCTTTTCAAGCCCTTTCGATTGATATAATTTACATCGCTGTAGCTCGGGAACTCTGGGGAAAAATCTTCATCAAAAGTGTCATGAGAGAGTGGTCCCGCCTCCTTATTACGTTGCATTAATATGAAAATCAGGTTCTCGGAATAGAGGGATTGGCGTACCTCCAAACAAATAACACAATACACAGAAAATGCGAGGAGATATAAAAGAACACAGTCACTATAGAAAAAGACAAGCAATTGGTACTTAGCATATACTAAAACACAGCTGTACTCACCGAAGAGTGGAGTTACCCCTTACAAAATGCGCTTTACTGTGCGCATCTGCAACGTCTAGAGATGTCGCCTCCAATTCTTAGGTTCATCAACACACTGGATGAATCTCGTGCCATTTTATGATAACGGCAGCAGGTCATACAATACGAGAACGGAGACTTACACACAATGAACATGTTATTAGAAAACAGTGCAATTTACGAAATGCCTGAAAGCCCTGACCTAATAACTTTCACAACAATTTTATCCTGGTAAATTGGCTGGCCAGCCCTTCCCTTTACAATATCTACACATACGACAAATAGAGAATTAGACGCAATTATTAGGGCTCTTCCAACGTGCTAGGCTCGGTCATTCTTCTCATCACAGGCACCCATCGTACAGTCACTGCTTCAGTTCAGCTCCTTTACCCAATCAGAAATGTCTTCACCGATCGGTGTAGATTATTGCCATTTATTGCCGAAATTTTTTGCAGATCATACAAGATCTTCACAGGAGTATCTGCATTCAGTGCGGATTTAGTTCAGAATTAGTGCAGTATTTGTCCGCTTTCGAAGTGCAGATCGGCATCGAATTTCTGCAAAGATCTTCACCGACCAGGAGCGAAAAAATTCTTTAATCTGCAATGAACTGCACTAATCATTTAAGATCTTTTTAAAATAAATCTCTACCGATCCTTACCAAATAGGAGAAAAAAACGCATGGATAAAATACTGCACATAATACTCAACAACAAAACAGTTTATCCTTCCGAACATTGTACTTCAGCGTAGGGAGTCCCGCCCCTCTGTCATAGAGCCAAACGTCCGTGTAGGTCGGTACAAACTCTTCTCTCACACACTTTATTGAACAAAATGGCTGACACGTAGTTACATAATTATTTTCGGACTTTTTAGCCGTACAAAATAGTTCAATGTCTTCACGTGCACGTTGATTCAGGAATGCTCCCATCATTTTTGTACTAATACAGAGCAATTCATTAAATAATAATGAAGGCATCTACGGCTGCTTTATTTCCAATCAAGCCTGATACATATCACCTTGTACATTGGATTTTCAAATGCCTTATAACTAACGCCAGGACGCCATGACGCTTTCCCCCGGTCGAGACCGGTACCCATTTCAGACACCTGGGTAGAGTGAGGTAATGTGCTTGGAATATTTCTCCTACACCCAACAGAGAAAATCGCCACTGCCAGCGCCGAGATTCGATCCCGGGTCTCCCGCACGGCGGCAGAACCCTCTAGCCACATGGCTATGGCGGCACATTAAAAATCAATATATCTGTCTAATTGTAAAATGCAACGCAATTTGACAGAAATGTAGATTTTAATGAATTGCTGTTTCAGTACAAAAGTGCTGGGAGCATTCTTGAATCAACTTGCACGCGAAGAAATTAGACTATTTCGTAAGGCTGAAAAGATGGAAAAGAAATTATGCAAGTGCGTGTCAGCCGTTTTGTTCAATAAAGTGTGTGTGAGAGAAGAGTATGTACCGACCTACACGGACGTTCGGCTCTATGACATAGGGGCGAGACTCCCTACACCGACCTACGATTTTCGGAAGAAATTATTACAGCGCGAGTTGGATCAGAAAACAGTTTATCCATTAAACCCAAAGCCGAGCTCTTCAGTAAGAAAAGCTAAAACATTAGCATCCGTGATTAAAAACAAAACTAAACTATCAATATAATCATTCGGTACGGCAACAACGATTTGTATCAGCAATCTTTAGCAAATAAAAAAATAGGAATATTACACTTGTTATTTCTGACATAGACCCTGTGTCATGAGAGCAGCATGTCGCACAAACCCCTACCTCCCATAATTTTTTTATACTCATGGATCATTTTTTGTGGGACACTATGCTGAGATTAGCTGACCTTAGCAGACCATCTTTATACTTTCTTGCCATGAGATTGGACTACTGTAGAGTCAAACCTGGCGACTTTAGAGCCGCAGCAATGTTTATAAATAAAATGATGTAAAAATTGATTAGCCTCCCAGTCCCACGGCAAAGATGTTCAAAGAGAGGAAGGATGAAGACATCATTTACTACGGAGTTAAGGGAACGCGGAATCAGTGCACAAGGAGCCTAGAAACAGTAAGCTAAAGAAAGAAGTTGATGAAACAAGAAAAATGTGGAAGAAAGTAGTAGCTGCTTAAAAATTGGGACAGCAGTAAACCGAAAAAAGGTGGTTCGTAACAAAACAAAATAGCTATGCTATTTCAACAAAAAGAAAGCCGACCAAACATTTAGCTCCGTACCTCACATAATCCCCCTTGGAGCGCTAATTCCCATAGATACAATAGTTGTATCCCCCTGAAGGTAGGGATGTAAAAAAGTTGAGTAATTTATAAGTCATGATTTTTTTACAGTGGCCCTGGAGCTGCCAGTTGTACACATCTGCTCTAAATGTAATCAAATAAATATCAATCATATAATTTTATAACACACATCGTCACGTGTATTTTCGTTTTATAAAAACGAGTATTGTAAATATTATAAGAAGACGCTTCTGAGGAATTTTATTATCTATTTCATTTACATTGGACACTTTCATTTTTTAGTAAAAATTTATATTGACTATTATCTACTCGTTCCTCAATAATTTCACGAGATTTGTGAATTAGAATCAGTGTATGTTTACTTCAATAGGAATGGCTTGCCTCCATTGCAAAACCTAAATATAAAATACAGGTCGTGAGAGGCTGCTGCTGTCAGGTGAAACAGTACCACTACTTATTACAACATTGCAAATAAACGGTTGCTACGAATATTTTCTTTTGAAAACGAGCTTTTGGCTGAAGCGTAGTTAAAATACACAACTTTGCCTAGCTAGTGGAAGCATTTTTGGGTTTTCCGCTAATGCATAAAGTCGCAAACAATACTATGGGAAAAAATAAATTGATAACTTTAAAACGTGAACATTCAAACAGCCAGTCTTTAGCAAAAACGAATACGCACAGCCTCCCTCGTTGACGACACTTGTGCTACTAATTTCTTCACACAAACGAGCCCACGTGAGCAGCCTGAGATCAAGTTCTTCAGGGTTCCATTCCTCGTCCTCGCTTCCGATGTCTGAAGCCCAGACTTTCAACTGCGATGCATCTTACATCAACGCCTGAAGTAACCTTCAGCGAAATGATCCTCGTTTTCCGTGTCAGTCTCGGGCTCTTCTTGCCTTGAATCCCAATTCTGCAGCGCAATCTAAAAATAAAAAGTGTAGCTGTAAGATAACACTATACAATGAGGTAAAACTGCATACCAATCAACATATTGGTTATTATTCTAATATAAGTTAGTTTAAAACTTCCCTGACCACCCCTTAGTTTAAGCTTCTCAAGAGGCGCTCCAAAGAGAGGAATAATGAGAGGACCATCTAGTATAGACTCGTACATGCGGAATCTATGCACAACGTGTGTTCCCACATGGGCCATCCTTGTGAGGCAACACCAGTGTGTTGCAAGTTAACTGAACACAATGCGCATAGAAACAGGAGGTCAGAAAGAAAGTCTCAACAAGAGAAAAGTTCAAAAAGTAAGTAATAGGTTTTGAAGAAAAGGATAGTACTGACCCAAAAAAATTGGTCTTAACAAAGCAAAGGACACACTTTTTCATCAAAAAGGCCTACCTAACCGTCAGGTTGGGCCCGCATAATATCTACCTGGGAGCTCAATTCAACATGAAGATATACATTTTTGATGACAGACCGTCTGAAAAGCAATTCTGTGGTGTATTTTACAACGAGGAATAGTTTTGGAGCAGATTTAAAATTATTTGACCCTTTCACTGCATGATGTCAGTGGGTGATATGAAGGATAAATACAAATGAAACATTTACGTCAAGCAGAAACAAGAGGGTATCCAGCTAGCTAGGTTCAAAGTAGAATCTTGGTTAACTGACAAGAAAACCTGTGTAGGATTCAAAAACATCAACAATCAAGTGGAGAAATTTTAAAACAAGATTAGACTGCATAAAAAAATGAATTGTCAAACTCTGTGCACACACATGCTAAGCACATGCGATTAATAACTTTTGTAACAGATCAGCAATTCAGCATTGGTATATTGCATCAGAATAGCTAAGATGCAGTGGTTGAATAAAATATTATAAGTTAAATTTATTAGGTTGAATTGATTATTTCATTAAATATTGAATGAATGCACGGAATATTAAGGGAGATGCCCACGCTGAAATCTCCTGAATTAATGAAATGGCTGTAACGTTCTTTCTATGGAATTTAGATCTATGAAAAGTGGCATACACATGTTCTGTTGAAAATAAATAGGGGTCGTCTCTGTAACTTTTCCAACTTCTGACATAATTTTGGGGACAATGGGAGAAGGGGAGTAAGAGGGAAGTGCATACTTTTCAAGAGATGTTTTCTCAAAAAATACATATCTTCGAGCAATGATTTAGATGTCATGTCATTGGATGCGCAAGAAGTTGCTGCATGACCAGTCAAATGATTATTTTTAATTTCGCAATAGTTTAGATATTATAAAATATAAAACTTTTTTTCGAGAAAATAATTTTGCCCCTATTTTTAATGTTACCAAAAATTACTATGAAAAAATCGCATGTAAGTAGATAGAGCAGCTTTTTGTGCACCTAATGATACCTAAATCATTGTTCTACAGTAAAAACCAACGGAGAAAAAAGATTTCGAAAAATAACCATGTACCCGACATTTTCCCCTATTATCTCCGTAGTTATGGCAAAAATGGAAAAAAAT
Source organism: Morinoia aosen (assembly GCA_030386875.1). Lineage (NCBI taxonomy): Eukaryota > Metazoa > Arthropoda > Malacostraca > Amphipoda > Talitridae > Morinoia > Morinoia aosen. The sequence goes on along the minus strand of CM059579.1, from coordinate 92,597,172 downwards.
TATGTACACGACCCCTATTTATTTCTACAAATACATAGGTATGTCAATTTTCTTAGATATAGATTCTATAGAAAGAACGTTACAGTCATTTTATAAAATTAACTAACATCTTCCAATCTGTAATTCCTTACAGAAATTTTACGTACGTAACTCAGAAATTATCATGAAAACCGAAATAATACATCGAACCGTCATGCAGCAATATATGGCGATTCCAATGCCACTTAAATCATTGTTCTACAATAAGTACTTTTTGAGAAGATGTCTCTTGAAAAGTATGCACTTCCCCCTACCCCCCCCCCCCCCCCCCATTGTCTCCATAATTACGTCGGAAGTGGCAAAAATGTATAGAGACGACCCGTACTTACTTTCAGAAATACATATGAATTCTAATTTTCATAGATCCAAATCTCATACAACAAACGTTACAGACATTTCTTTGATTTTGGGTGGACGTCTCCCGTCTACTCACCAATGATTTGGAGGCAGAATGAATACACTCTGAATTTTTGTTCATCTCGCCGCCGGTTTTCCCAAGCCCAGTGTAGGTAAACTGGACAAGCTCCCGTGACAGCAAGCTCTTTGAGAATGGGACGTATGGTGCCTCCGCTGTTGATCCCAACGTAATGCTTGAGCTTGCCAATCTGAAAGTAATAGTTCAGTTGAAATCAAAGTTTACTGTGCGCATGATCAAAAATAACTTTAGAGAAAATTACATGCAATGGAGGAAAGCAATGCACATTATTCTAGTTGAATTATTTCTACATTTTATGGTTTGCATGCTTTATACTGCAACATTCAACCTTTTTTATGATTTTCCATGCTTCATATTCCTTAAACTTTCATACCTAGCCAGATTGCTGAATATTAATTCTTTCACATCACTGATCGGTACTAAATTCTTCATTATCCAGTGCCAGTTGACCACTTCCATATGATTTGACTCCATTCAAATTATTCTTCACCTACGAGAATTTCTGTAACACACTTTCTTACCTCACAGTAAACTATGGTTAATTTGTAATTAACTCTATTCCACTCTATTCCAAGCATGAGCTTCATTTCTTCCACCAGTCATTTGCATCAACATGCATCGTTTCAATGCTTTGCATCTTTCTCCTATCTTCCATCTTTTTGCTTATTTTCATCTTTTCTTCTACCCTTTTGCCGATCAAACTCAGTTTTCAGGCCCTCAATCTTAGCCCTTTTCACTTTTACATGTGCAATGCTTTCAATAAACTCAAACTCCAAATTTTCACATTTTTCTTTCTTCTTATCCACTCACTTAACAACCCTAACACATCAACCTAAAAATACAACTCTACATGAAAAATGTCCATCATAAACCAGGCATTCTCATTTACAGTTAATTCATCTTATTCCTAAAAATACAAAATCATTAAGTAAAATTAAATTCACATTATAATGGGTTTTCTATACTGTTTGCAATAAGGCACAAGCAAACTAGGATATATAATGATATATATATATATATATATAAATATATATGTATATAATTATATATATATATATATCATTAGCCGACAGATATAAACTATAAGCCGGTGCTTTAAATTCACTTGTGAACACTTTGTCTGGTCATTTCACAGCAATTCATTCTGAATGAAAGGAATAAACTTTGGCATATACATTCTGGCAAAAACATAATTAGTAAGATAAATAGTTTTATTGCTTTCTAAAAATTAGGAGATGGTCTTTCAATATATGTTTTCCTAAACCTTTAATTAGGATAGCAAAGATTAAATTAACACATCATTCAAAGTAGAAATAAAACTTACTTTGGCTGAGAGATGATTGTCCTGCTGTCCGGGTGAAAGCGATACACAGAGGAAACTGAGAAGAAGTTGCCTTGCCCTCATCAAGTTCCCACTTTGGAGTTGAAGTCCCAGTGATACCATACTGCATTGCTGGGGAAGGAAGAAAATTATATTGTAAAACATTGAAAAATAATTGAAATACATGAACATTTTATCATATGCTACATGTTCATTACTTGTTCATTATAGAAAACTATTTCACAAGCAATATTATTAACTTTTTGTTTCATTTTAAATCATAATGAATATTTTCTATTTCCACATGTTTATTTCTACAAGGTGCTCACACTGTGTCAAAGAACTTCAACACTATGTTGGGACAATGAAAATATATGTACAATGATAAAAAAACACAGTTTCTGATATAATTTTAAAATATTTATGATTTCAGAGTGACATCTGAAGAAATGTATCGCACAAAAATTCAGGACACTTAGCTAATATATTGACATTTTGCATTTTGACTTTCATCTTGCATTTGACCAATCAGAATTTAATGCAACACAAGCTGAAGGACCTCAAAATACAAGGGATCAATGACAGACTAAATATAATCCTTACTTACAGTTGTGAGCTGGTGCACAGGTACTGCTGCCATTTGGAGATCTGAGGTTGTTGCTCTTTTGTGATTTTTCATGTGATTTTTGCCAAGAACATGACACAACAGCACTTGTTCTCTCATTAGTAGGCCCAACTGCTGCAATTTTTTCATGTCTCTCATTCCTTCTGACCATATAAGTTTTCCAGATCTTTCTAGAATTTTTTTTAGCAATAAGTCGGGTTTAGGTATTTCATTCATAATGACTTTATTAGAGCAATAATTACCAACAAAAATTATTATGACTCGATATTCAATAACAGACAAGGATTGCATCAGCTGTGTATTTTTTATATTCTAGAAGGGGATGCCATCAATGTTCACTTTAAACTAATGAGAGATGCACTCTCATTTTAGAAATCTCTTAATAATTTTTTTCAACTGCTTTTCCAGTCAAAGTGCACACACTCTTAATTACTAATGTCACTCACTTCACATCTAAATCATATCTTCACTGTTACAAATTGACAAAGAGCTGTTTGAATTAACAGTCGATCAGCTGATCAGTCCGATTCACTGCTGCGCGTGTTTTGAACTCTTTCAGGAGAAATGACTTTCAGAAGAGCTAACTACCTACGTCGGTTTGAATTTTCTTAACACGCAATAATCCTTGGCATTTTCTGTCTTTCACTTTATTCATAGAATAATTTTCTCATTCAATGATTTTCCATCACCATAGCACAGTTGCTAAGCGTATTTTTTTTATTTTAAGCTTATCTCACAAACTAAGAACGACCTGGCTTAGTTTGACTAACGCGCTTGTTGTGAAGTTGCTTGCGAGTTGCGACTGATGTCAACACTGACCGCTGCACGCTTCCGTTGTGAAATGTGTGCCACCAAAAAACTAGTTATATATTTTTGCTATTTCATGTGACAATATAACTCAGTGGCAATCAAAATTATTAAAACATTTTTCACTATGAAATAAAATAATTGATGAATGAGTTTAATAATATGATGCAAAGTTGGGAGTAATTATTATTACTGGAGTAATAATACCACAGGCGATTTTTGTACATGCTCGTACAATTTATACAATACTTGCATTTAAAATTTGGAAGTTGCATTTCAATGGCTCATAATAATTTTAGCCCTGCTGCAAGTAGAATTATTTTCCCTATATCAATGCGAATGTTTATTTCTTCGTGTGTTACGCCATGCTTGTTTCCTATAAAATTGATCAAGTCATTTATGTTGGTCGTCGGAATTTCAAGTTTCCATAACATGGAGCAGGACGACGAAAGGATTATATTCAAGTTGGTATTTCATTTCTACAAGAAAATAGTTACTGAATAGATTGACTGTGTGAAGGACTTTAAAATGTAAAAGTAAGCAAACAAAATTTCCATCACGGCTAGCACATTTTACAAAAATAACCTAAAATTCCCAGCGTTGTTCTCTTAGAAAAATCGGAACATAGAATTATACCCATTTGGTGGTAAGCTATTACTGAAAACGTAATGTGTGTGAAATTTGATTTTAAACAAACCAAGTTCACTTGTGAATCGGCTTTATGTAAGGGGTTCTCTAACCCTAAAATTTACCAAATTTTTCAAATTTTACTTCTCGAATTTCTATTGCAACTAGGGCAACGAAAATATATAACGATGTATAAAATTGATTTCGAAATACATTCACGTCAATGAAAAGTTTCCATTTTTGCAATACAAAAAGTAATCACGAGAACACATGAAAAAATTTATATACATATATATATATTGCGCGAAACATTTCTTCTACAATTTTCAACGAATAGGCTTTATTTTGGCCTCATTTGACGCGGAAAGAATGTAGCAACTGGAAAATGAAGGATTATTTTGAATTTCGAATTAGAAAAAAACTTATTGATACAGATGTCGAAAATGTTTTTTCAAGTCCCAGATTTTTCACCATAGAAATATAATTTAGAGTTCAAATAAAATTTCGCTTAGCACCGCTGTTTCCACTGTCCTACTGCGTCGAATGAAACGAAAATCAAGCTTATACGTTAAAAATTGAAGAAGTGTTATGCGCAATATATATATATATAATTTTCCGATATAAATTTTTTTTTGTTTGGATTTCAATGTTACATATCCCTATGTATTTTTGGTTTCCCAAGTTGAAAAAGAAATGCACAAAAGGGAAATTTTACATATTAGAAAATTTTTGGAGCTAGAGATCCCTTAATTACCTTGGAAGTTACACGTTCGATTTGAAATCAAATTTTGGTTTCATAATTTACACTGGTTTAAAAACAAATACCCCTCATTGTAATTATTGATGAGCAGTGCCGAATTTTTTGTTAAGATCACTGCAGACATTTCTGTCCCGAATTTTCTGCATTGATCTGCAGAGACCGGTGAAGAAAAATTTCATCTCAAACTGGGTCCCGCACTGATCCTAAAAAGATGCACTGTCCCCAGATAATCGATGTCGATCCGCACTAGCATTTCTGACTGGGTAGTTGTGCACCAATTAGGAAATGTCTATTGGCGCAGGTGTTCACAGCTTCGCGCACTTCATGTAGAAGTGTAACAAGACGTCGTAAGCCTCCCACATGTTAAAATGTTTTTTTCCCTCAAATATTCTAAGTTTTCTCTGCAACAAATGACATTAAATTTATTATCATATTTACTCCAAGTTTTCACGTCAATAATTGGCATCAAATTTCTTATTATCGTTATTTCAAAAATGATATTCCTTCAAGGAAAACTGCTTCTGCACAGATTCTCACCCGCCCGGCAACGTTGACATTTAATGCTTCATCAATGACTACCACAATATGGTTGGGTTTGTAATTAACCCTTCTGAAACAAAAGGAGAAAATTGACTGTGTTGTTAAAAAATATACTGATAGGTTCAACATTGTATATATCTTTCGACGCACACTACATTCAAGTATCTCAACGTGATATTTTCAGTATAACACTTGGTTCTCCGCGTTTCTTTGCCCGTCGAAGTTTCGCCTGCGACTGCCCTCAGGTTGTCAGCTTTGCGTAATTGTTAGAGAAGGTTATCCTTTCTTTTCACCCATAACCAATCAGGCTCTTCAGAAATTCTGACGCGCTTGTCAAAACCCCTCCCGTATGCCGTTTCGCTGTATTATTGGCCGTTCTCCTCATCAGTCTAAATCCCTATTTATCGAGAACGTAGCAAACTCCGCCCTCAAATTCTCTCACAAGTTTGGAGCGAAACCCTTATGTATTTTTTTTCTACTACCCTTCTACCTCCCTGCCGTGGTGACTGTTTTTCAGCGCTGTGTAAGGAATCTTTGTTTGGCAAGGCCGTTCGATTCAAGGGTCTCTAAGCTTAGGTCTCGAGTCGTTCATCACTGTCACCCCTCGCTGTTAAGTGTTAGCGACAAATTTTCGGCCATGTGGTCAAACACCGAACCTTGTGCAGGCTCTTGCGCTATTGATTACACGCTCAGCAAAACACTAGCCCCTTCACACGATACTTGTTCCACGTTGGATACAAACATACAGGTATACACACACATTCTGAAGCGACCCTTCTGCTTTTTTTGATAATACAAACAAACATACAGGCATACATATACACATTCTGAAGCGACCCTTCTGCACTTGTTGGATAATCTCGGAATATTACAAAAGTCCTACACTAAGGAATTCAACATGTATAATTATTTCCTAAAATTTATATTTTGAATATTTCTTAACAAAAGACAATACGTGTAATTCTTCAAAACAACCACTTTTTTGAAAAAAAAAATATTCGACTAACATACGTTTTTTTTCAAGACAACTCCTCTTTTTTGTAGCTCTTTTCAAGCCCTTTGGATTGTTGTGCGTGCCATAGCCGTATCTATGATACTACAGCTGTCATCGAGCTATGAATGAAAGCTGCAGTATCATAGGTACGGCAGAAAAGCTAAGTTGTCAAAAATTATCAAAGTTATCTTCTATTGTCAAAAATTATCAAAAATTTTTACTCAGCGTTAGAATGTTTCGTTTGAATAATGAAAGCACTTTGAGTAGCCCATGAACGAACTTTATTGTCATTGCCGCAAAGAAACACGCTCAATTGACCCCCAAAAATGAAGGGGGGAGGGAGGGGTCAAGGTCACGCCACGCCCATCGCTTTCCCCCCTCTGGTGGGCGTACCATTCGGAGTAGACGTAAGCGGAAAGTACCAATGGAAGCGCAAGAAAATTCTCTATAAGATGCATCCAAAAATAGAAAATCAACACTTATCCCGATTTCTACCCAGACGGTGTCCTTAAGCAATTCATAATTCATGATTGGAAATTCTTGAAACAAAATAGATCCAATCAGAAGTTGATCTTGATAAGAAGATGTGGATTGCACTTATGTTTTCTATACAAATAAATGAAGAATGAACATAGTTTAAAGTATAATAGCTTGAATAGGTATGTTAGAAGAAGTACTTTAGTATTAATTTCTAACCAATAATTATGTCTGACAATATAAAGTAACTGTCTACATTTCCATAATCCAGAGTAACTGGAATTAACTAATCGTAAAAATTCGAAAATTTTAACATTGGGTTTCAGCACGTATGTTTCGTGAATTCCGCACACAGCGAAGGCGGGCGAGCATTGACGTTCATCCACAAAATGAAAATTTTGGCTATCGGATGTTTCACATTTTGATGATGAAAATAAAACACAATAATAGTTGTTAGACGAAAACTCTCTAGGTGAGGAAAAAAATCATGCGAGAGTATATTTTTTGTCTTTCTTGAATAATAACATAACCTTAATGTTCTCAGATATGCATTGAATTCGTGGGAATCACTGAGATGAATAACATCGATGCAATGCGAGGTAATCTCATGGAAATATGCAGCTGGAATACTTCAAGTGTCTCGTGAGGTGTCCATACCTCGCCCTGTGAAGACAAGTAAAAAGGTAAGAACTTCATTCTATTGTTATTTTGGCAGTTTTCGTCCCTCAATTAAAAAGAAATGTAAATGAAACATTTGTCTTCTAAAGGCAGTTGTTAAAATGGTCCAAGCGAACGCAAGAATGAAGTTAAAGTTTAAATCTTCATATCGTCCAATGATAAATATTTTGTATTTGCGTATATGATTTCATACATGTGATAAAGTGAAATTTCACGTATATAAATATATTCGAGTTAAATAAAACCTCGAAATCTGTCTTGCTCATCACATCCAATAGATCCATATACAACACAAAAAAGCTCGAATTAACAAGTGATGGTATCATTTTTTAACTCAACTGAGGGTATGATTAATTTGGTTGTTACTTGGATTAATTCGAACTTGACTTGGATTAATTTGAACTTGAATTGGATTAATTTGAACTTGACTTGGATTAATTTGAATTTGACTTGGATTAATTTGAATTTGACTTGGATTAATTTGAATTTGACTCGGATTAATTTGAACTTGACTTAGATTAATTTGAACTTGACTTGGATTAATTTGAACTTGACTTGGATTAATTTGAACTTGACTTGGATCAATTTGAATTTGACTTGGATTAATTTGAACTAGACTTGGATTAATTTGAACTTGACTTGGGTTAATTTGAACTTGACTCGGATTAATTTGAACTTGACTCGGATTAATTTGAATTTGACTCGGATTAATTTGAACTTGAATTGGATTAATTTGAACTTGACTTGGATTTATTCGAACTTTACTTGGATTTATTTGAACTTGACTTGGTTTAAATTGAACTTGACTTGGATTATATTGAACTTGACTTGGATTAATTTGAAGTGAAAAAGGAGTAGAATTATCTGATTTTATATCGTACATTTCCTTTAACTGCGATTGGTAATATGTAATGTTCTATTAGTCGTGTAAAAAATACTACTATTAAGCTGTCTAGCCACAGTTATTATAAGAATTCTGATAAGTGATGAAATCGGGTAGAATTCTTTTGGCTGTTACAACTTGAAGAATATTTTCTCTACAGCAGTGTAAGACTTTGTCCAATTCTGCAACAACTCCTGTTTTTTTACGGAACCCAAAGTGAAAAATAAAATATTTTCCGTTTTTTCGAAAGCTTCTGGATTCATTCGGGAACGTTCAAACACGTTTTAATATTTGATTCTTCACTTTCATTTCGTTACTTGTGTAAAAGTGGATAACTTGACCGGTATAAATAATTGTCAAAGTTTTTATTGAATGAAAATATTATCATTCTGTGTGGAGATGAATCATGATTTCATTTGTGCGAGATAAGTGTTTGGAAAGTTATTTTAATTTTCACAATGAAATCTTTTCACCTTTGCTTAAGACATGCGTTATTTTACATGAACTTAAATTAATTATGAAACTAGTAGCAGAACTAAATTATGTCCTTCCGTATGAATATTTTTAGGTTCACCTGGAAATGAGTATAGAGCAGAATTTTTTCATTTCACTTAGAGTTCCATAATATAATAATACTCTTCATTAACTTGATCTGTGATTGATAGAAAAATATTTTATTTCTTTCTTGTGTAAAATGCGATTTAACATTTCTGTAGGAATTGCGAGAAAGTGGAATGTTCCTTGTGTGACTTTTGTTTTGGGAACTTTTTGTTTCAAAATAGAGAATTCTCGTACTATAGCGTGAGACCTTTACGTTTCATGTGTAATATGAAATTAAAATTGAAAAAATATGTTTTTAATTGTTAGGACATTTCTTGATTACGCATGCGGAAAAGTTCTCACAGATGTACACAGAATTTATTCTAAATGTTGAATAATTTTAATCACTTCCAGTTCTAAATAGATAAACATTTAGTGCTGAATTTGTTTCACCTTTTTTACTGTTTAGACTTCAACTATTAATTTTCTGAGAAATTAATACCGAGAAAATGTGTATTTCAGTGTTGAATAAAATGGGCGAACTGAACGGATGCTGTTTTTATTTGAATGAATGAAGGTTGTGGTCATGTTGAAGCCTATTTTTAGCGCGTGAAAGTTCTTAGTTATTTAGAATACAATTCGTTATGAATTCAGGGCTTTCTTCATTCGATGAGTGCATAGGTATTGTAACCGTCACATTGATTCAAACTCATATGTCGTGTTAATATACATTTAACATTGTTGTGGAGAAGTTATTGAAGATATTCCTAATTTATTTGCTGATTTCAATTAAGCAAACTGGCAACTCCATGTTCAGCATATTTGTTGCTCTGATTGTCTATATATATATACAGTCTGAACTCGGCTGTCACATACCTTGTAGAAAGTCAAAACATTTATTTTGAAGATAACAAAGAAGTTAATTCTACTTTTCTTCAGTTTGCATAAAAAAATCCTCTGTAGCCTGTTACAGTTAAACATGTTAAAAAGTATTGCAGACTGTAACAAAGATTTAAATTTTCATTGATTATCAAGCATTTTTGAGTTGGAAGTTGTGCACAATTATTTCATTATAACAAACTTTTCTGAGGACAGTCTTCTCATATCCTATTCTGTAGATATATAACCTGGAGAGAGCTGCTATAAAGTCATTATTTATAGATATTTACATTAACAATAACCTGTACAAAACATCAAACTACAGAAAATTAATAGAAATACTTTCACGTGCAACCAAAATACTTGATTATGTTTGGGTCCTATATTACGCTTAAATTAAAGCCTTTCTTTCCCATACCTACTAATCAGTAAACTCTACTGAAATTGAATCAGAAGAACAACTATTTTCAATAATTTATGTACCATTTACAAGTTAATAACCTAATAATTAATATAGGCTAATCCATTAATCAATTATAATAAGAATTTCATGCAGAGCAAATTGAAGCACTAATAATATAATGAGCAGCAGTACCTACATGAGTTTTCGTCCTTGATTGAGTGAACTCACAACCACTGGTTGATGGAAAAGGCTCACTCCAAGCACAAGTTGAAGGAACTGAGAATAATTTTATCAAGCCATTACTGGGCCAGTGATCTGTTTAGTTGAATAATATTCAAGTGAAGCTATAAATCTGGACTTGGAAGAATAGAGGGAACACTGTTTGTAATTCATTTTCAAATGCTGAAAAAATATCAAAAATTTTTACAATAAATTAGGATTTATTTTTGAAAAAGAACATACCAAATGAGTATCAAGTAAAGTCTTAGTAAAAAGCAAGCAAAAAGAAATAAGTTAGGCGATCAAACAATATGACTAAAGCCAACAATAATTGTAAAAAAAATTACATTCATGGTTTCACCAGGTTCTTTTAGTGTGACTATTAACTTTAGCCTAGTCCAAAAAATCACGTAATATAGTTTTATACCTGCTTGTTTGGTTTTCTTCAAAGCTATTTTTTTAAACATATGGCCATTGTTGAATTTAATATTGAACTTGAAATTTCATGAGCATGATTGGATAAATGAATTTCCCAAAGCAAGATACATATACCGGGGCTGCGTTTGAATGAATTTTCATATCAATGATAATTTTCAGTAAAATAATCATATCATATCTGATTTTATCTAATCATAATACTGTTGCTGATTATTCATTCAATACTTTTCAACATAATAACATGATTTTGACTGCAAAAGTTAATCTATGTCCCACACACATGAAACTGTAACACATGGTTTTGTATTTCATCCCTGTTGCTTTTTCATTCTAATTAATTACTTCTTTACACATTTGCATCATTAAAAATTAATAACCAGTAGTTCAAACCCATTTATTTATATGCCAACATAAATTATTACACTATTCCTTCCGAAAACGATCAAGAAATTCGAACCGTCGAGAATGCGACCTTGAACTTGAACGCCAAGGTCGCATAACGACGCTTAAGATCATTCACCTGTAATCTATCAACCCACAAGCCCGTATTTCGGCTGATGCATAAAAAATCACATTTGACGCTCAAATACATATCCTCTTTAGACATGAAATAAAATCAAAACACTAAACAGGCTTTGGATCGAATGACTTTCAGGTTATCATCATGAAGTGAATGAACTAGCCCTGGTACAAAAATCATGGCGGGCAGAAATAATGAAGAAGCCACACTAGCTGTTTCACTGCTACGTAATTGAATGCAATATGTTTTAAAAGGTGCACAAGTACATATGGCTTTAATTATACACCAAACAAATCACTCGGGTCTTGAATGAGACCACTAAGATAGTGGACACCACTTTCTTACGAAAAGTCCGCTGGATATGGGTGCTTCGCGGATTACACATGCACGCGTGACTTCCGCAATGACAGGCTGACCGATACTAGTTAATCATGCCATTGCATGCATGCAATGACTCAGGGCTGCCACTGAGGTTTCTCCTTTTCCCCCAGATTTGCGGCAAAAATTCCTCCATGTTCGTCAAAAATCCCCCAAAATTAAGGAAAAAACGTATTATGGTATATAAAATAAAAACTGACATTACTTAATGTATATTCAATCCAAATGTAATTTCGTCCTTTTCATTGAGCGCTTGTGAGCTATTTTGCTGTAGGGGTAAATTGTTTCACCCACAGGTAAGAAATTATACACACTTGAGGAAAGGTCGTGTTGGTAAAAGTTTTCTACATGAGTAAGCTCACTTATGGTAATTCCACTGGATTTCTTGGATGGCTCTCCTACGATATCAGCGTTGGTACTTGCAACATTTATGTTTCTCTTATGTTGCACTGAACATTGTTTTGTTTTAATTTTTCAAAGAAATATTGCAGCACTTACATTACCTACAGTTGCATGGGATTACGATTTCATTTCAGACGAGTTTTAATTCGGTGGCACCGAGCTAATCATTTCTAAATGACTGCGTACAGAACTTTCGTTTCGTAGAACATGATTCGGTTCGGTAAGCCATTGGAAAAAATAATCAGCATTCTAAAGCATGAATGATAATTATAAAATAATGAAATCATTATATAAATAGCATTTATCACTAAAATGAACCTATTTGTCATCCCTGTAAAGTTTTGCTCTTTAAAACGTTAAGTTAATATTCAAAGTTGAAGAACTAATTGCTGTAAAGCATGTAACAGAGTTAGTCTCTGTAACGTACATAAGTTATGAACAGACATAAAAATAAAACGTTAATATTGAAAGTTACTGATTGAAACCTAGGCGTGCCGCACATTTTCAACATCTCTTAATTTTGAACCACACAAGTATTCAATCTACAAGAACTCCTGCTTACGCCTCTTTTGCCGAAGAAAATACAATAAAAATATCTGAATTCCCAAATTAACATATAGGAATAATTACCACATAATTTAAGCTAATGGAAAGAATGTCGATCAAAAAGTATTCGCTCAGAGGAAGGAAGCTAGCAACCGTCACGGTCACTGTTTGCCTTTTTATCCATTTTATAGAGCGAACTCTCGAGACTTAGCTCTGTGAGCTGCGAGAATGAGAGTAATGTTACTGTTCATTGTTCCGATGTGAATCTCGTTGCTAGTCTAATGAGTTCGATCCTCGTTCCAACTCCGTTTTATCGCCTTTTATTCATTGTTAAAAGGGGGTATTTCCTGTTCTGCATCATAATTTCTTCATTCGAATGAGCATACGTCCACTTGTAATTCAAAATTATCGATGGTATACATTTTTTACATATGAAATAATTGCTGGCCGAATTCCCCCAAAATTTATGTTTTTTGCGAAAGTTTCCCCCATTCCCCTAGACTACGAGTGTTTCCCCCAGATCTAGGGGAAATCCCCCATCAGTGGCAGCCCTGGCATGCATGGTGGCGAGGCCGCGGGATATCTGCGTGAGCTGCGGTTGCCTCTCACGACGTTGGAAGGAACACAAATGAGCTATTTACTTCAGTACTTGATAAATAGATTAGTGATTGGCGAACTGAAGATAATTGTAATCATCATGCGCTATTTCTTAATAGCTTTTATTCTACCAAGCCCTTCATTATCTTCGTAAGAAAGGCCACGTCTAATTTAACTGCATAATTCCGCTGAAAAGTGTAAGTTAATTTATTACAGCGACAAGCTTGAGTCGTAAACAAAAGTGTTACCTTATAAATTTTTCATAGTGATTTCCTTCTGGTGTATCGGCATTAATATCTTGCATTTTAGTTATGAACACGTTCACCGCGTTTTTGCGGTTGTTAAAGGTTGGTTTGGTTACGTTGCAAATAACAGAATTGGGAAATAGATTTGAAATACTTCCTGAGAAATGTGAGAAATACAATTGCGTGATAACATTTCACCTTGTATTACAAATATTTTTATTTCAAAAATATCTTGATGCAGATAAACTTCAAAAATTTATACGGGTATGCGAATAAGTTATTTACCTAACGGTACACATAGTCCAAAAACACAAGAAACAAGTCACTTGAAGTAAATATCTTATATATTGGAATGAACTGAACACATATGCTTATGCGTGAAAAAAAGGAAGCAATAACTTAATTTTCTTCGCTGTTTCATCGTATTAACTGAGAAAGTGATAAAATGGACATATATTTGCTTACATTTACTTGTTATGGTATATCAATTGAACATTTTGTTGAAAATGTAAAATTTGGATCAACAAAACCCCTAAACAGGCAACCGATGCTTCATTGTCTTACTGGCGGTGACTTTACATACTCGCCCGACCTGTGAGTGCGTCAAGGTTGACACACCTGGGTGTGTCAAGATTTCTCTGAGTGTAATGCGTTCAATAAACAAAAAAGTTTCACATAACCGCAGGCAATACGAACAATACGCTGAATACAATTGAACTAATAAGAAACTAATGATAGTTCTCAGGTCTTCATTACAATCTACGCTACAAACGACATTCTGCAAACACGGCGTGTGCATAGTACTCGACACACAGGCTTTGTTTACGTAGGCATTTGCTTTGTTTGAGATCATGCCTGGCCTGCCGTTACCGCTTCCTTATTGGCGATGACCCACGGATGTAGGAGCGATGTGTTCATATGCAGCGTAGATATCTGGATAATGCGTTGGTTTCGTGTCGCTCGGAACATGATGCTACTTGTTTTAACGAATATATCAATGCATCTCTCCCTAATATTAAATTTACTTTAGAAATAGAGCAATCTATTCCTATATTAAAATTAGAATTAAAGTAGAGCTAAACGGGCAAATTCTGTACGTTGATGCACTCGTGAAAAACTCCACCTCCAGGCTCATTACCTCTGTCTTCAGGAGGCCAACGTTTACAGGTCTTGGTACGAACTGTTTCAGTTATAGTTACAAGGGATGTGTCAAATGTTGTGCTAATATACTCTGCTTCATTGCGCATACCTTGTGTCTAGGACTTTCGAAATATTCCTCATTGAAAATTAACTTTTTAGAAAATTATCGGTTAACAATAAGTCTGCTAAACTTATCAGGGATAATTCCTTTAAAAAAGTTCTGGATAAAAAATACTCTTCCTCTATTGTCACCTCGAGCGAGCAAAGCAGAAAAATTACGTAGAACTACAGTTTTTTTTAACCTTGAACTAGAAAGGGATGTATCGTAACTCGAAGGAGTGAGTCTTTTCTTTAGTTGAAGTCAGAGTGTTTCATAGAATTAGTTTTAATATCAGTTAATTTTTAGAACGGAAGGAAGGAAGAGAGAAAGAAAGACTGGATAAGTGCCTGTGGAGTGGATGTGTCTATGCGTGACTGCTGCAAGCAGACTCGTGTTGGTAGTACCAAACTTCAACAATTCATTAGTCACAGCCAACATTCAGGAATTTCCCATAGAACTGGTCGTATACTTTCCTCTCCTTCTCTTTGATCATTGTCAGCAATTCAATAATCCTTCAAATATAAAGAAATTCTCCACTGTACAGAGTAGCTGTGGGCGTAAAACATTTTGAGGAATTTTTGTATAGTACTGGAAGTTCAAAATAAATATTGCTGGTAATTGTGTCATTAAATTTCCTCGCTTAAAATAATAAACAGCTAATATTTCAAAAACACACAATATTTTTGGAAAATTTCATAGAGGAAAATACGAGTATATTGATTTGGCTGTCTGTTGATTTGGCTATTTGTACTTGGTGTGTAATTCTATTCCATGTAATTCTATACGTTTGTTCTGAAACACCCAGTATACACGTTTTATACGCCAGTAATTTAGGACGCTGCACAAAGTCCAATGATGATATTGAATACATCGACTGTGTGTGTTGCAGGGACAACGTTCAATGGACAAAATGAACAAAATCAAATGTTAAGCAATGACTATATGACAATATGACTATTGAACTTCTTGGTTGATCGAGTGCGTTCAGCACCATTACATGCTGAATATTTTCAATGTCTTTAGAATATATTTCATTTGCTAACTAATTTATTATTACATCTATCCGGCAAAGTGCGAAATGATGGATCAATTCTGTGGAAGAATAATAATGAAGGTATCTACGGATGCTTTATTTCCAATCAAGCCTGATACATATCACCTTGTACAATGGATTTTCAAATGCCTTATAACTAACACCAGGACGCCATGACGCTTTCCCCCGGTCAAGACCGGTACCCATTTCAGACACCTGGGTAGAGTGGGGTATTGTGCTTGGAATTTTTTCCCCTATACCCAACAGAGAAAATCGAAAATGGAGATGGATAGAATATAATTTAAGGTAATAAGACTGTGTTTTCCAAGGAATATTATTCACTAGTAAACATAGCCGTCAAAAATGGCGGGATTCGAAATTTTTCCTAAATTAAGATTTCAGATATGCATGACATCAAATATATATATATATATAATATATGTATATATATATCCTTATTGTACCTGTGATTAAAATATTCGTATCCCCGATACGGTCATTAAGCATCCTTCAAGAGTGTGAAAAAGAGACAGACCAAGCAATGTAATGAGTTCACTGAGATTTTCATCGTAACTACACAGGACATATAACGCACAAAAAATTATATATATATTTAATAATTTATTTAATAGTGTAAGGCGACACACCTGCAGTCACTAGCCGTTTCATTACGTAGTAATAGATGAGACGTGAACCATCGATATTCCCTCAGTGGAAGTTGACCACTCCGATAATATTTCCACCAACCGAAGGAGACTATCACCACATTTGTACCGTAATATAACATGAATGCCAAATTGAAAATTGAGGACGTCGCGCCGATGTGTTATGGCCGAGCAAGGGATAATGTAAGAGACGTATCGCCGGTAAATCATCTCCGCATCATAGGCGAAATGTCCACTTAGGGACGAAATTTTTGGCCCAGGGACATCGGCGGCCAACTGCGATGATCGACCATTCTACGTCTTTGCTCGTCTCCGGCATGTTTAATTTCGCCGGCGATATGTACATGATACGCGGCTGGCCATCCTTGAATTCTGCTTTAAAAAAGAAACTCTCGGCCACGCACAGCGGAGATTTATCGCCTCTGAACGACCCTCAAATTTATATATAGGGTCGTTCAGAGGCGATAAATCTCGGCTGTGTGGCCGAGAGTTTTTTTAAAGCAGAATTCAAGGATGGCCAGCTGCGTATATATATTTATAGATACAATTATATACTTATTTAGGTATTTATATTATATATATATAAATTTCTGAGTCGTTCAGTAGCGATAATCTTGGTTGTGCACTGCCGCGAGTTTTTTAATCGCAAAATTGAAGGATTGCCAGGCACAAATCATACATTAGGGAAAATGTATCAATGTATTAGTAGTTTATGGGCGATTGCTCGTAACGGCGAATACCCTAAACTGAAATGCGGTAAACCGGAGACGCACTGTATATATATCTATAAAACTACAAATATATAACATATTTGACGGCTGCTCTCCAGGATGACAATGTCGCTGAGCGTAGCCGAGCTTTTAAATGTAAATCCTTTATTCAAAGAATTTCGAAGAAAGAATTAAAATGGAAGTTAGTGGAAGGACACTGGGAATCCGTTTGACCAAAGCGCGTCTACAAGCCTTGTGCACAGGCACAAAATTTGAAAAAATTATGAGAGATAAAAATTGGAGAAAAAAGTAAAAGGTGATGAAAAAAGACACCAGCGAACCGAAAAAAGATATTCCGTTACAAGGAAAAAAAACAGTTTATTCCAATTAAGACACAGGCCATTGGATATTAAAATGCTTCAACTTGAAGTTCCTTAGTTGATAGACATGTGTGTGGGTGTCACAATACCTGTTTTGCTTGTCGAAAAAAAGTAATTGACAGAAAATCATGAAAATGTATTCCACCTGTTGAACTATTTCGCGGTTTTTGATGCATAAACACTAAATATGCATGCACCTACATATGTATATCTCTATCGATTCATGAATTATGCAACCGACGCATTGATGAAAAAAAAATTTTGAAATTTTTTGAAATGTGAAGGCAGCCTTTAGCGATATCGGGGAGATGAATTGAGCGTAAAAATTGTGGATGTACAGTCTAAAGGATCGACACAGTAGAAATTCGAAAGCGTCTTATGTTTGGGTTTCAACTAGTATACCAAGAGACTAGCTCGGAAAAAGTTTAACCATTCAACTAATTCATGATATTTCTTACGCGAGCATAATAGGCTATGTATTTGCCTAAAAAAATAATAAAAACATTCGAGTCAGGACCAAGGAAATGATAGTCACATAATACTAATCGAAAAAATTTTACAAACCGAATGGAAAATTTCGTGAATGCCTACCAAAATCATGAAGTCAAAAAGCTGTCGGAATGAAAGAATTAATATATCTTAATATCAAGACCCTTGGTTGATATTCGCACATGGGTATCGTAATACCCATGTCAATTATTGTCGAAACACAAAATGATTGAGAGAAAGGCACGGTCTACGTGCGTTTATCTACGTTCCCTTCGTTGCGGTTATCTGATTTTGATAATGCATATAAATACTAGTGATAAGGAAACATAATCATAACGATGTATTGTTGAAAACTATCTAAGAAGTGCGCACTTACATTGTCATTTTAGCATGCGAACATAGGACCTAGTCACATGAGAGATAAATGTTGAAAGTAAAATTTACATACTTCAGTTGTTTTGCGTCTAAGTCAATGAGGTCAACATTTGGGACTATTTTTCATTCTAGCGTATCAACTATTGTGCCAAAATAACGAGCTCGAAGTGAATAAAATATTTTACGAAAACACAAAGTTATAATTTCCTACGGTAATAATCCTGGTGCAAAAAAGTTTACCTGTCAAAAACATAAGGATCGTTGTACAATGCCAACCATAGCATTTGCCGCATAGCTTGGAGAACACAAAAAGTCAAACTACCTAAAATAGTGTTGTTATAATGTACTCAAGAGCGCAAGAAACGATTAAGTGCCACACAAGTTTACCAAAAACATTTTAGGACAGGGATATATATTTATGTACACATACAAAACAGAAAGCTTTAGTTATTGAAATAATATTTAATAACGAGTTCACAAAATTTGAAACTAAAATAAGTACAAATTTCCTCATCACCGTATTTTGGTTTAAAATTCCTGAACAAGTCAGTGATTTGCTTTAAACGCAACCTTATCAGAGACTTTAGGAAACTTTCCGATAAAATTTATCATCTTTACTAAGAAAACATTCCAGAGTCCTGCTCCATCATCGGTTCAAAGGAAAACAATCATTACGTCTGAAATAAAAGATCTAAGTAAAATGAATTGCGGAGACTAAAAATATATCATGCGAGTAAAACAAAGTATGGCACGGAAACAAAAACAAAACACTGAAGCAAAAAAAAAATCCCGTAAAATATGAGTATGAAATGAAATTGAGCTGGTAATGACGTGGTTTCTACCTATTCAATTCTTGCAAAGGGTACGAACTGTCCATATTGTTCAAATCAGGGTTTCGCTTAAAAATATGCACGGACTTAAAAATTCTGAGGTCATACGGTGTTGAAGCAGAGTCTAAAATTTCGAAATCGGTAGGAGATGTAGGGACATTACATTTCCGGCATGATTTTGCATTGCAGAATGCGATGGGTGTGCTGGTTGATTCCCAGTACGCAAGCTTCTACCTCTATGCTTTGCCACTCTGATAGAGAAATTTCGTAACGTAATACCTACGAACAAAGATGTGCGCACTGCACACACAAGAGTACATCAATGCGGCTAGCATTTGAGGCCTGTGCTTCGGTGTTTTGTTTTTCATTTTCCCGTGCCATACATTGTATTTTTACTCTCCTGATATATTTTTGGTGACTACAATTCACTGTACTTTGATCTTTTCTTTCAGACGTAATTATTGTTTTCCTTTGAACTGATGATGGAGCGGGACTCCGAAATGTGTTCATAGTAACGATGAAATATTTTATCAGAATTTTCTTCCTTCTTACGTTTCTAAATAAGTACATAGCCTCAGATCTATTGAACGTTTCGAAGACCAGCTCCCTTAAATCAAATAATATATTTCGAGAAATCTTTTAAAATATGATTTTAATACTTAGTCCTTTCTTCGTTTCTAAATTCCCAAAGATCATTCGCTTCAAAAAAAAAGTAACTTCCTTGGCTTCCTGAAAATGTTCTATTATAACAACTAATGAATGGCCTGCCTAACCTCGTGCTGACGAATCAGCCTGGGAGCGCTAGTTCTCATAGATACAATAATTCTAAGGGAACTTTTATCACTCCAACTCAGAGCACGGCTAATGTCTTCCTGTCTAATTCTACTGACACTGACAGTGGCTCCACACCGGCTGGTGAACGATTCTCCACTGCTGGAGGAGAAGTAAGGAGTCTCTTGCCTCTTCCTCCACTCCAGTTAGCCGATCCTGTATAAAAAGCATGGTTAATTGCCAAGCATTGGATTACGATAAAACAAAAGAATATTCTCTCATTGCGAAATACCTTAACTCCAGTTTACTGATATTTCTGGCATTCTACGAACAGTTTTTATTTTTGACTGGAACTTTTATACGAACCAGTTATACAAAATGCAAGGAAAACTTTGGAGTGTGGCCAAAATATCCCCTCCGAAAAGCAGTGTGGTGCGCAGCTTCTTTTTCAATAACTATTTCATAAATTGAATTTCAATGAGGATAAATGCTCGTCACAGAAAGAGGTTTATCAAGTTTACTCTTCATTTTAGGTCATGTATCAGCAGCTTAACTCATTCTAACACATTTCCTGCGAAGTGACCAACCGGTGGTCACTCACGTGATTTTCATAGTGCTGCTGACCCACATGCAGTCACTAACTCATTTATTATTAATATTTAATGAAAGCTAAATATAGGCTCGATACAGTTAATGTTCGCTATTTCCAAAGTTGATTACCACAATTGACTTGAAATTTGAATTGAATATTGAACTTCAGTTTACCCCATCGCAGTTAAAGTGTTAATAAGGATACACTGGCTAGACGAAAACTCTGAAAGAGAAAAATACCGAATTACTTGTGTATTAAAAATTAAAAATACATCTTTAATATATTACCAACCTTTCGTTTTAATTATATTCTGACGTACACTTTAGAGACACATGTAAAATTATGGTTTCACTACTATGATGATAAAATATATATGAAGCGTTGAAGAAAAAGGTTATAGCAATAAAAAATTCTCTAGTGTGTATCAAGAAATCAAGAAGAGGAGAGTCCCAATATATTACGCACCCAAAATATCACAAAAAAATTAGAAAAAAATAAAATGAATTAGCACTAAACATTAACAGGAACAGATTTCCTTCCAATGCGAGGCCTCATATGAGCAGAGCAAAACGAATTTTACATATCAATCTGAACGAAACAACGTTATCTGAGCGTTATTCTCACCGGCTTACGTCAGGAAAGAATTCATCCATTTTCATAATTGGGGCGGTTGAGTATCTCTCTCAGGGTCCTCAGATGAATCCGATTCTTCTGAAAGTAAAACGCGGATATGAGAGACTTCCAGATAGGTCTAGGTCAATGTAAGGACGTATCACGTATTTTTTTCTAGAAAGAAAATTTTTTATTCCGCCTTAGTTTTTGTACAATAATAGTCTTATTAAAATTTCTTACAGAAGATTAACAATTTCACCCCTATAGGTACTATTGTGGATGACTGCTTAATAAGTAACCTCTAAATTAGAGATGTTGAATATTATTTAGGTTTCCCGCTGGACATATTCAAGGTTTTTGTGTTTAAGTAGTCTACACGTCGAGCAAGGTTGGGTTAAGCTTTGCTAGGGTGAGTTATGACAAGCCATTTAATGTTCTATTGAACAAGAAGAAAACTTTACTGTGGACGGTGAAAACATGTTAATGGCACTGTTAGATTTTGCGTGGGCTGCAGATTTTTGATGTTGGATTTAATCCTACAATATCGACTGCAAGAGAACTAACGGGAGATTTTCATTAGAAATTGAACTGGCACCTATAAATGGAAGTTGTTATATTATCCAGTTCATATTCAATTATGTTTACACTAAAGTATTACTATATTCACACACTTGTATTAGAAACACATACAATTTATGTCCTCTGCTATAATTATAGAAATATATTCTGAAAAAGCTACTACTCCAACAAATTCCTATGAAGATGTGCTGAAGAAAAAGGTTATAGCAATAAAAAATCCTCTAATGTGTATGAAGAAAGGGAATGTTCCAAAACATTATAAAATGAAGTACATTATTAGTATATAGTTAAATAAAGGGTATTACTGTTATTGATGCCACAGTACTTTAAAGCTCAACTCGCTCTTTCCTTATCATTGATATAAGAATCGTAAAAATATGATTTTCGGTAAAGAAACATTTTCAGGGGGGCACATATATATGTCGAGTATAATTTGTGCGCCATTCCACTTATTACGAGTGGTGGTGACGACAAGTTGACTGGTTCTCAACAAAAATCTCTTACCTCGTCTGCACACAATTACAGTCCCTCTTTTTCACTTTGATATTCTAATTAACAATAATGCTGCGTAAGATCAGCCTACCTTTAATTGTATAAACATTTATACGCATTTTCAAGTTTGTAGCGTAGACCCTTGCATTGTCTGTTCAATTACCTCAATTCTCAACAGCTTTTAAACTTTAATTTAAAAAAGATCAAGTTCAATTTAAAAAACTCAAGTTCAATTTAAAAAAACTCAAGTTTAATTTAAAAAACTCAAGTTTAATTTAAAATATGTCGAGTTCAGTTTAAAAAAGCTCAAGTTTAATTTAAAAAAGCTCAAGTTTAATTTAAAAAAGATCAAGTTTAATTTAAAAAGTTGACTTTTAGATGAATCCATTATTGCCATAACACCCAGGCTATGTCTACGCTCCTACAATCATATATAGAAGCATTGTGCTGGAATACTTGTGTTAGAAGATTTAAAGATGGGAGATAACGCATAAATGCACTTAGGTATGGTATAAAGGGGTAAAAATTAATTTATTAGTTGAGAGATTGGCCTCTAATTTGGTATATATTTTATGTGTAATACTAGGTTATATAACATGATATAATAAGCCATTATTGTAGAGCATTATTGTTTAAATATAACTTTGAAGCTATGTAATGTTCAACTTTTCAGTCAGTGCAGTTTGATAAATGTCACACAGTTACTTATAACATAAAATTTATCTTGAATTTTTTGGTCAATAGATATACACTGTATGTACTGATGATCTGTTTGTCAAATGTTTAGCAAATGATTCATTGGTAAAACTTGAAGAATGTCAAATTAAGTACAAAATCACAACAGCTTGGTTTGTCTGATATTTGATTTATTCTATTTTCAGTGTCAGTATTTTTAAATATATGCACGCATTCTCAGCAATAAACTTAACTTAAATTATTATTACATAGGTATGTAATTTTAGAAACATAAGGTTTAAAAATTGAAATTCTTCTTTTTTATATAGGTCTATAGCCTGCTTGAGACTTTTCAAATTAAACTTGATCTTTTTTAAATTGAACTTGATCTTTTTTAAATTGAACTTGAGCTTTTTTAAATTGACCTTGAACTTTTAAAATTAAACTTGAGCTTTTTTAAATTGAACTTGAGCTTTTTTAAATTGAACTTGAGCTTTTTTAAATTGAACTTGAGCTTTTTTTAAATTGGTGTTAAAAAGCTGTAGTAGTCATATGTTTACTCCATTATTTATCAACTGCCTCAAAAAACACCTAAAAGCGTTAAAACTCATGTAATTGAAAACAATGATATATTAGAAATATGTATATTTTAAAATAACCAAAACTCAAAACAATTATTCACACACGCGTAAAATACTTTCTTGATGTGACTTAAGTTTGAAGGTGTAAGAACGCCCCTCTCCCTTGCAGCAGCTTTTTTCGGGCAACGAGCAAGTGTAACATTACCTTCATTGGGCCACCGCACTTTTATCACGGCCTTCAGTAAATATTTAATTCGATAGTTAGAAGAACTTGCTTATTTACTTTTTTACTGAAAAAACATTTTTTAATAAGTAAATTTTTTGAATAAGAAGTAAATCAAGAAATATAATGAGAAAGCAATCGATCTTGAGTACTTACACATAAATATCTCTAAAAAATACCCTTCACATAACAGAATTTAAAAAATTAAACTAAGCTTGAACTCTCCTACAGATAAGGAAGTTCTAACGATGAGAGTAACTGTCGATCGACACAAAATCGTTCAAAAACTTTCATCCAGAACAAATTCTAAGTTTGCAAATGCATATAACGTTCAAACACCTGCAATACAATCAATAAAATCTCAGTTTTTAAGCAATAATTGCGAATTAGTCACTTCACGTCGGGCAACTTCACAAACTAACTGCAAGTGAAGCAACGCCGGGGCGGTGAAAAACTTCGAGAATTCGACTGTTCGAGTGCTTCGACCAGCTCATAGGGCAAGTTTTTAGGGTAAATCAACTCAGAGACTTCATGTTTGAATGTTCGTTACAAATTTTTGAATGAATACATTATTCTATACAAAAAAATTACACATATCACTTGTTCTTGGAAGGCTGTATGAGTGTAATACAAAATACTTTTTTGTTATTCCATTTTAATTCAAACTAGCAAGGATAGGGTAGTTTGTAGATTAGTCGTCGACTGGCCTTCGACTGATAATCGACTCTTTACAAATCACTCGTTGACCTCTATTCCAGACATGTTTATTTATTAAATGTCTTCTCAGTATGTTTCGTTGATGATTAAGTTTTTGTTTTTCATTGAGTAAAAATAATAACCGATTTTTAGTTTTTGTTCTAAGTGTTGAGGTATGTGGGGAATTTGTAAGCATTTTGCTATTCAAAATGCAAGAGTGTAGAAGTATATCTTTAATTTTCTCATCTCTTCTTTCTCTCATTCAAACGAATTTTCTCATTTGTGCGATGTCTCTAGAACGTAATAATTAGAATAACATTAATATTTTATGTATTATTTCCATCTTACAAACACTCATATGTCTTGAGAAGAGACTTCAGCTTACGCACGACTGCCTCGTGAATAAAAACAGTTCTATAAAAATTAAAAGATCAACGTTACTTGAATTGCGAACAACGAAAACTTAGACTTGTATTGCTTTATTATTATTATTATTATTATTATTATTATTATTATTTTTATCATTATCATTATCATATAAGAAAGTTTCAGCCTCCCTTAACCACGACAAAGTTGTTCTAAGAGAGGAAGGAGGAAGGCGCCATTCAGTATGGGGTTGAGGGAACGCGGAATCTATGCACAAGGTGCACAGAAACAGGAAGCTAAGAAAGAAGTTCATGAAACGAGATAAAATTGAAGAAGAAAGTAGTAAGTGCTGAAAAACAGGACAGCAGTGAACCGAAAAAAGATGGTCCGTAACAAAACAAAAACCTATTCTATTTTAACAAAAAGGAAGAATACCTAACCTTTAGCTCGGGCGCTCACAAAGTCTCCCTGGGAGCGCTAATACCCATAGATACAACAGTTGTATCCCCCTGAGGGGAACTTGTATTGCTTTACTTTTTCAAACAATAATCAATTTGATTACTCGTTAGAATAAAAGTGTTTCTTATTACCACATGTAATTCTTTGCAAAGTATTTAGCAAAGTTTTATGCGGTATTTCGTTTAGGAAACTACAGCGTGTACTGTCAGGAAACTTGTTATTAGAAACTATCATAATGAAATGCGCTTTCTCTTAGCATTGTTTGAAATCTTTGTGCTTCTTGAAATAATTAGCATTGTCAACATCACGATATCTTCACGATAAAAAAGAAAACGACTAAGAATAAAATTTAGAAATACGGTTAATCTTAGGTATAATTCTTAGGTATATGATTCACGATTTATAAATTCCATTTTATGTTACTTCTTATTTTATAAATTTCCGAATGGTGATTAAATTCATTAGAATGTATTAAGAACTAAAAAGTAATTACACCGATTTCACTCGTGAATATCATTTCTCAATGTAAAATCTTGCATAGATATGAATAAATACTCATGTCCTCTCAGTAAGTAGCACTTCTCTTCTGAGAGAGATAGACTGCTGGGACTGTGGTAATGTGTTTGACTTGTGTCTGGTTTTGAAGATTGAAATAAAATATGCGTATAACAATGGCATGGTAAAAAATACACAATTGAACACAAATAAACGCAGCAATGCATTTATTCTGCAGTACAGTAAAGTCTTCACTTTCAATGTTGTGAATATTTCTGGAAAAGCATGAAATTGAATATAATATGTGAAATATAATAATTTCTAGCTTGATGCATTGTACGCCACAATGTCAGAGCATACGTTTCATTGCGATAGATCAATGATATTTGTATGGCTGTAAACAACGGATGGCCGTCCAAAAATACTACGACCTTAACCAACTTAGAAGTTTGCGCCCTCAAATTACAACTGGCCGGCTCAGCATATTACGTCCGAGCTCGACCGTTCGTGGTTAAGAGCGCGGAGATAGAGTTATAAGGGCGAACCGGCCGACTCGCCTTTAATTCATACTTGATCGACTGTCTCGTCTTTAATTCACCGGCGACACGTCCTTGATTTTCAATTGGGGGCCTGCAATGAACGCAACTTTGTGTGTAAACATATAAATTTTGGTAAATTTATGCAAACGCCGTCTGAGAGATGCACACATGGGTCTATAGTCGGTCCAGAAATTTAATGCAAACCATTCAAATTCAAACCATTCATTCAAAAACACTAATTTTTTAACCTTATGCCGAGCTAACAGTGAGCATGACCTTGGAATTCTAAAGTCCCTTTTCATATTCACTCATATATAGTCCACAAGGAGGTAATGCCTTCATAATTTGTATTCGATGTTATTCATTCAATCATTTCAAATTAGGTTAATTTCTTATTACACATTTTCTCGTTTTATAACCACATTCTTTCAAAATGTACCGACGAACTGCAAATTTAACAACGACGAACCATTGAATATAACAGGGAATAGAAATATAGAGTGTCGCAAAAAATTACAACAACGACAAATTATAGCGACACCAGGCAAAATGAATGACAGTGAAACTATATATCAAAACAAAGAAACAATGTGTAATGACAGAGTCGGTTTATTGTAACAACGTTCAAAAAGGATAACAATTACACAAAAAATAGTAACGTACGTGTATATTATTGTAACAAATTAACAATTTCTGAATTAACAAATTAACAATTTCAAATTAACAATTTCTGAAGTAAAATAAACAGTAAAGTAGCATTTAACGTAGTACACGATGCATATTCAGACTATGCATATAAAATTATCGATAATTACAATACATAAAGAATAAACATCATATGTATGTTTCACACGAGAACCGGCCACGTCAGAGTTGTTCTGGAAAATTCCAGTACTTCCCGGGCGGATATTACATCATCCAATGACCGGAAAGTAATGGAATATACATATGTAGTCCCATATGTATTATTGTCGGGTGGCATTGATGCTCCCGAAAGTGAAAATATCGAATGTCGAAATCCCGAATATCCAAATCCCAAAAATCAAAATCCCGAATGTTGTAATCAGGGTTGCCAACTGGCCTGTACAGTATGTATTTCACTGCCAAATATGGTCGGGAATTAGATATTCGAGATTTTGATTTCTGGAATTTTGACATTCGGGATTTCAAGGTGTACCCATTATTTTCAATTTTTTAACAAGGAATTAAAAAAAAAAGATTTCTCTCGTCAATAGGGTTTAAAAGATGTTACATCTTATGACTCTTCGTTACTATTTTTTGCATCTGTTACATTATTTTGAACCTGTGATACTGGCTATTTGAAGCATTGTTACAAGATTTGACTATTTGTTAAAGAAAATGATCGTCTGTTGCAACATTCTGAGAGTGTTATACAATTTGAAGCAACGTTACATTTATTTGTCTCTGTCACTACATTTTGCATCTGTTATCAATTTTGCAGCATCGTCACTAGATTTGTACTGGATGTTGTTATATTTGAGCCGCTGTTATTAGTTTTTATTCGCTGTTGTATGATTGTGCAAACTGTTGCTATATTGTTTTGACGTGTGGTTATAAAACGAGAAAAGGTGAAGCTGCATTTTTTTTTAAACAACGGTAACTAATTCATTTTCTGGCATAGTCATTCGACCCCGACAGAAATGCTCCGTAGGACAACATGCCGCCTGTCCTTGTGGATGTTATTTGCATTAACTTCACTTCCTATGTTTTTGTTGCTGTATAAACCAGTTCTTTAATATTTTTTGTCAATATTTACATTGATATTTTGGTGCTGGTGTAGTACGGAGCTACATGACTGTACCTACACCAGCACCATAACAACACCAGCACCATAACAACAAATACCATAACGTGATAATAACAAGAAGAAGGAAACGGAAGTTTATGGTATTTACATTTATGTAAATGTAAGAAGCGACATAGCATCAACAGCGGAAGTCAGCATGTTGTTGTTCAGTGGAATTGAGAAGTAGAGTGAAAATTTCTTCCTTCTGTTCCTGACTGATCATAAAAATGAATTAGTTATCCCTCTAGTGGTTTTTTGTTGTTTAGACGAATTTTGTGTGAATGTAACAGAATATGCTTATTTATTCGATGATAACAAATTTTTTACCCTCCCAAAGTTTAGAATTTCAGAACATTCGATATTACAGAAAAATATCAAATTATTATTTTAACTTCACAAGTAAGAGTACGGCAGCGCGACTGGGTTCGAGCATTTGCGTAAGGGGAGACAGCCATTAGATTCGTTTCGTATCAACTTATCAAATTCTACAGCTTCTCGCGGCGCCTGAGACTGTTGACATTCTGTACGGCACATACGGTTGTGTGATAATTATGTTACTCTGAATTGCACAGTATTCAGAAGAACATCTGCAAAGGTTGAGTTGCGTTATGTCATCTGAGATAATTGACTTCCAAGCAAACACCTGAGATCAGTTTTTGCAAGCACGCCGCCATTTTTACTAAGCAGCTTACTGCCTGAATATACAAAATTGCATCGTTTAGCCGCAGGTAATGAGACATTAGCTGATGGTGGTGGGGACATTGCTGTGAACACATCTGCAGACGTAGTAACTAGTGGCAAACAACACCTGCAGACGCAGTATCTAGTGGCAGACAACACCTGCAGACGCAGTAACTAGTGGCAGACAACACTTGCAGACGCAGTAACTAGTGGCAGACGACAACACTTGCAGACGCAGTAACTAGTGGCAGACAACACCTGCAGACGCAGTAACTAGTGGCAAACAACACCTGCAGACGCAGTAACTAGTGGCAGACGACAACACCTGCAGACGCAGTAACTAGTGGCAGACAACACCTGCAGACGCAGTAACTAGTGACAGACAACACTTGCAGACGCAGTAACTAGTGACAGACAACACCTGCAGACGCAGTAACTAGTGGCAGACAACAACACCTGCAGACGCAGTAACTAGTGGCAGACAACACCTGCAGACGCAGTAACTAGTGGCAGACAACACCTGCAGACTCAGTAACTAGTGGTAGACAACACCTGCAGACGCAGTAACTATTGGCAGACAACACCTGCAGACGCAGTAGGTAGTGGCAGACAAAACCTGCGGATGCAGTAACTAGTGGCAGACAACACCTGCAGACGCAGTAACTAGTGGCAGACAACACCTGCAGACGCAGTAAGTAGTGGCAGACAACACCTGCAGACGCAGTAAGTAGTGGCAGACAACACCTGCAGACGCAGTAACTAGTGGAAGACAAAACCTGCAGACGCAGTAACTAGTGGCAGACAATACCTACAGACGCAGTAACTAGTGACAGACAAAACCTGCAGACACAGTAACCAGTGGCAGACAATACCTACAGACGCAGTAACTAGTGGCAGACAAAACCTGCAGACGCAGTAACTAATGGCAGACAATACCCACAGACGCAGTAACTAGTGACAGACAACAACACCTGCAGACGCAGTAACTAGTGGCAGACAACAACACCTGCAGACGCAGTAACCAGTGGCAGACAACACCTGCAGACGCAGTAACCAGTGGCAGACAACAACACCTGCAGACGCAGTAACTAGTGGCAGACAACAACACCTGCAGACGCAGTAACTAGTGGCAGACAACCACCCCTGCAGACGCAGTAACTAGTGGCAGACAACACCTGCAGACGCAGTAACTAAGGGCAGACAACAACACCTGCAGACGCAGAAACTAGTGGCAGACAACACCTGCAGACGCAGTAACTAGTGGCAGACAACACCTGCAGACGCTGTAACTAGTGGCAGACAACACCTGCAGACGCAGTAACCAGTGGCAGACAACAACACCTGCAGACGCAGTAACTATTGGCAGACAACAACACCTGCAGACGCAGTAACTCGATTATTCAGAAATGTCAGACTTTGAGATGCGTATAAATTTGTTTACGTCGAATAAATAAGCATATTTTGTTACATTCACACAAAATTAGTTGAAATTTTGAAAAGCTCTTGCATAGGCAAACTATTTCATTTTCATGATCAGTCATCCGAATTGGATGGAAGGAATTTCTTACTTAGTTTTCAATTCCACGGAACAACATCATGCTGAGTTTCACTGTTGATACTATATCTCTTCTCACATCGACCTAAATGTGAATATCAACACATTACCGTTTTGTTTTTATTATTACGTTATTGTACTGTTGCTATGCTGCTGGTGTAGCTACATGTAGGCTCCGTACCTACATCAGCACCAAAATATCAATGTACATATTGATAAAAACGTTACAAAACGGATTTAGACAGTAAAAAAAACATAGGAAGTGAAAATAATGCAAATAGCATCAACAATGAGAGGTGGCATGTTGTCCTACGGAGCATTTCTCTCATTATCGAATGAATTGAAAAGAAAATGAATTAGTTACCGTGGCAGTTAAAAATCAACCAAAACACTTGGAAAACAAATTTGCCCTATTAGAAATGAATGAATTATATCTAAAAAAAGTATTAATGCGTTTTTTTATGATGGAATTTGAACTTTATTAAATGAATAATCTTTCACTTCTGTTATTCAATCTTATGATATTACAGTTGGAAAATTAGTCTGAGTGTCAACTGTTACAAAATTTCGACAATTCTATGGACTGTTTGTAATATAATATAAACTATTTATGAGAGTTAGGGTAGACTCGCATGAACGATGGATGCATTACCTGTAGAGCGTTGCCCAATGAGAGTAGTGGTCTCTGTTAGGCTTAATGAAACTATTAAAAAGATATTCGTTTGAGTTAGAGTAATTTGGGTCAAGAAACTTGACTTTCTGAACACAAATCTGTGGTCAGTTACTGTCAGCACGCCAAAATTTTCCTATCCAGCTTACTCTATGAATATACAAAATTGCATCGCTTAGCCGTAGGCAATGAGACACATTGGCTGATGGTGGTGGGGAAAATTGTTAGTTGACAATAAGAATAAATTGTTCTTTGACAATAATATTAATTAGTTATTTGTCAAAAATTTGAAAACTGAAATGGAAGCCAAAACTTAGACTTGGATTACACTTATTGAAACTGCATCCATTATTCTAACCATCATGATGATTTTGAGAGTAATTGGAACAACGTTACCTAGAACGGTGACAATAACTAATGACAGTACAATATACAGCAATGCATAAGATTGTACACCGAAGTAACGATAGTGGCGACAGCAAAAAACACTCAATACATCGATGGGGCTCACAACGGGCACACAAGTCAACGTGAAACCATTTCCACTCCTTAAAACATGTACGGAGATAATATCACGTTTTTTTTCAAATATTATAGTTCTGATAAAAAATTAATTTGAATACATCAACGTGATTGTATTAGAAAGTGTTTTAAACAAATATAAAGACGAATTTTGGCCATCGATTCTATTATTAAGGACATTTTATGATTTCAAAGTTCAGTTTTCCATGGTTTATTTCAATTGATATGAATATATCGTATTAAATTTACGAACTTTAATGTTTGAGAACGTATTGCGTCATGAGGCGCCACCAGTAGCGCATATGACAAAAATTCATGTGATAAATTATATTTTGGAGCCGTCAGAGGCCACATTCATAACTGAATCAATGCCCTAGAACTGCGTGAACGTCCAAGTGTTGGCGTCTCTCAGAGCATCCCTGCGGTGGGGGAGCTGTGGGCGAGCTTTGGTTGTGTTGGATTGTTTTGTGGATGTGAACTTCTGCTGGCGTGTTGGTTTGTACTACTGTAGACATGTTGATTTGTGCTACTGTAGACATGTTGATTTGTGCTACTGTAGACATGTTGATTTGTGCTACTGTAGACATGTTGATTTGTGCTACTGTAGACATGTTGATTTGAGCTATTGTAGACATGTTGATTTGTGCTACTGTAATGTTGATTTGTGCTACTATAGACATGTTGATTTGTGCTACTGTAGACATGTTGATTTGTGCAACAGTAGACATGTTGATTTGTGCTACAGTAGACATGTTGATTTGTGCTACTGTAGACATGTTGATTTGTGCTACAGTAGACATGTTGATTTGTGCTACTGTAGACATGTTGATTTGTGCTACAGTAGACATGTTGATTTGTGCTACAGTAGACATGTTGATTTGTGCTACTGTAGACATGTTGATTTGTGCTACTGTAGACATGTTGGTTTGTGCTACTGTAGACATGTTGATTTGTGCTACTGTAGACATGTTGATTTGTGCTACAGTAGACATGTTGATTTGTGCTACAGTAGACATGTTGATTTGTGCTACTATAGACATGTTGATTTGTGCTACTGTAGACATGTTGATTTGTGCTACTGTAGACATGTTGATTTGGGCTACTGTTGACATGTTGATTTGTGCTATAGTAGACATGTTGATTTGTGCTACTGTAGACATGTTGATTTGTGCTACTGTAGACATGTTGATTTGTGCTACTGTAGACATGTTGATTTGTGCTACTGTAGACATGTTGATTTGTGCTACAGTAGACATGTTGATTTGTGCTACAGTAGACATGTTGATTTGTGCTACTGTAGACATGTTGATTTGTGCTACTGTAGACATGTTGATTTGTGCTACAGTAGACATGTTGATTTGTGCTACAGTAGACATGTTGATTTGTGCTACAGTAGACATGTTGATTTGCGCTACTGTAGACATGTTGATTTGTGCTACAGTAGACATGTTGATTTGTGCTACAGTAGACATGTTGATTTGTGCTACAGTAGAGATGTTGATTTGTGCTACTGTAGGCATGTTGATTTGTGCTACAGTAGACATGTTGATTTGTGCTACAGTAGACATGTTGATTTGTGCTACTGTAGACATGTTGATTTGTGCTACTGTAGACATGTTGATTTGTGCTACAGTAGACATGTTGATTTGTGCTACAGTAGACATGTTGATTTGGGCTACAGTAGACATGTTGATTTGTGCTACTGGAGACATGTTGATTTGTGCTACAGTAGACATGTTGATTTGTGCTACAGTAGACATGTTGATTTGTGCTACAGTAGACATGTTGATTTGTGCTACTGTTGACATGTTGATTTGTGCTACAGTAGACATGTTGATTTGTGCTACTGTAGACATGTTGATTTGTGCTACAGTAGACATGTTGATTTGTGCTACAGTAGACATGTTGATTTGTGCTACAGTAGACATGTTGATTTGTGCTACTGTAGACATGTTGATTTGTGCTACAGTAGACATGTTGATTTGTGCTACTGTAGACATGTTGATTTGTGCTACAGTAGACATGTTGATTTGTGCTACAGTAGACATGTTGATTTGTGCTACTGTAGACATGTTGATTTGCGCTACTGTAGACATGTTGATTTGTGCTACAGTAGACATGATGGTGTATCCTACAATATACAAGCCGATTTACACTACAATAGACGCGCTTCTACCAACCCTCCCCAGCTCCTCCAAGAGCTCTCTGCGCGACAAATGCGTTCAATAAACATAAAAGCTTCATATAACCGCAGGCAATACGAACAATACGCTGAATACAATTGGAATAATAAGAAACTAATGATAGTTCTCAGCTCTTCATTACAATCTACGGTTACAAAAGACATTCTGCAAACACGGCGTGTGCATAGTACTCGACACACAGGCTTTATTTATGTGGGCATTTGCTTTGTTTGAGATCGTGCCTGGTCTGCCTTTACCGCTTCCTTATTGGCGATGACCCGCGGATGTAGGAGCGATGTGTTCATATGCAGCGTAGATATCTGGATAATGCGTTTGTTTCGTGCCGCTCGGAACACGAATCTACTTGTTCATCAGAACTTTGATTCATCAGAGCATTGACTGTCATTTTAAATGTATAAAGAGCAAGATTATTTTTTAGGTTTATTAGTATTTTTCTTATATTCATTTTCAATTCGTATATAAATGAATAGGTGTGTGTAAGTGTGTGCATGAGTGTGTATGTGCGCGCACTCTAACATGAATGTCTATGTATCAGTGTACACATGCACACGTTCGCACATATATGTACGCAAATGTACATATATATGTTTCTATTTCTATTTTTTGCGTAAAAAGCAAAACCTCAAGACACATTACATTTTACCTAAAGCTCTGCGATCAGTTAATACTGAACCAAATTTCAGAAATAAACAAATTGATTGCGCTTGCTTAATGATTCATAGATCGATCTATCACGACCCCGAAGGGCATTTCTGTGAACAGAAGAAATTAAAAGTATAAACAGACAAATGAAATAAAGCGCTCGTGCAAACATTATCTCTATATTTGTATGCCGAACAAGCCATGCATTTCATTTTTGAGTGTGTGTTTGTTTACGCATTTCCAGATGTGCGTGCTGTGTTGCGCGATGTTCTTTACAAATTACTTCATGACTAACCTTTTCTCAATACTTGATTGTCCTTTACGTTGGTGTTTCAATCTGCTCCGGTATAGCGTTTTTTTTTGTCATTTTCTTACTTAGATAATTTCAATTCATAACTTGGGAGTTCCCAAGAATTCTATAGTAGTATTCGAATTATTTATAAGTTGTTAGCCATCTCATGGAATATAAAATATCCAAGAGATGATATTTTTTTCATTTCTTATTCAACCACCCCTTGACAGAGTTAAACTATTAGCACGCCACGTGTGGTTTGTCTATTAGTACGCCTCGTATGTTTTGTCTAATTATAAGCCTCGTGTGGTCTATCTATTTGTACATCTCTGATAGTTCGTCTATTAGTACACCTCGTTTGGTTTGTTTATTATCATGCCTCGTATAGCTAATCTATTTGTACACCTCGGATAGTTTGTCAATTAGTACTCCTCGTATGGAACTTTTGTTTTAGGACGTCTTATATTAAGAAATTTTTAAAAGCCAATATGTTGGCATGTATCTCATGTGGCAACTTGGAAAATAAACTTTTTCTTTCTTCTTTCTTTCTTTCTTGTTTTAACGAATCTATCAATGCATCTCTTCCTAAAATTAAATTTGCTTAAGAAATAGAGCAACCTCGTCCTATATAAAATTTAGAATTCAAGTTGAACCAAATGGGCAAATTTTATTATTAGATGTACTCGTGAAAACGTTCACCTCAAGGCTCATCACCTCTGTATTCAGGAAACCAACGTTTACTGGTCTTGGTACGAACTGTTACTTGTATTTACGAGGGACATGTAAAGTCTTGCATTAAAACTCGATTTCATCGTGCAAATTTTATGTTTAGGAATTTTGAATATTCTACCGTGAAAAAGAATTTATGAGAAAATTAGACATCCGAATAAGTATCTAAAAGTTATCATTGAAAATTCTGTGCAAAAATTTCTTGATGAGAAATACTCTCCTTCTAGTGTCATCTTAAGCAAGCAAAGCAGAAAATGTACCTGGAACTATCATTTGTTTTGACTCAGTACCAAAATGAAAAGTCGTCTCCCAGTAGAAATTTTTTCTTCAGTTGACATGAGATTGTTTGAAAGAAATAGTTCTAAAACATGTTCATTTTTCAGGAGGAAAGAAAGATTGGATAAGTGGATGTATCTATTTCTATGCGTGACTGCTGCATGCAGACTTGTGTTGGTATTACCAAACTTCAACAATACATTAGACACAGCCAACATTCACGAATTTCCCTTAGAACTGGTCACATGCTTTCCTCTTCTTCTCATTCAGCGATTCGAAATCACTGTCAGCAATTCAATGTTCCGTTAAAAATAAAAATATAATTCCACCCGGTGCATGTAGTATCGTCGCTGTTTCATAAACCTGTTCTAATAAGCCATTAATTTACCTGTTCTAATAAGCCAGTTATTTAGGACGCCGTGCAAAGTCCAATAATGATATTCAATACATCGACCGCGTGTGTTGCAGGGACGGCGTTGAACTCAATTATTTCAGTTGATCAGGTCGGTCCAACATTTTCTATGATTATAGAAAGTAATTTTTATGGTAACTAATTAATTATTACATTGCATCGGCAGTGTTGGAATTAATTGCTCAATTCTGTGACAGAAAATGGAGACGTATACAATATAATTTTAGGTAATACGAATGTGCTTTCCAATGAAATATTTTTCACCGGAACACACAACCGTCAAAATAGACGGGATTCAACACATTTTTCTTAAATCAAGTTTTCAGATG
Organism: Morinoia aosen; assembly: GCA_030386875.1. NCBI lineage: Eukaryota > Metazoa > Arthropoda > Malacostraca > Amphipoda > Talitridae > Morinoia > Morinoia aosen. The sequence goes on along the minus strand of CM059579.1, from coordinate 92,560,897 downwards.
TGGGTTAAATCACATGTATGTAAAAGAGACGGTCGTTAAGCATCCTTTAAGAACGTGAAAAATAGACGAAACAACCAGGCGTCTGCAGGTGTTGTCTGCCACTATTTACTGCGTCTGCAGGTGTTGTCTGCCATTAGTTACTGCGTCTGCAGGTGTTGTCTTCTGCCACTAGTTACTGCGCCTGCAGGTGTTGTCTGCCACTAGTTACTGCGTCTGCAAGTGTTGTCTGCCACTATTTACTGCGTCTGCAGGTGTTGTCTGCCACTAGTTACTGCGTCTGCAGGTGTTGTCGTCTGCCACTAGTTACTGCGTCTGCAGGTGTTGTCTGCCACTAGATACTGCGTCTGCAGGTGTTGTCCGCCACTAGTTACTGCGTCTGCAGATGTGTTCACAGCAATGTCCCCACCACCATCAGCTAATGTCTCATTACCTGCGGCTAAATGATGCAATTTTGTATATTCAGGCAGTAAGCTGCTTAGTAAAAATGGCGGCGTGCTTGCAAAAACTGATCTCAGGTGTTTGCTTGGAAGTCAATTATCTCAGATGACATAACGCAACTCAACCTTTGCAGATGTTCTTCTGAATACTGTGCAATTCAGAGTAACATAATTATCACACAACCGTATGTGCCGTACAGAATGTCAACAGTCTCAGGCGCCGCGAGAAGCTGTAGAATTTGATAAGTTGATACGAAACGAATCTAATGGCTGTCTCCCCTTACGCAAATGCTCGAGCCCAGTCGCGCTGCCGTACTCTTACTTGTGAAGTTAAAATAATAATTTGAAATTTTTCTGTAATATCGAATGTTCTGAAATTCTAAACTTTGGGAGGGTAAAAAATTTGTTATCATCGAATAAATAAGCATATTCTGTTACATTCACACAAAATTCGTCTAAACAACAAAAAACTAAACGAGGGATAACTAATTCATTTTTATGATCAGTCAAGAACAAAAGGAAGAAATTTTCACTCTACTTCTCAATTCCACTGAACAACAACATGCTGACTTCCGCTGTTGATGCTATGTCGCTTCTTACATTTACATAAATGTAAATACCATAAACTTCCGTTTCCTTCTTCTTGTTATTATCACGTTATGGTATTTGTTGTTATGGTGCTGGTGTAGTTATGGTGCTGGTGTAGGTACAGGCATGTAGCTCCGTACTATACCAGCACCAAAATATCAATGTAAATATTGACAAAAAATATTAAAGAACTGATTTATGCAGCAACAGAAACATAGGAAGTGAAGTTAATGCAAATAACATCCACAATGACAGGCGGCATGTTGTCCTACGGAGCATTTCTGTTGGGGTCGAATGACTATGCCAGAAAATGAATTAGTTACCGTTGTTTAAAAAAAATGCAGCTAATAAGAAATTAACCCAATTTGAAATAATTGAATGAATAACATCGAATACAAATTATGAAGGCATTACCTCCTTGTGGACTATATATGAGTGAATATGAAAAGGGACTCTAGAATTCTAAGGTCATGCTCACTGTTAGCTCGGCATAAGGTTAAAAAATTAGTATTTTTGAATGAATGGTTTGAATTTGAATGGTTTGCATTAAATTTCTGGACCGACTATAGACCCATGTGTGGATCTCTCAGACGGCGTTTGCATAAATTTACCAAAAGTTATATGTTTACACACAAAGTTGCGTTCATTGCAGGCATTCATGTTACATTACGGTACAAATGTGGTGATAGTCTCCTTTGGTTGGTGGAAATATTATCGGAGTGGTCAACTTCCACTGAGGGAATATCGATAGTTCACGTCTCATCTATTACTACGTAATGAAACGGCTAGTGACTGCAGGTGTGTCGCCTTACACTATTAAATAAATTATTAAATATATATTCAATTTTTTGTGCGTCATTTGTCCTGTGTAGTTACGATGAAAATCTCAGTGAACTCATTACATTGCTAGGTCTGTCTCTTTTTCACACTCTTGAAGGATGCTTATATATTGTAGGCTTTCACCAATTAACAAAATAATTTTTAGTTGTGAAAACAATTCTTTAATTTGTTCAATAACCAGCGGGCGGATGGAATTTTGTGTTATGTTTCAGTGTCCTTTTACGGGCGGAAAATATTTGAAATTTTTCCTCTGCCAGAATTGTGTCCAGATCAGAGATGACTGCGTCTTTATCAAAACCCATCACAGCTAGACTGCGTCAGTCTCGGGTCGTCACAAGCTGTGTCTTCATTGGATGCGAAGGACTACGAATAGAAGCAATTAAATTGCCCAAAATCATAATGATATGAACTTTGCCCTAAGGTGTGTATCCCATTCGGTGCCCACTCAGTTTTTGAATTTTAAATTCGGATAGTGTGTTAAGTGAAAGAAATTATTTGCTCACACAAATGATGATTTGCCAAAAAAAGTTGTTACTATCCTTATAGTCAGGATCAATAATATAGAAAACTTACAGTCCATATTATGGCGTAATCAGTTTCCGCACTGCGACTGACTGTGATGTCGGTGGCAGCTGTTAATCTGTTCTACTCAATAAATTTTTGAAGTTTCTCTACACTACGGTATGCAATGTTTTAATGCTGTCTGTAAAATTGCTTAATACGCTGGCTTTATTAAGAGCTGATTTTGTTTTGTGGAAATATAGAGATAATTTTAAATTTGAAAGTCAAGAGTTGATACACCATAAGCCTCAAATACTACTCGTAGTTCAATAATCCTGTATAGCCATTTTTCTTGATCCACGGGTGAGTCAGAAGGGTATGGTGGGAGTAAGTTAAATCTATGTTTTAGGTCCCGTAGATTTCCCCTAGGTGTGTCATGACTGCCCTAAGTGTGTCATGTAACACACTTAAGTGTGTCATGTCGCCTCCATGACACACAATTGTGTGCCGGTTTTGCAACAAACGTATGACACGCTTAAGTGTGTCAAAATGACCCTATATTTTTTCTCAGTGTACAGTTCTAAATCTAAATAAACCCTAATCATAATGTGATTTTTACAAACCCTATTCATAAGGATGATAAACCCTAATCACATCTTTGATCTACTAATCGTTATATGAAGCAGTTTTGGTATTTAAACAAATGTTATTACTCTTCAGCAATACCAGTCTCTCGAACATGGAATCTTGTGCAACCATGTCCCCCTTGTGTGTCACCCTTTGAACTGTTTACTTATGAGTGGGCAGAAATGCTGTGCTGGTGTGCAAATGAACACTTCACTCAGTGGTGCACATGGTACGTAGTCAACGCGTTGAACAAAAAGAAAAGCTACAACAGACCACTCTCCTACAACAACGCAGGTGTCCAAAATGAGGAAAGAGGAAGGAATCACTCACACACAACACAGCTTGAAGAAGACTGCAACTTTCACATTGCCGCGGGTTAAACTGTCGTTTAGTATTCACATCAAATTACAGTCAGTTGTGGTGAGAAATTTTGAGAGTAGCCAACATTAATCGGATCTTACCTTTATTCAGCTCTGACTGGGAATTCATTAGATTTTAGGAGTTTAACTACCACACGATTTATTTGGGAAAATATAAGGAAAACCTAAAAATACCATGAATGAAATAGGTTTTAAATTTGATTTTATATATAGTGTGCAAGTTTCATATAAATCGGATCAAATTTGAAATAAACCAACTTAACCTAACCTAAACTAACTTAAATTAACCTAGACAACCGATAAACATACCTTAGCAAGGAAGATAGACTCTCGGAAGAAGTTAAATAAATGCTTGAAAACGTTGTAAACGGGGCACTTCCTTTGTCCAGAGATGCAAGTCAAATTGTAATCCTGCAAATACGCTGATAGCGACACTTCACTATTCAATAAATGATCAAGATATTATAATGTACTGAAGATTTTTCTGAAATGAAGAAAATCAGAAAATTATAAATAATAAAATGTGTTCCAAACCTAATTTTACGTATACTTAGCTAGTGTCATCAAAACTGCACTATAATCAAAGAGATAACGCATGTTGTATTTGAACTCCACAAATGCCAATTCATTAAAATTGAGTTCGACGACTGGTCGGACAGCGCCACCCAGAAAATTCCCTCCGTGTACACCGGCGGCTCACGTCACAGTTAAAGTGTCAACACTTTCGTTGCAGGCGGATAAACTGAAGGTCAATGTTCAAATCTAACCAAAGTCAGTTTCAGCGCACAATATTTAAACACACCAACATTACACGGAATGTGCCTTCGTTTTTACACCTTTTCACTCAGTGAGTTTAAAAGAAATGAAACGCTTTGGTAACCTATATACGCGGTCGTACGAGAAAAGTAATTAGGACATTTGTCGAGAACAACACTCTAATTCATTTTCCAGCTTTTGTCGCTTCTATGATGGTAAGGACATTGAACAAAACAACTCTTATCTATGCATTTTCCGTCGCAAGTGAGTATTTAACAAGTTATAGCGGTAAATTAAATTTTGTCTCTCATCGCAGTTCCGATGTTTCTAACGTCAAATTTCAAAATTTGTTCAATCTTCAGGTTGTCTCAAATAAATAAATTCACACTTTGTATGACAACAAAAAAAAATACTTATGAACATAGAGTGAAATGAAATAGTTTCAAATACAGAAGATACATGCAAAATCATGTACGCAAATGCACTAAGTGATGACCACATTGTCCAGACAACGCTGATAACGCGCACCAAGGGATTCGCGCACGCGCGTTGGTGGCGGTTGTGCGAATTCAGTTCTGAATCGTCTTTGCACTTCAGTTGCGTTTTCGGTCTTGCAATAACATTTGAGGACAAACTTTCTCCTTTCCAAGCTTAGCTGATTTCCTGCCATACTGTAATGAATTAAATACACCTGCAATTCATAAAAGGCAGCATGTTAGCGACAGGTAAAGTGTAAGTGCATTTATTTTAGACACCCTGTATTTTATGTTGAAACTTGCATAATCTTGTTCGAAAGAATGCTCACTTAGTTGTCACCGTCCACACTTTGCTTTAGTTATAAGGAAAGACCTAATTCTATTCTCTTGGTAGAGTTCACAAAGAAACAAAAGCACAAAATAATAATTCCATTCCTGTTTGCTGTCCTGTACGCAGGCAAAACAGCTGCGGAATTTCTATTGGTACCGAGTTTTACTTCTCACCGCGTTGATTTCGTCCACTTCATAAATACAAACTCTGGGGTTATGCGCCCCGCACACGAACCTAGTTCCTTGTTACGCCATTTTAATTAACAGGTTTTCTTGACACTAGTCACATTGGGTGATTCCGGTTCGGCTTCATAATACTATCGTGCCACATTTGTCGCGTTCATTGTGAACGCCGTTTAAAAGGGTTTCATTTAATTCAATATACGTATTAGCGACGAACCGGTAAATTTTCATTAACACCACATCATCTTTACTGCATATTTGCATAATTTTTTTTTCAATGCTAACTAAATCTGCACAATTTGTCACCTTGTATTCCTAAATGATGGTTAGTTTCAGCCTCCCTTACCGCATCAAAGATGTTCAAAGAGAAGAAAGGTGAAGGCACGAGTAAGATTGGAGTTAAAGGAACGTGTAATCTATGCATAAGGTGTATTCCGACACAGGATCCCGTGCGCACAGAAACAGTAAGTTGAGAAGGAAGTTTACGAAACATGATAGAAGTTGAAGAAAAAGTATGAGGTGTTGGAAACTAAGACAGCAGAGAAGCGAAAAAAGGTGGAAACTAAAAAAATTGTATATCAACAAAAGAAAACACCTACCTAACTCTCAGCTCGGGACCACACATATTACTCCAGTGAGTGCTAATTTTGAAGTGCTACTGAAGATTAACAATCTGGGAGTGTGGTTCCGAGCTTAGAGTTGGGTAGATGTTTTTTATTGAAAAAAAATTTTGTTTGGTGATGGACCTTTTTTCACCTCACTGCTGTCCTGGTTTCCAGCACCTCTGACTTATTTCTTCACCTTTTATCTTGTTTCCGTAAATTACTTCTCAACTTACTGTTTCTGTGCGCACGGGATCCTGTGCGGGAATGCATCTTGTGCATAGATTCCACGTTCCTCTAACTCCTATCTTAATGGTGCCTTCATCTTTTTTCTCATTGAATAACTTTGCTGTGGTATGGAGGCTGAAACTACCAATTATTTGCGAATGTTGAGTAGAATATTTGTAGTTAAGTCACCCTTGAAGGTTCAATTTTTTGCAAGTAAATAGTAAATATGAGTTGGTTTAAATAAAACGTAAATCTGAATTACGAACGCAAAAGTAATAAAGAAATATTAATTTTTGAGAAGCGATCCTAATGGACGCTTACAAAGCGAAATACTTTCAGATTACGTAATTACAGTGAAGCCAAACGATTCGAACTATCAAGAAGAAGAGCTGTAATAAAATGGTTCACTTACGATCTAAGTGTGTGCGTGGGGTTCATCACCTCTGAGCAGGGCTGGTCGTAGATACTCCAAAATTCATCCAGACACTCGAGCAAAATGTATCTACTTACTAGATACACGGCCATATGTATTTAGATACTAGATACTTTTCCTTTATTTCTCTGTGCCTCACTACTTCATCTTACAATATACATCAAAAACAAGTATAACACTAACATAAAAACGCAAGAGGAATTTATCTAATGAAACATGTACAAAATATTTCTATTACATTCGATATACATCTCCAGCTATACTATAAATAATTACCCCACTATACACGAAAACTAGGTTGGAAAAGCTAACTGCTGAGCATAACATAAAATTGGCAGCTTATTAATAATACATTATATAAAATAAATATGAATGATAAATGTATAATATTCAACTGTCCGGACACTTGGGTGGTCGAACGCTGAGCATTCAACTCTTTATATCGTGTAAAGATCTGATGTTGGAGCGATCTGATCTGCCAAAACATTTACTGAATGAAGTAATCGTATTTAATTCAGTAAATGTTCTAGCCGATCAGATACTTGTGTATAGTTGTTAGGGTTCGTTCCATGTTTACACTCCTGGAGTCACAAACTCAAGCGTACTCTGGAATTATGCACCCTACACAAACACTATCGGTTCCCAGATGTATAAAACATCCTATTAAAAATATAAATTTCCTTGAAGTAATTTAAGTAAATAAGACTTGGGTGTCTGATTGCGTTCTGTCGATAGCATACTTGTCGCAACCTATAATAGCGAGACCAACGTGTAGTCGGCTCGCACTGTTCAATGGTCGTCAGACACCTCGCTAACCCAACCGTGCTCACACGTCTCAGCTCTTTTATACAATTCAGCCTGTCATCGCCACCATGACGTACAACCTCATCCGTGGAACCATGAAGTGCCAACCAGGCATGTGTTGCTAGTTTCCCTAAGTGCCTCGCCGGCTGGGGGGAGCGTTCGCTGGAGGGCGCTGGAGCCGGTCGTCGGCGTCTTGCAATGTCTTCGGGAAGCTCTTCTCCGGCACCTGGGACGTCGACGCTCCGCTGCTCTACATGCGAGCCCAAGGGATGTATCGGACGCGGTGAGTGTGCTGTCGGTAGGGGCGCTTTCGTCAGACACCCTTGTCCGTAGATCCAAGGAATTCTTCCTTGATAAACATCCCGTTTCTCGGTCCTAGTACCAAAAATTAACGCAGCCTAACTGATTTTCTTGTACATGAGCTTGCTCGTTATTAAACTTGTACTTGAGCTTGCTCGTTATTAAACTTGTACTTGAGCTTGCTCGTTATTATACTTGTACTTGAGCTTACTCGTTATTAAACTTGTACTTGAGCTTGCTCGTTATTAAACTTGTACTTGAGCTTGCTCGTTATTAAACTTGTACTTGAGCTTGCTCGTTATTAAACTTGTACTTGAGCTTGCTCGTTATTAAACTTCAACTTAAACTTGAGCTTGCTCGTTAATTAAACTTAAACCTAAACTTGAGCTTGCTCGGTAATTAAAACTGAAACTTGAGCTTGCTCGGTAAACTCTAACCTAAAAACTTAAAATTGAATTCTTTCTTACGCTCTCGTAATCTTCAGATGGCTGCTATTGTGGAGGCCGTATGTGGGCTGCCGCCGGAAGCGCTGCGCCCGGCGTGTTGGGTCTCAGCAAGCTAAATCCGCCGGCTCTTCTACGAACCCTAAATCTCCTAGCTTATAGCCAATCAGCAAACGTCACTTAACTTCTTTGCTGTATGTGTTTATGTATTATCACCCGTAACAAATTACCTTCATTTTTATACGGGTTAAGGAATGAATTGAATAAATTAAAATGTTATAATTTTTCCCCCACTCGGTTTTTTCAATACCAGACGCAACATTTGACTAGACTTCATTCAAAATTGGTTCCGTGAGGCAATAGTGTAATGAGTTACGTTCCATATTGTGGCATATTGGGCCCCGTAGTAGGGCGCCCCACAAAAATAAATTAGATATTTTAGCCGATATTTCATCGACTAACATCGGTTTCATTGTGACCAACGCATTCTTACTATACTTTTTTAAGTAATCACATCTTTCTAGTGTAACTATAACAGCACAATTCTTGCTACGATGTATGCAATGGACCATAGTTATGTAGACGGGTAGTGACTGACCGTCAACGACGGTACGACCAAGCGTTGACATTGTCAAAAAGTTTCAACGTTTTTGAAAATCTTACGACTGATTTCAAAATCTTACGACTAATGTCAAATCTTACGACTGATGTGAACTCTTACGACTGATGTCTAATCTTACGACTGATTTCAAAATCTTACAACTGATGTCAAATCTTAGAGTTCACATCGATACAAAGTTACAAACGCACAAAATAATAATTCCATTCCTGACTGCTGTCCTGTACGCAGGTAAAACAGCTGCTCAATTTCTATTGGTACCGAGTTTTACTTCTCATCGCGTTGATTTCAAATCGTCCACTTCATTAATACAAACTCTGGGGTAATGCGCCCTGAACACACACCTTGGTCCTGAATGTGCTATTTTATTTTACTGGTCTTCTTGACCCTAGTGACGTTGGGTGAGTCAGGACCACCGAACAACAATTCTGGAGTTCATCATGAACCCCGTTCAAAACTACGTCAATTAACAGTAGCGTCAGAGATAGTAAATATTGTGATAAATTTTCATTGGGACCACCTAACTTTTACTACATATTTGCCTGATATTATTTTTCAAGGGTAACTAAAACTGCACAATTTTCCGTCTTGTATTCCTAAATGATTGTTAGTTTCAGACTCCCTCACCGCACCAAAGATGTTCAAAGATACAAAAGATGAAGGCACCATTAAAATTTCAGTTGAAGGAACGTGGAATCTATGCATAAGGTGTATTCCCGCACAGGATCCCGTGCGCAAAGAAGCAGTAAGTTTATAATGAAGGTTAGGAAACAAGATAAAATTTTAAAAAGAAAGTCAGAGGTGCTGGAATCCAAGATAGCAGTGAATCAAAAAATCTCCATATACTAGCAAAATGAAATTGAAAATGAAATGGTGACAAAATATTGTAATAATATATCACTCAAAGTTTCCATAGGCGCTGAAACTTTTTGACAATTTCAATGCTAGGTCGTACCGTCGTTGTCGGTCTGTCATTACCCGTCGTTGACGGTCAGTCATTACCCGTCGTTGACGGCCAGTCATAACCCGTCGTTGACGGTCAGTCATTACCCGTCGTTGACGGTCAACCATTATCCGTCGTTGACGGTCTGTCATCGTCGTTGACGGTCAGTCATTACCGTCATTGACGGTCAGTAATAACCCGTCGTTGACCGTCAGTCATTAACCGTCCTAGTACGGTTATCATTCTCCATGATGAACTGTTAACGGTTTCCTCAGGGGCACTACTAGAATTAGCACTCCCAGGGGTAATATGTGTGGTCCCGGGCTGAGAGTTAGGTAGGTGTTCATTGTTGAGAAAATTTTTTTTTTTAGTTATGGACCTTTTTTTCACTTCAACGTTGTCCTGGTTTCCACCACCTCTTACTTCCTTCCTCAACTTTTATCTTGTTTCATTAACTTCCTTCTCAACTTACAGTTTCTATGTGCACAGGATTTTGTGCCGGAACACACCTTATGCATAGATTCCGTGTTCCCCTAAGACCAAACTTAATTGTGCCTTCATCCTTCCTCTCTTTGAATATATATTTTTTTGGTAAGGAAGGCTGAAATCAACTTATATGAATTCGAAATCAAAATACAAAAAATACATTGTTATAGTTACCCTTAAAGTGAGTATGAAATTGAAAGTAGCAGTAAAGTTGTGTTGGTCACAATAAAAGTCTACCTGGGATGTCAAGAGTTCGTTCAAGTACCTAGTGATATTTTTGTCAGGCCTCCGGTTGGGAAGCCTATCATATGGTTATCTCATGGTGATCCTTCATGTCATATTATTCTTTTATAAAATTGAGACACTTGATGGATCTCGCAACCAAAGGTATACATGTGATGAATTTGTAAGCTTGACTCTAGGAATGACCGGACCAAACTTCTAGCGTCAGTCATCGTTCGATTTTGCGATCAACACGTTCCCGGTGATTTCTCCCTCATGGGAAAAGGGAGAACTCGGCCACATTTCCCCACTTTCGCAGGTGTGGGAAATGGGTACCGGCTTGACCGGGGGGTAACCGTCCTGGTGTTGGTTATAAGGCCCTTAGAAATCCAATGTACTAGATGATATGTATCATGCTTGGTTGGAATAAAGCATCCTTTTTGGACTACATATGTGAGGTTGCTACGGTTGGTTCGGTTAGGGTGTAAGTAGCAGAATTTAATACTCGCATGTGCTGCTCAACTCCATTCTTATCCTTTCTAAAGAGTGTGAGAAATGTACGATAATATTTTACCTTGTAGGCTAAAATCAATTTAGAAAGAGTTAGTGATATAATTGAAATGCTTCTCATTTGTGCCGGTGAGCAAAGGAGCAACTTAATAGGTGGTACACATATTTCCCCATACATAGTTAACATGTTCCACGCGTATTGGCCATATGTACTCGTCCAATTCCTAAGTACAAACGTACTCTCGGGTTATGCGTCCTGAACACACACTTAGATCTTAAATACACCATGTTTTGATGCTCTTTCTGAGAGTTCAATTCGTTAAATCTACTTTCTAACTATATGCTTGGCCCTACAATTTTCAACCAGTATCAGGCATCGATTACGTACGTCTATCAAAATTTTATTAACACAATTAGTAAATTCTAACATAACCGTTCGGTGGCTCTTTTGCATTAATCGCCCCTAGATATACTGCATACTGGCAGAAAAATTAAATCTCAAGGGTAACTGAAATAGCATATAATTTTCGTTCGAAATTTTTTCCATGATTGTTAGTTTCAGCCTCCCTTACCACAGCAAAGATGTTCAAAGAGATGGAAGATGAATGCACCATTAAGATAATAGTTAGAGGAACGTGGAATCTATGCATAAGGTGTATTCCCGCACAGGATCCCGTGCGCACAGAAACAATAAGTTGAGAAAGAAGTTTATGAAACGAGATATAACATGAAGAAGAAAATTAGAGATGCTGGAAACCATGACAGCAGTGAAGCGAAAAAAGGTAGATTAACAAACGAAAAATTGTATTTTGACAAAAAAAACACCAACATCGCTCTCAGCTCGAGACCTTCACAAAGCTGCTGACCGACCTGCAGTCACAAACTCAATATACACAAGTAATTAAAGGCACGACACAGTTTAATGTTTCCTATTCGCAACATTGATCACTTCAATAGATTGTAAATTTGAGCTGAATATTAACACGGCCACACGCGCACCATTCGGTAAATTGCTCATTCCCGCACCGGTATAAATGAATGGCTTTTCATTTGTTTCGCAACCTTCATACAAATAACTGAAATCATACCATGAAATATGTATCGTGATATTGTATTATTCATGTATCTTGGGATAATATATGAATATATTGGAGCAGTGAAATAGATTTCCCAATTCTGCTGCATCAACCTAGCCTAACAACCGTTAACAACCGCGGTGAAAGTGTTGAACTTACCCGCAGAATTGAAGATTTCCTTGGCAGCAACACAACACACGAGGTGTGGCAGCAATGGCTAGTTGCCACTAAAGTCTGCAGAGGCAGCAACACAACACACGAGGTGTGGCAGCAATAGCTAGTTGCCACTAAATTCTGCAGAGGCAGCAACACAACACACGAGGTGTGGCAGCAATAGCTAGTTGCCACTAAAGTCTGCAGAGGCAGCAACGCAACACGCGAGGTGTGTCAGCAATAGCTAGTTGCCACTAAAGTCTGCAGAGGCAGCAACACAACACACGAGGTGTGGCAGCAATAGCTAGTTGCCACTAAAGTCTGCAGAGGTAGCAACACAACACGCGAGGTGTGGCAGCAATAGCTTGTTGCCACTAAAGTCTGCAGAGGCAGCAACACAACACGCGAGGTGTGGCAGCAATAGCTAGTTGCAACTAAAGTCTGCCCAGACAGCAAGGCGACAGTTAAGCTGCGTTACTGCCAAATGCACTTGTGGGCACTGTTGTTCGTGGGGAAATTTTAAACTCTGTTTGGCAGCTAACATGTGTTTCAAGACAGGGGAATAATTAATTTCAGTTAAGAATTATTTTGCCATATGATGAAGTTAATGACTAATTTGTTTTACGCATAAGAAATGCTATAAATGACGATGCAAAATGTTAAGACCCGCACCTCAACCGCGACTTATACACTTGACAAGACAACAAACGAGTACTACTCCACAACCCCCTCCACCACGGCAAGCCCAATTAACCACGTCCAGTACTTTAGATGATCACTAACGTAACACCCACCCATACAAAGCCCGGACGGGTAGTTAACTTACACCACCCTCAAATTACATACAAAAACCTTCCAACACCAGCACCACATGCGCAAAGCGTACCTTTATCAGTACCCTATCTATCCTTTTCCGTCTCACCTCTTCTCTCCCCGACACACTCTGTGTCAAACTCTCTTTCTGACTTTTTATTTATCATCGTTCGTTCGATCAAGCGTTAAATATTAGATTTATATTAAGTCTTCACACGTTGACTACGTATGGTGACATATGTGCACCACTCAATATATTGCTCATTTGCATACCGGCATAAATGTGAAGCATTTCATTTATTTCACTAGCTTTTGCACAGCTAAAAACTCGACTGATTAGAAGACGTTAGAATAGCGTTGATGATAGGATGCCCTGGAAGTCGCTATACTTATTCGGGCCCACAAGTAGCTACACTCAAATTTGTCCACTGTACCAGGCTGAGTAATTCACTTTAATCCATTTCCATAACGATAGTCCCACCGAGTACGTCCCAATATTTCACTTCGTTAAATATTTTGCCATGCTTTTAGTGGCGTAAAGTTTATGTATTTTATTTATTATCAACGTTTATTCCATCCAATTTCACTAGTAAGTTTCATGTATAAGCTTACACTGACGATCTAAATGTAAAGCAAGTTCGCTGTGCAGTTTGGCAGGAATAACAAATGTACTTTGAGAAATCCACTCAAAATTGCAAGTGTAAAAATGCAATAGAGATTTTAACGAGGATATTGGCTCAACGCTTGAGAAATATGTTTCTTGCACGCCTCGTACTTCTAGCTTCATTTTTAAATTCCTCCAGTCATCAATACTAAATTACTCTGCGTTTTTGACTAGACATTAGATAGTGGGTTACATCTCGAGCCTTCGTACTTCAGATCAGACCTAATTGCTTGAAACCATGGCGCCAATCTAGGGCGCCTACCAATAATTGTAAAACTTAGATATTTTATAGGGTATAGTAAGCCATATTGAAATTCATTGTCTCCAAACCATATTTACTGCATACTTGCGAAATACTTCATCGTTCAAGGGTAACTAAAAAAGTTCAATTCTTCTCATTTCCATTCTAAAGGAAAAAAAGTTAGTTGAAGCTTTCTTACTACGAAAAGATATTCAAAAAGAGGCAGTTTAAAAGCACCGTTGAGTTGGATTTAGAGGAACTCGGAATCTATGCATAATATGTGTCCCCGCAAATTACCCTGCGAGCATAGAAACACTAAGTCGAGAATGAATGTTATAAGCCATGACTAAAGTTGAATACAAAAGGCAGAAGTGCAGGAGACCAGGACAGTAGTGAAACAAATGAGATGGTGCATAACAAACTCAAAAAGTGTTGTTAAACAGACAAAAAGCCTACCTAACTCTCTGCTCGGGACCACACATATTACTCCTGGGAGCGTTAATTCCAGTAATGCTACTAAAGAAACACTTTACAGTTAATTACGGGTAATTGTAATCGCAATAACACAGATAATGACTGACTGTCAACGACGGTACGACCAAGCACTGAAATTGCCGAAATGTTTAAGCGCTAATGGAGACATTGAGTGAAAATGTGGCAAAATATTGTTAGGCGATGCTCTTGTGATATTGACGGATATTTTGTATAATAAAAATAGTGGAAATTCTCGGATTTCTCACTAGAAATGAGTTGCAAATGGTGAAGCGCAGTTTTAGAAATATTTTCAGACTGATTAGCCCTATAAAAACTCGAAATTCAATTTGCGAATAATCCTTAGGAAAGGTGAAACGACCGTTGTATATATGGGAAATAGCACTCCCAAGGTGAAGCATATCAAGCTGAGAAATAGGTAAGACCTCTTTTTTGACCGGGGGAAAGCGTCATGGCTTCCTGGTGTTAGTTATTTGGCATTTGAAAAATCTTCAATGAACAAAGTGATATGCATCAGTCTTGAAATTGGAAATAAAGCATCGGTAGATGCCTTTATTATGTGTTGAAATATGATTCCGTTCTCTTAAGAACAGCATTCTGTCGGTTCACTGCTGTCCTGTTCACAAGCGCCTCTGACTTTCTTTCAGGCCTTATATTTTCTTTGAAACAGCGTTTTCAGATTCCCAATTAATTTCCAGAGAAAAATCAGGGAATTTCTAATATTTTTATCAAGCGAAATTTCCGACGAAAACGTAAGGGCTTATAGCCCTACGATATTCTTTCGCTTTTCACTCAATGTCTCCACAAGCGATGGAACTTTTGGCATTTCAATACACGACCGCACGTCAGAAAAAACTAAAAATTTGACTCGTATTTTTCCTTAAATTCCAAATAAATTGCCATGAAATTCTTCCAGGAAAGAGTCCAAATCAGCAAGTTGAATTTGGAGTTCCTCCAGGAGCGAATCTATCTGAGATTGACTTTAAAACCGCGTTTTCCAATTCTCAATCATGGAGAGAAGAAAATCAGGGAATTTCTAACTTTGATATAACACGAATTTTCTTTCATATATGCAATATGAGAGTGGAATGAATGTCATGGTACGGTTAGAATTACCCGTGATGAACTGCTAACGGTATCCTCAGGAGCACTCTAAGAATTAGCACTCCCAGGGGTAATATGTGTGGTCCCAAGCTTAGAGTTAGGTCGGAAATTTTTTGTTGAAATACAATTTCATTTTGTTACTTAACAAGTTACCTGCGATGGGTTAAACTGAGTTTCAATATTCAATTCAAATTTAAAGTCAATTGTTGTACTCAACTTTGAAAACAGCAAACATTAAACTTGATCGGGCCATCATTTAGCTTTCATAAAAGTTAGTGACTGAAGGTGAGTCAGCACACTATGAAAATCCCCTAAGTGACCACCGGTGGGTCACTTCGCAGGAAATGTGTCAACGAACCTTTTTTGCGCTTCACTGCTGTCCCGGTTTCCTGCAGCTCTGACTTTTTTTTAACTTTTTTCTTGTTTTGTTAACTTCTTTCTCAACTTACTGTTTTTATGCGCACGGGATCCTGAGCGGGAATGCACATTTTGCATAACCTCTAACTTCAATCTTACTGGTGCCTTCATCTTACTTATTTTTGAACATCTTATTTTCGGTATGAGATGCTGAAACTAACAGGTTTTGAACGCCAAATCAGTTACCCTTGAAATTGAATTAGTTCCACAAAGGTGCAGTAAAAGCGGGTTGGCGTAATGAAAAACGTAGTAGCTGTACGTAGGGGATAACCCAGACATATGCTCCTCAGAGTTACATATTTTTGAAGGCATCTAAGTAATCGGCGCCTCATAAGGAATGCCTTGTATGACTTAAACTTATAGAGGTTTTCAAGCTGATGTCCTTCGCATACCAGATAAAATGGCACATTCAGGATGTAGGTGTGTGTTAAGGGATAATAACCCGAGTTTGTATTTATGAAGTGGACGAGTTGAAATCAACGCGATGAGAAGTAAAACTCGGTACCAATAGAAATTCCGCAGCTGTTTTGCCTGCGTACAGGACAGCAGTCAGGAATGGAATTATTATTTTGTGCGTTTGTTTCTTTGTTAACTCTATCAAGAGAATAGAATTAGGTCTTGCCTTATAACTAAAGCAAAGCGTGGACGGTGACAACCAAGTGAGCCTTCTTTCGAACAAGATTATGCAAGTTTCAACATCAAATACAGGGTGTCTAAAATAAATCAACTTACACTTTAACTGTCGCTAGCAGGCTGCCTTGTATGAATTGCAGGTGAATTTAATTCATCACAGCATGGCAGGAAATCAGCGTAGCTTGGAAAGGAAAAAGTTTAGCCGCAAATGTTAACAACGAAAGTGTTGACACTTTAACTGCGACGTGAGCCGCGGTGTACGCGGAGGGAATTTTCTGGGTGGCGCTGACCGACCAGTCGTCGAACTCAATTTCAAAGTTCACGATACCTAAGGAAAATAATAATGCCCACAGTGACGTACCCATTCGTACCCACTGACGTACCTGTAAAAATGGGTAACATTTTATCCGTTCTGCGACTTTTTCAAAAAATAAATGGGATCGAACAAACAAGGGGAAATTGTTATTGCGCAATGGTATATGTCAGATTTTTGTGAAGAATAAAAATACATTGGATCAGTAATGCCGATTTCCCTGTTCTGCTGCTTACAACCTAACCAAACCATTCGTTAACATCCGCGGAAACGAGGTGAACTCTCCCCTAAATCCTGAAACCAGCATTTTCTTCCAGTAGTCTTCATGAGACGATGTTTCGAACAGCTTTACATTTCCCGTAACTCTACATCATCCCCAATACCTCTTCAGGACTGAACGTCCTACAAATTTTATGCAACTAATGAGTCCCACGCATCATCCCACTTGTTAAGGTGGCTGCGCACAATTTCGCTGCTAGTTCTCGTTGGCACCACCTCATTTTTATTGCAAACTTGCATTGAACTTTAAAGATCAAGGGTAACTAAAGCTGTTTATTATCCGTTCAATCTTCCTAAATTTTTGTTAGTTTCAGTCTCCCTGACCACAACAAAGATGCCCAAAGAAAAGAAAAATTAAGGCACCAGTATGATTGGAGTTAGAGGAACGGGGAACTTATGCGTAAGGTGTATTCCTGCACAGGATCCCGTGCGTACAGAAACAGTAAGTTGAAGGAAGTTTTTGAACCAAGATAAAAGTTGAAGAAAAAAGTTAGAGGTGCTGTGCTAGGAACCAGGACAGCAATGGAGAGAAAAAAAGTCAATTAACTTATGAAGAAGTTGCAGTTCAACCAAAAAATACCTACTTAATTCTCAGCTCGAGACCACACTTATTACTCCTGGGAGTGCTAATTCTTGCAGTGCTCCTGAGTAATTCTGACCGTATACGGTTAGAATTATTCGTGATGAACTGTTAACGATATCCTCAGGAGCACAACCATAATTAGCACTCCCTTCCCTTAGTGGGATACAAATATTGTTTCTATGGGAATTAGCGCTCCCAGGAGGACAATGGGAGGGCCAGAGCTGAGAGTTGGGTTGGTTTTGTTTTTGTTGAAATAAAATGCTATTGTTATACTAAGAACCATCTTTTTTCAGTTCACTGCTGTCCTGTTTTTTCAGCCCCTTCTACTTTTTTCTTCAACTTTGATCTTGTTTCATAATCTTCTTTCCCAACTTACTGTTTCTATGCCCTTTCTGCGTAGATTCCGCGTTTCCTTGAAGGGCACCATTCTAATTTTTTACCTTTTTTCGTCCGATTTGTTTAAAAATTGGACATTGTATGTATATTTTGAAAGTAAAAATTTATTACTCGTGTCAATTTTTCGATTTAGGCCTTATTTTTTTATACGAAAAATTAGTTTCTTGGTACATTTTTATGTATATTTCAAGACGTATCAACTCATTGAGTTTTGATGCTAGAACAAAACCAAAGACAGTTTTAGAATCCTTGAAGCATTTCTAACAAAAGTATGTTATAAAATTATTCATTTCCCGTTTGGTTTATATGGGGTTGAAGTATAGAAAAAAAGGAGTTGATTACTTATTATATAGGAGAGAAAAATGCGCGAAGTTCCGTTATGGGAAAATTTGCCGTAATTTAATAGGTCAAAATGTCCGACATTTGGAAGAAGGACAAACCGCTAAACTTGAATGAACCAAGAAACTATAAACTCTTCGGAGCAGGACTTCAAGTAGACAGGCGGGCGCTGGACTTTCGGTCTGCGCCAGTGCCGTCGTAGGAACAAAACCGTGCTCTGTGGAGATAGTTGCGGTTAGTCGTGATGTAATTTTAATCATAGGTTTAGCACAGTTTATCGTTATAAGTTTTTTTAAGTTTTAAGGTAAGTTATAGTTTTAAGGTCTAAGGTAAGTTATAGTTTTAAGGTCTAAGGTAAGTTATAGTTTTAAGATCTAAGTTAAGTTATAGTTTTAACGTTTAAGGTAAGTTATAGTTTTAAGGTTTAAGGTAAGTTATAGTTTTAAGGTTTAAGGTAAGTTATAGTTTCGAGGTTTGAGTTAAGTTTTAGTTTTAAGTTAAAAGGTAAGTTATAGTTTCGAGGTTTGAGGTAAGTTATAGTTTTAAGTTATAAGGTAAGTTATAGTTTTAAGTTATAAGGTAAGTTATAGTTTTAGTTATAAGTTATAAGAATGCATGGGGAAACGTAGTCCTAAGTACCCAGCTCACGGCATGGCAAGTATTTGGTCCTAAACTTATAGTTTACGAACCTCCACAAGTACTCGTGAGCTTCAGGAGGCCAGGAAACGCAGTCAGGCGAGTGGACGGTGAGTGGTGCAGGTCAGCAGCAAGGAAGGCGCCTCAGCCTCTCATCTTCTGTCCGCTCGGTCCTCGGAAGAAGGGACGGAGAGCGTAGCGAAGCTGACGTAAGACCACCTGCGTCCCCGTGCTGGTTGCAGGCAGGTTCCGCACGGTGTTCGTGACGAAGGCTGAGTAAGCTCAAGTTTGTATTAGCAATAAATTTGATGGAAGATGTTTGCTTAGTGGAGGTTGGAGGCGATCTGAATTTGCATCCAGAAAATTTACGAGGTAAGTACGGCTTGGCTCAAATGGTGTATTCATTAGGATGTATTCAGGATAGTAAACCAAAGTTCAAGAACCAAAGACAAGCCTAGAGCAGGGTTATAGAAATTTTTACGTTATTGAATTGGCTTAAATTATCTGCACTAATTTTAAATTAAAGATTTGAAGTGCTATTTATGGTTTATTAACAATTACTTATATCCTTAAAATTAAGTTCAAGAACAAGAAAAGCTTAAAGTCAACGAACGTGAAAACTGATACAGGAACTCCTGTAAATTTATTGTACATTCCCCGCCAGGGATTCGGCTTCACTGAAAATAAAGGCGAATGAAAGTTAATTAAGTTAAATTTACGGTGTCGTCTGCCACCCGAGAGCGTATTTTACGCTTAACTGCAACGGCAGCTTCTCTGTTAGAGAAGAACATTAGGCACATCTAATTTAGATGATAGTTCACTCGAGCTTGTCGGCCGCCCACTAATAGCTCCATCCGCTGGAAGATAAAGAAGAATTAGCCTCATGCATGCCTTTTTTGCACAAGTAGGTCATGTGCTGACCGCCACAAGTCCGGCAAGCCGAGGAAAAGTTAAATTTGCAATTTGCAGCGTCATGGTTCTGGAACGAACATTTCGTGCAAGCACCAATAGATTTCAGTTTGTCACAATTTTTAGATGGATTGTCGTAGGCAGAGCACCTACTAAGACTATGATCAGAGTTAAAGCCATCAAATTTGCATAAGACACAGAATTGTTTATTCGGTTTTACAGCGACGGCTGAAGAAACTGTGGGATGAGTTTTTGTCAGTTTACGGTCCCTCCTTTGAGGAACGTCACAAGGCTCAACTTCTCTCTTATGGCGTTCCGTAGTTTCGAACAAGTTATTTTCGATTTGCCCGAGAGACGGTTTATAAGTATTCGTAATTTGAAATAGAATATTCTGGAACTTGTCGTTAAGCGCGTTCCAGAAAAAGAAGACCATGACGGTGTCAACATCAATTTCTAGTTTCTTGAAAGCTGCAACTGTAGTTTTTAGTTCACCAATGTACACATACGGGTCATCAGATTCGGTTAGCTTAATTTTCGAAAGTTTGTCTATCGCATCGTATTTTTGAACGATGACAGAAGCAAACGCCTTTTGCAATAGTTCTCTAGCAGTCTCGTACGTCTGATCAGCAATATCAAGAGAATTCAACAAGATTTTGGGCGAGCCCGAAACTTGATTGTACAAGTATACAAATTTTTCGTACGAAGTTAAATTGTGCTTGCCAAAAATTGCCTCGAAATTGAACAAGAACTTCTCAAAACTTTCGTCCTCTGAGTTACTAAACTTAGGCAAGGGAACATTGGGAAGTTTTAATTTTTGCTGTACATTGACAATACCTGCGTTTGAGGCGGAGGAAGTAGCAGCTGCGTCCTCTCTCGCAGATGTAGAGGTAGAGGGCTGCGACTGCAGGAGGGCCAAGCAATCGAACAACTGCGCCTCGTAAGACTCCTGCTCGTTGGCAGCAGTCTCCAGCACGTCGTCAGCAGCGTCGCTGCGAAGCAGCAAGTCAAAAATTGACTTGTCTAAATCCTTCAGCTCTGTCTGCAAGGAAGTCACTTTAGAAATGTTAAGTAATCTGTCATGGTTCGAGATTTCATTGATAGCAGATTTTACGGTATTGTGCAAACGGGTTACACGCTGCCGCACATATTTGCGAGTTTTAGTCAAGATGTTAAGATCGCCACCGCCAGGCGCTGTTGGAAGAGCTTCCTTTTTGGAAGCCATACCTTTAATTCAAAGTTATGAGTACGTTAGTTTATCAAGTTCCAATTGATTAGTGTGGAAGTCGCAAGGGTTAGAAATTAAGTTACGATGAAATGCTGCTGCCGCTGCACCACACCCGCCGACAAACCTGAGCTCCCAGCAACACACGTTTCCCCATTTGGGCCACCATATAAAAAAAGGATTTGATTACTTATAATATTTAGGAGATTGAAATACGCGGAGTTCCGTAATGGGAAAATTTGCCGTAATTTATTAGGTCAAAATGTCCGACATTTGGAAGAAGGACAAACCGCTAAACTTAAATGAACCAAGAAACTATAAACTCTTCGGAGCAGGACTTCAAGTAGACAGGCGGGCGCTGGACTTTCGGTCTGCGCCAGTGCCGTCGTAGGAAGCAAACCGTGCTCTGTGGAGATAGTTGCGGTTAGTCGTGATGTAATTTTAATCATAGGTTTAGCACAGTTTATCGTTATAAGTTTTTTAGGTTTTAAAGGTAAGTTATAGTTTTAAGGTCTTAGGTAAGTTATAGTTTTAAGGTCTAAGGTAGGTTATAGTTTTAACGTTTAAGGTAAGTTATAGTTTTAAGGTTTAAGGTAAGTTATAGTTTTAAGGTTTAAGGTAAGTTATAGTTTCGAGGTTTGAGGTAAGTTATAGTTTTAAGTTATAAGGTAAGTTATAGTTTTAAGTTATAAGGTAAGTTATAGTTTTAGTTATAAGTTATAAGAATGCATGGGGAAACGTAGTCCTAAGTACCCAGCTCACGGCATGGCAAGTATTTGGTCCTAAACTTATAGTTTACGAACCTCCACAAGTACTCGTGAGCTTCAGGAGGCCAGGAAACGCAGTTCAGGCGAGTGGACGGTGAGTGGTGCAGGTCAGCAGCAAGGAAGGCGCCTCAGCCTCTCATCTTCTGTCCGCTCGGTCCTCGGAAGAAGGGACGTAGAGCGTAGCGAAGCTGACGTAAGACCACCGGCGTCCCCGTGCTGGTTGCAGGCAGGTTCCCCACGGTGTTCGTGACGAAGGCTGAGTAAGCTCAAGTTTGTATTAGCAATAAAGTTGATGGAAGATGTTTGCTTAGTGGAGGTTGGAGGCGATCTGAATTTGAACCAGAAAATTTACGAGGTAAGTACGGCTTGGCTCAAATGGTGTATTCATTAGGATGTATTCAGGATAGTAAACCAAAGTTCAAGAACCAAAGACAAGCCTAGAGCAGGGTTATAGAAATTTTTACGTTATTGAATTGGCTTAAATTATCTGCACTAATTTTAAATTAAAGGTTTGAAGGGCTATTTATGGTTTATTAACAATTAATTATATCCTTAAAATTAAGTTCAAGAACAAGAAAAGCTTAAAGTCAACGAACGTGAAAACTGATATAGGAACTCCTGTAAATTTATTGTACATTCCTCGCCAGGGATTCGGCTTCACTGAAAATAAAGGCGAATGAAAGTTAATTAAGTTAAATTTACGGTGTCGTCTGCCACCCGAGAGCGTATTTTACGCTTAACTGCAACGGCAGCTTCTCTGTTAGAGAAGAACATTAGGCACATCTAATTTAGATGATAGTTCACTCGAGCTTGTCGGCCGCCCACTAATAGCTCCATCCGCTGGAAGATAAAGAAGAATTAGCCTCATGCATGCCTTTTTTGCACAAGTAGGTCATGTGCTGACCGCCACAAGTCCGGCAAGCCGAGGAAAAGTTAAATTTGCAATTTGCAGCGTCATGGTTCTGGAACGAACATTTCGTGCAAGCACCAATAGATTTCAGTTTGTCACAATTTTTAGATGGATTGTCGTAGGCAGAGCACCTACTAAGACTATGATCAGAGTTAAAGCCATCAAATTTGCATAAGACACAGAATTGTTTATTCGGTTTTACAGCGACGGCTGAAGAAACTGTGGGATGAGTTTTTGTCAGTTTACGGTCCCTCCTTTGAGGAACGTCACAAGGCTCAACTTCTCTCTTATGGCGTTCCGTAGTTTCGAACAAGTTATTTTCGATTTGCCCGAGAGACGGTTTATAAGTATTCGTAATTTGAAATAGAATATTCTGGAACTTGTCGTTAAGCGCGTTCCAGAAAAAGAAGACCATGACGGTGTCAACATCAATTTCTAGTTTCTTGAAAGCTGCAACTGTAGTTTTTAGTTCACCAATGTACACATACGGGTCATCAGATTCGGTTAGCTTAATTTTCGAAAGTTTGTCTATCGCATCGTATTTTTGAACGATGACAGAAGCAAACGCCTTTTGCAATAGTTCTCTAGCAGTCTCGTACGTCTGATCAGCAATATCAAGAGAATTCAACAAGATTTTGGGCGAGCCCGAAACTTGATTGTACAAGTATACAAATTTTTCGTACGAAGTTAAATTGTGCTTGCCAAAAATTGCCTCGAAATTGAACAAGAACTTCTCAAAACTTTCGTCCTCTGAGTTACTAAACTTAGGCAAGGGAACATTGGGAAGTTTTAATTTTTGCTGTACATTGACAATACCTGCGTTTGAGGCGGAGGAAGTAGCAGCTGCGTCCTCTCTCGCAGATGTAGAGGTAGAGGGCTGCGACTGCAGGAGGGCCAAGCAATCGAACAACTGCGCCTCGTAAGACTCCTGCTCGTTGGCAGCAGTCTCCAGCACGTCGTCAGCAGCGTCGCTGCGAAGCAGCAAGTCAAAAATTGACTTGTCTAAATCCTTCAGCTCTGTCTGCAAGGAAGTCACTTTAGAAATGTTAAGTAATCTGTCATGGTTCGAGATTTCATTGATAGCAGATTTTACGGTATTGTGCAAACGGGTTACACGCTGCCGCACATATTTGCGAGTTTTAGTCAAGATGTTAAGATCGCCACCGCCAGGCGCTGTTGGAAGAGCTTCCTTTTTGGAAGCCATACCTTTAATTCAAAGTTATGAGTACGTTAGTTTATCAAGTTCCAATTGATTAGTGTGGAAGTCGCAAGGGTTAGAAATTAAGTTACGATGAAATGCTGCTGCCGCTGCACCACACCCGCCGACAAACCTGAGCTCCCAGCAACACACGTTTCCCCATTTGGGCCACCATATAAAAAAAGGATTTGATTACTTATAATATTTAGGAGATTGAAATACGCGGAGTTCCGTAATGGGAAAATTTGCCGTAATTTATTAGGTCAAAATGTCCGACATTTGGAAGAAGGACAAACCGCTAAA
This sequence comes from Morinoia aosen, assembly GCA_030386875.1. Lineage (NCBI taxonomy): Eukaryota > Metazoa > Arthropoda > Malacostraca > Amphipoda > Talitridae > Morinoia > Morinoia aosen. The sequence goes on along the minus strand of CM059579.1, from coordinate 92,536,741 downwards.
CTTAAATGAACCAAGAAACTATAAACTCTTCGGAGCAGGACTTCAAGTAGACAGGCGGGCGCTGGACTTTCGGTCTGCGCCAGTGCCGTCGTAGGAAGCAAACCGTGCTCTGTGGAGATAGTTGCGGTTAGTCGTGATGTAATTTTAATCATAGGTTTAGCACAGTTTATCGTTATAAGTTTTTTAGGTTTTAAAGGTAAGTTATAGTTTTAAGGTCTTAGGTAAGTTATAGTTTTAAGGTCTAAGTTAGGTTATAGTTTTAAGGTCTAAGGTAAGTTATAGTTTTAAGGTTTAAGGTAAGTTATAGTTTTAAGGTTTAAGGTAAGTTATAGTTTTAAGGTTTAAGGTAAGTTATAGTTTTAAGGTTTAAGGTAAGTTATAGTTTTAAGGTTTGAGGTAAGTTATAGTTTTAAGTTATAAGGTAAGTTATAGTTTTAAGTTATAAGGTAAGTTATAGTTTTTAGTTATAAGTTATAAGAATGCATGGGGAAACGTAGTCCTAAGTACCCAGCTCACGGTATGGCAAGTATTTGGTCCTAAACTTATAGTTTACGAACCTCCACAAGTACTCGTGAGCTTCAGGAGGCCAGGAAGCGCAGTCAGGCGAGTGGACGGTGAGTGGTGCAGGTCAGCAGCAAGGAAGGCGCCTCAGCCTCTCATCTTCTGTCCGCTCGGTCCTCAGAAGAAGGGACGGAGAGCTTAGCGAAGCTGACGTAAGACCACCGGCGTCCCCGTGCTGGTTGCAGGCAGGTTCCGCACGGTGTTCGAGACGAAGGCTGAGTAAGCTCAAGTTTGTATAAGCAATAAAGTTGATGGAAGATGTTTGCTTAGTGGAGGTTGGAGGCGATCTGAATTTGCATCCAGAAAATTTACGAGGTAAGTACGGCTTGGCTCAAATGGTGTATTCATTAGGATGTATTCAGGATAGTAAACCAAAGTTCAAGAACCAAAGACAAGCCTAGAGCTGGGTTATAGAAATTTTTACGTTACTGAATTGGCTTAAATTATCTGCACTAATTTTAAATTAAAGGTTTGAAGGGCTATTTATGGTTTATTAACAATTAATTATATCCTTAAAATTAAGTTCAAGAACAAGAAAAGCTTAAAGTCAACGAACGTGAAAACTGATACAGGAACTCCTGTAAATTTATTGTACATGAAGTGGGGTCGAAAATTAAAGATTTTTGTCAAATTAACCCCCCTCCAACAGGGAGGGGGGGAGGATCTAGTATCCCTAGTGCCATAAAATTTGGAGACCGAATAGCCCACCACCTAAGGGTTCTTTTCTAACAAAAACATGAAAAATGCTCACCGGAGCGACAGGGGCCTCGGATGGTGGCCTTAACTCCATACTAAATGGTGCCTTTCTCCTTCTTCTTTTTGGATCGCATTGGTTTTTCGGGTAGGGAGGCTAAAACTATGGTTACTTCTCATCGCGTTGATTTCAACTCGTCCACTTCATAAATACAAACGTACTCTGGGGTTATGCGCCCTAAACACACCTAGATCCTGACTGTGCCATTTTATTTTACTAGTCTTCTTGACACAAGTCCACAAGGTGAGTCATGTCGGGCTGTTAATTATAGCGTACAAGGTCTCTGGCGTTTACTCAAACACCTTTTTATGAGTCTAAGGAAATTCGCAGGTATTATGCGTTGGTAAATTTTTATTGAAACTACATAACTTTTACTGCATATATGCATAATATTTTATACTTTACGGGTACCTAAAACAGCACAATTTTTCAGTACCATATCCCAAAATGATTGTTAGCTACAGCCTCCCATACCACACCAAAGATGTTCAAAGAGAAGAAAGAAGCGAACAACATTAAGGTTAGAGTTTGAAAAACGTGGAATCTATGCATAAGGTTCATTCCCGCACAGGATCCCGCGCTCACGGAAACAATAACTTGAGAAGTAAGTTTATGAAACACGATAAAAGTTGGAGCATAAGTAGAATGTGCCGAAATCCTTTAGTTACTCTTAAAATTTCAAATCTTTAAACAATTTAAACAATTTAAACAATTTATTTACCACAGGAGATACAGAGGTAGAATGTTTCTTAAGTCTAATACAATGGTCAGAGTTGAGTATAGCTACCTGTGGGCCCGAATAAGTTCAGCGACTTCTAGGGCATCCTACCATTACATTATTCTAGGGCGTACAATAATGTTTAACCTAATTCACTCAGCCTAGTTTCGCATTAGACTGATCAACAGGATAATGAACTCGATATTGATGTTTAATTTTACAATATAGGTCATATGGACAATATTTAACAGTATATTCGATAACGATTTTGGAGCAGACTGAAAATCGGCGATATTACTCATGGCAAATTGCATTATTAGGACCAGACATGTAGGAGGCAGGATTTGACTTGGTGATCTTACACGACTAGTATTCTGATAAGAAGTGAGACTCAAGATTTCTTTTAAATACCTTGTAAGAATTACTTTCACGGATCTCCGCAGGTATTGAGTTCCAGGTTTTAGTTCCAACGAATAGTATACTATGTTGCGAGCGGGCCTTTGAATAATAAGGAAGCATGAATTTACTTTTATTTCGTGTTAAATGGTCGTGATGACCAGTTTGCGCAGTTAATAACTGTTGAAGGCTATTGTCGCCATCATTAGCTAATGTTTTGTAGATGAAATTGCAGATGGAGATTTTGTAGAGATCCGAGAGTTTAAGTATTTGTAAATTTTTGAATGAATCATTTGTGTGAGCATTATATTCTAGGTTCTTTACCGCTCTGATGGCTCTTTTTTGCAGAGTAAAAATTATATTAGTTTTATTTTTATCAGTTCCATGCCATGCTTCTATTCCGTATTGCAGGTATGGTGAAATGAGCGTTCGATAAAGCATTAGTAAGGCTGTTTCAGGCAGGAAATTTTTAACTTTATTCAGGATTCCGATGGATTTTGATAATTTAGAACTAATATGAGTGATGTGCTCTTTGAAGGTCAGATGTTTATCTGTTATGATGCCCAGAAATTTGCATGAGTTGGTTTCTTTGATTTCACCTTCGCCAATTTTAATGGATGGTAGAGATATATTTTTCTTGTATGAGAACGTAATATAATTTGTTTTATCGATATTGAGGCTTATTTTATTAGCTTTAAGCCACAGTGAAACCTTATGGAGTTCATTATTTATACTCTCCGCAATCGTAGTGGGATTTTCGTTCGGAAGGACCGCAGAAAGCGTACTGTCATCGGCAAAAAGTATGAATTTAAAAAATGATGTAGATTTAATAATATCATTGATAAAAATCAGAAAAAGGAGAGGCCCAAGAACAGATCCTTGTGGAACTCCATGGCTAATTTTTTGTGGGTCCGATTTTGCGTCGTCAATGACAACGTATTGCTTCCGATTTGTTAGGTATGATCTGAACCAATCATGGGCAACCCCACGAATGCCATAACAATGAAGTTTCGAGAGTAATATGTTATGGTCCACACAATCGAATGCCTTTCGAAAGTCAAGAAATACAGAGAAGACAGTCTTTCCGTTATCTATATTAGAATAAAGGAATTGTAAATGATTTAATATTGCCTGTGTTGTTGATTTTTTACAGCGAAAGCCGTATTGTTTATCATAGAGAAATGATTTTTGTTCAAAATAAGAGTACACTTTTTTATACACAATTTTCTCGAATACCTTGCTAATAATTGGTAACATGGAGATAGGTCGATAATTGTTTACACAGGTTTTTTCACCATTTTTAAAGATAGGGGTTACTCTAGCAACTTTGAGGGAGTTCGGGAAAGTGCCTAGTAAGAGAGACTGGTTAATAATATTGGATATCAGCGGGGCCACAATATCAGCAATTATTTTAAGTATTTTAGTTGGAAACGTTTGTAACCCACTCGATTTATTTTTCATGTTGTTTATGCACGCAATTACATCGGAGGAGTTTGTAGGCGTAAAGAAAAAGGAGTTGTGTTCTCGAATATGATGCATAAACTCCAGGTGATCAGTAGGTTCACTTGGAATACCATTGGCTATAGTTTTCCCTACGTTTACAAAGAAGTTGTTGAAGAGATTAGCAATTTCATTCTTCTCATGGTATTTTACATTATCTTGAGTGATATGACCAATTTTCTTTTTTTCGGCGTTATTCGGTTTATAACAAGAGTTAAGGAGGCGCCAAGTCTTTTTAACGTCAGCTTTGAATTGAGTAAACTTGAGGGTAAAGTAGCTCTTTTTTGATGTTCTTATCTGGTTTGTCACATAGTTTCTGAATCGGTTATATGTTTCTCTAGATATTCGCCCTTCGCAAAGGAGGGCTAGGTACGGTTGGCGTTTCTTTATATTTATCACGATGTCTCTAGTAATACAGGGCTTTTGTTTATTTTTCGGGGTAACTGTACGAGTTACAATTGGGCAACACTGGTTGTATGCGTTCATTATAGTTTCAGTCAACTTTACTACTGATTCATCAATGCTCCTTGCATTATTGTTTTGTTGGGTGATGTGCAATGTTGGCATTAAATCTTCTAGAACGGTGCGCATTTCTTCTAAATTTGATTCGTTTATTTTACGATATGAGTAAGTTTCAGCCCGTGCTTTAGTGCACGCAAGATAGACATTTTTCTTAATAAGAAAAACTGGAAAATGATCTGATAAGTCAGAAGTAATTATTCCAGCAAGAAAATCACTTGGGTCTGTCATAAAGATATTGTCAAGCAGCGTGGCACATTCTGAGGTTATTCGTGTTGGCTTTGTGATGATCGGAAGGAAAGATTTAGAATGAAATGCATTTAAGAAATTAGAGATTGGTTCATAGCTTTCATGTTTCAGCAAATCATAGTTGAAGTCACCGCATATTATTATGTCATTGTAGAAGGACCTGTTGAACTGAGAAATAATTCGATTAAGCTCATTAAGGAAGGATATAGGACAGGCTGTAGGCGGCCTATACACCGTTCCAAGCACAATTCGTTTGCCATCTCTAGACAGTTCTACGAATAATGATTCTATATGATCCTGATTCAGTGTTGCACTTGCTATGATTCTCGAATCCATGTGCTTAGAAATGTATGTACTGATGCTCCCGCCTCGCTTGTTTTTTCGTAGCGAATGGTAACTATGATAATTTTCAAATTTAATCATGTCTTTGGTCGAGTCATCTAGCCAGCTTTCGGTGAAGCTAATCACATCTAAGGTATACTTAAGTTCAGTAATAGTGCATTGTATCTCTTCCAATTTTGGATAGAGTGACCTACAGTTCCAACACAGTAGCGAAAAATCCTGCCGGGTTATTCGTATAGATTCGTTGAATTTTGATATGTTAGTATATCTGCAGTTTTCAGAGTCGTTTAGGTTTGGAAATATTCTGTTCAAATGATTGAGATCCGGGTCGATTTCATCTAATATATCAGCGTGATCAGTCATTCAAAATTAGTAAACAGTAGGCAGTAAGTACTATTGTACAACTTAAAACGAAATACAGAGTCAAGATTAAAAGGATATATCTATCTAAAAACTAGCTTAGAAAGTATAGAAAAGAGTAAGAAATCTAGCGTGATTTCGTGGGTACACTCAATACTCAGCCAATAGCGATTAATATTGGAGTTCAATATACAAAATTGATGCGTACAAATTGCTGAAGGCGTTGTTACAAAGTTCACATACAACAGGTAATAAGTTTAAAAAAAAAATAAAGATAAATAGAAAAAAATTTAGCGACGATGATAATCTAATCAGCTAATATGTTTTACACATAATAATATTTTGTTGGTTAAAAATTACATACAATTTACGAGGAAAGGTGAACAAGGTGGATATCAATATTCCATCATAATATTGGTAGGTACAAATTGCTGATGGTGCTGTGGCAATTTCCAATACAGTTGTCATAAATGTTCATATATATCTGTCATAAGATTGTCAAAATTGAGGTAAAACTGCCGTATATATCTTTAGAGGTTGGAACTGATTCATGACATGAAGTTATGCAGTATGAAGATCTAGTGTAAAGTTATAGAATTCTAGGCATTATTGGCATACGAGTATATAATTTGACACAGGTACATGTTTTGATACCTAATTGAGGTGAACACCCAAGACCTGATTCGATTATTTATCCAGTTGCCGCATCAGGTATTGGTCGAGCTCTTCTGGCGTGTTAATCTGACGTCTCGAGTCCGGTTGTCCAGGGATGAATGCGAAGATGTTTCCATCTTGGGTCCTCGGGGTTCCGATTTTTTCCGGGAAATTTCTCTTGGCTACTCTCAAGGTGTACATGATCTTGGCTCGTGAAGGTATTAGATATTCATTTATATAGAACGTTGGTTTATTTACTCGGCAGGCAGAGAGAATTTCACGTTTTTTGTTGTAATGTTTCAGTTCGAAAGCGATGTTTCTTCGATCCTCGTTTCCACTTAGTGGTTTTCTTCCCATTCTGTTAGCTGACGTGATGTCAGCATCACTGAGGTCGATGTTGATGTCCTTCAGAATTTTGCAGACTGTTTCTTTGCAATTTTCGTTGTTGTGTGAATGAGGTAGTTCCCCCCCGGAAATGACGAGAGTACATTTTCTATCTTCCAGGTCTCGGCGCTGATCATTTTTTTCCAAGCGATCGAGACGTGACTCCAAGCTTTGTATTTTTTCATTCTGCTCTTCAATAATTTGTTTGTGTTCTGCTTCTTTTCCTGCTATTGTTTCAGATAGTGTTTTAAGGTCGCTTATTTCACTTTTCATTTCGTCAATATCACTATTAAATTTTGTCATCACTGAGTCGAAATATTTTATTAGAACAGATACCACTTCTTTGCAGTCTTGCGTTAGGCTAGACACATCAGGATATTGACCAAACTTTGGTTGATATTCACAGCTGTTATTGCAGCTGCTGATGTTGTTGCGTTGCTTCCTCGCTCCCATCTTGTAGGTTTAGAGAGTTGGCTTTCTTGTATAAACGAGGGTTGAACACCTTCACACTTTATGAGGGAATATTATATTCTTAGTTTGATGATCTTAGGCAAAGAATCAGTAAAAATTAGTTGGGATTGATGAAATTCATTCACAGTTAGGGTGAAAGATAAGTTCATGATAGACGTTCGATAGATGAATGATTTGAAGGTTGTAATGTGAAGATAAAGCTACATGAATCACATTTTAAAAAGAGCAGTAAAACAAAATGGTGGATTCAAGACCTAGGTGTGTGTACAGGGCGCATAACCTCAGAGTACGTTTGTATTTATGATGTGGACGAGTTGAAATTAACGCGATGAAGGAGCGGTTAGGGAGGCTTAAACTAACATATGATCAAATCTGTTTCCTAACCTTCCTTCTCAATTAAATCTTTCTATGTGCACGGGATCCAGTACGGGAACACACCTTCTGCATAGATTCTGCGGTCCCCAAACTCCATACTTAATAATGCCTCCATATCTCTCCCCTTTGAACATCTTTGTTGGTGAGGGAGGCTGAAACTAACTTACAATCCTTTAGAAATGAACACAAAAAACTCTTGAATTTACCTCTGAAACAACTAACATATTGCATAAGTGCAGTAAAATTGTGTTTGTCACAATGAAACAGATACTTACTTAATCTGCCTATGTGCAATATGTTCTCATTTAACATATTTTTGCGAGGCGTCCGAGATCGACGCCCATTCTGATGCGATGTAATATCACAGTTGCAATGTCGCACGAAGAAAACTTCGAATGGACAGACCTATTGATGTTGCGTCTGGGAACCAAGTGTGTGTGTAGGGAGGATAATCCCAGAGTTCGTTTGTATTGATGAATATAGGAATGTAAACCTGGAACTAACAGCAAGAGGCGAACACCAGACATGCTTCTCATGTATTGAGCAAACATCTTCATCAAATTCTCAAGCGCATATTTCCCCACTTGAGGTTCCGCGTGGATTTTATCTGGAAACCTGATAAATTTCACCTGATCTGGGAACCTGATAGTGGATTTTATCATTTGTCATATTTTCAATCCAGCGTCATATTTACATATGTGATCTTGGGTTATGCATACCCATGGTGCCTAGATACAAAATTCTACTAGATTATTAATTATCAGTTTCTTTCGCGCGACATTGCAACTCTGTCTTACATTCTACTACGTGATGTAGGCATTGCTATCGAACGCCTTGAAAAATTAAAATCATTATTTCATTAATTTCATTTTTACCCGTCGTTGACGGTCAGTCATTACCCGTCGTTGACAGTCAGTCATTACCCGTCGTTGACGGTCAGTCATTACCTGTTGTTGACGGTCAGTCATTACCCGTCGTTGACAGTCAGTCATTACCTGTTGTTGACGGTCAGTCATCACCCGTCGTTGACGGTCAGTCATATCCTGTTGTTGACGGTCAGTCATTACCCGTCGTTGACGGTCAGTCATTACCCGTCGTTGACGGTCAGTTGTGGAAATTTCTTCCACACAATCGTTCGATAAGGAAACAAGTCAACTGTAAGCTTATTATTTATTCGAAGGGAACTTTTCAACAAGATGGTTGTCAGCACAACTGAGCTTCCAACCAACCAAACAACTCGCTTAAACTTTAAATATTTCAAGACATTTAATTTATTAAGCTTTCATCAAACTTCCGTAGAAGTGAATTAAAAACGTTAAAATGGGAAACACGGGCGTACGGCTCGACAAGGTCCGAAAGACCCGGACAGAACAGCGAGCGGGCTCCGCTGATAATAGCAGTGCCTCCAGTCCCCCAGAGTCGCAAGACGCCCGAAGTAAGTTTCAGATGGAGAACAGGCAAGGCTGCATAAATAGGCTCGCCCCAAGGTGGACCGAGCTTGCCCCGGACTCCGGCGGGCGCTGGCCAACACCACTTCTCGAGCTGTGGGCAGAGCGGCGTTAATCGAGGTGGCAAGGCAACAAGACCGACGAGGAAAAACAAAGTAATCAAACTTGACGGTTAAATTAGGAAAAACTCAATATAATCATAACAACCGCCAATGGCGCTATCGTCACTAAAATTACTAATTTTGGATTCAAGTCGTATTACATGAAGGAGAAGCAACAAGCATTGCAATCTATGCAGCTAACCTGGCTTTCCAGACCAAATTGAAAACACTAACCGCAGCAGGCTGCGTACCTAACTGTTCGGAGCTAATTTTCACGCTAGAGTCGATCGTAGAAGACGAGACAGGAGACAAGAAGGCCGGCTCGTGACCTCAGCCGCGGCTCCACGATACTAATAGACAAAAAAAAATGTACAACCATTAGACCGAATCAAAATTCAAGCACTTACTAACAACCAACGGAACATCATCAATATGAATCATTTACCAGTTATCCCACCTCACCCTAAAAATTTACAAACCTGAGTTTACAGTGCACCCAGTGTGAAACCCGTTTAGGCAGAAGGAAATAATTTCAGAAATCAAGCGGAAATCAGGAAAAGGCAAATACTCCACGCGGAAAGACAGGAAGGAAAGTTAAAGGTTCAAATGCTCAGAAATGCAAGGAAAAGTAATCGGGAGCAGCCCTCATCCAGGTCAAGTGAAACCCGTCAATAAGTGAGCCACACCCTATCAACAATAACATCAATTTTGCTTCATCCCCAAAGCAGGAAATGCAATTCAATTTGCATGGAGTATTTAGACGTTAATCGTAAGCTCCCTAGTAGAGCCAACTAAACACGTAAGGAAAAAACAAGGAACCACATTCACTCAAACGTAACGATAGGAGAAAAAGCAGTTAAGGAAGAAATTAGAAAAACTTTGCCACGTCACTGATGCACTGCAGGCCCGATAGCTCGCTCGAACAGCAGCACAACCCTCCTCGTCCAGAGTCACCATTCAGCCCGCGGGACCGACGCCACGTTTCCCAGCATGTTCAAGAACCGGTAAGCCCAAGTAACATGTTCATCACTCGGACACCAAGAGTAATGTTTTAATGGTATAAGCTCAAAATTAATTCTAATTCAATGGAAAACAGCCCCCACCCACTTCAATTACAATCTCCAAAGAAACAATAGAAGATCTTCAAGCGACACTCAAAAACCGACAGGTCGACAGAAAAAATGTTACCACATAAATACTTTTGGGGGATTTTTCCCACACAGTCATTACCCGTCGTTGACGGTCAGTCATAACCCGTCGTTGACAGTCAGTCATTACCTGTTGTTGACGGTCAGTCATCACCCGTCGTTGACGGTCAGTCATTACCTGTCGTTGACAGTCAGTCATTACCCGTCGTTGACGGTCAGTCATAACCCGTCGTTGACGGTCAGTCATCACCCGGCGTTGACGGTCAGTCATTACCCGTCGTTGACGGTCAGTCGTAATCCGTCCTAGTACGGTTAGGCTTTCCTGTGATGAAATGTAAACGATATCTTCAGTAGCTTTTCAGGAATTAGTTCTCCCAGGGGTAATAAGTGTGGTCCCCAGCTGAGAGTTAGGTAGGAGATTTTTTGTGAAAAAAAATTAATTAATCCACCATTTTTCGTTTCACTGCTATCCTGGTTTCCAGCACCTCTGACTTCCTTCTTCAACTTTTTTCTTGTTTCATAAACTTCTTCCTCAATTTACAGTTTAGGTACGCACAGGATCCTGTGCAGGAATACACCTTATGCATAGATTCCCCGTTCCTCTAACTCCAAACTTACTGGTGCCTTCATTTTTCTTGTCTTTGAACATCGTTGTTGCGGTCAGGGAGGCTGAAACTAACAAAAATTTAGGAAGATTGAACGGATAATAAACAGCTTTAGTTACCCTTGGTCTTTAAAGTTCAATGCAAGTTTGCAATAAAAATGAGTTGGTGCTAATGAGAACTAGCAGTGAAATTGTGCGCAGCGACCTTAACAAGTGGGATGATGCGTGGGACTCATTAGTTGCATAAAATTTTGTAGAACGTTCAGTCCTGGAGAGGTATTGGGGATGATGTAAAGTTACGGGAATTGTAAAGCTATTCGAAACAACGTCTCAAGAAGACTACTAGAAGAAAATGCCGGTTACAGGATTTAGGGGAGAGTTAACCGCGTTTCCGCGGATGTTAACGAATGGTTTGGTTAGGTTGTAAGCAGCAGAACAGGGAAATCGGCATTACTGGTCCAATGTATTTTTATTCTTCGCAAAAAATCTGAAAAATACAATCGCGCAATAACAATTTCACCTCGTTTATTCGATCCCATTTAGTTATTGAAAAAGTCGCAGAACGGATGAAATGTTACCCATTTATACAGGTACGTCAGTGGGTACGAATGGGTACGTCACTGTGTGCATTATTATTTTCCGTAGTTATCGTAAACTTTGAAATTGAGTTCGGCAACTGGTCGGTCAGCGCCATTCTGAAAATTCTCTCCGTGTACACCGGCGGCTCACGTCGCAGTTAAAGTGTCACCACTTTCGTTGTAAACATTTAAGGACAAACTTTCTCTTTGTCAAGCTAAGCTGATTTCCTGCCATGCTGTGACTAAATAAATACACGTGCAATTCATAAAAGGCAGCATGTTAGCGACAGTTAAAGTGCAAGTACATTTATTTTAGACACCGTGTATTTGATGTTGAAACTTGCATAATCTTGTTCGAAAGAATTCTCACTTGGTTGTCTCCGTCCACACTTTGCTTCAGTTATAAGGAAAGACCTAATTCTATTCTCTTGGTAGAGTTCACAAAGAAACAAACGTACAAAATAATAATTCTATTCCTGACTGCTGTCCTGTACGCAGGCAAAACAGCTGCGGAATTTCTATTGGTACCGAGTTTTACTTCTCATCGCGTTGAGGTGTAACTAAACTCAATTATATTTTTCTGCTGATAATTTTAAATGATAGGTCAGCGTCCCCCCCAGAGCGGAGATGTTCAAAGAGAAGAAAGATGAAAGTATCATCAAGGTTGGAGTAAAAGGAACGTGGGATTTCTACAAAATGGTATTCCCGTACAGGATCCCGTACGCACAGAAACAGTAAGTTGAGAAAGAAGTTAACAAAACAAGAAACAAATTGAAAAGGAAGTAAGAGGTGCTGGAAACCAGGACAGCAGTGAAGCGCAAAAAAGGTCCGCTAAGTAACAAAATGAAATTGTATTTCAACAAAAAAAATTCGTACATTACTCTCTGCTCGGGACCACACATATTACCCCTGGGAGTGCTAATTCTTGCAGTGCTCCTGAGGATTCCGTTAACAGTTCATCACGGGTAATTCTAACCGTACCACGACGTTCATTCCACGTTCATATTGCATATGTGACAAAAATTTCGAGTTAAAACAATGTTGGAAATTCCCTGATTTCCCTCTCGCAGTGACTTGAGAATTGGAAAACGCGGTTTTAAAGTCAATCTCAGATTCACTCCTGGAGGAGCTACAAATTCATCTTGCTGATTTGGACCATTTCCCGGAAGAAGTTCATGGCAAATTCTTGGGACTTTAGGAAAAAATACGAGTCAAATTTTTAGTTTTCTTATATGCGATCGTGTATTGAAATGCAGAAAAGTTCCATCGCTTATGGAAACATTGAGCTTCTATATACCACAGCAGAGATGTTCAAATAGAAGAAAGATGAAAGTATCATTAAGATGGGAGTTAGAGAAACGTGGAATCTATGCATAAGGTGTATTCCCGCAAAGGATTCCGTACGCAAAGAAACAGTAAGTTGGGAAGGAAGCTTATGAAACATGGTATAATAAGAAGAAGAAAGTCAGAGGTGCTGAAACCAGGATAGCGGTGAAGCGAAAATAAGCTCTATAAAATAGCAAAATGAAATTGCAAAATTAAATGCTGACAAAATATTTTATTAATATATCACTCAAAGTTTCCGAAAACGCTGAAACTTTACAATTTCAATGCTTGGTCGTACCGTCGTTCACGGTCAGTCATTACCCGTCCTATTGAAATTACAATTGCCTCTGATTATTACTAATATTATTATATAAGAAAGTTTTAGCATCCCTTAACCAGGAAAAAGATCCTCCAAGAGAAGAAGGATGAAGGCACTGTTCATTATAGAGTTGAGAGAACGCGGAATCTATGCACAAGGTGCATAGAAACAGTAAGCTAAGAAAGAAGTTCATGAAACAAGAAAAATTGAAGAAGAAAGTAGTAGGTGCTGAAAAACAGGACAGCAGTGAACCGAAAAAAAGATGGTCCGTAACAAAACAAGAACCCAATCTATTTCTACAACAAAAAAGCCTACCTAACCTTTAGCTTGGGCCCTCACATAGTCCCCTGGGAGCGCTAATTCCCATAGATACTATAGTTGTATCCCCCAGATGGAATTGCTCGTGATTAACTGTAAACGGTATCCTTGGTAGCACTGTAATAATTAGCCGTGCCAGTGGTGATATATATGTGTGGTATCGAGCTGAGAATTAGGAGTTTTTGTTATGTTTTAAAAATTTTGTATTTTGTTTGCTAAGAATTATATTTTTTCAGTTAACTGTTGTCTTGGTTTCAAGAACTTACTACTTTCTTCATTAATTTTATCATGTTTCATGAGCGTTCTTTTCACCTCATTCAACTCACTGCGTCTGTGCGCACGGGATCCTGTGCGGGAACGCAGCTTGTGCAAAGAACCCGCGTTCCCCCAACTCCAAACTTAACGATGACTTCATCTTTTTTCTTTTTGAACATCTGTCCTGTGGTAAGGGAGGCTGAACTAACAACCGTTTACAAATATTCAACAAAAATATTTCTTTACTTTATTTACCCTTCGATTTGAAAATCTTGAGTAATATTTCAGTAAAATTAAGATGGGACAGATGTAAAATGTGTACAAAGAGGAAAGCGTAAAAGTTTTAAAGTATAAATTTACCCAAATGTTGGAAAGAATCAGAAGGGATGCCCAGTGTACGGGTAATGAAGGAGGTGTTAACTTGTCTCTCAAGAAGAAAAGGAGTGGTTTATGTAGCATTGAAAATGGAGTTAAAGGAGAAATAAGATGAGGTCAGCACATGGTAGACGTAACAAGGTAGCTGCAAACCAGTCTTTTATGAAATCGAGTCTAATCTCAGTGACGTCATGGCATCCGACCAATTGCAGCGCTTAAATTGCATCTGGCAACACTGCTAACCCGAAATCTGGCATCACTGTTAGCGTTACGCGTACGACAATGTTGCATTTCTGTTCAAATGAAGTGTTAACGAGTCGAGTGAATCGCATTGTCGGTGCCTCAAGTTAAATTAAAAAAGTGTTCCTTTATTTGGTGTCGGAATAATTCTAAAAATCTACCCAAGATATTTCAAAGGTCTGGGTTTAATTTTGAAGAATGGATTTTGTCCAGTGGAAAAGTTTAGTTAAATAATCTTAAGTCGAACTTATGTAAGTTATGTTTGCTGGCAGCCATTTTTAAAAAGACCGACTACCGAAGAATCCTCTCTGCATTTAAGACGCACATTTCTTTGGAAAGAGGTGTTGTGCTGATGTTTTATGATCACAGGAGTTTGGAACTAGAAGGTAAGAAATAGAATTTTGAACATTATTCGAAAATAATTTAAAAATAATGGCTGATAACTGATTTTTGCATTTGATGAAGTGGCATCTCTTAACCAAATCTTTGCCACCAGATACAGTAGTACAGTTCAAATTTGATATTCTTAATACGTTAAAAATTGCTGTTGAATTGTTTGAAATTTATAATTTGAAGGAAATGAGAAACTAGGAATAGGATGTGCTACAATTAAATTCTGATTAATGACATATTGTTCATGAGTTTTTCATTCCAAAAAGGTAACCTAAAATCCTAAGTCTTGTGGTAGGGTGCTATCAGCATTCATGGTATTTGAATTTCTGTGTAAATTAATCTGGAAGTAGGAAATGCTGTCAAATTTTACCAGATTTATAGTAAAAAATTTCACTGGCATTTTAAAAATTTTGATCTAAGCATTATATTGACATTAGCAAGAAGTAAGTTTAGAACCTACAATGCTCAGACATGAAAGCTAGTTTGGAATGCCACATGGTAAAACTTGTTTACAGTATGTTAGATGCAACTTCAGAATAGCTCCTATTTCACTTGTGTAGCCAATCTTATCTGAAATTTTCAGATTAGGAGATCGTCCCACTTTTTCAACTTTTTTCGTTCGATTCGTTTGAAAATTGGCCAGTATATATATTTTGTGAAAGTACACCTTTTTTACTCATGTCACTTTTTCGATTTAGGGCTTAGTTTTATTTTTTTTTCGAAAAATTAGTATTTTGGTATATTTTATTGATATTTCAAAATGTTACTCGTCTTCGAGTTTTGATGCTAGAACAAAACCAAAGACAGTTTTAGAGTCCTTGGAACATTCCTAACACACTCAAATGGGCTTTTTTCAAATTCAAAATTTTTCTTTTTTTTTCAAATTTTTCAAAATTTCTATAAACAACCGTAATTTTTTGAGTTTAGAGCTATGTACATTTTCGATAAATTTGTATTTGTAAAAAAAACCTTTTGAGTGTGTTAGGAATGTTCCAAGGATTCTAAAACTGTCTTTGGTTTTGTTCTATCATCAAAACTCGAAGACGAGTAGCATTTTGAATGTTGAAAGTTAGAAGTGTTGGGTATGAGCATATAAAGAAATTTTATGTTAAGTGTAATATAATGAAGAATTTATGTAATTGAATGCAGTTTCAATTTAATTTCGATAATTTCCATACATAACTTCATACTCACACTGTGAATTGTGATTTCCTAACCAAAAAAATTGAAAAAAACTTTTTTTTCTTTTTTCACATACATGAAATTTTTTATTTTCAGTCTGATTCTTATGAAATTTGACTATGATATGTAACTTTTGAAAAGAAACACAATTTTTCCCTTCGTTTTTTTAATTTAGGCCTTAGTTTTTGAAAAAAAATGACATATTTGTTTTTAGGTATTGATTGATATTTCACTGATATTGATATTTCAAGACGTATCCCCTCATTCAGTTTTGATGCTAGAACAAAAACAAAGACAGTTTTAGAATTCATGGAACACTCCTAACATGCTCAAATGGGCTTTTTTCCATTTCCCATTTGTTGTTTTTTTTAAATGGGGTTGAAATGGGCTCAAAAATTGAAGATTTTGCTTCTTTTTCACTGATGTTGATGTTTCAAAATGCTACTCGTCATCGAGTTTGAATGCTAGAACAAAAACACAGTTTTAGGATCCTTCAAACATTCCTAACAAGCTCAAATGGGCTTTTTTCTATTTCTCATTTGTTCTCTTTTTATATGGGGTTGAAACGGGCTCAAAGTTAAAGATTTTGGTCCCCTTACCCCCCTGGGGGGATCTATTGTCCGTAGCGCCATAAAATTTTAGGACCGAATAGTCCACCGCCTAAGGGTTCTTTTCCAACAAAAACATGAAAAATTACCACGTGAGTGACCGTGGCCTTGGCCGGCCTGGGACGATCTCCTTAACTTGTAATAACTTTCTACCTTATAGCTAAATGTCAAGTGTTTACAAGCAAGATGCAAAACCTTGTCTATGATTTTCCATTGTAAGTGCTACTTTTTATGGCAATTACCTTCTTGAAACTGACGCTATTCTAAGCATACGTTGAAATGCATTTGTAAAGGTATCTGACTTCTTCTAGGCGTACCATTCATGGTGTTCCATTTGCTGCTAAATAATTCTTATATGTAAGGTGCAAATTCTTGTTGTTGATCATAATTTTCTTATGAGTGCTTCAAAAATCTCATCTGAAGCTACAAAGCCATATTTACTTAAAAAATGCAGATTTTTCTGTTTATGTTAATGGTTCTGTTTATATCTTAGTCTCCTTTTCTCTGTTTCTTAGCAGGAAAAAGAAAACATCTGTGCAAAAAATGAAATTGAGAACATATCTTTATTGAATTTTTCATGGATAAATGTTAAGGAAAGGACCATAATCGATTTTCCACTTTTCGGTGCCTAAACGTAGTTAATTAGATCTAAATAAACAATTTTTCTTATACGCACCTTACGTCGCAAATGAGTATTTAACAAGTTATGGCGGGAAATTACTGACCGCAACTCTAGTGCTTGAAGGGGAAGGAAATGGTTCGGACAGAAAGACTACAATGGACTCTTTTTTTGATGCGCTCGAATGATCGAGCGCATTCCAGCCATCAAAGACGAAAATTAACATACCGCTATTCCTCATTAAATACTCATTTGCAACAGAAAGACGGCTTGGAAGAAAAAATGTTCATTTTGATCTAATTAACTATGTTTAGGCAGCAAAATTGGAAAATCGATTTTGGTCCTCTCCTTCACGGATGCCTTTTTATGTCTTGTTAAATTGATGCTTGAGTGTTTAAGACTTTTCTTTCATAGTTTAGATTAGTTGATTTTAGTTGTATTGCTAAATATCATGAACAAATCTATTTATATTATAGACAACATTAACTGTTAAAGAAAAAGTGTGAAAACTAGCTTGAGTGTATTAATTAACTTATTTAGTTGTACCTGAAGCTATGTATCTCACACTTTCCGGTCTATTACCCCATTGTAGTGTAATTTTCTCTTTTTCCCCTTATTTTTTCACTAAAAATTTTTCTCTGGCTTTTTCCTTTCCTTTTCTTCCAGTGCAACTGATATTTTTAAAGTCTGTATTACACTCTAGTTTGTCATTGTCTCCATTTCCTTATGTGTGCATCTTAATACTGCTTTATATTTAGTGTTTTCTCTCTGTATAACTGACCCTATTGATTAAATACTCCCAGCTGCACCTCAATTTATTATATTAACTCTGCCTTTTGTTTTCTCTAACATATTTTAATCTGTACCCTCACTAATGCAACTGAAATGCATGCTTATTGAGCCAAAATCTAATTCAGGAACTGTTGGTGTGACAAGTTCACTAATATTTATTTGTGCTTTCCAGGTACATGAAGAAAGTGAAATAATTCCACCCATAATTGAAATGGATGAAGGGGCGCAAAAGGCTGTCGTGGTATTCAACGGACCCACCGATATTGGAGGAATTTTGGCTTCAGTGAAAGTGGAAGATGCTGCCACTTATATCTCCGGTTACATTGTCATGAATACAGACGTGTATCAGCAACAACTGAAGAAAAAACATCTTTGTCTGACTATACTATATGTTGTTCCATTCTTAGTGTAAAATATTTCAATTTCCTTCTGTTTGGGTCTTTTAAAAAGTATCTTCAATCTGATGATCAGTGCAAGAGACTGAAATATTGCAATAAATCTTTCTTAAATGCTATTCCTTGCTGTGAGAGGGTTTTCCTCTATCTTATCAACAGAATTAGTCACTCACCAGGCTTTTGCAATAGTGTTAGTGAATTATTTCATGATAACTGGCCTAAATCTCTCACCTGCTGTTCTTGAATAATAATGTACTTAATCTAGTTTTCTTCAGATTTAGAACAATACAGTCAGTCAGAGCTTACAATAAACCTCCACAGAGTACATGTTTAATAGGTAAACTTGATAAAATGGCGCACAAGGGATTCCACTAAACATTTCTCCTGACCCCTTGTCAACATGATGCTCTAAAGTGAAATATGATAAATTGTGTCAGATCAAATTATTCAGTTAATTTCAAATGGTTTCTTGAGTATAATTGCAGATGTGTACTCTGCTGGCAGGGGTATTACGGACACATTGAGCAGATATCCTGAGCTGATGCTTGAATACACTTGTGTGTGCAAAATCATTTTATGCCTTGAATCCCGGTATTTCATTTGGAACAAGTTGGGGTGAATTGCTGTTTCCTTCTTGAAAACCTATAACTTCATGTTGCTGCTGCTATACAGCAGCACTTCATACATTCCGATAAAATATAAGAAAGCTTAATTTTAGTTTTTGTGTTACTCACTGTACTCTGCTGTTAGCCAAACTAAAAGCAAAAAATGATAGAGATGGGGTTGTGAGGTGGTCTATAGTATCGAACTAGTGATGAATATTTTTTATTGGTCTGTTCATTATTTAAGGATGTGAACTATTATGTGGTACAGTGTTGGCCATTGCATAACAAAATAATGGACGGTAGTGCAAGGTTAATTTGTTGATTCGGCCGAGTGCAGTGTTAGATTGAAGCGTTATAAATTAGCATTCCTTGGTATTTAAGTGCCATACCAATTTGTAATCCTTGTTTTTTTCTCGTAATTGAAACTCGGCAGAAATTTACTTGTAACTTACTCGTGGAAACCTTTACAATCCTATGATAAATTCATTGTTTTGGTTTCGAAATGAATTCTGTGAAAAGCTTTACACTGGCTTTGAAAATACTCTCGTAGCTTGAGTTATGCTCACCCCCCCGGTTTTGACATTCTGAAGTTTATGCTAGAATAGACTTCCCAGCAGCCTGTACTGAATTTATGTTCTCTTTTAAAAGTTAGCTGTAGTACAGTAATGTTTTGTTATTCATCAATGCTCTTCTCTTCTGAACGTTCCTCTTGTTTTACTTCTGCTTATCGATGATCGTACGATTGTTTGTGAAAAATATGATACCGTTATGAACAATTAATTTAGAGCATCATTCCCATAGTTGGTATAAAATAGGTCATAGGCTTCAGAATTGCAGGGAGTTAGAAGAATTGGCATACAAAGAGTAATTTTAACTTTAACTGATCTTTCTATGGTTTGTCTTTATTGTCTATTAGGCTTATTTTTTCCTTCTAGAATTTAAAATGTTCATTCTACTTTTGTATTTCCTTACTTACTGGTGCGCAGAGCACTGATACTGGTGTTTGAAGATGCCTTAATGTATTGAGAGTGCTTCAATTTTTGCGCTCTGTGCTGTTTTCTAACTCATTATTTACGGCTAGTTCTTTCGTAGATTTGAATATTCAGTTTCATGTTGTGTCTTGTGTGTACATTTTAGAACTTATTAACCGGAAAATGTTGAAACAAGCCTTTAGCGATGGTGTTCTAATTATTGTTTTTGATAGGAAAATAGTTTATTTAATTCATTACCGTCCGAAAGTTACGTTGTGTCGAGATTTTTGAAGCGAAATACATTTTTAGGTGTTGAAAATATTTATTCATTTATGCAGTGATGAGTTGTTGGCTTATATTTTGCTCCCCACTCTTATAGATTTAGTGATGTAAAGTAACGAGCTGAGAGTTTGCTAGGCCTTTTTTATTTTTTGCAATCAAAATGCTTAGTTTTCTTTTGTAATGGCCCGTCGTTTTGCGGCGCTCTGCCATGCTGTTTTTACATCACCTATGGCTTCTTCCGCTATTATTTTTTCCATAACCTTTACCTTCAATTTTCTGTTTCTTTGCGTTGCGTATCTTGTGTGTAAACACACCTTGTGCATTAATTCCTCATTCCCTGTGCTCCGTACTTGAAGGTGTGTCTTCCTCTCCTTGTAAAGCTATGTTGTGGTAAGAGAGGCTGATTCCAAGTCATACCCTAAGCTAAACTGCAGAACTTGTTAGTATTTACATTGAAAACTTGCTGTTCCGTTGCTCACCACCTTTCGCTTCATTGTTTTCATGTGTATTTAATTTACAATTCAAATATTTATAAGTTTTTATACATAAAAATGTTGTATAGTAACTTTAGAGAGATATTGAATGCAATACAGTAGCTATTTTAGGGAAACCCACCATGGAATGAACGAAATTATTGGACTTTGATTTCTCTCAGGGGGATACAACTATTGTATATATGGGAATTAGCACTCCCAGGGGGACTATGTAAGGGCCTGAACTAAAGGTTAGGTAGGCTTTCTTTTTGTTGAAATAGAATAGGTTTTTATTTTGTTACGGACCATCTTTTTTCGGTTCACTGCTGTCCTGTTTTTCAGCACCTACTACTTTCTTCTTCAACTTTGATCTTGTTTCATTAACTTCTTTCTCATCTTACTGTTTCTGTGCCCTTTCTGCATAGATTCCACGTTCCCTTAACTCCATACTAAATGGTGCCTTCTTCCTTCCTATCTTTGTATCGCCTTTGTTGCGCGTAGGGAGGCTTAAACTAACTGATAACCTATAATCTTCTTTAACTTCTATCTTCGCTTACTGTTTCTATGCACCTTGTGCATAGAGTCTGCATTCCCTCAACTCCATACTAAATGGTGCTTTCATCCTTCTCTTTGAACATCTTTGCCGTGGTAAAAGGAGGCTAAAACTTTCTTATTTAATCATAATAATAATAATGGGCTTTGATTTACTTCTATCAGCTGATCCACTCCATGCTCAATGGAGCCCTCCCACTCCACAAAATTACGCGGTACGTTACTTTAGCTGGGTGTTACAGCCGCATTTTCTGTGTCTCTATTTTTATATCCTTATAAGTGGTGTGTTTAATGGCATTCTTGTACTGCTCCTCCGTCTTTTCCTGACTTGCTGTTCTGAACTGTGGTATTCCCGCGTGCAGCGCTTCCAACGAATCTGTTTCAAATTATGTAATTTAGGATTCCTGTCTTTGAGTTCTAATCAGGAAATTACCTTTTTTACGAAAGAGCGTAGGTTTTTCTTTTGTTATGGGGCCATCCTATTTCCATTCACTGCAGTCAATTTTTCACCATTTCTGACGTTTTCCTTCACCTATTGCCTGGTTTCAGGAACTGCCCTCTTCATTTGCTATTAATTACGTGCATGGAGTCTTGTATGGAAACCAACCTTGTGCATTCATTCGCCGTTCTTTCAAGTCCATATTGAACGATTCCTTAATTTATTTGATAGAACTTTGTTGTAGTTACAGTGTCTTGTACTGCTAATGATCTAACTTAATGTTTGTTGTTTAGTGTGAACTGAATATTTTTTGGTTCATTGCTATCCTGTTCTTTTAAACCTCACATATTCAACATATGATTTTCATCATATACATCCTACCTTGCTGCTTTCATGTAAAATATCTTATACGGGAACACGCCTTGTGCATAGATTCCTTGATCTCTTATTGCCCCACCAAATGGTGCCTTCTTCCTTACTGTTTGTAGAACTCTTTTTTTTGTGGCGAGAGGTGCTAAACGATGTCATATTCTTCTATATTTTCTGCCTCATATCGTTTCTTTATATAATCCTTTCAACAGTGTATCATAAATGCGCGTAATTTTAACTTTCCCTCATAACAATAATGTAATCTCTGTTTGTTCTTAGCGCTCCTGTGGTGAATGTAGGAGGTCTTGAGCGGAAGGTTAGGTAAGCCTTTCTTTCGGTGAAACAGAGTCGTTTTTTTCTCTTATGTTACGGGCCATCTTTTTTTCGGTTCATTGCTGTCCTGCTTTTCATCCCCTTCTACATTCTTCAACTTTCATCGTGTTTCATAAACTTCTTACTAAACTCGCTGTTTCTACGCATATTCTGAATAGATACCGCGTTCCCTCAACTACATACTAAATGGTGCCTTCCGTTCTTCGGAACGCAATCTTTTAGCGGTTTGGGAGGCTTGAACTATTATCTGATCTAATCCTTCTTCTCTTTGCCTCGCCTATGTGGAGGTTAAGGAGGTTTAAACTAATACCTAATCAAATCTATTCTGCCCTCTCTTTGTTACGCAACCTTAACAAATGCGGGAGTTCATAACGGGTGTGTGCTCTAGTACTCATTGTGTTCGAGTTTCTTTGGTATTTAAACAATTTTAAACAATTTATTTACCACAGGAGATACAGATGTAGAATATTTCTTAGGTCTAGTACAATGGACAAGTTTGAATATAGCTACCTGTGGGCCCGAATAAGTTCAGCGACTTCTGGGGCATCCTACCAAGAAGCTGGAATGGCGCTTGAAAGAAGAGCTGGAATGGCGCTTAAAAGAAAAGCTGGAATGGTGCTTGAAAGAAAATTTTGTAAATTTTTTGGTGTTGGCATTACTCGAAAAATTTGAATGCTGGAAACGTACATACATTTGAAAATCAATTCTCCCGACGATTAGTTCATAAACTTAGAAGGGGAATAATGATGTCGCACTTTTTATCACAAATAAATGATATCTTGATGTGGAATTTTATATGATCCTTTTTACCATTGAACACGGCGCGCAATCGTCTGCTTCATCAGCATAGAAAAGTATCAAAACACCCTGTATGACTAAATTAAACTAATTTTCCTATTGTTTCAACTGAGGTTTTAATATTTTCTGTGCGCCTGGCGGACGTCTTAGCGAAAATCCGGTCAAAAAACCAAGACACATACGCGCACAGATTCGAAGATAAATCTTCACCACTTACCCTAGACGCCGCGTGGCGAAGACCGAAGGACTGTACCTTATTTCGACGTCGTCTTTTTATAGGGGAGCGAGCACACGCGTGGTTCGCAGCGCTCTCAAATTTGGCAGGCACATAAAACTCCCTCTCGATAGTAGTCCTACCTATTTTTTTCGCGATCGTGCGACAACTTTTCCTTCAATGGCGGTTCAAAGGTCGAAAATCGACTGAAATGGCACATTTTCAAACTGCTGCCAAAAACCCATAGAATGCCTTTAAAAGGCTCAAATTTCAGGATGTGGTAGATGAAAAAATGGAGTATGCGCCAGAGTTGCCATTTTGCGATCCGTTTGTAAAAAGTATCCCTTTTCGCCCCTCAAATTTGACCAACAATTTTTTGGGTATATTCGACGAAATTTGGAATTTTTTTGAGAAAATCACGCAATGTTGCGCATTCAAACTTTGATAGCCGATAGATTTCTAAAAGTTCTTCGCGTCATAAAATTAACGGCTCTCGAAACGATCAAGTTTCCACACAACTTTGGGTCAAAGTTTTCCTCAAAATTTTAGAAAATTTTGTGTGAGGTTTGAGTTCGTAAAGGTTTTTGGCAGCAATACCTTGGGCTCTCAAACCTTGAGGACTCGTTCAAAAAGGTTTGTAGTACTCAGAACAAAAATTATAGTGTTTGCTCGGAAAGTTTACCATTTGTGCAACTTTAAAGTGGAGGTAAAAAAATGCGTTTTTTCATAAGTCATTTTCGCCCGCCAGTTGTGACGTTGTTTGACCGAGTGGGGACTTCTAAATTTGATACGTCCTAGTTTCAATCTTTTTCTCAAAGTTATCAAGTTTAGAGATCAGGATGAGCGATGGTTTTCTCAAAAAATACTCTCAAACGAAACAAAAAATTCCGAAAAAACGTCCCAACCATTTTCGACGAAAATGGGTGCGACCCACGAAAAACTTAATTTAAAACTTTTTGATCGTTTTTTCCTCGTACATACCAAAGGAGTTTTGTTGGTCGAAATTCGGCTTCGTTTGAGCGTGAGACATTTTCACTTCTCCAGACTATTTTTGTCTTTCCTTCACCCCTAAAGCCCACTTCCTCACCTTCGAGGGAGTTGAAAAGCACTTGAAAGATGCGTCTTGAGGAGATCTTTCGATTGATTTCTGTCTCAAAGTAGTAGGCCTTCAACTTTTTGTTTAAAGTTGGAAAAACTTCCAACTTGAGTGTAAGATAGGGTCAAATGGCCTGACCTAGCGTAAAATTGGATACCGATCCTATTCTAGTTGAAGTCTCCAAAACCGAAATTTTTTTTTAATAGACTAAATTTCGGACTGAAATGAAATTTTATTGAGTTTAAAGGTTGTATCTGGATATGGATCATCATGAACTTGATGTTGTGATGTTTTCGAGTACGATGAATTATATTGGAAGGAATTGTTGAAGTTCAAAGTTTTTTCCAATTCTTGCCCATTTCAGTCGGTTATGCGATTTTTTGAGAGTTTGACTGTGTTGTTAGAGTTTATATAAATTTTTTATGACTCGCAAGTAAACCGCGTAAGTCGGTTTTTTCACCTTGAAATTCTTTTAACTTTTTGTCATGACGCGTAATTCATTCATTTCAAGTATTTTTATTTGTGTCACAGGAAAGTTCATAGAGAACAAATGTGTTCAAAATAGGCGATTTACCCTATGGTAGGATTATTTCACTTCCAACAAGTTTTGGTATAGAAAAAAAATTTAGGTTTGGCTTTCAATTTTCGCCTAAGTTGAGAAAATCGCGATGCAAGGCGATTTCCAGTTGCAATATCTCAATGAGGTTCAGAATTTGAGGCTCAAATCTTTTGCTGCTTGTAGAAGTTGTAAAGTAAAAGATGTTACAACTACAAAGATGTTACAAATAATGTTAAAGTACATCCATCATCGTAATAAGTAAGTCAAGAGACCTCAAATACAACTGATTTTTTGAATGGATTTGTTAACCCTCAAAAGAATTGTCTTTCTAATTGATAGAAAAATATTTAAATGGTATACTTGTTGATTGAATGCCATAGTTAGGAGAATACATGCTGCTGTGGGACTGCAGTCATTTCGGACAGTGACCTGTTACATCAGGTTTTCATGAAAAGAGATACAAAAACAAGCCATAAGTTCTTAAAAGTGGAAAGTGTCACCTTTCCACAATGAAACGAAACTTTAAAAGAAGTTGTTAATTTTCTCTAATGAAAACGAACATGATACGCAAATTTCAAAAGATGAGAACTCGCCAAATTTCGTAATACAAAGAGAAATGATTCATTTCGTACGTTTATTACTTTCAACTGTAGTGGGTATTCGATGGTCCAATTACTCCTCATAGACGCGGACTGCCGTGGCTCTTATGCCTTGGATACGAAGCAAGATGGATACTTAGTAGTTGTTATTTGTTGATATAACTCGTTTCTATTAATGTATAACTTATTTATGTATGTCAAGCTTTGTTGTTACTCGAATCTTTGCATTATATACTATAATATTGAGTGAAGTAAAAACAACATTTTTTAGTTGAGTTAGCCCTCGAAGCTTTGCTTTAGTGCTGTACAGTTCGGTAATTTTGAGGTCTACCCTGAAAGTTGTTTATGAACCATGAACGACCTCATTTTGAGAAATTAAGATCTGACAATCTCTCAATCGAACCCAGATAATGATGCTAAGTTCTTTTGGCGGTGTAAACCAGTCAAGCTAGTAAATTTGATGGGAGGATCGATTTCATGTTTTTCTGCAGGTAAATTGAACATTTATGGGTTGAAATCGTGAACATGAATTCATTTATAAATTCGAGAAATCGCTCATTCCACTTAGTTCGATGCGAAATTTGCATGAAACTTTATTGAGAACTCACTTGTTGTATGTCAAGCATTGTTGTTACTTCATAGTTTGCTGTAAAGATTTCGATATTGAGAAACTGCATAACAGGATTTATTAGATCAGTTACCCCTCAAAGCTTTGCTCCAGCAGCGCATATTTTCAGTTCTTTGAAGATACACTATGAAAGTTGCCTGGTAGAAAAATTAATTTTCAAACTAAACGAGTATTCGATACCTCGTAGTTCTCTGTCGAAAATTGCATGGAACTTGCGTTGTTATGTTGAGACGCGATTGGTGATGCATATGTGAACTCAGTGGGCAAATAAGTGTAGTTTTAGTTAGGCATATCATGTGTATTGGAGGGAAATGTTCGTCAGTTTGGTACCATGTACATCTTTATGCGTTTTGTTTCTGCTGACATTTTGAGAACGGACTTATCGATATGTTGTGGAGAATGAGTCATTTGCGAAAATTCAATACACGTTGAAATGGACGATTATGGGTAATTCTAAACTACCTAGAGAATTGATTTTGGTCTCAAATGAAGCCTAATATCGAAAGCAAGGTGTGAATGTTGGTGAGGAAGTTATTTTTATTCATAATTGGTTGATATATGTGGAAATGAGTTTGTGAAATGTTTTTGCCGTTATTTCATCATTGGAACGTGTTATGAACCGTTTTTGAGTAATTTCGGCCTTTTCGATCTGTGTAATGATCACGGATTTGGAAAATTTAGGGAAAAGTTCGATAAAAGTGTACGGATATGAAAATGTTATTATCAATGCAAAATGGGATGCATATGAGAATTGCTGCAAATGAAAATGTTAGTACCATGCGAACAGGTATTTTTGAGGCTGTTAGTGAAGTGTAGGGGGTAAGTACGGTGAAAATGGGTAAAAATGAGACAGAAATGGATTTTATTAGAGTTTGAAAGTGTTTCTAAGGTAAATGCAGTGCTCCTCATGTATGACTAATATAAGAGCTGCAATTATGCCGCTCAACGAGGTGCGTAGCACCCGTTGAGCGGCGCAAGAAATTAGATTCAATTGTCTCAACCTTCGGATTTGACCGCGCGACGGCGCGTCCCATCATTAGTAACCCAATGAAGATGAACAGGTGGCGATGTATTTTTTATGAAATGAGAATTATCTTTCGTTTTGATGTGATATTGCGATGGTGTTTTGATTTTGTGACGATCTTTATTTGATTGAGGATGAATGGTTGTTTTGTTTTAGATTGAAGCAGGATTTGATGATTTGAGGGCTCTGCATGAATAACTGAAACGTCATCTGGTGTATGTAAATTTATCGTTCATTCGCCTCATTTATTCGTGGAAACAAATATATACAGTATTGGGTTTTTGAGGTTCATTTGATAAATTATTGATAGTAGTTGGACGTGTAATTGATTTGTTGAATATTTTGCGTTTTCTACTTAAGGTTTGAAAAGAATTTCCAGAACGAAAGTATATTTCTTTCATTTGAAAGTGCGTAATCTATTTTGATATGAGAAGTGGCAATTTTTGTGGGTTACGGGAAGCCTAATTTTCATGCGTCTTGCTTTGGCGGAATTTTAAATAGCTTTGAATAAATGTCATTCATTTTTAAACCGCATATAAGAGTAAAACTTAGAATGAGGCTCATGCAATTGAACTTGGTAAAAGGCAATATTCACTGAATTCTGGGCGAATGAACGATCATATTGATAGGGTTTTAAGCATGTTCGACCTTAGGTTAATTCGGGATTTAATACTAAAATGGCATTCTGTCATGACTGTGTTTAGAATATTGTTAAGATACTCGCATTCACGCTTCATATTAGGGATTTGAGTAGTTTTAAGATTTGATTTAGGTTAAGGTATGTTATTGTGTGTAGGATAGGTTAAATATGTAAGTAACGGAGGACGGACGTTAACTTGGAAGGAATTGAAGAAGAGGAGTCGAAAATGGAACATTAAAGTAGGATAGATTAGGTTATAAATTCAAGTTAGGATGAAATAGGTTTTGTCAGATTAGATTAAGCTAGGTTGGGTTAGATTTTTTGGGTTAAGTTACGTCCAGGTGTAATAGTGAAACTCATTTCTTCTTGGATGAGTTCTGACTTGTGTAGTCATTATTTAATGAAGTTACCAGCAGGTTCGTTTGGTTAGAATGTGGTGAAGAAGAAACAGGTTAATGTAGTGATATTGAATGTTATGTT
Organism: Morinoia aosen; assembly: GCA_030386875.1. NCBI lineage: Eukaryota > Metazoa > Arthropoda > Malacostraca > Amphipoda > Talitridae > Morinoia > Morinoia aosen. Next base: position 92,508,695 of record CM059579.1, on the reverse strand, counting down.
GAGTGGTTAGGTTTAGTTGCTGTGGGTTTAAGTTGGTTCACTTGGTGTTTATAAATGTTCACGTATGAGATGTTTTTTTGTAAATGTTATTGGTAAACAAAATGTTGTTGGTGTTTGAAAGTTCTACATAGAGCTTCAAGTGGAATACATTGTAGATATCGGTTTGTGATTTGAGACGATGGTGTATGTGATTGTGTTGGGTAATTGTGGTTGTTTTTAAAAGTGTGCGCTGCATGTGTGTGTGTGCATGTTACTGCGTCTGCAGGTGTTGTTGTCTGCCACTGGTTACTGCGTCTGCAGGTGTTGTTGTCTGCCACTAGTTACTGCGTCTGCAGGTGTTGTTGTCTGCCACTAGTTACTGCGTCTGCAGGTGTTGTCTGCCACTAGTTACTGCGTCTGCAGGTGGTGTTGTCTGCCACTAGTTACTGCGGGTGCAGGTGGTATTGTTGTCTGCCACTAGTTACTCCGTCTGCAGGTGTTGTTGTCTGCCACTAGATACTGCGTCTGATGGTGGTGTTGTTGTCTGCCACTAGTTACTGCGTCTGCAGGTGTTATCTGCCACTAGTTACTGCGTCTGCAGATGTTGTCTGCCACTAGTTACTGCGTCTGCTGGGGTGTTGTTGTCTGCCACTGGTTACTGCGTCTGCTGGTGGTGTTGTCTGCCACTAGTTACTGCGTTTGCAGGTGGTGTTGTTGTCTGCCACTAGTTACTGCGTCTGCTGGTGGTGTTGTTGTCTGCCACTAGTTGCTGCGTCTGCAGGTGGTGTTGTTGTCTGCCACTAGTTACTGCGTCTGCAGGTGGTATTGTTGTCTGCCAATAGTTACTGCGTCTACAGGTGGTGTTGTTGTCCGCCACTAGTTACTGCGTCTGCTGGTGGTGTTGTCTGCCACCAGTTACTGCGTCTGCTGGTGGTGTTGTTGTCTGCCACTAGTTACTGCGTCTGCTGGTGGTGTTGTTGTCTGCCACTAGTTACTGCGTCTGCAGTTGGTGTTGTTGTCTGCCACTAGTTACTGCGTCCGCAGGTGGTGTTGTTGTCTGCCACTGGTTACTGCGTATGCTGGTGGTGTTGTTGTCTGCCACTAGTTACTGCGTCCGCAGGTGTTGTTGTCTGCCACTAGTTACTGCGTCTGCAGGTGGTGTTGTTGTCTGCCACTAGTTACTGCGTCTGCAGGTGGTGTTGTTGTCTGCCACTGGTTACTGCGTCTGCTGGTGGTGTTGTTGTCTGCCACTAGTTACTGCGTCTGCAGGTGTTGTTGTTGTATGCCACTAGTTACTGCGTCTGCTGGTGGTGTTGTTGTCTGCCACTAGTTACTGCGTCTGCTGGTGGTGTTGTTGTCTGCCTCTAGTTACTGCGTCTGCTGGTGGTGTTGTTGTCTGCCACTAGTTACTGCGTCTGCTGGTGGTGTTGTCTGCCACTAGTTACTGGGTCTGCAGGTGGTGTTGTCTGCCACTAGTTCCTGCGTCTGCAGGTGTTGTTGTTGTCTGCCACTAGTTACTGCGTCTGCAGGTGTTGTTGTCTGCCACTAGTTACTGCGTCTGCAGGTGTTGTTGTCTGCCACTAGTTACTGCGTCTGCAGGTGTTGTTGTCTGCCACTAGTTACTGCGTCTGAAGGTGTTGTCTGCCACTAGTTACTGCGTCTGCAGGTGTTGTTGTTGTCTGCCACTAGTTACTGCACCTGCAGGTGTTGTTATTGTCTGCCACTAGTTACAGCGTCTGCAGGTGTTGTTGTTGTCTGCCACTAGTTACTGCGCCTGCAGGTGTTGTCTGCCACTAGTTACTGCGTCTGCAGGTGTTGTTGTTGTCTGAGCTACTAGTTACTGCGCCTGCAGGTGTTGATGTCTGCCACTCGTTACTGCGTCTGCAGGTGTTGTTGTTGTCTGCCACTAGTTACTGCGTCTGCAGGTGTTGTTGTTGTCTGCCACTAGTTACTGCGTCTGCAGGTGTTGTTGTTGTCTGCCACTAGTTACTGCGCCTGCAGGTGTTGTTGTTGTCTGCCACTAGTTACTGCGTCTGCAGGTATTGTTGTTGTCTGCCACTAGTTACTGCGCCTGCAGGTGTTGTTGTTGTCTTCCACTAGTTACTGCGTCTGCAGGTTCTGTTGTCTGCCACTAGTTACTGCACCTGCAGGTGTTGTCTGACACTAGTTACTGCGTCTGCAGGTGTTGTTGTTGTCTGCCACTAGTTACTGCGTCTGCAGGTGTTGTTGTCTGTCACTAGTTACTGCGTCTGCAGGTGTTGTCTGCCACTAGTTACTGCGTCTGCAGGTGTTGTTGTTTTCTGCCACTAGTTACTGCGCCTGCAGGTGTTGTTGTTGTCTGCCACTAGTTACTGCGTCTGCAGGTGTTGTTGTTGTCTGCCACTAGTTACTGCGCCTGCAGGTGTTGTTGTCTGCCACTAGTTACTGCGTCTGCAGGTATTGTTATTGTCCGCCACTAGTTACTGCGCCTGCAGGTGTTGTTGTCTGCCACTAGTTACTTCGTCTGCAGGTGTTGTTGTTGTCTGCCAATAGAAACAACAACACCACCTGTAGACGCAGTAACTAGTGGCAGACAACAACACCACCAGCAGACGCAGTAACTAGTAGCAGACAACAACACCACCAGCAGACGCAGTAACTAGTGGCAGACAACAACACCACCTGCAGACGCAGTAACTAGTGGCAGACAACAACACCATCTGCAGACGCAGTACCTATTGGCAGACAACAATACCACCTGCAGACGCAGTAACTAGTGGCAGACAACAACACCACCTGCAGACGCAGCAACTAGTGGCAGACAACAACACCACCAGCAGACGCAGTATCTAGTGGCAGACAACAACACCTGCAGACGCAGTAACTAGTGGCAGACAACAACACCACCTGCAGACGCAGTAACTAGTGGCAGACAACACCACCTGCAGACGCAGTAACTAGTGGCAGACAACACCTGCAAACGCAGTAACTGATGGCAGACAACAACACCTGCAGACGCAGTAACTAGTGGCAGACAACAACACCTGCAGACGCAGTAACCAGTGGCAGACAAAAACACCTGCAGACGCAGTAACTAGTGGCAGACAACACCTGCAGACGCAGTAACTAGTGGCAGACAACAACACCTGCAGACGCAGTAACCAGTGGCAGACAACAACACCTGCAGACTCAGTAACTAGTGGCAGACAACAACACCTGCAGACGCAGTAACCAGTGGCAGACAACAACACCTGCAGACGCAGTAACCAGTGGCAGACAACAACACCTGCAGACGCAGTAACCAGTGGCAGACAACGACACCTGCAGACGCAGTAACTAGTGGCAGACAACAACACCTGCAGACGCAGTAACTAGTGGCAGACAACACCTGCAGACGCAGTAACTAGGGGCAGACAACAACACCTGCAGACGCAGTAACTAGTGGCAGACAACACCTGCAGACGCAGTAACTAGTGGCAGACAACAACACCTGCAGACGCAGTAACTAGTGGCAGACAACACCTGCAGACGCAGTAACCAGTGGCAGACAACAACACCTGCAGACGCAGTAACTAGTGGCAGACAACAACACCTGCAGACGCAGTAACCAGTGGCAGACAACACCTGCAGACGCAGTAACCAGTGGCAGACAACAACACCTGCAGACGCAGTAACTAGTGGCAGACAACAACACCTGCAGACGCAGTAACTCGATTATTCGGAAATGTCAGACTTTTAGATGCGTATAAATTTGTTTACGTCGAATAAATAAGCATATTTTGTTACATTCACACAAAATTAGTTGAAATTTTGAAAAGCTCTTGCACAGGCAAACTAATTCATTTTCATGATCAGTCATCCGAATTGGATGGAAGGAATTTCTTGCTTAGTTTTCAATTCCACGGAACAACATCATGCTGAGTTTCACTGTTGATACTATATCTCTTCTCACATTGACCTAAATGTGAATATCAACACATTACCGTTTTGTTTTTATTATTTCGTTATTGTACTGTTGCTATGCTGCTGGTGTAGCTACATGTAGGCTCCGTACCTACATCAGCACCAAAATATCAATGTACATATTGATAAAAACGTTACAAAACGGATTTAGACAGTAACAAAAACATAGGAAGTGAAAATAATGCAAATAGCATCAACAATGAGAGGTGGCATGTTGTCCTACGGAGCATTTCTCTCATTATCGAATGAATCGAAAAGAAAATGAATTAGTTACCGTGGCAGTTCAAAAATCAATCAAAACACTTAGAAAACAAATTTGCCCTATTAGAAATGAATGAATAATATCTAAAAAAAGTATTAATGCGTTTTTTATGATGGAATTTGAACTTTATTAAATGAATAATCTTTCACTTCTGTTATTCAATCTTATGATATTACAGTTGGAAAATTAGTCTGAGTGTCAACTGTTACAAAATTTCGACATTTCTATGGACTGTTTGTAATATAAAATAAACTATTTATGAGAGTTAGGGTAGACTCGCATGAACGATGGATGCATTACCTGTAGAGCGTTGCCCAATGAGAGTAGTGGTCTCTGTTAGGCTTAATGAAACTATTAAAAAGATATTCGTTTGAGTTAGAGTAATTTGGGTCAAGAAACTTGACTTTCTGAACACAAATCTGTGGTCAGTTACTGTCAGCACGCCAAAATTTTCTTATCCAGCTTACTCTATGAATATACAAAATTGCATCGCTTAGCCGTAGGCAATGAGACACATTGGCTGATGGTGGTGGGGAAAATTGTTAGTTGACAATAAGAATAAATTGTTCTTTGACAATAATATTAATTAGTTATTTGTCAAAAATTTGAAAACTGAAATGGAAGCCAAAACTTAGACTTGGATTACACTTATTGAAACTACATTCAGTATTCTAACCTTCTTAATGATTTTGAGAGTAATTGGAACAACGTTACCTAGAACGGTGACAATAAGTAATGACAGTACAATATACAGCAATGCATAAGATCGTACACCGAAGTAACGATAGTGGCGACAGCAAAAAACACTCAATACATCGATGGGGCTCACAACGGGCACACAAGTCAACGTGAAACCATTTCCACTCCTTAAAACATGTACGGAGATAATATCACGTTATGGAGAATTCTGACATTCCCCATTGCCCTGAGAGATACTTAGCAGTTAAAACTTTAGTACCTTCGCAGCTTGGCTCGTGCCAGGTGAGGTGGGAGCTGCTTTACGGAGAGTCAAAAGAGCTTCATTTCTGCCTATTGATACTTTGGGTTGATCCCTTTTGTTTGCAGTGGTACCGTTTGGTATCTCTTGCTTTTTTGTTCCTTTATTTAAGTTGCGACTTCCTAGCTATGGTGGTGACCTTTAGTCGCGATCTCAGCGGTTATCAATCCCGAGAGTAAAGGCGTTCCGCAGTCGTGGGTGCCGGCGCTCGGTGTTCAGCCGTGGCACGTCCTCAAGCGCGTGTCCCGGTGGATCGCTTCTTCACCTATTCTCTCTATTTCCTAAAGCCATCTTTGCTTCTATTTCTTATGAATTAATCACCTTTGTCCTATTGCTCTGATAGATAACCTTGCCATTGTTAATTGTATGACTGTGAGTGTGCGTGATCTTGTTAAGCTACCTTAAATTTCTTGAATTATTAAATCCTTAAACCTTAGTATCTTCGCTATCTTAATACTATGATATCTTAAATTCTTATAACCTAAATCTATTTCGAGCTTGCTTGGAATGGGCCCTTAACCTTTTTCCTTAACCTAATTATCCTACCTGGAGCCTAACTGAAAGACGGCTTACCAGCTGTCTAATTCTCCGGGTAGTACTATTGACTCTTAAACTTAATTCTATTTCCTAACTTTGCTCTTGGTTTGAGCCTTTTTCTTCACGTTTACCATCTTTCTAACTCTACGAGTGGCTTCCACACTGAGGCATAATTAAACTCAGGTTAGCATATGAAATAGTCCTGCTATAATGTTCCAGTTTGCTGCAAAATCATTATGAATAACTTCTTACTCCATTGACTTCTTCATTGCATTAATTCATTTGTTTCATTTTTCTATTATCTCCGTCTTCGGGCTCCAAAAGCCCAGCTTGAGGCTGCTCTACCGGGAACGATGCGGGACAGCTGGTTCTAAATCTGCGCTGCGATCTCAGAGGGGGCTGTCATTTCGGTTGTGCGGTGCTGGCTACCCTGGCTGTTGATCGGCCTACTGAGCTGCGTTAAACCACAGGGGATTCTCGGGGCCGTGCGGCTTGAATTTTGCCTGCTGAGCGAACGGCCAGTCCTCTGGAGGGCCACGCCGCAAGCTAAATAGGATCGCCGCTGAAGAATGCATGGTTTCGCGCCTTCGTAGTGGAAGCAGTGCTGCTGCGTTTTAGCCACCATGCTAGGAGTCGCCACATTTTGTTAATTTATGGGGATCGCCTTTCTTTCGTTTATCTAGGTTAACCCTAGATCCTTCGTTCCTGAACTTTGTTGTTGTTAATTAAAATTATTGTAAGTTTGTAATCTAATACGCTGAGCAGGCATTAGTCCTAAGATTTGTCCTAGTTGATTAATTCTTGTTCCTGGCTCGTGAACCTACGATCCTGATGTTCGGCCTATTGAATGGTTCGTATCATATAAATTTACTGCTACTTGCAGCGTTCAATAAACCTTTTTTGCTGTCATTCCCTGTTTACCATTGAACCTATTTGTGTGGATTCTCCACACAAAGATATACTGAGTTCAATTTTTCTTTTTGCAGCTTCGTTGGCGTGAGAGCTGAATTAAGGCAAATTGTCATACTTATCATTTATTACTTTTACATTTATAGGGTGTATTTTGAGCCTTCGTTGACTTCAGCTGGATTTATATCGTGCATTTGTCAGTAACTTCCCAGTTCCAGGAAGATGGAGGCTTCTCTAGCTCAGAAGCGCGGTGTGGTTAAGCGTAAAATAACCATGGCGCTGAAGCGGGCTCGAGAGGTTGCTGATGTCGGGTTGCCAGCCGAGAAGGAAGCGCTGCGAGATCTGGTGAAGCGCGACCTCCACAAGGTAAGCTCGATTGATGAAGAAATTATAGAAAAGCTGCTCGAGAAAAAGGGGTCTGAAGAAGAGTTGAATGCCGAGATAGATCGGCAGATGAGTTACGCTGTTGAGGTAGAGTTAGCCTTGGGTGATTTGTTGGAGAGTGGTGAACGTCCTAGATCTGAGAGGGTTAATACAGATTCTCTTGCTATGAAGGATGTTAAATTGCCTCCGTTGAAAATAGACATCTTTAAAGGCGATACTGATGATTCACTTAAGTACCACAGTTTCTTGACGCAATTTGAGAACGCCATTGGTGGTCGTAAAGGTTTGTCGAACTCTGCCAAACTGACTTATTTAAAGAGCTTAGTTTCCGGGTATGCCAGTAAGTTAATTGAACACTTGACTATTAATGATGTAAATTACGAAGTGGCGTTGGGGTTACTCGAGGCTGAGTTTTTGGATAAGAAATCTATTGTTGGCAAGTTAAGCGTAAAGCTGTTTGGGTTGAAATGTGGCGTAGATAAGCACTTTTCGGAAACTAGGTTGTACATCAGTGAGGTGAGAGGCATAATTTCTGACCTCGGTAATTACGGCTGTGATGTTCTTAACTGTGATGCAGGTGGTGTCCTCGTTGGTCATTTGGTTTTCTCTAAACTACCTATGTTGTTCAAGCAAGAACTAGCCCGGAAGTTAGGCAATAATTGGCCGTCTCTTACAGATATTTTTGAGAATTACCATGACGTAATAAAGACGCTAAATTTGAGGACGTTTCCAGAAGAAAGTAAAGCTGGGGTCAAGTTTTCTCCTTATGCAGTGAAGCATGTAGCTACTGCTAAGCCTGAAGAGGCGCCTCTATTTGCAAACATTGCGGTGGCTTCAGCTGAACATAGAGCCTGTAAGTTCTGTGCTAGTCATTCTCACAGCATGGTAAATTGTACGGTGTACCCTAACTACGAGAGTAGGGTTGAGCGTTGCAGAGAACTTAAGATGTGCGAGAGGTGTACTAGTCTCAAGCACGATGCAAATTCTTGCTCAGCCGAATTGGACTACGAGTGTAGGCACTGCAAACGTAAGACTCATATTGCCGCCCTGTGTGAGAATTATAAACCTCGTAGCGTATCTTCTAACTTTTGTTTTAATTCCGCAGCTGAAGTGGCGTCTTCTTACCTGTTACCCACCGTTACGTTGCCCATTAGGCGGGGGAACTGTGTTACTGCGGCTAGAATGCTGATCGACACCGGGTCTCAACGATCGTACATCGCTTCCGGTGTGGTGGATGAGCTCGGCATTTCTGTGGGGCTGAAACATACCAGGTATGCGGTGAACTCCTTCTTGCAGAAAGGCTTTAGAGACTTCGCTGAGGTGAGCCTGTCATTGGGGTTGTTGAACGGGTCCAAGCCGCTGCAGGTACCGATATTGGTAGATTCAGCTCTTGATATGAAGTTTGAAGTGCATTCCTTGGCTAAAGCGGTGACCAATATTAAGTGTTATGGCACGTTGGCAGATAGCTCCTTTGCGGAGCCGCTGGTTTCAGAGGAGATCAAGCTTGACGGAATCATAGGTGTGGATATCATTCAGTGTCTAAACGACTTCAAGATTGTGTCCTGTATGAAGGGAGCAGCCTTTTTGTGGTCAAATAAATTGATTCCCTTTGGGAACATTGAACATTTCTTGTCCCGTGGTCAGGCCGTGCAGATGCACGAAGAGTTACGAAACCGCAAGCTAAATTGCGAGGCGGCTGTTAATTTCGTGCTTGAGCCGAAACAATGTTACCCAGATCCAATGAACGCCGCTTTGGCAAATAGCAGTGTTGAAGGGAATATTGAGAAGTTGTATGGCTTAGAAACTATTGGTGTTAATGAAGAGCAATCAAACATGTTGGATGAGAAGGTTTTAAGCGAATTCGATTCTGGCATCGAACTGAAAGACGGGCAGTACCACGTGAAGCTCCTCTGGAAGGAAAATATCAGTAGCGTCGGTAGTAATTTTTCAGTAGCGAGAGCCGTGCTTAACAGAGTGGTGGAAAGATTAACTGAACGAGGATTGTATGATGCCTATGATGGGGTTTTAAATCAGCAGCTGCAGGAGGGCATTATTGAGGAGATACCATTATACTCCAGTGAACGCAGAATTTATCTTCCTCATCGTGAAGTAGTGAAAGAAGAGCCTACTTGTACCACGAAAGTTAGACCCGTGTTAAATTGTAGTGTAAGGACCGGAAAAGCTCCGTCATTAAATGAAGCCGCTTATGCGGGTGTCGACCTAACTAACAATTTGTTTCATTTATTGATTGCTCTTAGGCAGGACGACCACTTGGTGCTGGCTGACATTCAAAAGGCTTTCTTGCAGGTGAAGCTAGCTCGTGACGACGACAGAAATAAATTCTGTATCTTGTGGATGCGCGAGGGAGAATTGCGTGTTTTCAGGTACACTACGTTGGTGTTTGGATTTGTTGCTAGCTTGTTTGTGTTGTCTCGCGTCATTCAAAAACACGTTGAAAACTACCCGCAGGATCTGTATAGTGAAATTTTGCTGAAGCGCATGTACGTTGATAATTTATATATCACAGGTTCTGATGCAGAGAAGTTGGAAAGCCTGTACAGGAATGCATATTCCCGTATGTCTGATGCTGGTTTCAACTTGCGGTCGTGGACATCTAACAACGAAAAGCTAAATGAAGTTTTTTCTGCCGATGGAGTGAGTGTGAACCATGCTGAACCGTACGAGAAAGTTCTGGGCTATCGCTATGACAAAATGTCAGACGAATTTAGTGTGGACTTCGCATGTAAACGTGACAACCAACCGGTAACGAAAAGAAGGGTGCTGGCTAAGTTAGCGCAGTGCTTTGACCCTCTTGGGTTGGTTGCACCAGTCACGATTAGAGGAAAGGGTTTGTTAAGAGAGGTGTGGAAATTGAATCTAGAGTGGGACGATGTGCTGCCGCATGAACTGTTGAGAGTTTGGGAAAAATTGCGAGAGGATTTGGACCAGCTGAGCAATCTTGGCTTCGAGAGGAAAACCTTTTATTCTAATGATGAAGTTGACCTTATTTTTTTACAGATGCTTCTAAATCAAACTATGGATTTTGTTGTTATATTTCCTCTAAGAGATTGAAACCTTCGCTCTTGTTTTGTAAAACTAAGATAGCCCCGTTAAAAAGTAAAACTTTGCCCACCTTAGAGCTATTGGCAATATTTTTGGCGCTAAAGTGTGCCGGTAACATTATTGCTGCATTAGAAACAGTTAAAGTGAAAAATTTGATAATTGCCAGCGATGCCCAAGTTGCGCTTTCGTGGGTGTTGAATGGAGAGGTGAAAACGCGCAATGTATTCGCCAGTAACAGGGTGAAAGACATTAACATGCTTTGTGCAGAATTAACTAATAAAACTAAAATTCCCTGTTCTTTCAGATATGTACCGTCTGAGTCCAACCCGGCGGATATGATTATCCGGGGCTTAACCATGAAAGAATTTCTAACCAAACTAGAGTTTTGGCGCTATGGCCCTAAATTTTTGCGCTCAATTGACAGCTGGCCATCGGATGCGTTGAAATGCGTATCATTGTCCAACCAAAAATTATTGTTATGTGCATCCCAAGTAGAGCCTGCTCCTGTCTTAAAGGCAGTATTTCCTGCTGATAAGTATTCTAGTTTGAGCAAGCTTCTTGGCGTTACTGCCACTTTATTTAAAGTAAAGAACTGGCTGAAGAGTGTCAATCGCTCGCGGCTAGATCTCCTTAACAATGCACGAATTTATTGGTTGAAAAATCAGCAAAAAGTAAGCTTTTTTGAAGAGAACGAATTTCTTTCCCGGCCGCAGGACGCCGTTGCAAAGAACGTGCCGGCGTTGGTGCTAAACTTGAACTTGTTTATCGATGGTGACGGTTTGATTCGATCCCGTGGTAGACTTAATAAATGTAACTATATTAGCTACGGTGTGGCTAATCCCATTCTTTTGTCCCGCAGCGCATTTCTTACTAAATTAATAATAAAAGACTGTCACCTAAAATGCTCCCATCTAGGAGTTGGGTCCACTTTGAATACCTTGCGCAATTGTGGCCATTGGCTACCTAAAGCCCGGCCTATAATTCGTGCTGCATTGCAAGAGTGTGGAGTTTGTCAAAAAATAAATGCGGTGCCTTACAAATACCCTAAGGTAACTGATCTACCCGGGGATCGGGTAAATTTTGTGCGGCCTTTCACTCACGTGGGAGTGGACTTCACTGGTCACTACAATGTAAAATTAGGAGATCAAACTGTTAAAATGTACATCTTGATCTTTACTTGCATGGCAGTTCGGGCTGTGCATCTAGAATTAATTCCGGACATGTCCACTGCGTCATTTCTAGCGGCATTCGTTAGGTTTACCAACAGATTTGGTATTCCGCAGGCAGTGTACAGCGATAATGCTCCTTCATTTCTGCAGGCTGCGGTATACCTTGGGAAGTCGCTTGCTGACGACTATGTTTCTGAGTACCTGTCACGTAATAACATAAAGCATGTCCGCATTCCCTTATATTCCGCTTGGGTTGGCGCTTGCTGGGAGCGGATGTTGGGGGTCGTTAAACGATGCCTTTACAAAGTTGTGGGTTAAGCGAAAATGGAATATTTCAACTTTCTAACTATAATTTCTGATATGCAAGAGGCTGTTAATTCTAGGCCCCTGACTTACCGAGATACTTCGGATGTGGCATGCGAAGTAATTACCCCGAATTCTTTTATAAAATTAGCGCCTGCAGGAAATTTAATGTATCAAAGTTCTGCTGGAGAAGAAATGCTTCGGCCTTCCCGGACGATTCTCATGAAAACCTTAGATGTACGTAACGAAATGATTGATAAATTTAAAGACCTATTTTTTGCAGATTACCTACTTTCCCTGAGAGAGCGAAGCGCAGATTGCTTCCAGCCAGCGTGGAAGGACCGCATCAGAATCGGTGATGTCGTGCTCATATTTTCGCCGGTGAAGCCGCGAGCACTCTGGGCTTTGGGTAAAGTAATTAAATTGTATTCGGGTGCAGATGGCTGCACTCGTTCAGCTCAAGTACTTCGTGCAGATCGTACAGTAGGAGATTATACCGTCTCCTTGCTATATCCTTTAGAGTTGCATACTAGTTATGTCCGAACGCATCAATCCCACGTAAATGATCAAATTTCTAATGAAAATGAATCTACAAGTTCATCAGGTCCAGTCCGGCCTTACCGGGCGGCCGCTGCTGCTTGTAGGCAGCGATTGAAAGCCTAAAATACACATTAATGTGCATTTTTTCTTAGTCCCCGGAGGTATGGAGAATTCTGACATTCCCCATTGCCCTGAGAGATACTTAGCAGTTAAAACTTTAGTACCTTCGCAGCTTGGCTCGTGCCAGGTGAGGTGGGAGCTGCTTTACGGAGAGTCAAAAGAGCTTCATTTCTGCCTATTGATACTTTGGGTTGATCCCTTTTGTTTGCAGTGGTACCGTTTGGTATCTCTTGCTTTTTTGTTCCTTTATTTAAGTTGCGACTTCCTAGCTATGGTGGTGACCTTTAGTCGCGATCTCAGCGGTTATCAATCCCGAGAGTAAAGGCGTTCCGCAGTCGTGGGTGCCGGCGCTCGGTGTTCAGCCGTGGCACGTCCTCAAGCGCGTGTCCCGGTGGATCGCTTCTTCACCTATTCTCTCTATTTCCTAAAGCCATCTTTGCTTCTATTTCTTATGAATTAATCACCTTTGTCCTATTGCTCTGATAGATAACCTTGCCATTGTTAATTGTATGACTGTGAGTGTGCGTGATCTTGTTAAGCTACCTTAAATTTCTTGAATTATTAAATCCTTAAACCTTAGTATCTTCGCTATCTTAATACTATGATATCTTAAATTCTTATAACCTAAATCTATTTCGAGCTTGCTTGGAATGGGCCCTTAACCTTTTTCCTTAACTTAATTATCCTACCTGGAGCCTAACTGAAAGACGGCTTACCAGCTGTCTAATTCTCCGGGTAGTACTATTGACTCTTAAACTTAATTCTATTTCCTAACTTTGCTCTTGGTTTGAGCCTTTTTCTTCACGTTTACCATCTTTCTAACTCTACGAGTGGCTTCCACACTGAGGCATAATTAAACTCAGGTTAGCATATGAAATAGTCCTGCTATAATGTTCCAGTTTGCTGCAAAATCATTATGAATAACTTCTTACTCCATTGACTTCTTCATTGCATTAATTCATTTGTTTCATTTTTCTATTATCTCCGTCTTCGGGCTCCAAAAGCCCAGCTTGAGGCTGCTCTACCGGGAACGATGCGGGACAGCTGGTTCTAAATCTGCGCTGCGATCTCAGAGGGGGCTGTCATTTCGGTTGTGCGGTGCTGGCTACCCTGGCTGTTGATCGGCCTACTGAGCTGCGTTAAACCACAGGGGATTCTCGGGGCCGTGCGGCTTGAATTTTGCCTGCTGAGCGAACGGCCAGTCCTCTGGAGGGCCACGCCGCAAGCTAAATAGGATCGCCGCTGAAGAATGCATGGTTTCGCGCCTTCGTAGTGGAAGCAGTGCTGCTGCGTTTTAGCCACCATGCTAGGAGTCGCCACATTTTGTTAATTTATGGGGATCGCCTTTCTTTCGTTTATCTAGGTTAACCCTAGATCCTTCGTTCCTGAACTTTGTTGTTGTTAATTAAAATTAATGTAAGTTTGTAATCTAATACGCTGAGCAGGCATTAGTCCTAAGATTTGTCCTAGTTGATTAATTCTTGTTCCTGGCTCGTGAACCTACGATCCTGATGTTCGGCCTATTGAATGGTTCGTATCATCTAAATTTACTGCTACTTGCAGCGTTCAATAAACCTTTTTTGCTGTCATTCCCTGTTTACCATTGAACCTATTTGTGTGGATTCTCCACAACGTTTTTTCAAATATTATAGTTCTGATAAAAAATTAATTTGAATACATCAACGTAATTGTATTAAAAAGTGTTTTAAACAAATATAAAGACGAATTTTGGCCATAGATTCTATCATTAAGTACATTTTATGATTTCAAAGTTCAGTTTTCCATGGTTTATTTCAATTGATATGAATATATCGTATTAAATTTACGAACTTTAATGTTTGAGAACGTATTGCTTCATGAGGCGCCACCAGTAGCGCATATGACAAAAATTCATGTGATAAATTATATTTTGGAGCCGTCAGAGGCCACATTCATAACTGAATCAATGCCCTAGAACTGCGTGAACGTCCAAGTGTTGGCGTCTCTCAGAGCATCCCTGCGGTGGGGGAGCTGTGGGCGAGCTTTGGTTGTGTTGGATTGTTTTGTGGATGTGAACTTCTGCAGGCGTGTTGGTTTGTGCTACTGTAGACATGTTGATTTTTGCTACTGTAGACATGTTGATTTGTGCTACTGTAGACATGTTGATTTGTGCTACTGTTGACATGTTGATTTGTGCTATTGTAGACATGTTCATCTGTGCTACTGTAGACATGTTGATTTGTGCTACTGTAGACATGTTGATTTGTGCTACTGTAGACATGTTGATTTGTGCAACTGTAGACATGTTGATTTGTGCTACTGTAGACATGTTGATTTGTGCTACTGTAGACATGTTGATTTGTGCTATTGTAGACATGTTGATTTGTGCTACTGTAGACATGTTGATTTGTGCTACTGTAGACATGTTGATTTGTGCTACTGTAGACATGTTGATTTGTGCTACTGTAGACATGTTGATTTGTGCTACTGTAGACATGTTGATTTGTGCTACTGTAGACATGTTGATTTGTGCTGCTGTAGACATGTTGATTTGTGCTATTGTAGACATGTTGATTTGTGCTGCTGTAGACATGTTGATTTGTGCTATTGTAGACATGTTGATTTGTGCTACTGTAGACATGTTGATTTGTGCTACTGTAGACATGTTGATTTGTGCAACTGTAGACATGTTGATTTGTGCTACTGTAGACATGTTGATTTGTGCTACTGTAGACATGTTGATTTGTACTACTGTAGACATGTTGATTTTTGCTACTGTAGACATGTTGATTTGTGCAACTGTAGACATGTTGATTTGTGCTACTGTAGACATGTTGATTTGTGCTACTGTAGACATGTTGATTTGTACTACTGTAGACATGTTGATTTGTGCTACTGTAGACATGTTGATTTGTGCTACTGTAGACATGTTGATTTGTGCTACTGTAGACATGTTGATTTGTGCTACTGTAGACATGTTGATTTGTGCTACTGTAGACATGTTGATTTGTGCAACTGTAGACATGTTGATTTGTGCTACTGTAGACATGTTGATTTGTGCTACTGTAGACATGTTGATTTGTGCTACTGTAGACATGTTGATTTGTGCTACTGTAGACATGTTGATTTGTGCTACTGTAGACATGTTGATTTGTGCTACTGTAGACATGTTGATTTGTGCTACTGTAGACATGTTGATTTGTGCTACTGTAGACATGCTGATTTGTGCTACAGTAGACATGTTGATTTGTGCTACTGTAGACATGTTGATTTGTGCTACTTTAGACATGTTGATTTGTGCTACTGTAGACATGTTGATTTGTGCTATTGTAGACATGTTGATTTGTGCTACTGTAGACATGTTGATTTGTGCTACTGTAGACATGTTGATTTGCGCTACTGTAGACATGTTGATTTGTGCTACTGTAGACGTGTTGATTTGTGCTACAGTAGACATGTTGATTTGTGCTACTGTAGACATGTTGATTTGTGCTACTGTAGACATGTTGATTTGTGCTACTGTAGACATATTGATTTGTGCTACTGTAGACATGTTGATTTGTGCTACTGTAGACATGTTGATTTGTGCTACTGTAGACATGTTTATTTGTGCTACAGTAGACATGTTGATTTGTGCTACTGTAGACATGTTGATTTGTGCTACTGTAGACATGTTGATTTGCGCTACTGTAGACATGTTGATTTGTGCTACAGTAGACATGTTGATTTGTGCTACTGTAGACATGTTGATTTGTGCTACTGTAGACATGTTGATTTGTGCTACTGTTGACATGTTGATTTGTGCTACTGTAGACATGTTGATTTGTGCTACTGTAGACATGTTGATTTGTGCTACTGTTGACATGTTGATTTGCGCTACTGTTGACATGTTGATTTGTGCTACTGTTGACATGTTGATTTGTGCTACTGTTGACATATTGATTTGTGCTACTGTAGACATGTTGATTTGTGCTACTGTAGACATGTTGATTTGTGCTACTGTAGACATGTTGATTTGTGCTACTGTTGACATGTTGATTTGTGCTACTGTAGACATGTTGATTTGTGCTACTGTAGAAATGTTGATTTGTGCTACTGTAGACATGTTGATTTGTGCTACTGTAGACATGTTGATTTGTGCTACTGTAGACATGTTGATTTGTGCTACTGTAGACATGTCGATTTGTGCTACAGTAGACATGTTGATTTGTGCTACAGTAGACATGTTGATTTGTGCTACAGTAGACATGTCGATTTGTGCTACTGTAGACATGTTGATTTGTGCTACTGTAGACATGTTGATTTGTGCTACAGTAGACATGTTGATTTGTGAGCTACTGTAGACATGTTGATTTGTGCTACTGTAGACATGTCGATTTATGCTACAATAGACATGCTGATTAATGCTACTATAGACTTGCTGATACCGTCAAGAGTTGCAGATCCTAAGCCATTTGATGTGCACGTACTTATTAGTCATCTGTTGATGACCGTGAGTTTAGTTATGAAACATATGTATAACTGTTGATATAATAAAAATATTTTGGGTAAGTAAGGTTTTTTGTCATCTACGATAATCGACTTTCTGAACACAAAACCGTGGTTAGTTTCTGCTAGCACACCGACAGTTTTCTGAGGCAACTTACTCCATGATAATTCATAATTGCATCGTTTAATTTTAGGCAATACGACATATTAGCTTATGAATATAATGATAGTGAGGATAATTTTTAGTTAACTATAATGCAATTGCCGTGAACACAACACTTGTAAACGCAGTATCTAGTGGCAGACAACAACAACACCTGCAGACGCAGTAACTTGTGGCAGACAACAACACCACCTGGAGACGCAGTAACTAGTGGCAGACAACATCACCTGCAGACCCAGTAACTAGTGGCAGACAACAACAACACCTGCAGACGCAGTAACTAGTGGCAGACAACAACACCACCAGCAGACGCAGTAACTAGTGGAAGACAACAACACCACCTGCAGACGCAGTAACTAGTGGCAGACAACACCACCTGCAGATGCAGTAACTATATCTAGTGGCAGACACCCACCAGTCCAGGACACACCCACACGGACCCTGCTCTCTCCAGTTGCTGTAGCGCCTACTTACTATCGTAACTATACCTGGATGATATGCCGACATCGGCTTTTAAAATATTTAACATTTTTACGAGCATAGGCTTCATCCTTGGCTTGGCGATGCTTATAGAGAAGACGGAAAGAGAGTTTGACACAGAGTGTGTCGGGAAGAGAAGGGGTGAAGCGGAAAAGGATAGGTATGAAAACGATAGAGATGCGCTTTGCGCATATGATGCTAGTGTTGTGGGTATTTTTTCTAGGTATTTTATAGGGGGTAGAAGTTAATTACCCGTCAGGGCTTTGGGTGGATCTTTAGTTAGTAGGCATCATTGGTACCGGACTTAGGTGGGTAGGCTTGCCGTACGAATACCACAATTTGAATCGTGATTTGTGTGTTCAATTTAGGTCATGAATTGTACAAACTGTTATCTACACGTAATATTAGTGAAGAAATGTAATATAATTGACTGTTTTTGGTCCTCAAAATAGATGATAATTATTTTTTATTACATAATTGATTTGAAATTGTGTAAATCATAAAAAATTATTCGAAAAAAATCGTTTTTATTCACATCGCAATATTTTATGCCTAACTATGACAAAATTCCTGTAAAAGTAAAGAGAGAATTCGTTTCTTAATCCATTGCCATGAGTGTTTAGGAAGGTATTTTTGCAATCACTATTATTCAGCTTATTATCTATCATTGTCTCATTGCTAAAAATTTAAACATGAAATTAAATCCGACAGTGACAAATAAACCCAGAATTCATGATATGATGCACTCATAAATGAATTTAAAATGTCTTTGTGTAAACATAGCACTTGGCACTGAAGTCCGTTTGAAGTAAATACTTATCACTTAAGTTCTCTCAAAGATCGTAACTCCCAGCTCCGTCTGTGCCAAATTTCCCGGTTTAGGATCACCAACTCCCGTTCAGGTGCAGCCAGCAGCGCAGCCTCAGTGACAGTTGGTCACTTCGATAATACTTCAATCGATCAGAGGAAACTATTATCCCATCCGTATCGTGTCTGTAAAGTGATTGTCTACAATAAAAATAGCTTTGTATGATAATGCATAAGCACCGCACCTACGCCAGCACCGTACCTACACCAGCACTGTACCTACACCAGAACCGCGCCTACACCAGCACCGCACCTACACCAGCACCGTACCTACGCCAGCACCGCACCTACACCAGCACCGCACCTACACCAGCACCTTACCTACACCAGCACCGTACCTACACCAGCACCGTACCTACGCCAACAACAACAAGCAAACAACAAACATCGGCACCGTTGGGATGCTTTATTTCCAATCAAGCCTGATACATATGATCTTGAGCATTGGTCTTTCAAATGTCTTATAACTAACACTATAAATAGGACACCATGACGGTTCCCCGTAAAGCCGGTACCCATTTCCGACACCTGGGTTGAGTGGGGTATTGTGCTTGAGCTTTCCCTTATACCCAACGGGGAAAATCTCCGCGCCAGCGTCGGGATACGAACCCTCGTCTCCAACATACAAGGCTGATCCCTTAACCACTGTGCCACGGCAAGCACTACAATAAACGCCAGCACCATAACAACAAATACCACTACGTAACAACGACAAGGAAACGGTAATGTATTATTTACATTTATGTAAATTTAAGAAGCGATATAGCATCAACAGTGGAAGTCAGCATGTTGTTGTACAGTGGAATTGAAAAGTAAAATGAAAATTCCTTCCTATTAATTCCGACGACTGATCATAAAAATAAATTAGTTAGCCTTCAAAATTAGTCAAAATATTCTGACTAATTTCGTGTGCTTGTAACAGGATATGCTCATTCTTTCGCAAAAAAAAATTTGTTCAGGCTCCTAAAGTTTATAATTTCAGCAACAGTGACATTAATAAACAATGTCAAGTTATTATTTTCACTTCTCATATGAGTAAACGGCAACTAGACTGGGTTCGAGCATTCGCGAGGGCGAGACCAACGATAAAATTCGTTGTAATTCACGGGAAAGCACTTATTGCAGCCGCTCGCGGCGCCTGAGACTGTTGATATTCTGTCCGACACAGATGGTTGTGTGGTTAAAATCAGAATACTGAATCTTGTGCAATTTATATTGCACAGCATTCAGAAGAACATCTGCTAGGGTTGAGTTACGTTATGTCATCAGAGATAACTGACTTCCAAACACAAACCTGAGGTCAGTTTTTGTAAGCACGCCGCCGTTTTTACTAAGCAGCTTACTGCCTGAGTATACAAAATTGCATCGTTTAGCCGTAGGTAATGAGACATTAGCTGATGGTGGTGGGGACATTGCTGTGAACACATCTGCAGACGCAATAACTAGTGGCAGACAACACCTGCAGACGCAGTAACTAGTGGCAGACAATAACACCTGCAGGCGCAGTAACTAGTGGCAGACCAACACCACCAGTCCAGGACACACAAACACACACGCCCCACTGCCCCCTCGCTGAATCGCGTGTGAACTGTTTTTGATTAGCCGACATCGGCTTACAAAATTAACATGTGTGTGGGGCTTACTGTGTGTGTGGGGCACCTTCAGTTACGCGATCAAAATTTGATCATTCAAGTTTGACGTAGTTAATTTGAGAAACCTATTTATGGCTATTTTCCCGAATCGAAGAATAATGATATCAATAAATTCAATCATTACCTATCATAATGAATTAGTTCTCTATTAGAATAAATTTGAAATATGTGACATTAAAATTAGGCATACATGGCTTGTATAACAATTTTACGTTTTCGAAGGATAACTATGAAAATTTTACATGCGCATGGTAATGATTTCGTGTAACTTTGGTTCTCCCCTCGTCGCCCGTCATTTCGCTCTATCATGATTAGTGTTATTATCATTGTATTTTTAGTGTCATTGTAATACATAAACACATGTTTAGGACATCCGATCCACGAAATTTCC
The DNA here is from genome assembly GCA_030386875.1 of Morinoia aosen. Taxonomy (NCBI): domain Eukaryota; kingdom Metazoa; phylum Arthropoda; class Malacostraca; order Amphipoda; family Talitridae; genus Morinoia; species Morinoia aosen. The sequence continues at coordinate 92,488,470 of CM059579.1, read as the reverse complement.
CGTCTTAGGATCACCAACCTCCTGTTTAGGTGCGCCGGTCTCAGGAAGACCTATAACGCGATACAAAATATTATGTTGTTGGCTAGGGCAACTACAAGGGAGGAATTTTGGGGCAAATTTCCGTGCATTGCTACTGATGATGGTAATTTTTAAATGGTTACTTACACGTTGATATTAAACAGCGCTAGGGGAAAAACAGCAGCGCATCATTAAAAATATACAAAGTGACATTAGCAACAAGAACTACAACAACAACAACAAAACAGTCAATACATCAACATTCCCCATAACGGAACACAAGTCAACATGAAAGCTTCCTTCCATTCAATAACAACACAGATGAACACACAACTAACTCACTCACTCTGAAAAATAGTAGAGTTGCTCTCGTGGGTTTTTGGAAGTTAACTTACCAAATTTTGCTGAAAGTGACAATAAAACAAAGCTATAACACCAATAGTGAAATCTGAAATGTGTTTTACATACTCATTTTTAATGAAATTAAAAAAAATGAAATAAAACTTTAATAATGAACAAAAAAACATTTTTAACAGTAAAAAAAATTTTTAATGAATTAAAACTATAAGTTTTAATTAATCATTGAGTACATTAAAACCCCTGAATTTTTGTTTGTTGAATGAAAATCCCGTTTTCATATCTATTGTCAAATGATGTTTTTGTTACAGCATGAATCATAAAATCGTACAATTTGTTGAAAATTCTGCATGCAAACTTGGCGGTGAAGTAGAAGAAAGGTTACAGCGATGGTGTTGGAAAACTGAGGGACTTTCACTTAGTCACGTGTGTGTATCTCTCAGACGGCGTTTGCATAAATTTACCAAAAGTTATATGTTTACACACAAAGTTGCGTTCATGGCAGGCATTCATGTTACATTACGTTACAAAAGTGGTGATAGTCTCCTTCGGTTGATTGAAATATTATCGGAGTGGCCAATTAACTTCCACTGAGGGAATATCGATAGTTCACTTCTCATCAATTACTATGTAATGAAACGCCAGGTGTCCCCTTAATTATTAAATAAATTTGGTATATATATATATATATATATATATATATATATAATTTTGTGAGTGATTTCTTTTTGTGTTGTTGCAATAATAATTTCAGTGAACACATTAAATTGGTTGGTCCGTCTCTCTTTCACGCTCTTGAAGAATGCTTTATGACCGTATCTGTGATACGAGTTCCACCAGAGCACTTGTGAAAGAATATTTTAAACACAGGTACAATATGATTATAGATATTTGATGTTTTTCACAGCTGGAAGCTTCATTCAAGATAAATTTTGTATCTCGTCATTATTGACGGCTGTGTTTTTAGTTAATGATATTCCTTTGGAAAGAACACTCTTATTACCTTAAATTATAGTTTTTATGCTCTATTTTTTCTCACAGATTGATCCATCAATTCCCACATTGCCGGGTCGATGTAATAATAAATTAGTTACCAAATCAAAAATGTTCTTCAGACAAAGAAAATATTCAACAACTGGTGGTGTTGGGCATTATAGACCGACCGGGGTTGAAAATTTGACCGGGGCCGGGGCCGGGGCCGGGGTCAACAAATTTGTCATGGCCGGGGCCGGGCCGGGGCCGGGGTTATCAAATTTACCCCGGCCGGGGCCGGGGCCGGGGCTGGGGCCGGGGTTCAGACCGTGTCAGGAGGTATCACGATGACGTAATGCATAACGCCGGTTAGTGGCTCAATGCATGTTGAATTACGGTTGCGGTTGGGTTTGTATTTATGTCAAGTCATAAAGTTTGTAGACTTGCAGTTGAAGTGCTTGTTGAATTACTTAATATAGAAACAATTATAGTAATTATATGTGCCGGGTGTTCCACAAAAATGTCTCCGACTTTATAATTGATTCTATCTCCACTTTAAATTAACATATTTGAATTGTCTTTTTTCACAATGTGGTAAATCTTGTTTCCTTTTCGAATAATTTTATAGAATTATAAGGGCGATTTTTTGGGAAATCTAATACGTAAAATGAAAAGAAGCACCAATATATAAGGGAAAATTTTTTTAATGGCAAAAATGGCAAACGTTTCGGAATCTCTGATTCCATCATCAGTGCTGTAAAACAAGGAATAAAAAACGATAATGAACAAATTGCGAAAAAGCTATAAGAAATTAATATCACTATAACTACGTCGAAAAATAGCTATGCCTAACCATTAAAAATAAAAACACAATTTCTCTTACGCTTTCGAAGCCATACGTACACATACACCTGAATTCTAGCAATCAAACCAGCACACAATAACATCCACACAATGTAACATTACTGCATATACACACACACACAAACACACACACAAAACACACACATTCCAACACACTCCTATTTACACAATTGGGGTAATATTTAATTTCATCGCACTTTGATCATTATTTAGCTGAGGTTTATGGGTAAAAATGAACAATGATTCCAAAATTCTAAGGTAAAATTCCTTTGCAGTTCTACAAAGTGTGGAGAAATTGGAACTTATGAAAGGGTGGTTTGAACTATGGCAATGATCTCTGATGGCTGACTGGGAGGGAGATGAGTATGGATGGCCTATTCCATGAGATATACCAGAGTGTTGGCTGTGACGAATCAATTGCAGGAGTGTGGTACTTCCAACATAGAACTGCAGGCAGCAATCACATTTATACAAGTAGCCACAACCATTTCTCAGGCACTCTTCTGAACGCTATTTCTTATGAAAAATGAACTTATTTTAAAACTATTTCTATAAAATGGTAACACGTCAATGAAAGGAAAATGAGAGTGTATCAGAGATAAAAGATCCTTTCTCACCTCCTTGAAAGATAGCCCAAGGAAGAGAGATCGACGACAACTTTTTGCTTTGGCGCAGTCAGAATTGTACACGGAGGGAAAAGTTTTTTGTCTAAAAACTTTTTAACCAGATTGGTAATGAAAGTTACAGGGTATTTATTTTGTTCAAGTAACTTTGTGATATATTTCACTTCGTCATGAAATATTATATATGAATTTGAAATACGGTATGCTCTATGCAATAATGTAGTGACACTTGTTTTAATATAACCCATGTAAATGCAACTGAAGAAATTCGTACATAGTCTCGTAAATGTAGGTTTTCTATAAACAGAGGTGGTGAACGTTGAATTGATTTTCTTTACGAGAAAGTCTAAAATGACAATTTAACATTCTGCTCAGTTTCCATTGTGAAATTTATCTTGGCGTGATATCCATTTATGTAGTCAAAGAATTTTAGGGCCTCTTCCTGTGAACGATATATTCACAGTAGGTATTTCACAGTAGGTATTTCACAAGGTATTTCACAGTAGGTATTTTATACCTTGTTTTACAGCACTGATGATGGAATCGGAGATTCCGAAACGTTTGCCATTAAAAGAATGTTCCATTAATTATTTGTTCAAAGGAAAAGTTTTAAAAACAACAGTGGTGATCTTCTTCATTTCTCGTTACCTACTGTGAAGGAACGCGTTTTCAAAACATCACCTCCATCATTAATAATTCTTCGACATCGAGTTGAAGTGTTTCAAGATCTAAAAGAAAACAGTGAAATGATCCGCAAAACTCTTTGTTTGAAAGTGGCTAGAAGTAAGTAATGCTTGCCTTGAGAGAAATGGTGGGTATGTCGAAGGATACTAAATTACTTTTTTATTTAAAATTTCTTTAATGGATTGATTTGTTACTCTTTTAAGTTTTTGTTAGTTCGGTTTTTTGGAAAGTGCAAAATAAGGAAGAATATCAATATTGTTTGAAATGTTTTCCTTCGAAAAATTAGTTTTTCTATCCGTTTCAGTTAATCGATCAATGTAAAGTGGTTATTAAACGATTTTCAAAAACATAAATAATTCGAAAATAAAATAAAATTTACTACATTGTGAAAAAATAAAAATTTAAATATGTAAATTTGAAGTGGAAATATAATCAATTAAAACCCAGTGACATTTTTGTGGGACACCCGGTATAATGACTAAAAGTAGTGCGTCAGTAGTATGGGATTACTTTCACATATCGGTGAAGAGTGTAGAAATTGAAGGGTGCACCATTTGTGAAGCAAATATACGACGAGGAGCTGCTGGTGCATCTTAGAAAACTTTCTCAACTAAATATTTATGGGGCCATCTAAAATCGACACAAAATGATCAATTCCTGGAAGCTGAAGAAAAACCAAACAACGAAAAAGAACTGAAAAATAGGAACAAAACGAACAAGAAGAAAAACCAAATGTCTATGTATTGAAAACAAACGAAGACAGTTTATGCTGCAGCAGTGACAAAACTGCCGATTGTAGCAAGTCGTCTTCGTCTACTGGCAAACAGCTGACTTCAAAAGAAACATTTACTCAATCTAAAAACTGGGAGCCAAACAATACTGACCAAATACATACATAGAGAGAAATTGTTAATTTACTGGCTTTGTGACGCGCTCAATCCTTACGACCCTATGGAAAAGGGAACTTTTTTAATTTTGTAGGGTTTTGAATAAGAAGTTTCAAGTTCCATCTGAGAGGGTAATTAGAACAAGGCTAATTCCGGACCTCAGTATCCAAATTCAGTTTGCTATTTCAGAGGAAATACAAAAGTAAATTAACGAAAATAGCGTCTTCTCAATAACTGCTGATATTAGGACCTCTCCAAGTCGAGATTCTTTCATGTCAATAACTGCGCACTGGATTATAATTACACTGGATGGTAGCATAGATACTGCTTTTTCTTTTCAGTGACTGCATGTTCTTCAGGATTGCAATGAAATCGCAAATCTCTTGAGAAATCGTTTTAAATTTGTTTAAAAGACACGAGAATTTTTCACGTGCAGGTAGCCGGGCACACTACGCTTTATTCACTTGAAACTATTAGTCCAAGTCAAGTTTAAATTAATCCAAGTCAAGTTCAAATTAATCCAAATCAACTTCAATTTGATCCAAGTCAAGTTCAAATTAATCCAAATCAAATTCATATCAATCCAAGTCACGTTCAAATTAATCCAAGTCAAATTTAAAGTAATCCAAATCAAGTTCAAAATAATCCAGCCCCAAGTTGAGTTAAGAATCGAAATAAATCTCTCGTTAAATTGAGCGTTTTTTGTATTAAAAATGTATCTGTTGGATGTGATGAGCAAGAAAAACGTTTTTCCTTTCAGCAAGGAATACATGAAATTTATGCAGTGTTAAAACAAGCTGTCGTAAAATGTCCTTAGGATCCAGCATCAAGAGGCAGAGTGTGATTCAGATCTTTGAGCGGAGTAACAGTTAGAAGTCAATTATAAAAACTTTGTACTATAATACACATTAAAGTTGTTTTATAATTCTAAATTAATGGCAGTATGCATCTATTCAAATAATCATGTTCAAAGGTACTTTTATGTTACAGATACACATAGTATCGAGGATTTATTTACACTCATTTGAAGATTTACATGCCTGAAATTCCACTTTCATGAAATCATACGTGCATGCAATTACAAATGATTGCCACTGGACGATGTGTAGACTTAACCTTTAAAAAAATGAGCAAATGCGATTCACTGAGTACTTATGTACGATACCATTTGATAACAATTCATATGAGTACATTACTGCACAGATACAATCCTGCAATAGCAATAAAAATTGTGTCATCCCTTCAAATGAATAGGCCTAGGCAAATATGTCATATCGATCGGTAAAAAAATGAAACCTGTTTTTACAAAAATCGTTTGAACAAGCAATAACAAACTTCGTTGCTATATTTATTTTAAAGGTTAAATCTACATATCATCCAATGGTAATCTTTCGTAGTAACATGCATATATGACTTTATATATGTGATAAAACGAAATTTCACGTATATAAATCTCTATATGAGCAATTAAATCCTCGAAACTACTATGTGTATGTGCATGTGTAACATAAAATTGTCTTTGAACATAAATATTTGAATGGATGCGCACTGCCATCAATGTAGAATTGAAAAACAACTTTAACGTATAGTTAATACGAAGTTTTTATAATTGATTTCTATATGTTACTCCTCTCAAAGATCTGCATCACATTCTGCCTCCTGATGCTGGATACTTAGCACGTTTAATTTGAATTTGACTTGCATTAATTTGAACTTGACTCTGATTAATTTGAACTTGACTCTGATTAATTTGAACTTGGCTCGGATTAATTTGAATGTTGTTGTTGTTGTTGGATTAAATTGAACTTATCTTGGATTAAATTGACCTTGACTTCGATTAATTTGAAGTGAAAAAGGTGTACTAAAAAACTAAAAACCCCGGCCAAAACAACGGCTTAGGGAACTATTTTGCCAGGGCCGGGGCCGGGGTCTGCAAAAATTTTCGGGGCTTGCCGGGGCCGGGGCCGGGGTCAGCCAAAATGGCCGGGGTTGGCCGGGGCCGGGGCCGGGGCCCCGGTCGGTCTATATTGGGCATACACGATCAACCGAACTAATTTAAAACTCACGTTCAAATTGCTTAAGATTTAATTTTGCTTATTTTGCCCCGAACGTCGTCCCTGCAACCCACACGGTCGATGCATTCAATATCATCATTGGACTTTGCACGCCATCCTAAATTACTGGCTTATTAGAACACGTTTGTACAACAACGGCGGTACTACACCTTACAGTGGAGAATTCCTTTATTTTAGAGGACGATTGAATGCGAATGAAAGGAAAGCATGCGACCAGTTCTGTGGGAAATTCCTGAATGTTGGCTGTGTCTAAGGAATTGTTGAAGTTTGGTACTACCAACACAAGTCTGCTTGCAGCAGTCACGCATAGACACATCCACTCCACAGGCACTTACACAAACTTTTTTTTTCGTTCTAAAAAGAAATCGATGTTAACGCTAATTTTATAAAACACTCTGACGTGAACTGAGGAAAAGACTTACTAATTAGCTATACGACTTCCCATTCTAGTTCAAGGATAAAATAATCCAAAAACTGTAGTTCTACGTAGTTTTCTGCTTTGCTTGCTCCAGGTGACAATAGAGGGAGAGTAGTTTTTACCCAGAACTTTTTGAAAGGAATTATCCCTGATAAGTTTAGCGGACTTATTGTTAACCGATAATTTTCTAAAAAGTTTATTATCAATAAGGAATATTTCGAAAGTCCTAGACACAAGGTATGCGCAATGAAGCAGAGTATTAACACAAAATTTGACACATCCCTAGTAACTATAACTGAAACAGTTCGTACAAAGACCAATAAACGTTGGCTTCCTGAAGACAGAGGTAATGGGCCTGGAGTTGGACTTTTTCACAAATGCATCAACGTACAGAATTTGCTCATTTAGCTCTACTTTAATTCTAAATTTGATATAGGAATAGAATGTTCTATTTCTAGAGGAAATTTAATATAAAGGAGAGATGCACTGATATATTCGTTAAAACAAGCAGCTCCATGTTCCGAGCGCCACGAAACCAACGCATTATCCAGATATCTACGCTGCATATCAACACATCGCTCCTACATCCGCGGGTCATCGCCAATAAGGAAGCGGTAACGGCAGGCCAGGCATGATCTCAAGCAAAGCAAATGCCTACGTAAACAAAGCCTGTGTGTCGAGTGCTAAGCACGCCCCGTGTTTGCAGAATGTCGTTTGTAGCGTAGATTGTTATGAAGAGCTGAGAACTATCATTAGTTGCTGATTATTCTAATTGTATTCAGCGTATTGTTCGTATTGCCTGCGGTTATGTGAAGCTTTTATGTTTATTGAACGCATCGGCTCATTTTTCAATACTTGGTTCATTTTTTAGGAGGAAGAAAGATTGGATGAGTGCCTGTGGAGTGGATGTGTCTATGCGTGACTGCAGCATGCAGACTTGTGTTGGTAGTACCAAACTTCAACAATTCATTAGACACAGCCAACATTCAGGAATTTCCCTTAGAACTGGTCACATACTTTCCTCTCCTTCTCATTGGGCGAATCGAGATCATTGTCAGCAATTCAATCATCATTTAAATTTAAAGAATTTCTCCACTGTACGGTGTAGAATTGATATAGGCGGAACACGTTTTGAAGAATTTTTGAGGAGTAAGTTGAAGATAAATATTGCGAGTAATTGTGTCATTATATTTCATCGTTTAAAGTGATATATCGCAAATATTTCAAAAACACGCATTATATTTGGAAAATTTCATAGATGAAAATATGTTTATTTGTTCATTTCTACTTGATGTGCATTTTTGTACCTCTTGTCCTAAAACACGTTTTATGCGGCAGTAATTCGGGATGCTGTGCTAAGTCCAGTAATGGTATTTAATACATCAACTATGTGTGTTGCAGGGACGACGTTCAATGGGCCAAATAAACAAAATTAAATGTTAAGCGATATGAATATCACTATAGAATTACTTCGGTTAAGCACATACGTCCTACACCAATAATATAGAACATTTTCTATGTGTGTTGAAAATATTTCTTATGATAACTAATGTATTATTACATTGATCCGGCAATGTGGGATTGACGAATCAATCCTTTGAAAGAAAATGGAGATAGATACAAGATAATTGAAAAGACCGTCATATCTGAACAAACATCATTCACAACAGCACAGCCGTCAAAAATGACGGGATAAGAAACTTTTATTAAATAATGCTTCCAGACGTGGATGGCACCAAATATATACACCACTATTGTGCTTATGTTTAAAATATTCTATCACAAGTGCCCTGGTGGAACTCGTATCACAGATACGGTCACTGAGCATCTTTTAAGAGCGTGAAGAGAGAGACGGACCAAACAATTTAATTCATTCTCATTGTAATAAATTCTCGAAATTTTCATTGTAATGAAATAAGAGAAATTACGCACAGAAAGTGGCATAAATACATTCATTTATTTAACAATTTGAGGAGACACCTTGCGTTTTAGTTTATATCAATTGTCGACAAGTGAACTATCGACATTATCTCAGTGAAAGTTGAACACTCCGATAATATTTCGATCAATGAAAGGAAACTATTGTCACATTTGTGACAAATAGTGCCTTATCTGCAGGTGTTGTAGTCATCCACTATGTAGTTACTACGTCTGCAGGTGTTGTTGTCTGCCACAAGTTACTGCGTCTGCAGGTGTTGTTGTCTGCCACTAGTTACTGCGTCTGCAGGTGTTGTTGTCTGCCACTAGTTACTGCATCTGCAGGTGTTGTTGTCTGCCACTGGATACTGCGTCTGCAGGTGTTGTTGTCTGTCACTAGTTACTGCGTCTGCAGGTGTTGTTGACTGCCACTAGTTACTGCGTCTGCAGGTGTTGTTGTCTGCCACTGGTTACTGCGTCTGCAGGTGTTGTTGTCTGCCACTGGTTACTGCGTCTGCAGGTGTTGTTGTCTGCCCCTGGTTACTGCGTGTGCAGGTGTTGTTGTCTGCCACTGGTTACTGCGTCTGCAGGTGTTGTTGTCTGCCACTGGTTACTGCGTCTGCAGGTGTTGTTGTCTGTCACTAGTTACTGCGTCTGCAGGTGTTGTTGTCTGCCACTAGCTACTGCGTATGCAGGTGTTGTCTGCCACTGGTTACTGCGTCTGCAGGTGTTGTTGTCTGCCACTGGTTACTGCGTCTGCAGGTGTTGTTGTCTGCCACTGGTTACTGCGCCTGCAGGTGTTGTTGTCTGCCACTGGTTACTGCGTCTGCAGGTGTTGTTGTCTGCCACTGGTTACTGCGTCTGCAGGTGTTGTTGTCTGCCACTACTTACTGCGTCTGCAGGTGTTGTTGTCTGCCACTGGTTACTGCGTCTGCAGGTGTTGTTGTCTGCCACTGGTTACTGCGTCTGCAGGTGTTGATGTCTGCCACTGGTTACTGCGTCTGCAGGTGTTGTTGTCTGCCACTGGTTACTGCGTCTGCAGGTGTTGTTGTCTGCCACTGGTTACTGCGTCTGCAGGTGTTGTTGTCTGCCACTGGTTACTGCTTCTGCAGGTGTTGTTGTCTGCCACTGGTTACTGCGTCTGCAGGTGTTGTTGTCTGCCACTGGTTACTGCGTCTGCAGGTGTTGTTGTCTGCCACTGGTTACTGCGTCTGCAGGTGTTGTTGTCTGCCACTGGTTACTGCGTCTGCAGGTTTTGTTGTCTGCCACTAGTTACTGCGTCTGCAGGTGTTGTTGTCTGCCACTGGTTACTGCGTCTGCAGGTGTTGTTGTCTGCCACTAGTTACTGCGTCTGCAGGTGTTGTTGTCTGCCACTGGTTACTGCGTCTGCAGGTGTTGTTGTCTGTCACTGGTTACTGCGTCTGCAGGTGTTGTTGTCTGCCACTAGTTACTGCGTCTGCAGGTGTTGTTGTCTGCCACTGGTTACTGCGTCTGCAGGTGTTGTTGTCTGCCACTGGTTACTGCGTCTGCAGGTGTTGTTGTCTGCCACTGGTTACTGCGTCTGCAGGTGTTGTTGTCTGCCACTGGTTACTGCGTCTGCAGGTGTTGTTGTCTGCCACTGTTTACTGCGTCTGCAGGTGTTGTTGTCTGTAACTAGTTACTGCGTCTGCTGGTGTTGTTGTCTGCCACTATTTACTGCGTCTGCAGGTGTTGTCTGCCACTGGTTACTGCGTCTGCAGGTGTTGTTGTCTGCCACTGGTTACTGCGTCTGCAGGTGTTGTTGTCTGCCACTGGTTACTGCGTCTGCATGTGTTGTTGTCTGCCACTGGTTACTGCGTCTGCAGGTGTTGTTGTCTGCCACTGGTTACTGCGTCTGCAGGTGTTGTTGTCTGCCACTAGTTACTGCGTCTGCAGGTGTTGTTGTCTGCCACTGGTTACTGCGTCTGCAGGTGTTGTTGTCTGCCACTGGTTACTGCGTCTGCAGGTGTTGTTGTCTGCCACTGGTTACTGCGTCTGCAGGTGTTGTTGTCTGCCACTGGTTACTGCGTCTGCAGGTGTTGTTGTCTGCCACTAGTTACTGCGTCTGCAGGTGTTGTTGTCTGCCACTAGTTACTGCGTCAGCAGGTGTTGTTGTCTGCTACTGGTTACTGCGCCTGCAGGTGTTCTTGTCTGCCACTGGTTACTGCGTCTGCAGGTGTTGTTGTCTGCCACTAGTTACTGCGTCTGCAGGTGTTGTTGTCTGCCACTAGTTACTGCGTCTGCAGGTGTTGTTGTCTGCTACTGGTTACTGCGTCTGCAGGTGTTGTTGTCTGCCACTGGTTACTGCGTCTGCAGGTGTTGTTGTCTGCCACTGGTTACTGCGTCTGCAGGTGTTGTTGTCTGCCACTAGTTACTGCGTCTGCAGGTGTTGTTGTCTGCCACTGGTTTCTGCGTCTGCAGGTGTTGTTGTCTGCCACTAGTTACTGCGTCTGCAGGTGTTGTTGTCTGCCACTGGTTACTGCTTCTGCAAGTGTTGTTGTCTGCCACTGGTTACTGCGTCTGCAGGTGTTGTTGTCTGCCACTTGTTACTGCGTCTGCAGGTGTTGTCTGCCACTAGTTAGTGCGTCAGCAGGTGTTGTTGTCTGGCGCTAGTTACTGCGTCTGCAGGTGTTGTCTGCCACTAGTTACTGCATCCGTAGGTGGTGTTGTCTGCCACTAGTTACTGCGTATGCATGTGTTGTCTGCCACTAGTTACTGCGTCTGCAGGTGTAGTCTGTCACTAGTTACTGTGTCTGCAGGTGTTGTCTGCCACTAGTTGCTGCGTCTGCAGGTGTTGTCTGCCACTAGTTACTGCGTCTGCAGGTGTTGTCTGCCACCAGTTACTGCGTCTGCAGGTGTTGTCTGCCACTAGTTACTGCGTCTGCAGGTGTTGTCTGCCACTAGTTATTGCGTCTGCAGGTGTTGTCTGCCACTAGTTACTGCGTCTGCAGGTGTTGTCTGCCACTAGTTACTGCGTCTGCAGGTGTAGTCTGCCACTAGTTACTGCGTCTGCAGGTGTTGTCTGCCACTAGTTACTGCGTCTGCTGGTGTTGACTGCCACTAGTTGCTGCGACTGCAGGTGTTGTCTGCCACTAGTTACTGCGTCTGCAGGTGTTGTCTGCCACTAGTTACTGCGTCTGCAGGTGTTGTCTGCCACTAGTTACTGCGTCTGCAGGTGTTGTCTGCCACTAGTTACTGCGTCAGCAGGTGTCGTCTGCCACTAGTTACTGCGTCTGCAGGTGTTGTCTGCCACTAGTTACTGCGTCTGCAGGTGTTGTCTGCCACTGGTTACTGCGTCTGCAGGTGTTGTCTGCCGCTAGTTACTGCGTCTGCAGGTGTTGTCTGCCACTAGTTACAGCGTCTGCAGATGTGTTCACAGCAATGTACCCACCACCATCAGCTAATGTCTCATTACCTACGGCTAAACAATGCAATTTAGTATATTCAGGCAGTAAGCTGCTTAGTAAAAATGGCGGCGTGCTTACAAAAACTGACCTCAAGTGTGTGCTTGGAAGTCAATTATCTCTCATGACATAACGTAACTCAACTTTTGCAAATTTTTTCATCTACACTGAGCAATTCAGTGTGTGTTCATTACTACTCGACCATATATGACGTCCAGAACGTCGTCAGTGTGAGGAGCCGCGAGCGGCTGGTAAAAATAGTAAAGCTTACGACTGGGCCTAAAAATGTCGTAACTTTAGCCGTGAATGCTCGAACCTGAGAGGTGGCATGTTGTTTCTCTCGTGATCGAATGCCTCTACCAGAAAATGAATTAGTTACTGTTGTTTGTCAAAATATATCAGAACACTTCGAAAAAAAATTGCCCAAATTGAAATGAATGAATACCATCGAAAACATATGATGAATGCATTCTCTTCTTGTGGATTTGGACTTTTTTAAATGAGTAATTTTTCACTTTTAATATTCAATCTTACGATATTACATTTAGTAAATTAGTATTTGTGTCAACTATTTCTAAATTCCGAAGTTACTTTCAATATTCTTCAAAGTAGCATAAAATGTTTTTAAAAGTCAGGTTAGACTCCCACGAACGATGTCAGCATTACCTGTTGAGCATTAGCCCTATGAGAGAAGTGGTCTCTGCTAGGCTTCAAGGAGCTTTTAAAAAGATATTCGTTTGAGTTAGAGTAATTTGGGATAAGAAACTTGACTTTCTGGACACAAATCTGTGGTCAGTTACTGTCAGCACGCCAAAATTTTCCTATACAGCTTACTCTATGAATATACAAAATCGCATCGTTTAGCCGTAGGCAACGAGACATATTAGCTGATTATGAAAATATTAGTTAACTATGATACAATTGCCGTAAACACACATGCAGACGCAGTAACTAGTGGCAGACAACAACACCTGCAGCATAGTAACTAGTGACAAACACCCACCGGTCCAGGACGCACCACCAAGAAGAAACGCTCTTACCTGCCTAGAGCACATGAGAGTAGCCGATATCTGCTCACCAAAGTTATTGACATCACACATAATTATAGATATCTGACAAGCGGGTCATCTGAATTTGGTCATTCGAAATTGACATCATCAAAATGCAAGTCCTTGCACCACTAAATTTAACAACCCAAAAATATCAATATCATCAAATTTATTCAAAAAAGCATTTCAATTGTTCATTATATCATTTAGTGAAAATTTGAGTCATGCATGACATCAAAATTGCACATACGGCATAGGAATAACTTTTATAAGTTTTCGAAGACTAACTATGGGAATTTGATATGTGTTTAAAACATGATATTTTAAAGAACTTTGTTTCCCTTCTCATCACCCGAACCTATCATTTCGCTCAATCATGATCAGTGTTGTTTAGCGGTGTATTCATTGGTGCCCTTGTGATACTTGAACCAAGGCTTGGGACATCCGCTACTCCAGGTTTAGGACATCCGCTACTCCAGGTTTAGGACACCCGCTCCTCCAGGTTTGGGACATCCGCTACTCTAGGTTTGGGACATCCGCTACTCCAGGTTTAGGACATCCACTACTTTAGGTTTGGGACATCCGCTACTCCAGGTTTAGGACATCCGCTACTCCAGGTTTAGGACATCCGCTCCTCCAGGTTTGGGACATCCGCTACTCTAGGTTTGGGACATCCGCTACTCCAGGTTTAGGACATCCGCTACTCTAGGTTTGGGACATCCGCTACTCCAGGTTAGGACATCCGCTACTCCAGGTTTAGGAAATGCGCTACTCCAGGTTTAGGACATCCGCTACTCCAGGTTTGGGACATCCGCTACTCCAGGTTTAGGACATCCGCTACTTCAGGTTTGGAACATCCGCTACTCCAGGTTTAGGACATCCGCTACTCCAGGTTTAGGACATCCGCTACTCCAGGTTTAGGACATCCGCTACTCCAGGTTTAGGACATCCGCTACTCCAGGTTTAGGACATCCGCTACTCCAGGCTTAGGATCACCATCCTCCATGTTCTGGGTTAGGGCATTATGAGTGAGAAGAAATTTTACTATTGATTTCCGTGTCATCTTATTTACAGCAGTAATGCAGTAATTGCTGTTATTTTAATTTGTACGATATTTTCGTGATTATCATTCCCCAAGCAACTCACAGCTTCCCCAACCAAACTTGATCTCCCCAGCACGTGTGCAGCGGGTGGGTGTTTGGGAGGTGGGGGGGTTGGTGGTGGGTCATGTCCGACGTGGTGTTACACCAGCACCGTACCCACACCATCACCGTACCTACACCAGCACCGTACCTACACCAGCACCGTACCGACACCAGCACCGTACCTACACCAGCACCGTACCGACACCAGCACCGTACCTACACCAGCACCGTACCTACACCAGCACCGTACCCACACCAGCACCGTACCTACACCAGCACCGTACCTACACCAGCGCCGTACCTACACCAGCACCGTACCTACACCAGCACCGTACCTACACCAGCACCGTACTGACACCAGCACCGTACCTACACCAGCACCGTACCTACACCAGCGCCGTACCCACACCAGCAAAGTACCTACACCAGCACCGTACCTACACCAGCACCGTACCCACACCAGCACCGTACTCACACCAGCACCGTACCTACACCAGCACCGTACCTACACCAGCACCGTACCCACACATGCACCGTACCTACACCAGCAACGTACCTACACTAGCGCCGTACCTACACCAGTACGTACCTACACCAGCACCGTACCTACACCAGCACCATATCTACACCAGCACAGTACCTACACCAGCAACGTACCTACACCAGCACCGTACCTACACCAGCACCGTACCCACACCAGCACCGTACCTACACCAGCACCGTACCTACACCAGCACCATATCTACACCAGCACCGTACCTACATCAGCGCCGTTCCTATACTAGCACCGTACCTACACCAGCACCATAACAAAAAAGACCACAACGTAACAATACGAACATAACGGTAATGTATTGATATTTACATTTTATGTGAATGTAAGAAGCGATATAGCATCAACAGTGGAAGTCGGCATGTTGTTGTTCAGTGGAATTGAGAAGTAAAGTGAAAATTCCTTCCATTTGATTACAATGCCTGATCATTAAAATAAATTAGTTAGCCATTCAAACTTGTTTTGACTAATTCTGTGTGAATGTAGCAAAATATGCTTAGTAATTCGAAGGACACAAATTGGTTTAGCCCCACATAGTTTAGAAGTTTGGAATAATTGATATTACAAAACAGTTTCAGGTTATTGTTTACACTTCTCAAATGAATAGTCGGCAACTAGACTTGGTTTGAGCATCCGCGCCATCAGTTACGGCATCTAAAGTTGCTAATGTATTTCTATTATATTTTTACAGCCGTTCGCGGCGCCTCAAACCTTTGACTTTCTGTACGTGAAATGTAATTATGGAGTAATAATTTCATTCTAAGTGCTCAGTATTGATAACAATGTCTGCACGGATGAGTTACGTTATGTCATCTGAGATAATTGACTTTCGGAAACAAACCTGAGGTCAGTTTTTGTAAGAAAGCCGCAATTTTTACTAAGCAGCTTACTTGCTGAACATACAAAATTGCATCGTTTAGCCGCAGGTAATGAGACATTAGCTGATGGTGGTGGGGACATTGCTGTGAACACATCTGCAGACGCAGTAATTAGTGGCAGACAACACCTGCAGACGCAGTAACTTGTGACAGACAACACCTGCAGACGCAGTAACTAGTGACAGACAACACCTGCAGACGCAGTAACTAGTGGCAGACCAACACCTGCAGACGCAGTAACTAGTGACAGACAACAACACCTGCAGACGCAGTAACTAGTGGCAGACAACAACACCTGCAGACGCACTAACTAGTGGCAGACAACAACACCTGCAGACGCAGTAACTATATAGTGGGTTGTTATAAACTTGGTTTCTCATCGAAGCCGTGATCGTAATTTTCATTATACATTTATTCATCGTGCGATTTTCAGGAGGCAACTCTTTAATCGTATTATATATCGTCATTTTCTTTTCGGTTTCATTTACTTTCGATCAATAGTCGAGACAGAAGGCCTCAATTATTCTATATTGTTTGTATAAATAAAGATCGAAATATGCAGTGACTTTTCAATGTCATTAGTTACAATTAAATATAATATTATAGCAAATCGAATAGGACCTCATTAAGGATAGTGACGACATGGTTGCAACGTAATTTAATGTTATGAAAATGACGTCTTCAAACTCAATTAATAAAGGAATGATACATGTGGAAATAAGAAGCGACTAACGAAGTACACAGCATATTAGAAGTTCTAAATAATTACAATGCTATCAGATCTCGGTGATTGAGTCAATCCTTAACTGTTAGATGACATAAATCATAAAAATTCGCGCTATGGCATTGAGATAAATCGGTGAAGCCTTTTAACGTGAAATAATAGATGAAATATAGATTATCAACATATTGAGAAGCCTGACAAGAACATCTCAAAATAAGCAGGTGAAGCCTTCATTACTTGAACATTAATACATTGATAATTACGATAAGCACATTTTATATGAGGTGAAGCCTCCGCGGAATCAGTTATCTTGCGAAATACTAAACATTTTATTCATCAATGAACCTGACGCGATGCATTTTTGGGTACAGAACCTAAACCTACCACGCGAAATAAAGTGGATAGAATGCATGGAATACGAAAACATTAGGATACTTAGCTCGGTCGTTGATGACGCTTAAGAGTCAATACACGACTCATTGAATAATAGAGAATAACCCTACCCTCACCGCTTGGCAAGCCTGCCATGGCGGCAAGGTGGGAGAACACAAATCGACGTGACTGTGCTTTGCGATAGCTGGGACGCTTCTCCCGGATCGTCGTCTACCAAGCGTAGGAGTCTGCGATGCTGTTCGCATAGAGAACAAAGAGGTTCTCTTATAGATCCAATGCTTTACATTAGTTAATTTAATCGGAATTGGCAAGTGTCGTCATATAATTAGAAGAGAATAGACTTACGATTGGATGACAGTTAATTTACCCAGAGTAAACACAATCCTAAGTCGCTAATGAAGGGAAAGAATATACGTTGAGCAAATGGAGGCGTTTGGCAGTCCGGTAACCCATCGTTGCCTGTGACGTGGCACTCGTAGAGGGTGCGTAGGTGCGCCTTCAAACAATGAGGTTGATGTTGTCAATGTTGGTAGAGTTGAAGGTGACGGTTGACGATGTCTGGGCGAAGTTCGTGGAGACAAGAATATGCAGCCTTTGTTGACGAGAAGATATTTCTATGGAAGCCAGTCTTTTCGAAGGTATTTCAGTCGCTAGCTAGGCAGACTTTTCTTCTTAACGCTTATTTAAACACAGCGTAGAGTATAGCCACAACAGAATCATGACAAATATCCCTCCGTCGCGTTTTTTTTTGTTTAAAAGCTCCTGCTTTTTCTTCTCCTTCACTCGACCTCAACGCGTGCGACTATGCGTTGAAATAACGCTTAGTTCCGAGGAAACAGATGTGAAGCTTGACGACAAGATTTGCTCCAAATAAGTGCTCTGATACGGGGAAGTCGCGCGAGAACAACCGTGAAGTAGTCCTTGGGCAGGACCTATTCACCTAGCAACGGATGTTGACGTCCCCTCTTGTCGTCATGACCGCCGTATACAACAGTCGTGAAGCTAAAGAACTTCAGGGATCAAAATCCCTTAAATACCTTGGCCGTCTAGGGTCCAAGGGGCTTCCATTACTTGATTCCTCTTGCAGAAATTTTCGAGTTAAATAACTCCGCGGGGCCTGAGATGTAAGGTGGAGGTATTCCTCTTATGCGGGATGTCGTCATCTTTTTGAAGCGCTGCTGTCCCATTTCTCTGCTCGCTGGTAAATGCAGCATAACGTCGCTCCCTTCATTCGCCGCCACGTCTTCCGTCGTCGATGTTACCTGCTGTGGGAGCTGTGTGATTGCGTCATGTCGCGTGTTGACCAGCTGAGGCTCGTACGCGAAGCGTGCGTGCGTGCGTGTAGGGGTGTGTTGGAGTAGGAGCGTATCCCTCAAGCGCCGACGCCCGAGCTGTGACGTCATGCCGCTGCCTCAGGTGCCGCGCTGTGCGTGCGTATGTCTATCCACTCGCTCACGTCCCCGGTGCGCGCAGGCGTTGCCGCTTACCCTCTGGGTTGAGCGGTGCGGTTGTGGTTGAGGTTGAGCCTGTGCTCTGTGCGACGTGGTTGGGCACCACACACGGCAAGCGCGTCCTTGCGATGCCCGTTGTCGGCCGGCGTACGACTGGTCCATGGCGCCATGACTGAAAGTTCAGTTTTGGTTATTTAATGACCTTATCAGTCCGAGATTTTTACTCCCTTGTTGCAGTCATACGCATTCGCATCCATATCGCGTTCACCTCATTCACCCCACTTTACTTCGCGTTCACAAAGAGGACATAGCCTAATTTTAATTCCAATCTTAACTTAGACATGATATTACGTGACAATTATGAATCGCAGAAAGAGAGACTACATAAATTTCTAATAACACATTAGCGTTGGAAATTAGATAATGACAGAGCGGTATGATCTTTGAATTAGAATCAGATTCACTTGATTTTGATAACATTTACATTTTGTTGCGATGCAATAATTCATATAAACATTGAGAGAATAAATTTTTTTTTCAGAAAATCAATGATCCAGATATGCGCATGAGTTACATTCAAGTATTCAATTCGCGGTGGTAATTAGTTTATTCGTTGACTATAAGATATGGCAAACAATCAAGAATGACCAATGATAGAATGTTAAAAAATAAAAAAAATCACACCATCATGTTTGAGTAGTGCACGTCTAACATTACGTTAAAATTTAAGCATTAAACATTTCAATTGAGTGTGAGATAAAATCAATACTTCGATACGTGCAATGAAGATAGAGTTCACTATGAGTCGCACGAGTGGTCGTAGCATGTCCGTTAGGCATCGAGAAAAAAGGAATGTAGAGAGCAGTCACTCCGGCATAAGGGCAGAGGGAAGGAGGGTCCAAATAGTTAGGCGCCAGGCAAGAGCGAACATCTGGCAAGGCCAGACGCTCAGAGGGCGACTCAGAATGTAAACAAAGGCTCAGCTAGGCCTTCCGACACCACAGTACACACTGCCTTGTCTACGTCACACCTCCCATAGCATCTCAACACCAATATTCTAGACGTGAATATTCATTCATACAACATCCTCCCAACATGAAATCATATGGTTACATAATGCAACAAATTTGAAATGGACGTGGAATGAAATTACCAGTACATTACATAAATTTGCACCAGTAAATTTAGTAAATATCAAATTTATAAGTATACATAGTGTACGTAAAATTTTTTGATGCGCGGAAAATGTTGTTTTGAATGGAATTTTTCTTTTATATGAGTCTCCTTTAGCATGTGAGAATGAAATTTAATTTTTAATAAAGTATAAATTTAATTATCCATAGAAGATTTTTTTTATGGAGGTTTACGAATCATACTTTAGAGTTGATAACTTCACAAACATAGTTTAAACTTTGGCGAGCTAGGATGACACAGCTTTAAACGTTCAACTCAGCCTGAAGATTTGAATTCCAAGCCGGCATCATGAATAGTGCTGTTCTCATGTCTCTCTCGCCGATACAAAATGGCGCCTGTAGTTTGATGGCTTGGCTCGTAGGCGTAATTTTCACAGAGCCCCATTCCAACTCATTGCTCGAATACAGTAACATGTGCGATAATTAATTGAATGAGGCTTGAATTTATTTCTGTAGATCGACTGTAATTAATTCTTTTGCATATTTGGTAATTCCAAATACGTCGGCAATTAATACACACAATATAATAATGAAATATGAGGTTTCATAATGGGAATAATTAGTACAATGGGCAAAACACAATCAGAGAATTACAAACAGCTAACCTGAAACATGGTTATTCAAAGAAATCAATAAGGCACAACGGGAATCAATGCACAATTAGACATATGAACAATTACACAGTAAATAAACACAATAGAGAATATAGATGGTTCTACAATAGACACAATAATAGCAAAATAGTTCGAATGGGTACAACATGATAATAAAATAGGAATGATTTAAATGCAAACTGTTATAATGTATGGATTATTAAACGCATTAGTACAATTTTAGAATTCTATAAATTTCTTAATCACACACAATTAATTTGGTTCGGCAGATAGTAATGCTATTTTTATCCAATAGTTTGATCATGATGTAGTATAATTTAGTAATTTCTGGTAGTTGATAGCTGGTAAGCGAGACAAATTTTATTGGGAATTGGCAAGCGTGACAATTTTGATTGGGAATTGGTAAGCGTGACAATTTTTGAGCGGTCTCTTTCGGAGACGATTAAAAATAAAGATCCCACCGCTGTCACCATATGTTATAAACTTGGTTTCTCATCGAAGCCGTGATCGTAATTTTCATTATACATTTATTCATCGTGCGATTTTCAGGAGGCAACTCTTTAATCGTATTATATATCGTCATTTTCTTTTCGGTTTCATTTACTTTCGATCAATAGTCGAGACAGAAGGCCTCAATTATTCTATTTTGTTTGTATAAATAAAGATCGAAATATGCAGTGACTTTTCAATGTCATTAGTTACAATTAAATATAATATTATAGCAAATCGAATAGGACCTCATTAAGGATAGTGACGACATGGTTGCAACGTAATTTAATGTTATGAAAATGACGTCTTCAAACTCAATTAATAAAGGAATGATACATGTGGAAATAAGAAGCGACTAACGAAGTACACAGCATATTAGAAGTTCTAAATAATTACAATGCTATTAGATCTCGGTGATTGAGTCAATCCTTAACTGTTAGATGACATAAATCATAAAAATTCGCGCTATGGCATTGAGATAAATCGGTGAAGCCTTTTAACGTGAAATAATAGATGAAATATAGATTATCAACATATTGAGAAGCCTGACAAGAACATCTCAAAATAAGCAGGTGAAGCCTTCATTACTTGAACATTAATACATTGATAATTACGATAAGCACATTTCATATGAGGTGAAGCCTCCGCGGAATCAGTTATCTTGCGAAATACTAAACATTTTATTCATCAATGAACCTGACGCGATGCATTTTTGGGTACAGAACCTAAACCTACCACGCGAAATAAAGTGGATAGAATGCATGGAATACGAAAACATTAGGATACTTAGCTCGGTCGTTGATGACGCTTAAGAGTCAATACACGACTCATTGAATAATAGAGAATAACCCTACCCTCACCGCTTGGCAAGCCTGCCATGGCGGCAAGGTGGGAGAACACAAATCGACGTGACTGTGCTTTGCGATAGCTGGGACGCTTCTCCCGGATCGTCGTCTACCAAGCGTAGGAGTCTGCGATACTGTTCGCATAGAGAACAAACAGGTTCTCTTATAGATCCAATGCTTTACATTAGTTAATTTAATCGGAATTGGCAAGTGTCGTCATATAATTAGAAGAGAATAGACTTACGATTGGATGACAGTTAATTTACCCAGAGTAAACACAATCCTAAGTCGCTAATGAAGGGAAAGAATATACGTTGAGCAAATGGAGGCGTTTGGCAGTCCGGTAACCCATCGTTGCCTGTGACGTGGCACTCGTAGAGGGTGCGTAGGTGCGCCTTCAAACAATGAGGTTGATGTTGTCAATGTTGGTAGAGCTGAAGGTGACGGTTGACGATGTCTGGGCGAAGTTCGTGGAGACAAGAATATGCAGCCTTTGTTGACGAGAAGATATTTCTATGGAAGCCAGTCTTTTCGAAGGTATTTCAGTCGCTAGCTAGGCAGACTTTTCTTCTTAACGCTTATTTAAACACAGCGTAGAGTATAGCCACAACAGAATCATTACAGGGTGACTACAACACCTGCAGACGCAGTAACTAGTGGCAGACAACACATGCAGACGCAGTAACTAGTGGCAGACAACAACATCTGCAGACGCAGTAACTAGTGGCAGACAACAACACCTGCAGACGCAGTAACTAGTGGCAGACAACACCTGCAGACGCAGTAATTAGTGGCAGACAACAACACCTGCAGACGCAGTAACTAGTGGCAGACAACACCTGCAGACGCAGTAACCAGTAGCAGACAACAACACCTGCAGACGCAGTAACTAGTGTCAGACAACAACACCTGCAGACGCAGTAACTTGTGGTAGACAACAACACCTGCAGACGCAGTAACTAGTGGCAGACAACACCTGCAGATGCAGTAACTAGTGGCAGACAACAACACCTGCAGACGCAGTAACCAGTGGCAGACAACACCTGCAGACGCAGTAACTAGTGGCAGACAACACCTGCAGACGCAGTAACTTGTGGCAGACAACAACACCTGCAGACGCAGTAACTAGTGGCAGACAACACCTGCAGACGCAGTAACTAGTGGCAGACAACACCTGCAGACGCAGTAACCAGTAGCAGACAACAACACCTGCAGACGCAGTAACTAGTGTCAGACAACAACACCTGCAGACGCAGTAACTTGTGGCAGACAACAACACCTGCAGACGCAGTAACTAGTGGCAGACAACACCTGCAGATGCAGTAACTAGTGGCAGACAACAACACCTGCACACGCAGTAACCAGTGGCAGACAACACCTGCAGACGCAGTAACTAGTGGCAGACAACACCTGCAGACGCAGTAACTTGTGGCAGACAACACCTGCAGACGCAGTAACTAGTGGCAGACAACACCTGCAGACGCAGTAACTAGTGGCAGACAATAACACCTGCAGACGCAGTATCCAGTGGCAGACAACAACACCTGCAGACGCAGTAACCAGTGGCAGACAACAACACCTGCAGACGCAGTAACCAGTGGCAGACAACAACACCTGCAGACGCAGTAACCAGTGGCAGACAACAACACATGCAGACGCAGTAACCAGTGGCAGACAACAACACCTGCAGACGCAGTAACCAGTGGCAGACAACAACACCTGCAGACGCAGTAACCAGTGGCAGACAACACCTGCAGACGCAGTAACTAGTGGCAGACAACAACACCTGCAGACGCAGTAACTAGTGGCAGACAACAACACCTGCAGACGCAGTAACTAGTGGCAGACAACAACACCTGCAGACGCAGTAACTTGTGGCAGACAACAACACCTGCAGACGCAGTAACTACATAGTGGATGACTACAACACCTGCAGATAAGGCACTATTTGTCACAAATGTGACAATAGTTTCCTTTCATTGATCGAAATATTATCGGAGTGGTCAACTTTCACTGAGATAATGTCGATAGTTCACTTGTCGACAATTGATATAAAATAAAACGCAAGGTGTCTCCTCAAATTGTTAAATAAATGAATGTATTTATGCCACTTTCCGTGCGTAATTTCTCTTATTTTATTACAATGAGAATTTCGAGAATTTATTACAATGAAAATAAATTAAATTGTTAGGTCCGTCTCTCTCTTCACGCTCTTAAAGGATGCTCAGTGACCGTATCTGTGATACGAGTTCCACCAGGGCACTATGATAGAATATTTTAAACACAGGCACAATAATGATATATATATTTGGTGACATCCAAATCTGTATGCTTTATTTAAGAAAAGTGTCTTATCCCGTCATTTTTGACGGCTGTTTGCTGTAGTGAATAATGTTCGTTCAGATACGACGGTCTTGTCACCATAAATTATCTTGTATTCATCTACATTTTCTTTCACAGAATTGATCCGTCAATTATTCCCACATTGCAGGAACAATGTATTAATAAATTAGTTACCATAGGATATATTTTCTTTAGACATAGAAAATGTTCAGCATGGAATGGTGTAGGACGTACGTGATAAACCGAAATAATTCGATAGTCATAGTCATATTGTTTTATTTAATTTAGTTTATTTTGCCCATTGAGTTGCCCTTGAAATACCTTTAGTTTATATATTAAATATCATTACTGGACTTAGCACAGCATCCGAATTACTGGCGTATAAAACGTAGTAAATGGCCAAATGAATAATATTTCTTCCATGAATTTTCCGAAACAAATTCGGGTTCTTATATATTATCTGTTTATTACTTGAAACGACATAATTTAATGGGTAAATGTGTAGCGTTGGTCAGTAATCGATTTTCTGCTTTTCGGTGCCTGAACCTAATTTATTGAATCAAAATAAACAAGTTTCCCTCTATGCACTCTCCGTCTCCAATGAGTATTTTACGATTTATAGCGGTAAGTTTAGTTTCGTCTTTGATTACGAATGCGCTCGAATAAACAGCTACTCATCGATTTTCGAATTTTCGTTGCTTGAATCATGGGAATAACATCGAAATGAACAACTTTTCTTTTATACACTTTTTTCGTCAAATGAGCTGTAGGTTTGGTTTCGTCTTTTATGACAGAGCGCTGGAAGCGAGACGCCGTTGTAGTGTTGCCAAACCACTCGATCGAAGAATTTATTTCCGCTTCAAACACTGGAGTTGCTGTAAGTTATTTACCGCTATAGCTAATAAAATACTCATTTGAGACGGAAAGTGCATAGAAGAAAACTTGTTTATTTCGATCTAATTAACTAAGATTAGGCACCGAAAAGTGGAAAATCGATTATTGACCAACGCTACACATTTACCATTTAATGTCATAAAAACACGCAACTTTATTTTGAAGTTTCTTCACAAAATGTGTTCTGCCTATACATCGAAGCACTTTTCAAATCTTAACCTTAACGACTGCCGGATATTAGGAAACACTTCTGGCATTTCAGAAATCTCACCAGCAGCCACTGCAATTCTGGCCACGAGATCTTCCTCAGCTTCAACGGTGTAGCAATGGGCCCATCTTGCTAAAACTTATTTACCAAATATCACTAAACCTAAATTTTGTTATTGTAAACTGTAATAGAATAGAAGTGTTTGTAACGTAAATTCAAAGTAAATATTGCGATTGATTGTATAATTAAATTTCATCCCTTAAAACAACAAACAGCTAATATCTCAAAAACTCGAAATTTTTTCAAATCATTTATAGAAGAAAAAGTGCTTATTTGGTCAATTTCTACTTGGTGTGTAATATTGTATCTGTTGTTCTGAACACCCTGTATATATAACAGCGACGGTACTACACCGTACTGAGTGGAAAATATTTTCAAATTTAATGGATAATTTAATTCCTGACATTGATATCAAATTGCTGAATGCGA
The DNA here is from genome assembly GCA_030386875.1 of Morinoia aosen. Classification (NCBI taxonomy): domain Eukaryota; kingdom Metazoa; phylum Arthropoda; class Malacostraca; order Amphipoda; family Talitridae; genus Morinoia; species Morinoia aosen. The sequence continues at coordinate 92,462,965 of CM059579.1, read as the reverse complement.
AGGAAAAGGAAGCACGTGACCAGTTCTGTGGGAAATTCCTGAATGTTGGCTGTGTCTAATGAATTGTTGAAGTTTGGTACTACCAACACAAGTCTACATGCAGCAGTCACGCATAGACTCATCCACTCCACAGGCACTTACCCAATCTTTCTTTATTTCGTTCTAAAAATTAAGTTATATTAAATATATAATTCTACAAAACACTCCGACGTCAACTGAAGAAAAAACTCACTCCTTCGAGATACGACTTCCCCTTCTGGTACAGGGTTCAAATAACCAAAAATAGTGGTTCAACTTAATTTTTCTGCTTTACTTGCTCCAGGTGACAATGGAGGGAGAGTATTTTTTATCAAGAATATTTCGAAAGGAATTAACAATGACAAGGTTACTGTTTAGCGATCTAAGTGTTATTCAGTAATTTTTTGATGAGTTAATTTTCATAGTGGAATATTTCGGAAGTCCTAGACACAAGGTATGCGCAATGAAGCAGAGTATTAACACAACATTTGACACATCCCTAGTAACTATAACTGAAACCGTTCGTACAAAGACCAGCAAACGTTGGCTTCCTGAAGACAGAGGTAATGAGCCTAGAGTTTTACTTCATCACGAATGCATCAACGTACAGAATTTGTCCATTTAGCTCTACTTTCATTCTAAATTTAATATAGGACTAGATCGCTCTATTTCGACCGTAAATTTAATATTAGGGAGAGATGCATTGATATATTCGTCAAAACAAGTAGCATCATGTTCCGAGCGACACGAAACCAACGCATTATCCAGATATCTACGCTGCATATCAACACATCGCTCCTACATCCGTGGGTCATCGCCAATAAGGAAGCGGTAACGGCAGGCCAGGCATGATCTCAAACAAAGCAAATGCCTACGTAAACAAAGCCTGTGTGTCGAGTACTATGCACACGCCGTGTTTGCAGAATGTCGTTTGTAGCGTAGATTGTAATGACGAGCTGAGAACTATCAATAGTTGCTGATTATTCTAATTGTATTCAGCGTATTGTTCGTATTGCCTGAGGTTATGTGAAGCTTTTTTGTTTATTGAACGCATTACACTCAGAGAAATCTTGACACACCCAGGTGTGTCAACCTTGACGCACTCACAGGTCGGGCGAGAATGTAAAATCACCGCCAGTAAGACAATGAAGTATCGGTTGCCTGTTTAGGGGTTTTGTTGATCCAAATTTTACATTTTCAACAAAATGTTCAATTCATATACCATAATAAGTAAATGTAAGCAAATATATGTCCATTTTATCACTTTCTCAGTTAATACGATGAAAAAGCGAAAAAAATTAAGTTATTGCTTCCTTTTTTTCACGCATAAACATATGTGTTCAGTTAATTCCAAGATATAAGATATTTACTTCAAGTGACACGTTTCTTGTGTTTTTGGACTATGTGTACCGTTAGGTAAATAACTTATTCGCATACCCGTATAAATTTTTGAAGTTTATCTGCATCAAGATATTTTTGAAATAAAAATATTTGTAATACAAGGTGAAATGTTATCACGCAATTGTATTTCTCACATTTCTCAGGAAGTATTTAAAATCTATTTCCCAATTCTGCTATTTGCAACGTAACCAAACCAACCTTTAACAACCGCAAAAACGCGGTGAACGTGTTAATAACTAATATGCAAAATATTAACGCCGATACACCAGAAGGAAATCACTATGAAAAATTTATAATGTAACACTTTTGTTTACGACTCAAGCTTGTCGGTGTAATAAATTAACTTACACTTTTCAGCGAAATTATGCAGTTAAATTAGACGTGGCCTTTCTTACGAAGATAATGAAGGGCTTGGTAGAATAAAAGCTATTAAGAAATAGCGCATGATGATTACAATTATCTTCAGTTCGCCAATGACTAATCTATTTATCAAGTACTGAAGTAAATAGCTCATTTGTGTTCCTTCCAACGTCGTGAGAGGCAACCGCAGCTTACGCAGATATCCCGCGGCCTCGCCACCATGCATGCATGCAATGCAGGGCTCCCACTCATGGGTTTTTCCACCCAGATCTTTGTTTTTTAGACTCCTCCTGAGTTGCTAGGTTTAATTTTTGAAAAATTCGTTAAATCTGGGTTTTTTAAGTCAGGCAGTAAATTCATCATTAACTCGAATAAATTGAACAATGCAGTTAAGAATTTCTGATTCTACACCGCATGCAAAAGCATATCATGTACAAAGCTAAGCCAATCGGATGAGGTAGAAGGTGTTTAATCCGTTTTTTGCCCGTTAAATTGCGTAACGAACGAATAGCAAACGAACTTGCACGCCCGGCCAAGCCGGGATTAACCGGCGCGCCACTTCAGTGAGTTCAGTCTTTGGTGAGCTTGAGTAAGTTGTGTTGTTTTGATTTGCTTGACTCGTGGCAGTGACGTGACTGATTGTGACTAAAGCGGCCCGCAGACGATCAATTTTATTGTCAATATAATTGACAATGATGAATATTGACAATTTAATTGATCATCTGTGGGCTTGATTGACGACCGTCAATTAATTGACTTAGTGGGCAAAAATAATTTCAATGATATGATAATTTTGAGTCAATGATATTGACAATCAAATTGATCGTCTATGGGCCGCTTGAAACTGATAGTGCATTATTTGAAAGTGCGTGTAGAAATGTATTATAGATATTTAATTTTCATATTTCTGCCGCAGTGGTATTCAAAATGGCTAGCCCTCCAAAAAAGATGGCTAAAAAGTGGTATAAGCAATTTAAAGAAGAATGGTTGAAGGACGAGAATTTGAAAGAGTGGCTTAAAGAAGATCCAAGTGAAAAGGGCTGTAGTTACTGCGTATGCTGTGATACAAAAATAAGAGACGCAAATAAGTCAATGTTGTTAGCGCATAGTAAGACTGCTAAACACGAGAATAACATGAAATGTGCGAAGTCAACGACGAAGTTGAATGTATTTTTCAAGAAACCGAAGCTTAGAGAAAACGAGGAGGTTGCAAAGGCAAAGCTGATGATCTCTGCTTTCATTGCCGAGCATCATATGCCATTTGCTCACTCATGATCATTTGATAGAAGTGTATAAGAAAGCTTTCCATAACAGCACTATTGCTAAATGGGTTAAAATGGAAGCAACAAAAGCATCTTATCTCAGTCGAGAAGGAATTTCATACCATGAAAAACTGGAGAGTTGACATCTACGGAGTAGCCTATGTCACCAGCGTAATGAAAAGTGCCTTGCACAACAGAAAAGTCGCCTTAATATTGATATTTGCGCTGCAGAAGCGAATTAAGAGGAGGAACAGGAATAAAATCAGCATTACCATCATTGTTTTCCCTCATGTATGTAAACTTTTACTTTTTCCTATTAAAATAACACTTCTAGGTTTTTTTGAACAAATCTGTTTTTTTTCATGTTCAATCTAGGTTTATCTGAAAATTTAGAGTGGGAGCCCTGAATGCAATGGCATAATTAATTAGTATCGGTCAGCCTGTCATTGCGGGAAGTCACGCGTGCATGTGTAATCCGCGAAGCACCCATATCCAGCGGACTTTTCGTAAGAAAGTGGTGTCCACTATCTTAGTGGTCTCATTCAAGACCCGAGTGATTTGTTTGGTGTATAATTAAAGCCATATGTACTTGTGCACCTGTTAAAACATATTGCATTCAATTACGTAGCAGTGAAACAGCTAGTGTGGCTTCTTCATTATTTCTGCCCGCCATGATTTTTGTACCCGGGCTAGTTCATTCACTTCATGATGATAACCTGAAAGTCATTCGTTCCAAAGCCTGTTTAATGTTTTGATTTTATTTCATGTCTAAAGAGGATATGTATTTGAGCGTCAAATGTGATTTTTTATGCATCAGCCGAAATCCGGGCTTGTGGGTTGATAGATTACAGGTGACTGATCTTAAGCTTATGCGACCTTGGCGTTCAAGTTCAAGGTCGCATTCTCGACGGTTCGAATTTCTTGATCGTTTTCGGAAGGAATAGTGTAATAATTTATGTTGGCATATAAATAAATGGGTTTGAACTACTGGTTATTAATTTTTAATGATGCAAATGTGTAAAGAAGTAATTAATTAGAAAGAGAAGCAACAGGGATGAAATACAAAACCATGTGTTACAGTTTCATGTGTGTGGGACATGGATTAACTTTTGCAGTCAAAATCATTTTATTATGTTGAAAGGTATTGAACGAATAATCAGCAACAGTATTAGGATCAGATAAAATCAGATATGATATGATTATTTTACTGAAAATTATCATTGATATGAAAATTCATTTAAACGCAGCCACGGTATATGTCTCTTGCTTTGGGGAATTCATTTATCCAATCATGCTCATGAAATTTCAAGTTCAATATTACATTCAAAAATGGCCATATGTTTAAAAAAAATAGCTTTGAAGAAAACCAAACAAGCAGGTATAAAACTATATTACCTGATTTTTTGGACTAGGCTAAAGTTAATAGTCACACTAAAAGATCCTGGTGAAACCATGAATGTAATTTTTTTTACAATTATTATTGGCTTTAGTCATATTGTTGGATCGCCTAACTTATTTCTTTTTGCTTGCTTTTTACTAAGACTTTCCTTGATACTCATTTGGTATGTTCTTTTTCAAAAATATATCCTAATTTGTTTAAAAAAATTTTGATATTTTTTCAGCATTTGAAAATGAATTACAAACAGTGTTCCCTCTATTCTTCCAAGTCCAGATTTATAGCTTCACTTGAATATTATTCAACTAAACAGATCATTGGCCCAGTAATGGCTTGATAAAATTATTCTCAGTTCCTCCAACTTGTGCTTGGAGTGAGCCTTCTCCATTAACCAGTGGTTTTGAGTTCACTCAATCAAGGACGAAAACTCATGTAAGTACTGCTGCTCATTACATTATTAGTGCTTCAATTTTCTCTGCATGAAATTCTTATTATAGTTGATTAATGGATTAGCCTATATTAATTATTAGGTTATTAACTTGTAAATGGTACATAAATTATTGAAAATAGTTTTTCTTCTAATTCAATTTCAGTAGAGTTTACTGATTAGTAGGTATGGGAGATAAAGGCTTTAACTTAAGCGTAATATAGGACCCAAACATAATAAAGTATTTTGGTTACACGTGAAAGTATTTCTATTAATTTTCTGTAGTTTGATGTTTTGTACAGGATATTGTTAATGTAAATATCTATAAATAATGACTTTATAGCAGCCCTCTCCAGGATATATACCTACAGAATAGGATATGAGAAAACTGTTCTCAGAAAAGTTTGTTATAATGAAATAATTGTGCACAACTTCCAACTCAAAAGTGCTTGATAATCAATGAAAATATAAATCTTTGTTACAGTCTGCAATTCTTTTCAACATGTTCAGGCTCCAGAGGATTTTTTATGCAAAATGAAGAAAATTAGAATTAACTTCTTTGTTATCTTCAAAACAAATGTTTTGACTTACTGCAAGATATGTGACAGCCAAGTTCAGACTGTATATATATAGATAATCAAAGCAACAAATATACTGAACATGGAGTTGCCAGTTTGCTTAAGCAATTCATAATTCATGATTGGAAATTCTTGAAACAAAATGGATCCAATCAGAAGTAGATCTTGATAAGAAGATGTGGATTGCACTTATGTTTTCTATACAAATAAATGAAGAATGAACATAGTTTAAAGTATAATAGCTTGAATAGGTATGTTAGAAGAAGTACTTTAGTATTAATTTCTAACCAATAATTATGTCTGACAATATAAAGTAACTGTCTACATTTCCATAATCCAGAGTAACTTGAATTAACTAATCGTAAAAATTCGAAAATTTTAACATTGGGTTTCAGCACGAATGTTTCGTGAATTCCTCACACAGCGAAGGCGGGCGAGCATTGACGTTCGTCCACAAAATGAAAATTTTGGCTATCGGATGTTTCACATTGTGATGATGAAAATAAAACACAATAATAATTGTTAGACGAAAACTCTCTAGGTGAGGAAAAAATCATGCGAGAGTATATTTTTTGTCTTTCTTGAATAATAACATAACCTTAATGTTCTCAGATATGCATTGAATTCGTGGGAATCACTGAGATGAATATCATCGATGCAATGCGAGGTAATCTCATGGAAATATGCAGCTGGAATACTTCAAGTGTCTCGTGAGGTGTCCATACCTCGCCCTGTGAAGACAAGTAAAAAGGTAAGAACTTCATTCTATTGTTATTTTGGCAGTTTTCGTCCCTCAATTATTAAAAAAAATGTAAATGAAACATTTGTCTTCTAAAGGCAGTTGTTAAAATAGTCCAAGCGAACGCAAGAATGAAGGCAAAAGTTTCATTTGAAAAAAGTGAAAATCATTTGTTGTAATTTCATAATTATTCCTTCATTGTAGAATTGGCGTGCAGAGTATAGATTAAATTATTACACTAATGAAGGAATCCTGGATTTCGCTGCTGTCTTGGAGATAAATATTTTTTAACGAATATTGACCTAATGTTAAATCATAACAAGTAATCACCCATCAAGTCAGTCTTCACATGGAAGATATTAGAGTTATGAATTTCTAGAAAAATAAGTATTAAAACCCATCATGTTCGTACTACAATGCGAGGAAATTTATTTGAACCCTACTTTATGACTGAAAATGTAGTCGAACGTTATTCACATAAGCATATCATGGATGCTTATGAACTTACAAACGACCAAGCAAGCATTTAAACAAACTAAATTATAAAAGTTTTATTGTATTCAGGTCAAATTTCTCAAGATTATAAGTGGCATACATACTAAAATTTTTCTTTTTTCACCCAGGAGCCATTACCGATGATCATCTTCGACGGTCCAAACATTTGGCTCCAGCCACATGCGAGAGACTTGTGGCAGAAGGAGAAGAGGTCTACGCTTTTGAAGGACACTGACATAGCAGTCGGGCTTGGAAGTTGCTACGGTTTCGATTGCTGCCATCCTAAATGCTGCTGCGCGACTTTCCATAAGATGAAACTCAAGTAAGTGACAATTAGGTCTCGTCTTCAGACTAAACCTTTTCACCTCAAATTAATCTAAGTCAAATTCGAATTAATCCAAGTCAAGTCAGAATAATCCAAGCCTACTTCAAATTAATTCAAGTCAAGTTCAGTTTAATCCAAGTCAAGCTCCATTTGATCCAAGCCAAAGTTAAATTAATCAAAGTGAAATTCAAACTGATGTAACCCTAAGGTGGAGTCGAAGTCATTAGCTGTACAACTGTGATTAAATACTTGTTCAGAAAATTTAGGTATTGACTACCCAGTTCTTAATTCAAGGTACACTCCGCAGTATACTCCGTCTAACGGAGATAGTGAAATTCACAGCACTCATGTCCCCAACAAACTTACCTATTTTGTATAAAGTCTTAATTATTCAAACAGTCTCCTTTGTATCATTCATGAACAAAGAATTAAAATTTCAAAGCAGAACTTCCCTTTCTAGTTCCAGGTTGCGTTGATCAGCTGATCAAGGTTCAGTGTTGATCATCTGATCTCTGAGCAGATCAAACAATTCACAGCATAAGTTGTAGGAGGCATTATAAAGGCAATAGGATACTGCTGGGTTACCTCGTCTATTGATAGGCCCTTGAGGCTTCTTTCTTTCGCAACCACCTTGATTTTTAGTTTCCATATCCTCTTCGTTGACTTTCATGCCTTTTCTTTTTCTATAGCAATACTAACCTGCTGTTTTAATGTGCAGGGTACCCTTGGTGGGAATCACTTCGTGCATAAGTTCAATGTTTTTTAACAGTCGATACTAAATGTTTGTCCCCTCAGTGGGATACAGCTGTTGTATCTATGGGAATTAGCGCTCCCAGGGGGACAATGTGAGGGCCCGAGCTGAGAGTTAGCTAAGTAAGCTTCTTTTTTCTGTTGGAATAGAATTGGTTTTTGTTTTGTTACGGACCATCTTTTTTCGGTTCACTGCTGTCTTGTTTTTCACCACCTACTACTTTCTTCTTGAACTTTGAACTTGTTTCATGAACTTCTTTCTCATCTTACTGTTTCTGTGCCTTTTCTACAAAGATTCTACGTTCCCTCAACTCCATACTAGATGGTGCCTTCTTCCTTCCTCTCTTTGGATTGCCTTTGTTGCGGATAGGGAGGCTTAAACTAATAACCCAATCTAATCTACTAAAGGTTTGTCTCTTCTCCTTGCTTTCTTTGGATCGCGTATGTTGTGGTTAAGAGAATCTTAATATTAAGCGTACGAATAAATTATTGATGAAAACTAATAACTGAACTTCAGCAAGACCTCGAATCTGACCCTACAGATTAATCACACTGTTATGAAGTTGTGTCTACCTATACCATAGATGCTCATCAAAGCAACAGTTTTACTAACATCATATAAAAAATGTGTTAAATTTGTTGATAAAAATTCATTGCATGTATTCTTACTTGAGCAGAACAGGCTAGCAGGATCCGGTGCCCGTAACTCGACCAGGAAATGCGACAGCCTCGTCCAGTCCTCACCTCCACCAAAAGATCTCGGTATCGCTGCCAGTGGCCGTCAACACATCCCGAGTCATGGCCATTTGACATAGCTTAAGGTTGCGTTGTGGAATTTTAGTTTGGTGTAAACATTTTTCGTTCAAACTCGTATTGAGTTCCAAAGGAACACGCTTACTTTACAGTGAATGAGAATTTCATTTGTGCGATAACAGGCAATAGGAAATTATTTCACCGTTTCAGAATAGAGAGAATGTTTCCTTATGTTGCATGAGACCTTTTTTCGTGAACTTGAAGTAAATATGATGCTAAAAGGATTAATGTAGCTTATCGTTTGTTCATACATTCTCTAATTTATGTAGAAATTTCCGTACTATTGTAAAAAAATTAATGGTCACTACACCTATTTCAGTTCAAATTAATGCAAGTCAAGTTCAAATTAATCCAAGTCAAGTTCAAATTAATTCAAGTCAAGTTCAAATTGATCCAAGTCAAGGTCAAATTAATCCAAGTCAAGTTCAAATTAATCCAAGTAACAATCGAATTAATCCAACCCTCAGTTGAGTTAAAAAATTATACTATCACTTGTTAATTTGAGCTTTTTGTGTTATATATGGATCTATTGGATGTGATGAGCAAGACAGGTTTCGAGGTTTTATTTACACTCGAATATATTTATATACGTGAAATTTCACTTTATATCATGTATGAAATCATAAACGCAATTACAAAAGATTATCATTGGACGATATGTGGTTTAATCTTTAAAAGGAATATTGAAATGCGATTCACTGGGTACGAATGTACGATTCCATTTGATTACAATTCAAAGGAGTACATTACTACACTGATACATTCATGCATTAGCAATGAAAATATTGCCATCCATTCTAATTCCGTGTTAGTCAATGTGGAGAAATGTAGGATCCACTTACAATACACAATAATAATACAAAAACAATATTTCTAACCTAATGCTGATTTTATTTGTGTGTGTTTACAATTCGTTATATGATGCTTTCAAGACTTAAATAACTTCTATGATAATCATGTAATAAATATTCAAGTCTTGATAAAATTATACATTGAATTGTAAACGCATTCAAATAAGATCAGCATTATGTTAGAAATATTGTTTCTTGTATTATTATTGTGTATTGTAAATGGATCCTACATTTCTTCACATTGACTATCAAAGAATTAAAATGGATGGTAATACTTTCATTGCTAGTGCAGGAATGCATCTGGGTAGCAATGTAACTGTACTCAAACGGAATCGTACTGTGGTGATCCCAGCGGCAAGCCGCGGACCTCCACAAGACCTGAGAAAAGCTGCCTCCAGACTACAACCGCATCCGTTCCAGAGCACCTCCGGACCCGAAGCGCCTAGTCAACCAAACACGGGACCTGAGAGAAGCCGCCTCGCGACTATGAGAAAAGGTGCCCGTAAGCTACAACGGCTTCCTGCCTCCAGCACCACAGGCCCACAAACTCGCGACCAATCAGGACTCACGCCCGGACTCAAGGCTTGCACTCGAGGCCTACATAAGGCGACCCCAACAAGGCTCGCTCTCACTCAAGCCCTCGTCCTCGTTCAAGTCACATCTCCAGCACCAGCCTCGTGTTCCTGCATCTAGCTTCCGAGGTCGACTTTGTCTCTCGCGTACCTGCACCAAGCTCCGGAGACCGGCCCTGCCTATCGACGCCCCAAGGTGTTGCAAGGTCTTAAACCTAGTAGCGTCTTGACGCTTCAAGGTGTTTCAAAGCCTTAAAAAAGTCACGTTGCAACGCCCCGCGCCGGCGTCGTCGGCCAAGCCGCTCTACGACATCTCTCGCCCGCTCCGGCCGGCTAGCCTCGCCGTAGCCACTTACCAGCTTCAACGGTGAACCGCGTGGCGGCTGGGCCCGACCCAGCTGCCTCGTCTCGGCGCCCCGCTAGCACCACCTGACCTGTTCGTAACAGTCGCACGACGTAGCACCAATCATCACGTCTCGCCGCTGCGTTCGTAAGTAGCGTCCTCGCGGACGTTACCCGCTATTGGTGCTTGTTTCATTCATTACGTAATTCTCGCATAGTATTGTATTTCAATCATCACGTATTAGTGCTATTCTCGCATAGGATTGTGTTTCAATCATTACGTAATTTATGTCATTTTCGAATAGGATTGTATTTCAATCATCACGTATTAGTACTATTCTCGCATAGGATTGTGTTCCAATCATTACGTCATTCCCGAATAGGATTGTGCTTCAATCATCACGTATTTGTGCTATTCTCGCATAGGATTGTGTTTCAATCATTACGTAATGTATGTCATTTTCGAATAGGATTGTATTTCAATCATCACGTATTAGTACTATTCTCGCATAGGATTGTGTTCCAATCATTACGTCATTCCCGAATAGGATTGTGCTTCAATCATCACGTATTTGTGCTATTCTCGCATAGGATTGTGTTTCAATCATTACGTCATTCCCGAATAGGATTGTGCTTCAATCATCACGTATTTGTGCTATTCTCGCATAGGATTAAGTTTCAATTTATGTCATTCTCGAATAGGATTGTACTTCAATCACCACATATTTGTACTATTCTCACATAGGATTGTGTTTCAATCATTACGTACTTCTCGAATAGTATTGTATTTCAACCATCACGTATTAGTGCTGTGCTCCAATCATTACGTAATTTACGAGTAACGAACAGTGCTCATAGTAGTCACCGAGGGCCCAGTGTAATGGTCCGTGTTCCGTGTACCTAACAGTCACCAATATAATTACCGTGTTACCCCCGTGTTGTCCATATCCTGCCGAATACGGTTGTACCTCAGGCACTCGCTTCGGGCTATCCTATCACGAAAAAGATAGCTCAAAGCCTGCCCGAAGCGTGTTGCAGCCTGGGGGAGAACACTACAGTACATTAGTACTCGGTGAATCGCATTTCTATATTCCTTTTAAAGTTTAAATCTACATATCGTCCAATGATAAATCTTTTGTATTTGCGTATATGATTTCATACATGTGATAAAGTGAAATTTCACGTATATAAATATATTCGAGTTAAATAAAACCTCGAAACCTGTCTTGCTCATCACATCCAATAGATCAATATATAACACAAAAAAGCTCGAATTAACAAGTGATGGTATCATTTTTTAACTCAACTGAGGGTATGATTAATTTGGTTGTTACTTGAATTAATTTGAACTTGACTTGGATTAATTCTAACTTGACTTGGATTAATTTGAACTTGACTTGGATTAATTTTAATTTGACTTGAATTGATTTTAATTTGACTTTGATTAATTTGAACTTGACTTTGATTGATTCTAACTTGACTTGGATTAATTCGAACTTGACTTGGATTAATTTGAACTTGACTTGGATTAATTTGAACTTGACTCGGATTAATTTTAATTTGACTTGGATTAATTTGAACTTGACTTGGATTAATTCTAACTTGACTTGGATTAATTCGAACTTGACTTGGATTAATTTGAACTTGACTTGGATAAATTTGAACTTGACTTGGATTAATTTGAATTTGACTTGGATTAATTTGAATTTGACTTGGATTAATTTGAACTTGACTTGGATTAATTTGAACTTGACTTAGATTAATTTGAACTTGACTTGGATTAATTTGAACTTGACTTGGATTAATTTGAACTTGACTTGGATTATTTTGAATTTGACTTGGATTAATTCGAACTTGACTTGGATTAATTTGAACTTGACTTGGGTTAATTTGAACTTGACTCGGATTAATTTAAACTTGACTCGGATCAATTTGAACTTGACTCGGATTAATTTGAACTTGACTTGGATTAATTTGAACTTGACTTGGATGTATTCGAACTTGACTTGGATGTATTCGAACTTGACTTGGATTAATTTGAACTTGACTTGGATTAAATTGAACTTGACTTGGATTATATTGAACTTGACTTGGATTTATTCGAACTTTACTTGGATGAATTTGAACTTGACTTGGTTTAAATTGAACTTGACTTGGATTATATTGAACTTGACTTGGATTAATTTGAAGTGAAAAAGGAGTAGAATTATCTGATTTTATAGCGTACATTTCCTTTATCTGCGATTGGTAATATGTAATGTTCTATTAGTCGTGTAAAAAATACTACTATTAAGCTGTCTAGCCACAGTTATTATAAGAATTCTGATAAGTGATGAAATCGGGTAGAATTCTTTTGGCTGCTACAACTTGAAGAATATTTTCTCTACAGCAGTGTAAGACTTTGTCCAATTCTGCAACAACTCCTGTTTTTTTACGGAACCCAAAGTGAAAAATAAAATATTTTCCGTTTTTTCGAAAGCTTCTGGATTCATTCGGGAACGTTCAAACACGTTTTAAAATTTGATTCTTCACTTTCATTTCGTTACTTGTGTAAAAGTGGATAACATGACCGATATAAATAATTGTCAAAGTTTTTATTGAATGAAAATATAATCATTCTGTGTGGAGATGAATCATGATTTCATTTGTGCTAGATAAGTGTTTGGAAAGTTATTTTAATTTTCACAATGAAATCTTTTCACCTTTGCTTAAGACATGCGTTATTTTACAAGAACTTAAATTAATTATGAAACTAATAGCAGAACTAAATTATGTCCTTCCGTATGAATATTTTTAGGTTCACCTGGAAATGAGTATAGAGCAGAATTTTTTCATTTCACTTAGAGTTCCATAATATAATAATACTCTTCATTAACTTGATCTGTGATTGATAGAAAAATATTTTATTTCTTTCTTGTGTAAAATGCGATTTAACATTTCTGTAGGAATTGCGAGAAAGTGGAATGTTCCTTGTGTGACTTGTGTTTTGGGAACTTTTTGTTTCAAAATAGAGAATTCTCGTACTATAGCGTGAGACCTTTACGTTTCATGTGTAATATGAAATTGAAATTGAAAAAATATGTTTTTAATTGTTAAGACATATCTTGATTACGCATGCGGAAAAGTTCTCACAGATATACACAGAATTTATTCTAAATGTTGAATAATTTTTATCACATCCAGTTCTAAGTAGATAAACATTTAGTGCTGAATTTGTTTCACCTTTTTTACTGTTTAGACTTCAACTATTAATTTTCTGAGAAATAAATACCGAGAGAATGTGTATTTCAGTGTTGAATAAAATGGGCGAACTGAACTGATGCTGTTTTTATTTGAATGAATGAAGGATGTGGTAATGTTGAAGCCTATTTTTAGCGCGTGAAAGTTCTTAGTTATTTGGAATACAATTCGTTATGAATTCAGGGCTTTCTTCATTCGATGAATGCATAGGTATTGTAACCGTCACATTGATTCAAACTCATCTGTCGTGTTAATATACATTACACATTATTGTGGAGAAGTTATTGAAGATATACCTAATTTATTTGCTGATTTCAATTAATCTGTTCTACTCAATAAATTTTTGAAGTTTCTCTACACTACGGTATGCAATGTTTTAATGCTGTCTGTAAAATTGCTTAATACGGTGACTTTATTTAGAGCTGATTTGGTTTTGTGGAAATATAGTGATAATTTTAAATTTGAAAGTCAAGAGTTGATACACCATAAGCCTCAAATACTACTCGGGGTTCAATAATCCTGTATAGCCATTTTCTTGATCCACGGGCGAGTCAGAGGGGTATGGTGGGAGTAAGTTAAATCTATGTTTTAGGTTCCGTGGATTTCCCCTAGGTGTGTCATGACTGCCCTAAGTGTGTCATGTAACACACTTAAGTGTGTCATGTCGCCTCCATGACACACAATTGTGTGCAGGTTTTGCAACAAACGTATGACACGCTTAAGTGTGCCAAAATGACCCTATATTTTTTCTCAGTGTACAGTTCTAAATCTAAATAAACCCTAATCATAATGTGATGTTTACAAACCCTAATCATAAGGATGATAAACCCTAATCACATCTTCGATCTTCTAATCGTTATATGAAGCAGTTATGGTATTTAAACAAATTTTATTACTCTTCAGCAATACCAGTCTCTCGAACATGGAATCTTGTGCAACCATGTCCCCCTTGTGTGTCACCCTTTGAACTGTTTACTTATGAGTGTGCAGAAATGCTGTGCTGGTGTGCCAATGAACACTTCACTCAGTGGTGCACATGGTACGTAGTCAACGCGATGAACAAAAAGAAAAGCTACAAGAGACCACTCCCCTACCACAGCGAAGGTGTCCAAAATGAGGAAGGAGGAAGGCATCACTCACACACAACACAGGTTGAAGAAGACTGCAACTTTCACATTGCCGCGGGTTAAACTGTCGTTTAGTATTCACATCAAATAACAGTCAGTTGTGGTGAGAAATTTTGAGAGTAGCCAACATTAATTGGATCTTACCTTTATTCAGCTCTGACTGGGAATTCATTAAATTTTAGGAGTTTAACTACCACACGATTTATTTGGGAAAATAAAAGGAAAACCTGAAAATACCATGAATGAAATAGGTTTTAAATTTGATTTTATATATAGTGTGCAAGTTTCATATAAATCGGATCAATTTTGAAATAAACCAACTTAACCTAACCTACACTAACTTAAATTAACCTAGACAACCGATAAACATACCTTAGCAAGGAAGATAGACTCTCGGAAGAAGTTAAATAAATGCTTGAAAACGTTGTAAACGGGGCACTTCCTTTGTCCAGAGATGCAAGTCAAATTGTAATCCTGCAAATACGCTGATAGCGACACTTCACCATTCAATAAATGATCAAGATATTATAATGTACTGAAGATTTTTCTGAAATGTAGAAAATCAGAAAATTATAAATGATAAAATGTGTTCCAAACCTAATTTTACGTATACTTAGCTAGTGTCATCAAAACTGCACTATAATCAAAGAGATAACGCATGTTGTATTTGAACTCCACAAATGCCAATTCATTAAAATTGAGTTCGACGACTGGTCGGACAGCGCCACCCAGAAAATTCCCTCCGTGTACACCGGCGGCTCACGTCGCAGTTAAAGTGTCAACACTTTCGTTGCAGGCGGATAAACTGAAGGTCAATGTTCAAATCTAACCAAAGTCAGTTTCAGTGCACAATATTTAAACACACCAACATTACACGGATTGTGCCTTCGTTTTTACACCTTTTCACTCAGTGAGCTTAAAAGAAATTAAACGATTTGGTAACCTATATACGCGGTCGTACGAGAAAGTAATTTGGACATTTGTCGAGAACAACACTCAAATTCATTTTCCAACTTTTGTCGCTTCTATGATGGTAAGGACATTGAACAAAACAACTCTTATCTATGCATTTTCCGTCGCAAGTGAGTATTTACCAAGTTATAGCGGTAAATTAAATTTTGTCTCTCATCGCAGTTCCGAAGTTTCTAACGTCAAATTTCAAAATTTGTTCAATCTTCAGGTTGTCTCAAATAAATAAATTCACACTTTGTATGACAACAAAAAATAATACTTATGAACATAGAGTGAAATGAAATAGTTTCAAATACAGAAGATACATGCAAAATCATGTACACAAATGCACTAAGTGATGACCACATTGTCCAGACAACGCTGATAACGCGCACCAAGGGATTCGCGCACGCGCGTTGGTGGCGGTTGTGCGAATTCAGTTCTGAATCGTCTTTGCACTTCAGTTGCGTTTTCGGTCTTGCAATAACATTTGAGGACAAACTTTCTCCTTTCCAAGCTAAGCTGATTTCCTGCCATGCTGTGATGAATTAAATACACCTGCAATTCATAAAAGGCAGCATGTTAGCGACAGTTAAAGTGTAAGTGCATTTATTTTAGACACCCTGTATTTTATGTTGAAACTTGCATAACCTTGTTCGAAAGAATGCTCACTTGGTTGTCACCGTCCACACTTTGCTTTAGTTATTAGGAAAGACCTAATTCTATTCTCTTGGTAGAGTTCACAAAGAAACAAAAGCACAAAATAATAATTCCATTCCTGACTGCTGTCCTGTACGCAGGCAAAACAGCTGCGGAATTTCTATTGGTACCGAGTTTTACTTCTCATCGCGTTGATTTCAACTCGTCCACTTCATTAATACAAACTCTGGGGTTATGCGCCCTGAACACACACCTTGGTCCTGAATGTGCTATTTTATTTTACTGGTCTTCTTGACCCTAGTGACGTTGGGTGAGTCAGGACCACCGAACAACAATTCTGGAGTTCATCATGAACCCCGTTCAAAAATACGTCAATTAACAGTAGCGTCAGAAATGGTAAATACTGTGATAAATTTTCATTGGGACCACCTAACTTTTACTACATATTTGCCTGATATTATTTTTCAAGGGTAACTAAAACTGCACAATTTTCCGTCTTGTATTCCTAAATGATTGTTAGTTCCAGACTCCCTTACCGCACCAAAGATGTTCGAAGATACAAAAGAAGAAGGCACCATTAAAATTTCGGTTGAAGGAACGTGGAATCTATGCATAAGGTGTATTCCCGCACAGGATCCCGTGCGCAAAGAAGCAGTAAGTTGATAATGAAGGTTAGGAAACAAGATAAAATTTCAAAAAGAAAGTCAGAGGTGCTGGAATCCAAGATAGCAGTGAATCAAAAAAATCTCCATATACTAGCAAAATGAAATTGAAAATGAAATGGTGACAAAATGTTGTAATAATATATCACTCAAAGTTTCCATAGGCGCTGAAACTTTTTGACAATTTCAATGCTAGGTCGTACCGTCGTTGTCGGTCTGTCATTACCCGTCGTTGACGGTCAGTCATTACTCGTCGTTGACGGTCAGTCATAACCCGTCGTTGACGGTCAGTCATTACTCGTCGTTGACGGTCAACCATTATCCGTCGTTGACGGTCTGTCATTACTCGTCGTTGACGGTCAGTCATTACCGTCGTTGACGGTCAGTAATAACCCATCGCTGACGGTCAGTCATTACCCGTCGTTGACGGTCAGTCATTACCCGTCGTTGACGGTCAACCATTATCCGTCGTTGACGGTCTGTCATTACTCGTCGTTGACGGTCAGTCATTACCCGTCGTTGACGGTCAGTCATTACCCGTCGTTGACGGTCAGTCATAACCCGTCGTTGACGGTCAGTCATAACCCGTCGTTGACGGTCAGTCATTACCCGTCGTTGACGGTCAGTCATAACCCGTCGTTGACGGTCAGTCATTACTCGTCGTTGACGGTCAGTCATTACCCGTCGTTGACGGTCAGTCATTACCCGTCGTTGACGGTCAGTCATTACCCGTCGTTGACGGTCAGTCATAACCCGTCGTTGACGGTCAGTCATTACCCGTCGTTGACGGTCAACCATTATCCGTCGTTGACGGTCTGTCATTACTCGTCGTTGACGGTCAGTCATTACCCGTCGTTGACGGTTAACCATTATCCGTCGTTGACGGTCTGTCATTACTCGTCGTTGACGGTCAGTCATTACCGTCCTTGACGGTCAGTATTAACCCGTCGTTGACGGTCAGTCATTAACCGTCCTAGTACGGTTATCATTCCCCATGATGAACTGTTAACGGTTTCCTCAGGGGCACTACTAGAATTAGCACTCCCAGGGGTAATATGTGTGGTCCCGAGCTGAGAGTTAGTTAGGTGTTCATTGTTAAGAAAAACTTTTTTTTTAGTTATGGACCTTTTTTTTCACTTCAATGTTGTCCTGGTTTCCACCACCTCTTACTTCCTTCCTCAACTTTTATCTTGTTTCATTAACTTCCTTCTCAACTTACAGTTTCTATGTGCACAGGATTCAGTGCCGGAACACACCTTATGCATAGATTCCGTGTTCCCCTAAGACCAAACTTAATTGTGCCTTCATCCTTCCTCTCTTTGAATATATATTTTTTTGGTAAGGAAGGCTGAAATTAACTTATATGAATTCGAAATCAATATACGAAAAATACATTGTTATAGTTCCCCTTAAAGTGAGTGTGAAATTGAAAGTAGCAGTAAAGTTGTATTGGTCACAATAAAAGTCTACCTGGGATGTCAAAATTTCATTCAAGTAACTAGTGCAACTTTTGTCAGGCCTCCGGTTGGGAAGCCTATCATATGGTTATCTCATGGTGATCCTTCATGTCATGTTATTCTTTTATAAAATTGAGACACTTGATGGATCTCGCAACCAAAGGTATACATGTGATGAATTTGTAAGCTTGACTCTAGGAATGACCGGACCAAACTTCTAGCGTCAGTCATCGTTCGATTTTGCGGTCAACACATTCCCAGTGATTTCTCCCTCATGGGAAAAGGGAGAACTCGGCCACATTTCCCCACTTTCGCAGGTGTGGGAAATGGGTACCGGCTAGACCGGGGGGTAACCGTCCTGGTGTTGGTTATAAGGCCCTTAGAAATCCAATGTACTAGATGATATGTATCATGCTTGGTTGGAATAAAGCATCCTTTTTGGACTACATATGTGAGGTTGCTACGGTTGGTTCGGTTAGGGTGTAAGTAGCAGAATTTAATACTCGCATGTGCTGCTCAATTCCATTCTTATCCTTTCTAAAGAGTGTGAAAATGTACGATAATATTTTACCTTGTGGGCTAAAATCAGTTTAGAAAGAGTTAGTGATATAATTGAAATGCTTCTCATTTATGCCGGTGAGCAAAAGAGCAACTTAATAGGTTGTACACATATTTCCCCATACATAGTTAACATGTTCCCCGCGTATTGGCCATATGTACTCGTCCAATTCCTAAGTACAAACGTACTCTCGGGTTATGCGTCCAGAACACACACCTTGATCTTAAATACACCATGTTTTAATGCTCTTTCTGAGAGTTCAATTCGTTAAATCTACTTTCTAACTATATGCTTGGCCCTACAATTATCAATCAGTATCAGGCATCGATTACGTACGTCTTTCAAAATTGTATTAACACAATTAGCTAATTTTAACGTAGTCGTTCGATACTTTTGCATTAATCGCCCCTAGATATACTGAATACTGGCAGAAAAATTAAACCTCAAGGGTAACTGAAATAGCATATTATTTTCGTTCGAAATTTTTTCCATGATTGTTAGTTTCAGCCTCCCTTACCACAGCAAAGATGTTCAAAGAGATGGAAGATGAATCCACCATTAAGATAATAGTTAGAGGAACGTGGAACCTATGCATAAAGTGTACTCCCGCACAGGATCCCGTGCGCACAGAAACAATAAGTTGAGAAAGAAGTTTATGAAACGAGATATAACATGAAGAAGAAAATTAGAGGTGCTGGAAACCATGACAGCAGTGAAGCGAAAAAAGGTAGATAAACTAACGAAAAATTGTATTTTAACAAAAAAACACCAAAATCGCTCTCAGCTCGAGACCTTCACAAAGCTGCTGACCGACCTGCAGTCACAAACTCAATATACATAAGTAATTAAAGGCACGACACAGTTTAATGTTTCCTATTCGCAACATTGATCACTTCAATAGATTGTAAATTTGAGCTGAATATTACCACGGCCACACGCGCACCATTCGGTAAATTGCTCATTCCCGCACCGGTATAAATGAATGGCTTTTCATTTTTTTCGCAACCTTCATACAAATAACTGAAATCATACCATGACATATGTATCGTGATATTGTATTATTCATGTATCCTGGGAAAATATATGAATGTATTGGAGCAGTGAAGTCGATTTCCCAATTCTGCTGCCTCAACCTAGCCTAACAACCGTCAACAACCGCGGTGAAAGTGTGGAACTTACCCGCAGAATTGAAGATTTCCTTGGCAGCAACACAACACACGAGGTGTGGCAGCAATAGCTAGTTGCCACTAAAGTCTGCAGAGGCAGCAACACAACACGCGAGGTGTGGCAGCAATAGCTAGTTGCCACTAAAGTCTGCAGAGGCAGCAACACAACACGCGAGGTGTGGCAGCAATAGCTAGTTGCCACTAAAGTCTGCAGAGGCAGCAACACAATACGCGAGGTGTGGCAGCAATAGCTAGTTGCCACTAAAGTCTGCAGAGGCAGCAACACAACACGCGAGGTGTGGCAGCAATAGCTAGTTACCACTAAAGTCTGCAGAGGCAGCAACACAACATGCGAAGTGGGGCAGCAATAGCTAGTTGCCACTAAAGTCTGCAGAGGCAGCAACACAACACACGAGGTGTGGCAGCAAAAGCTAGTTGCCACTAAATTCTGCAGAGGCAGCAACACAACACGCGAGGTGTGGCAGCAATAGCTAGTTGCCACTAAAGTCTGGAGAGGCAGCAACACAACACGCGAGGTGTGGCAGCAATAGCTAGTTGCCACTAAAGTCTGCAGAGGCAGCAACACAATACGCGAGGTGTGGCAGCAATAGCTAGTTGCCACTAAAGTCTGCAGAGGCAGCAACACAACACGCGAGGTGTGGCAGCAATAGCTAGTTGCCACTAAAGTTTGCAGAGGCAGCAACACAACACGCGAGGTGTGGCAGCAATAGCTAGTTGCAACTAAAGTCTGCCCAGGCAGCAATGCGACAGTAAAGCTGCGTTACTGCCAAATGCACTTGTGGGCACTGTTGTTCATGGGGAAATTTTAAACTTTGTTTGACAGCTAACATGTGTTTCAAGACAGGGGAATAATTAATTTCAGTTAAGAAATATTTTGCCATATGATGAAGTTAATGACTAATTGGTTTTACGCATAAGAAATACTATAAATGACGATGCAAAATGTTAAGACCCGCACCTCAACCGCGACTTATACACTTGACAAGACAACAAACGAATACTACACCACAACCCCCTCCACCACGGCAAGCCCAATTAACCACGTCCAGTACTTTAGATGCTCACTAACGTAACACCCACCCATACAAAGCCCGGACGGGTAGTTAACTTACACCACCCTCAAACTACATACAAAAACCCTCCAACACCAGCACCACATGCGCAAAGCGTACCTTTATCAGTACCCTATCTATCCTTTTCCGTCTCACCTCTTCTCTCCCCGACACACTCTGTGTCAAACTCTCTTTCTGACTTTTTATTTATCATCGTTCGTTCGATCAAGCGTTAAATATTAGATTTATATTAAGTCTTCACACGTTGACTACGTATGGTGACATATGTGCACCACTCAGTATATTGCTCATTTGCATACCGGCATAAATGTAAAGCATTTCATTTATTTCACTAGCTTTTGCACAGCTAAAGACTCGACTGATTAGAAGACGTTAGAATAGCGTTGATGATAGGATGCCCTGGAAGTCGCTGTACTTATTCGGGCCCACAAGTAGCTACACTCAAACGTGTCCACTGTACCAGGCTGAGTAATTCACTTTAATCCATTTCCATAACGATAGTCCCACAGAGTACGTCCCAATATTTCACTTCGTTAAATAGTTTGCCATGCTTTTAGTGGCGTAAAGTTTATGTATTTTATTTATTATCAATGTTTATTCCATCCAATTTTACTTGTAAGTTTCATGTATAAGCTTACACTGACGATCAAATTGTAAAGCATGTTCGCTGTGCAGTTTGGCAGGAATAACAAATGTACTGTGAGAAATTCACTCAAAATTGCAAGTGTAAAAATGCAATAGAGATTTTAACGAGGATATTGGCTCAGCGCTTGACAAATATGTTTCTTGCACGCTTCGTACTCCTAGCTTCATTTTTAAATTCCTCCAGTCATCAATACTAAATTACTCTGCGTATTTGACTAGACATTAGATAGTGGGTTACATCTCGAGCCTCCGTACATCAGATCAGACCTAATTGCTTGAAACCATGGCGCCAATCTAGGGCGCCTACCAAAAATTGTAAAACTTAGATATTTTATAGGGTATAGTAAGCCACATTGAATTTCATTGTCTCCAACCCATATTTACTGCATACATGCAAAATACTTCATCATTCAAGGGTAACTAAAAAAGTTCAATTCTTCTCATTTCCATTCTAAAGGAAAAAAAGTTAGTTGAAGCTTTCTTACTACGAAAAGATATTCAAAAAGAGGCAGTTTAAAAGCACCGTTGAGTTGGATTTAGAGGAACTCGGAATCTATGCATAATATGTCTCCCCGCAAATTACCCTGCGAGCATAGAAACAGTAAGTCGAGAATGAATGTTATAAGCCATGACTAAAGTTGAATACGAAAGGCAGAAGTGCAGGAGACCAGGACAGTAGTGAAACAAATGAGATGGTGCATAACAAACTCAAAAAGTGTTGTTAAACAGACAAAAAGCCTACCTAACTCTCTGCTCGGGACCACACATATTACTCCTGGGAGCGTTAATTCCAGTAATGCTACTAAAGAAACACTTTACAGTTAATTACGGGTAATTGTAATCGCAATAACACAGATAATGACTGACTGTCAACGACGGTACGACCAAGCACTGAAATTGCCGAAATGTTTAAGCGCTAATGGAGACATTGAGTGAAAATGTGGCAAAATATTGTTAGGCGATGCTCTTGTGATATTGACGGATATTTTGTATAATAAAAATAGTGGAAATTCTCGGATTTCTCACTAGAAATGAGTTGCAAATTGTGAAGCGCAGTTTTATAAATATTTTCAGACTGATTGGCCCTATAAAAACTCGAAATTCAATTTGCGTATAATCCTTAGGAAAGGTGAAACGACCGTTGTATATATGGGAATTAGCACTCCCAAGGTGAGGTATATCAAGCTGAGAAATAGGTAAGGCCTCTTTTTTTGACCGGGGGAAAGCGTCATGGCTTCCTGGTGTTAGTTATTTGGCATTTGAAAAAAATTCAATGAACAAAGTGATATGCATCAGGCTTGAAATTGGAAATAAAGCATCCGTAGATGCCTTCATTATGTGTTGAAATATGATTTCGTTCTCTTAAGAACAGCATTCTGTCGGTTCACTGCTGTCCTGTTCACAAGCGCCTCTGACTTTCTTTCAGGCCTTATATTTTCTTTAAAACAGCGTTTTCAGATTCCTAATTAATTTCCAGAGAAAAATCAGGGAATTTCTGATATTTTTATCAAGCGAAATTTTCGACGAAAACGTAAGGGCTTATAGCCCTACGATATTCTTTCACTTTTCACTCAATGTCTCCACAAGCGATGGAACTTTTGGCATTTCAATACACGATCGCACGTCAGAAAAAACTAAAAATTTGACTCGTATTTTTCCTTAAATTCCAAATAAATTGCCATGAAATTCTTCCAGGAAAGAGTCCAAATCAGCAAGTTGAATTTGGGGTTCCTCCAGGAGCGAATCTATCTGAGATTGACTTTGAAACCGCGTTTTCCAATTCTCAAGTCATGGCGAGAAGGAAATCAGGGAATTTCTAACTTTGATATAACACGAATTTTTCGTCATATATGCAATATGAGAGTGGAATGAATGTCATGGTACGGTTAAAATTACCCGTGATGAACTGCTAACGGTATCCTCAGGAGCACTCTAAGAATTAGCACTCCCAGAGGTAATATGTGTGGTCCCAAGCTTAGAGTTAGGTCGGAAATTTTTTGTTGAAATACAATTTCATTTTGTTACTTAACAAGTTACCTGCGATGGGTTAAACTGAGTTTCAATATTAAATTCAAATTTAAAGTCAATTGTTGTACTCAACTTTGAAAACAGCAAACATTAAACTTGATCGCGCCATCATTTAGCTTTCATTAAGTATAAATCAATAAAAGTTAGTGACTGAAGGTGAGTCAGCACCACTATGAAAATCCCCTAAGTGACCACCGGTGGGTCACTTCGCAGGAAATGTGTCAACGAACCTTTTTTGCGCTTCACTGCTGTCCTGGTTTCCAGCAGCTCTGACTTTTTTTAACTTTTTTCTTGTTTTGTTAACTTCTTTCTCAACTTACTGTTTCTGTGCGCACAGGATCCTGAGCGGGAATGCACATTTTGCATAACCTCTGACTTCAATCTTACTGGTGCCTTCATCTTTCTTATTTTTGAACATCTTTTGTTCGGTATGAGATGCTGAAACTAACAGGTTTTGAACGCCAAATCAGTTACCCTTGAAATTGAATTAGTTCCACAAAGGTGCAGTAAAAGCGGGTTGGCGTAATGAAAAACGTAGTAGCTGTAGGGGATAACCCAGACATATGCTCCTCAGAGTTATATATTTTTGAAGGCGTCTAAGTAATCGGCGCCTCATAAGGAATGCCTTGTATGAATTAAACTTATGGAGGTTTCCAAGCTTATGTCCTTGGCATACCAGATAAAATGGCACATTCAGGATGTAGGTGTGTGTTCAGGGCGCATAACCCGAGTTTTTATTAATGAAGTGGACGAGTTGAAATCAACGCGATGAGAAGTAAAACTCGGTACCAATAGAAATTCCGCAGCTGTTTTGCCTGCGTACAGGACAGCAGTCAGGAATGGAATTACTATTTTGTGTGTTGTTTCTTTGTTAACTCTACCAAGAGAATAGAATTAGGTCTTGCCTTATAACTAAAGCAAAGCGTGGACGGTGACAACCATGTGAGCCTTCTTTCGAACAAGATTATGCAAGTTTCAACATCAAATACAGGGTGTCTAAAATAAATCTACTCACACTTTAACTGTCGCTAACAGGCTGCCCTGTATGAATTGCAGGTGTATATAATTCATCACAGCATGGCAGGAAATCAGCGTAGCTTGGAAAGGAAAAAGTTTCTCCGCAAATGTTAACAACGAAAGTGTTGACACTTTAATTGCGACGTGAGCCGCGGTGTACGCGGAGGGAATTTTCTGAGTGGCGCTGACCGACCAGTCGTCGAACTCAATTTCAAAGTTCACGATACCTAAGGAAAATAATAATGCCCACAGTGACGTACCCATTCGTACCCACTGACGTACCTGTAAAAATGGGTAACATTTTATCCGTTCTACGACTTTTTCAAAAAATAAATGGGATCGAACAAACGAGGGGAAATTGTTATTGCGCAATGGTATATGTCAGATTTTTGTGAAGAATAAAAATACATTGGATCAGTAACGCCGATTTCCCTGTTCTGCTGCTTACAACCTAACCAAACCATTCGTTAACATCCGCGGAAACGCGGTGAACTCTAACCTAAATCCTGAAACCAGCATTTTCTTCCAGTAGTCTTCATGAGACGATGTTTCGAACAGCTTTACATTTCCCGTAACTTTACCTCATCCCCAATACCTCTTCAGGACTGAACGTCCTACAAAATTTTATGCAACTAATGAGTCCCACGCATCATCCCACTTGTTAAGGTGGCTGCGCACAATTTCGCTGCTAGTTCTCGTTGGCACCACCTCATTTTTATTGCAAACTTGCATTGAACTTTAAAGATCAAGGGTAACTAAAGCTGTTTATTATCCGTTCAATCTTCCTAAATTTTTGTTAGTTTCAGTCTCCCTGACCACAACAAAGATGCTCAAAGAAAAGAAAAATTTAGGCACCAGTATGATTGGAGTTAGAGGAACGGGGAACTTATGCGTAAGGTGTATTCCTGCACAGGATCCCGTGCGTACAGAAACAGTAAGTTGAGAAGGAAGTTTTTGAACCAAGATAAAAGTTGAAGAAGAAAGTTAGAGGTGCTGTGCTAGGAACCAGGACAGCAATGGAGAGAAAAAAAGTCAATTAACTTACAAAGAAGTTGCAGTTCAACCAAAAAATACCTACTTAATTCTCAGCTCGAGACCACACTTATTACCCCTGGGAGTGCTAATTCTTGCAGTGCTCCTGAGTAATTCTAACCGTATACGGTTAGAATTACTCGTGATGAACTGTTAACGATATCCTCAGGAGCACAACAATAATTAGCACTCCCTTCCCTTAGTGGGATACAAATATTGTATCTATGGGAATTAGCGCTCCCAGGAGGACAATGGGAGGGCCCGAGCTGAGAGTTGGGTTGGTTTTGTTTTTGTTAAAATAAAATGCTATTGTTATGCTAAGAACCATCTTTTTTCAGTTCACTGCTGTCCTGTTTTTTCAGCCCCTTCTACTTTTTTCTTCAACTTTGATCTTGTTTCATAATCTTCTTTCCTAACTTACTGTTTCTATGCCCTTTCTGCGTAGATTCCGCGTTTCCTTAAAGGGCACCATTCTAATTTTTTAACGTTTTTCGTCCGATTCGTTTGAAAATTGGACATTATATGTATATTTTGAAAGTAAAAATTTATTACTCGTGTCAATTTTTCGATTTAGGCCTTATTTTTTTATACGAAAAATTAGTTTCTTGGTACATTTTTATGTATATTTCAAGACGTATCAACTCATTGAGTTTTGATGCTAGAACAAAACCAAAGACAGTTTTAGAATCCTTGAAGCATTTCTAACAAAAGTATGTTGTAAAATTATTCATTTCCCGTTTGGTTTATATGGGGTTGAAGTATAGAAAAAAGGAGTTGATTACATATTATATAGAAGAGAGAAATACGCGGAGGTCCGTAGTGGGAAAATTTGCCGTATTTTTTTAGGTCAAAATGTCCGACATTTGGAAGAAGGACAAACCGCTAAACTTAAATGAAACAAGAAACTATAAACTCTTCGGAGCAGGACTTCAAGTAGACAGGCGGGCGCTGGACTTTCGGTCTGCGCCAGTGCCGTCGTAGGAAGCAAACCGTGCTCTGTGGAGATAGTTGATGTAACTTTAATCATAGGTTTAGCACAGTTTATCGATATAAGTTTTTTAAGTTTCAAGGTAAGTTATAGTTTTAAGGTCTAAGGTAAGTTATAGTTTTAAGGTCTAAGGTAAGTTATAGTTTTAAGGTCTAAGGTAAGTTATATTTATAAGGTTTAAGGTAAGTTATAGTTTTAAGGTTTAAGGTAAGTTATAGTTTTAAGGTTTAAGGTAAGTTATAGTTTTAAGGTTTAAGGTAAGTTATAGTTTTAAGGTTTAAGGTAAGTTATAGTTTTAAGGTTTGAGGTGAGTTATAGTTTTAAGTTATAAGGTAAGTTATAGTTTTAAGTTATAAGGTAAGTTATAGTTTTTAGTTATAAGTTATAAGAATGCATGGGGAAACGTAGTCCTAAGTACCCAGCTCACGGCATGGCAAGTATTTGGTCCTAAACTTATAGTTTACGAACCTCCACAAGTTCTTGTGAGCTTCAGGAGGCCAGGAAGCGCAGTCAGGCGAGTGGACGGTGAGTGGTGCAGGTCAGCAGCAAGGAAGGCGCCTCAGCCTCTCATCTTCTGTCCGCTCGGTCCTCGGAAGAAGGGACGGAGAGCGTAGCGAAGCTGACGTAAGACCACCGGCGTCCCCGGGCTGGTTGCAGGCAGGTTCCGCACGGTGTCCGAGACGAAGGCTGAGTAAGCTCAAGTTTGTATAAGCAATAAAGTGGATAGAAGGTGTTTGCTTAGTGGAGGTTGGAGGCGATCTGAATTTGCATCCAGAAAATTTACGAGGTAAGTACGGCTTGGCTCAAATGGTGTATTCATTAGGATGTATTCAGGATAGTAAACCAAAGTTCAAGAACCAAAGACAAGCCTAGAGCTGGGTTATAGAAATTTTTACGTTATTGAATTGGCTTAAATTATCTGCACTAATTTTAAATTAAAGACTTGAAGGGCTATTTATGGTTTATTAACAATTACTTATATCCTTAAAATTAGGTTAAAGAACAAGAAAAGCTTAAAGTCAACGAACGTGAAAACTAATACAGGAACTCCTGTAAATTTATTGTACATGAAGTGGGGTCGAAAATTAATTAAAGATTTTTGTCAAATTAACCCCCCCCCCACGGGGGGGGAGGATCTAGTATTCCTAGCGCCATAAAATTTTGAGACCGAATAGCCCACCACCTAAGGGTTCTTTTCCAACAAAAACATGAAAAATGCTCATCGGAGCGACAGGGGCCTCGGATGGTGGCCTTAACTCCATACTAAATGGTGCCTTTCTCCTTCTTCTCTTTGGATCGCATTGGTTTTTCGGGTAGGGAGGCTAAAACTATAGTTACTTCTCATCGCGTTGATTTCAACTCGTCCACTTCATAAATACAAACGTACTCTGGGGTTATGCGCCCTAAACACACCTAGATCCTGACTGTGCCATTTTATTTTACTAGTCTTCTTGACACAAGTCCACAAGGTGAGTCAGGTCGGGCTGTTAATTATAGCGTACAAGGTCTCGGGCGTTTACTCAAACACCTTTTTATGAGTCTAAGGAAATTCGCAGGTATTATGCGATGGTAAATTTTTATTGAAACTACATAACTTTTACTGTATATATGCATAATATTTTATACTTTACGGGTACCTAAAACAGCACAATTTTTCAGTACCATATCCCAAAATGATTGTTAGCTACAGCCTCCCATACCGCACCAAAGATGTTCAAAGAGAAGAAAGAAGCGAACAACATTAAGGTTAGAGTTTGAAAAACGTGGAATCTATGCATACGGTTCATTCCCGCAGAGGATCCCGTGCTCACGGAAACAATAACTTGAGAAGTAAGTTTATGAAACATGATAAAAGTTGGAGCATAAGTAGAATGTGCCGAAATCCTCTAGTTACTCTTAAAATTTCAAAACTTAGGCAAAAAATCAGTAAAAATTAGGTGGGATTGATTAAATTCATTCACAGTTAGGGTGAAAGATAAGTTCATGATAGACGTTCGATAGATGAATGATTTGAAGGTTGTAATGTGAAGATAAAGCTACATGAATCACATTTTAAAAAGAGCAGTAAAACAAAATGGTGGATTCAAGACCTAGGTGTGTGTACAGGGCGCATAACCTCAGAGTACGTTTGTATTTATGATGTGGACGAGTTGAAATTAATGAGATGAAGGAGCGGTTAGGGAGGCTTAAACTAACATATGATCAAATCTGTTTCCTAACCTTCCTTCTCAATTAAATCTTTCTATGTGCACGGGATCCAGTACGGGAACATACCTTCTGCATAGATTCCGCGGTCCCCAAACTCCATACTTAATAATGCCTCCATATCTCTCCCCTTTGAACATCTTTGTTGGTGAGGGAGGCTGAAACTAACTTATAATCCTTTAGAAATGAACACTAAAAACTCTTGAATTTACCTCTGAAACAACTAACATATTTCATAAGTGCAGTAAAATTGTGTTTGTCCCAATGAAACAGATACTTACTTAATCTGCCTATGTGCAATATGTTCTCATTCAACATATTTTTGCGAGGCGTCCGAGATCGACGCCCATTCTGATGCGATGTAATACCACAGTTGCAATGTCGCACGAAGAAAACTTCGAATGGACAGACCTATTGATGTTGCGTCTGGGAACCAAGTGTGTGTGTAGGGAGGATAATCCCAGAGTTCGTTTGTATTGATGAATATAGGAATGTAAACCTGGAACTAACAGCAAGAGGCGAACACCAGACATGCTTCTCATGTATTGAGCAAACATCTTCATCAAATTCTCAGGCGCATATTTCCTCACTTGAGGTTCCGAGTGGATTTTATCTGGAAACCTGATAAATTTCACCTGATCTGGGAACCTGATAGTGGATTTTATCATTTGTCGTATTTTCAATCCAGCGTCATATTTACAAATGTGGTCTTGGGTTATGCATACCCATGGTGCCTAGATACAAAATTCTACTAGATTATTAATTATCAGTTTCTTTCGCGCAACATTGCAACTCGGTCTTACATTCTACTACGTGATGTAGGCATTGCTATCGAACGCCTTGAAAAATTAAAATCATTATTTCATTAATTTCATTTTTACCCGTCGTTGACGGTCAGTCATTACCCGTCGTTGACAGTCAGTCATTACCCGTCGTTGACGGTCAGTCATTACCTGTTGTTGACGGTCGGTCATTACCCGTCGTTGACAGTCAGTCATTACCTGTTGTTGACGGTCAGTCATCACCCGTCGTTGACGGTCAGTCATATCCTGTTGTTGACGGTCAGTCATCACCTGTCGTTGACGGTCAGTCATTACCCGTCGTTGACGGTCAGTCATCACCCGACGTTGACGGTCAGTCATTACCCGTCGTTGACGGTCAGTCATTACACGTCGTTGACGATCAGTCATAACCCGTCGTTGACGGTCAGTCATTACCCGTCGTTGACAGTCAGTCATTACCTGTTGTTGACGGTCAGTCATCACCCGTCGTTGACGGTCAGTCATTACCTGTCGTTGACAGTCAGTCATTACCCGTCGT
The DNA here is from genome assembly GCA_030386875.1 of Morinoia aosen. Lineage (NCBI taxonomy): Eukaryota > Metazoa > Arthropoda > Malacostraca > Amphipoda > Talitridae > Morinoia > Morinoia aosen. Next base: position 92,432,485 of record CM059579.1, on the reverse strand, counting down.
TGACGGTCAGTCGTAACCCGTCGCAGACGGTCAGTCATCACCCGGCGTTGACGGTCAGTCATTACCCGTCGTTGACGGTCAGTCATTACCTGTCGTTGACGGTCAGTCATTACCCGTCGTTGACGGTCAGTCATTACCTGTCGTTGACGGTCAGTCATTACCCGTCGTTGACGGTCAGTCGTAATCCGTCCTAGTACGGTTAGGGTTTCCTGTGATGAAATGTAAACGATATCTTCAGTAGCTTTTCAGGAATTAGTTCTCCCAGGGGTAATAAGTGTGGTCCCCAGCTGAGAGTTAGGTAGGAGATTTTTTGTGAAAAAAAAAATTAATTAATCCACCTTTTTTCGTTTCACTGCTATCCTGGTTTCCAGCACCTCTGACTTCCTTCTTCAACTTTTTTCTTGTTTCATAAACTTCTTGCTCAATTTACAGTTTAGGTACGCACAGGATCCTGTGCAGGAATACACCTTATGCATAGATTCCCCGTTCCTCTAACTCCAAACTTACTGGTGCCTTCATTTTTCTTCTCTTTGAACTTCTTTGTTGCGGTCAGGAAGGCTGAAACTAACAAAAATTTAGGAAGATTGAACGGATAATAAACAGCTTTAGTTACCCTTGATCTTTAAAGTTCAATGCAAGTTTGCAATAAAAATGAGTTGGTGCTAATGAGAACTAGCAGTGAAATTGTACGCAGCCACCTTAACAAGTGGGACGATGAGTGGGACTCATTAGTTGCATAAAATTTTGTAGGACGTTCAGTCTTGACGCGGTATTGGGGATGATGTAAAGTTACGAGAATTGTAAAGCTATTCGAAACAACGTCTCAAGAATACTACTAGAAGAAAATGCTGGTTACAGGATTTAGGGGAGAGTTAACCGCGTTTCCGCGGATGTTAACGAATGGTTTGGTTAGGTTGTAAGCAGCAGAACAGGGAAATCGGCATTACTGGTCCAATGTATTTTATTCTTCGCAAAAAATCTGAAAAATACAATCGCGCAATGACAATTTCACCTCGTTTATTCGATCCCATTTAGTTATTGAAAAAGTCGCAGGACGGATAAAATGTTACCCATTTATACAGGTACGTTAGTGGGTACGAATGGGTACGTCACTGTGTGCATTATTATTTTCCGTAGTTATCGTAAACTTTGAAATTGAGTTCGGCGACTGGCCGGTCAGCGCCATTCTGAAAATTCTCTCCGTGTACACCACCCTATTAAAAATTATAGGAGTGGCATCGGTGATTCTTGGGAGCGCTCCCAAATATGCATGGTTGTTTCATCCATGCGTCTCCTATGAGGCAACTTCGAAGTGTCCACTTTATAGGCGCGCCTGCGCCTCTGTCCCAACCGGTGGCCACGCATGGCTCAGCATGGAGCACTACCGTCGCGCTCCCAAGGCGTGACCAGTTTCTCCTATTCACCATCGGAGAATCATGAGAGGCCCAGGATGGCCACCTCTTAATTTAATTCTAAAAAACGGCTGCGCACAGCTGATTTCCCATTAGTCACACTTTCCAACCGTCACACTGCCCAAACCGATTATAACCAGTTTGCCCTTGAATTACCTTAGTTCTTGCGCGATTAATCAATTCATCATAAGCAAACACGGTTGATAGCACAATAAAAATGTACCAGAGTATGTAAATTAAATACATCCCTACTCACTTGCAGAAAATTTCAAGGGTGCGTGTTCATTATTAAGGTGACATTAATGGGACATGTTTGTGACGTATAACTTATGCTTGAAGTTTTCGCAACGCAATAACTAAGGTAATTAATGGGCAACTGGCTATATTTGGTTGAGAATCGTCAACGGTTGAATGTGCAATAATGGGAAATCAGCTGTACGCAGCCTTGGAGGCGAAAGCCTGCAGGGAACAATATAAATGTACCTTGAAAAGAATATAGCAACAATACCCTAGGGTCGTTAGAAGAATATACTCGTAACTATATATATAACAAAAACAATCGTCTAGCAGATTTTTCTTTCCTAAAATTAGAAAGGAAAATAAATTGACTTTACCTTGCCCGAGCTTAATTACACCGGCTATTCATATACACACACTCCCCCACCTATCCCCACACACAAACCCTCCCCACACCCCCCCTCCCACACACCTACCCCCACACCCACACACACACAAATATGTATCTGAACACATCGTTGATTACCTTCAAGAACGTCCTTCAATTCAAAGGTTGCTGAAGACTGACGAGGGAAAATTCAGGTTTAGTTTCCACATTTTGTTGTTTTTACATTGCTCACATTGAGGTTTTGCTTTCACTACCAGCCCCACCACAACGATGAATCGTCTAAAATATCAATTGACCGAGGTGGTGAAACCAGCTGTGGGGTCCTTGCTCCGTTCATGCTCTTGAAATAATGCCTCTCCAGACCAGCATTCTACGTCTCGTCCATCTCTTGTTTCTTCTGACACCCTCACGTACTATACACCCTCACGTAATACACACTCGCACTGATATACACTCTGACACTACTTGAAACGTTTTAAATAATAGAGACACGATCCAGACATCTGTCACGCCCAACACCAACTTCAAAACTGACGCGAAAGATGGCAACCGTCATTTCTCTCGAGAAAGATGGCAGGCATCTCACCTAGAGGCCATCTGCACAGGTGGCCTCTGGTAGCAACATGGGAGAACTTGCTCGCATCGCACTTATGAGTCGCGCCCTGGAAGTGTCAGAAGGGAAGAGGCCTCGGTTCGCTTAATACTCCTTTAATTCACCGCTGTCTCCTTTAATCAACCATGCTACTCCCTTAATTTTTCATAGGGCGGCGGCTCACGTCGCAGTTAAAGTGTCACCACTTTCGTTGTAAACATTTAAGGACAAACCTTCTCTTTGTCAAGCTAAGCTGATTTCCCGCCATGCTGTGACGAAATAAATACACGTGCAATTCATAAAAGGCAGCAGGTTAGCGACAGTTAAAGTGCAAGTACATTTATTTTAGACACCGTGTATTTGATGTTGAAACTTGCATAATCTTGTTCGAAAGAATGCTCACTTGGTTGTCTCCGTCCACACTTTGCTTCAGTTATAAGGAAAGACCTAATTCTATTCTCTTGTTAGAGTTCACAAAGAAACAAACGTACAAAACAATAATTCTATTCCTGACTGCTGTCCTGTACGCAGGCAAAACAGCTGCGACATTTCTATTGGTACCGAGTTTTACATCTCATCGCGTTGATTTCAACTCGTCCACTTCATAAATACAAACTCTGGGGTTATGCGCCCTGAACACACACCGAGATCCTGAATGTGACATTTAAATTATCTTGCTGCTCTTCTTCATGAAAACTTCCTTCATAATCCTCCATAATTTTAACGTAAAGCTCTAACCTTAACTTTGAATCATGGCGCGTTGGATACACGCTCCCCGAATTATTTACTTATTACTTTATACTTTACTCCACGTGAGAAGTACGAATATTTATCAGTAGCGAACTATTTTTACTGCATATTTGCCACAAAAATTTCATTTTGAGGTGTAACTAAACTCAATTATATTTTTCTGCTGATAATTTTAAATGATAGGTCAGCGTCCCCCCCAGAGCGGAGATGTTCAAAGAGAAGAAAGATGAAAGTATCATCAAGGTTGGAGTAAAAGGAACGTGGGATTTATACAAAATGGTACTCCCGCACAGGATCCCGTACGCACAGAAGCAGTAAGTTGAGAAAGAAGTTAACAAAACAAGAAACAAATTGAAAAGGAAGTAAGAGGTGCTGGAAACGAGGACAGCAGGGAAGCGCAAAAAAGGTCCGCTACGTAACAAAATGAAATTGTATTTCAACAAAAAATTTCGTACATTACTCTCTGCTCGGGACCACACATATTACCCCTGGGAGTGCTAATTCTTGCAGTGCTCCTGAGGATACCGTTAACAGTTCATCACCGGTAATTCTAACCGTACCACGACGTTCATTCCACGTTCATATTGCATATGTGACAAAAATTTCGAGTTATAACAACGTTGGAAATTACCTGATTTCCCTATCGCAGTGACTTGAGAATTGGAAAACGCGGTTTTAAAGTCAATCTCAGATTCACTCTTGGAGGAACTACAAATTCATCTTGCTGATTTGGACCGTTTCCCGGAAGAAGTCCATGGCAAATTCTTGGGACTTTAGGAAAAAATACGAGACAAATTTTTAGTTTTCTTATATGCGATCGTGTATTGAAATGCAGAAAAGTTCCATCGCTTATGGAAACATTGAGCTTCGATATACCACAGCAGAGATGTTCAAATAGAAGAAAGATGAAAGTATCATTAAGATGGGAGTTAGAGAAACGTGGAATCCATGCATAAGGTGTATTCCCGCAAAGGATTCCGTACGCAAAGAAACAGTAAGTTGGGAAGGAAGCTTATGAAACATGGTATAATAAGAAGAAGAAAGTGAGAGGTGCTGAAACCAGGATAGCGGTGGAGCGAAAATAAGCTCTATAAAATAGCAAAATGAAATTGCAAAATTAAATGCTGACAAAATATTGTATTAATATATCACTCAAAGTTTCCGAAAACGCTGAAACTTTACAATTTCAATGCTTGGTCGTACCGTCGTTCACGGTCAGTCATTACCCGTCCTAGTGAAATTACAATTGCCTCTGATTATAACTAATATTATTATATAAGAAAGTTTTAGCATCCCTTAACCAGGACAGAGATGCTCCAAGAGAAGAAGGATGAAGGCGCTGTTCAGTATAGAGTGGAGGGAACGCAGAATCTATGCACAAGGTGCATAGAAACAGTAAGCTAAGAAAGAAGTTCATGAAACAAGAAAAATTGAAGAAGAAAGTAGTAGGTGCTGAAAAACAGGACAGCAGTGAACCGAAAAAAAGATGGTCCGTAACAAAACAAGAACCCAATCTATTTCCACAACAAAAAAGCCTACCTAACCTTTAGCTTGGGCCCTCACATAGTCCCCTGGGAGCGCTAATTCCCATAGATACTATAGTTGTATCCCCCAGATGGAATTGCTCGTGATTAACTGTAAACGGTATCCTCAGTAGCACTGTAAGAATTAGCCGTGCCAGTGGTGATATATATGTGTGGTATCGAGCTGAGAATTAGGAGTTTTTGTTATGTTTTAAAAATTTTGTATTTCGTTTGCTAAGAATAATATTTTTTCAGTTAACTGTTGTCTTGGTTTCAAGAACTTACTACTTTCTTCATTAATTTTATCATGTTTCATGAGCGTTCTTTTCACCTCATTCAACTCAATGCGTCTGTGCGCACGGGATCCTGTGCGGGAACGCAGCTTGTGCATAGAACCCGCGTTCCCCCAACTCCAAACTTAACGATGACTTCATCTTTTTTTCTTTTTGAACATCTGTCCTGTGGTAAGGGAGGCTGAACTAACAACCGTTTACAAATATTCAACAAAAATATTTCTTTACTTTATTTACCCTTCGATTTGAAAATCGTGTGTAATATTTCAGTAAAATTAGGATGGGACAGATGTAAAATTGGTACGAAGAGGAAAGCGTAAAAGTTTTAAAGTATAAATTTACCCAAATGTTGGAAAGAATCAGAAGGGATGCCCAGTGTAGGGGTAATGGAGGAGGTGTTAACTTGTCTTTCAAGAAGAAAAGGTGTGGTTTATGTAGCATTGAAAATGGAGTTAAAGAAGAAATAAGATGAGGTCAGCACATGGTAGACGTAACAAGGTAGCTGCAAACCAGTCTTTTGTGAAATCGAGTCTAATCTCAGTGACGTCATGGCATCCGACCAATTGCAGCGCTTAAATTGCATCTGGCAACACGCTAACCCGAAATCTGGCATCACTGTTAGCGTTACGCGTACGACAATGTTGCATTTCTGTTCAAATGAAGTGTTAACGAGTCGAGTGAATCGCATTGTCGGTGCCTCAAGTTAAATTAAAAAAGTGTTCCTTTATTTGGTGTCGGAATAATTCTAAAGATCAACCCAAGATATTTCAAAGGTCTGCGTTTAATTTTGAAGAATGGATTTTGTCCAGTGGAAAGGTTTAGTTAAATAATCTTAAGTCGAACTAATGTAAGTTATGTTTGCTGGCAGCCATTTTTAAAAAGACCGACTACCGAAGAATCCTCTCTGCATTTAAGACGCACATTTCTTTGGAAAGAGGTGTTGTGCTGTTGTTTTATGATCACAGGAGTTTGGAACTAGAAAGTAAGAAATAGAATTTTGAACATTATTCGAAAATAATTTAAAAATAATGGCTGATAACTGATTTTTGCATTTGATGAAGTGGCATCTCTTAACCAAATCTTTGCCACCAGATACAGTAGTACAGTTCAAATTTGATATGCGAAATACGTTGAAAATTGCTGTTGAATTGATTGAAATTTATAATTTAAAGGAAATGAGAAAATAGGAATAGGATGTGCTACAATTAAATTCTGATTAATGACATATTGTTCATGAGTTTTTCATTCCAAAAAGGTAACCTAAAATCCTAAATCTTGTGGTAGGGTGCTATCAGCATTCATGGTATTTGAATTTCTGTGTGAATTAATCTGTAAGTAGGATGTGCTGTCAAATTTTACCAGATTTATAGTAAAAAATTTCACTGGCATTTCAAAAATTTTGATCTAAGCATTATATTGACATTAGCAAGAAGTAAGTTTAGAACCTACAATGCTCAGACATGAAAGCTAGTTTGGAATGCCACATGGTGAAACTTGTTTACAGTATGTTAGATGCAACTTCAGAATAGCTCCTATTTCTCTTGTGTAGCCAATCTTATCTGAAATTTTCAGATTAGGAGACCGTCCCACTTTTTCAACTTTTTTCGTTCGATTCGTTTGAAAATTGGCCAGTATATGTATTTTGTGAAAGTAAACCTTTTTTACTCATGTCACTTTTTTGATTTAGGGCTGAGTTTTATTTTTTTCGAAAAATTAGCATTTTGGTATATTTTATGGATATTTCAAAATGCTACTCGTCTTCGAGTTTTGATGCTAGAACAAAACCAAAGACAGTTTTAGAGTCCTTGGAACATTCCTAACACACTCAAATGGGCTTTTTTCAAATTCAAAATTTTTCTATTTTATTCAAATTTTTCAAAATTTCTAAAAACAACCGTAATTTTTTGGGTTTAGAGCTATGTATATTTTCGAAAAATTTGTAATTGGAAAAAACCTTTTGAGTGTATTAGGAATGTTCCAAGGATTCTAAAACTGTCTTTGGTTTTGTTCTATCATCAAAACTCGAAGACGAGTAGCATTTTGAATGTTGAAAGTTAGAAGTGTTGGGTATGAGCAAATAACGAAATTTTTTGTTAAAGTGTAATATAATGAATTGATGTAATTGAATGCAGTTTCGATTTTATTTCGATAATTTCCATACATAACTTCATATTCACATTGTGAATTGTGATTTCCTAACCAAAAAAATTGAAAAAATTTTTTTTTTTTTTTTCACATACATGAAATTTTTTATTTTCAGTCTGATTCTTATGAAATTTGACCATGATATGTAACTTTTGAAAAGAAACACAATTTAACTATTCGTTTTTTTATTTAGGCCTTAGTTTTTGAAAAAAATTGACATATTTGTTTTTAAGTATTGATATTTCACTGATATTGATATTTCAAGACGTATCCCCTCATTCAGTTTTGATGCTAGAACAAAAACAAAGACAGTTTTAGAATTCATGGAACACTCCTAACAAGCTCAAATGGGCTTTTTTTCCATTTCCCATTTGTTCTCTTTTTTATATGGGGTTGAAATGGGCTCAAAAATTGAAGATTTTGCTTCTTTTTCACTGATGTTGATGTTTCAAAATGCTACTCGTCATCGAGTTTTAATGCTAGAATAAAAACACAGACAGTTTTAGGATCCTTGAAACATTCCTAACAAGCTCAAATTGGCTTTTTTCTATTTCTCATTTGTTCTCTTTTTATATGGGGTTGAAACGGGCTCAAAGTTAAAGATTTTGGTGCCCTTACCCCCCCCCCCCTGGGGGGGATCTATTGTCCGTAGCGCCATAAAATTTTAGGACCGAATAGTCCACCACCTAAGGGTTCTGTTCCAACAAAAACATGAAAAATTCCCACCTGAGTGACTGGGGCCTTGGCCGGCCTGGGACGATCTCCTTAACTTGTAATAACTTTCTACCTTATAGCTAAATGTCAAGTGTTTACAAGCAAGATGCAAAATCTTGTCTGTGATTTTCCATTGTAAGTGCTACTTTTTATGGCAATTACCTTCTTGAAACTGACGCTGTTCTAAGCATACGTGGAAATGCATTTGTATAGGTATCAGACTTCTTCTAGGCGTACCATTCATGGTGTTCCATTTGCTGCTAAATAATTGTTATATATAAGGTGCAAATTCTTGTTGTTGATCATAATTTTATTATGAGTGCTTCAAAAATCTCATCTGAAGCTACAAAGCCATATTTACTTAAAAAATGCAGATTTTTCTGTTTATGTTAATGGTTCTGTTTATATCTTAGTCTCCTTTTCTCTGTTTCTTAGCAGGAAAAAGAAAACATCTGTGCAAAAAATGAAATTGAGAATATATCTTTATTGAATTTTTCATGGATAAATGTTAAGGAAAGGACCATAATCGATTTTCCACTTTTCGGTGCCTAAACGTAGTTAATTAGATCTAAATAAACAATTTTTCTTATACGCACTTTACGTCGCAAATGAGTATTTGACAAGTTATGGCGGGAAATTACTGACCGCAACTCTAGTGCTTGAAGGGGAAGGAAATGGTTCGGACAGAAAGACTACAATGGACTCCTTTTTGATGCGCTCGAATGATCTAGCGCATTCCAGCCATCAAAGACGAAAATTAACATACCGCTATAACTCATTAAATACTCATTTGCAACAGAAAGGGCTTAGAAGAAAAATTGTTCATTTTGATCTAATTAACTATGTTTAGGCAGCAAAATTGGAAAATCGATTTTGGTCCTCTCCTTTACGGATGCCTTTTTATGTCTTGTTAAATTGATGCTTGAGTGTTTAAGACTTTTTCTTTCATAGTTTAGATTAGATGATTTTAGTTGTATTGCTAAATATCATGAACAAATCTATTTATATTATTGACAACATTAACTGTTAAAGAAAAAGTGTGAAAACTAGCTTGAGTGTATTAATTAACTTATTTGGTTGTACCTGGAGCTATGTATCTCACACTTTCCGGTTTATTACCCCATTGTAGTGTAATTTTCTCTTTTCCCCCTTATTTTTTCACTAAAGATTTTTCTCTGGCTTTTTCCTATTCTTTTCTTCCAGTGCAACTGATATTTTTAAAGTCTGTATTACACTCTAGTGTGTCATTGTCTCCATTTCCTTATGTGTGCATCTTAATACTGCTTTATATTTAGTGTTTTCTCTCTGTATAACTGACCCTATTGATTAAATACTCCCAGCTGCACCTCAATTTATTATATTAACTCTGCCTTTTGTTTTCTCTAACATATTTTAATCTGTACCCTCACTGATGCAAATGAAATGCATGCTTATTGAGCCAAAATCTAATTCAGGAACTGTTGGTGTGACAAGTTCACTAATATTTATTTGTGCTTTCCAGGTACATGAAGAAAGTGAAATAATTCCACCCATAATTGAAATGGATGAAGGGGCGCAAAAGGCTGTCATGGTATTCAACGGACCCACCGATATTGGAGGAATTTTGGCTTCAGTGAAAGTGGAAGATGCTGCCACTTATATCTCCGGTTACATTGCCATGAATACAGACGTGTATCAGCAACAACTGAAGAAAAAAAATCTTTGTCTGACTATACTATATGTTGTTCCATTCTTAGTGTAAAATATTTCAATTTCCTTCTGTTTGGGTCTTTTAAAAAGTATCTTCAATCTGATGATCAGTGCAAGAGACTGAAATATTGCAATAAATCTTTCTTAAATGCTATTCCTTGCTGTGAGAGGGTTTTCCTCTATCTTTTCAACAGAATTAGTCACTCACCAGGCTTTTGCAAAAGTGTTTGTGAATTATTTCATGATAACTGGCCTAAATCTCTCACCTGCTGTTCTTAAATAATAATGTACTTAATCTAGTTTTCTTCAGATTTAGAACAATACAGTCAGTCAGAGCTTACAATAAACCTCTGCAGAGTACATATTTAACAGGTAAACTTGATAAAATGGCGCACAAGGGATTCCACTGCACATTTCTCCTGACCCCTTGTCAACATGATGCTCTAAAGTGAAATATGATAAATTCTGTCAGATCAAATTATTCAGTTAATTTCAAATGGTTTCTTGAGTATAATTGCAGATGTGTACTCTGCTGGCAGGGGTATTACGGACGCATTGAGCAGATATCCTGAGCTGATGCTTGAATACACTTGTGTGTGCAAAATCATTTTATGCCTTGAATCCCGGTATTTCATTTGGAACAAGTTGGGGTGAATTGCTGTTTCCTTCTTGAAAACCTATAACTTCATGTTGCTGCTGCTATACAGCAGCACTTCATACATTCCGATAAAATATAAAAAAGCTTAATCTTAGTTTTTGTGTTACTCACTGTACTCAGCTGTTAGCCAAACTAAAAGCAAAAAATGATAGAGATGGGGTTGTGAGGTGGTCTATAGTATCGAACTAGTGATGAACATTTTTTATTGGTCTGTTCATTATTTAAGCTGTGAACTATTATGTGGTACAGTGTTGGCCATTGATAACACAATAACGGACGGTAGTGCAAGGTAAATTTGTTGATTCGGCCAAGTGCAGTGTTAGGTTGAAGCGTTATAAATTAGCATTCCTTGGTATTTAAGTGCCATACCAATTTGTAATCCTTGTTTTTTCTCGTAATTGAAACTCGGCAAAAAATTTACTTGCAACTGACTCGTGGAAACCTTTACAACCCTATGATAAATTCATTGTTTTGGTTTCGAAATGAATTCTGTGAAAAGCTTTACACTGGCTTTGAAAATACTCTCGTAGCTTGAGTTATGCTCACCTCCCCGGTTTTGACATTCTGAAGTTTATGCTAGAATAGACTTCCCAGCAGTCTGTACTGAATTTATGTTCTCTTTGAAAAGTTACCTGTAGTACAGTAATGTTTTGTTATTCATCAATGCTCTTCTCTTCTGAACGTCCCTCTGGTTTTACTTCTGCTTATCGATGATCGTACGATTGTTTGTGAAGAATATGATACGGTTATGAACAATTAATTTAGAGCATCATTCCCATAGGTGGTATAAAATAGGTCATAGGCTTCAGAATTGCAGGGAGTTAGAAGAATTGGCATACAAAGAGTATTTTTAACTTTAACTGATCTTTCTATGGTTTGTCTTTATTGTCTATTATGTTTATTTTTTCCTTCTAGAATTTAAAATGTTCATTCTACTTTTGTATTTCCTTACTTACTGGTGCGCAGAGCACTGATACTGATGTTTGAAGATGCCTTAATGTATTGAGAGTGCTTCAATTTTTGCGCTCTGTGCTGTTTTCTAACTCATTTTTTACGGCTAGTTCTTTCGTAGATTTGAATATTCAGTTTCATGTTGTGTCTTGTGTGTACATTTTAGAACTTATTAGCCGGAAAATGTTGAAACGAGCCTTTAGCGATGGTGTTCTAATTATTGTTTTTGATAGGAAAATAGTTTATTTAATTCATTACCGTCCGAAAGTTACGTTGTGTCGAAATTTTTGAAGCGAAATACATTTTTGGGTGTTGAAAATATTTATTCATTTATGCAGTGATGAGTTGTTGGCTTATATTTTGCTCCCCACTCTTATAGATTTAGTGATGTAAAGTAACGAGCTGAGAGTTTGCTAGGCCTTTTTATTTGTTGCAATCAAAATGCTTAGTTTTCTTTTGTTATGGCCCGTCGTTTTGCGGCGCTCTGCCATGCTGTTTTTACATCACCTATGGCTTCTCCCGCTATAATTTTTTCCATAACCTTTATCTTCAATTTTTTGTTTCTATGCGTTGCGTATCTTGTGTGTAAACACACCTTGTGCATTAATTCCTCATTCCCTGTACTCCGTACTTGAAGGTGTGTCTTCCTCTCCTTGTAAAGCTATGTTGTGGTAAGAGAGGCTGATTCCAAGTCATACCCTAAGCTAATCTGCAGAACTTGTTAGTATTAACATTGAAAACTTGCTGTTCTAAAGGAGAACATGTAAAGTCCTACAAGTAACATACTTAAGCCATTCATATGTTGAAAATAGAATGCGTTTTTGATTCCGTTGCTCACCACCTTTCGCTTCATTGGTTTCATTTGTATTTAATTTACAATTTAAATATTTATAAGTTTTTATACATAAAAATTTTGTATATTAACTTTAGAGAGATATTGAATGCGGTAGCTTTTTTAGGGAAACCCACCATGGAATGAACGAAATTAATGGACTTAGATTTCTCTCAGGGGGATACAACTAGTGTATCTATGGGAATTAGCACTCCCAGGGGGACTATGTAAGGGCCTGAGCTAAAGGTTAGGTAGGCTTTCTTTTTGTTGAAATAGAATAGGTTTTTATTTTGTTACGGACCATCTTTTTTCGGTTCACTGCTGTCCTGTTTTTCAGCACCTACTACTTTCTTCTTTAACTTTGATCTTGTTTCATTAACTTCTTTCTCATCTTACTGTTTCTGTGCCCTTTCTGCATAGATTCCACGTTCCCTTAACTCCATACTAAATGGTGCCTTCTTCCTTCCTATCTTTGGATCGCCTTTGTTGCGCGTAGGGAGGCTTAAACTAACTGATAATCTATAATCTTCTTTAACTTCTATATTCGCTTACTGTTTCTATGCACCTTGTGCATAGAGTCTGCATTCCCTCAACTCCATACTAAATGGTGCTTTCATCCTTCTCTTTGAACATCTTTGCCGTGGTAAAAGGAGGCTAAAACTTTCTTATTTAATCATAATAATAAAAATGGGCTTTGATTTACTTCTATCAGCTGATCCACTCCATGCTCAAGGGAGCCCTCCCACTCCACAAAATTACGCGGTACGTTACTTTAGCTGGGTGTTACAGCCGCATTTTCTGTGTCTCTATTTTTATATCCTTATATGTGGTATGTTTAATGGCATTCTTGTACTGCTCCTCCGTCATTTCCTGACTTGCTGTTCTCAACTGTGGTATTCCCGCGTGCAGCGCTTCCAACGAATCTGTTTCAAATTATGTAATTGGGATTCCTGTCTTTGAGTTCTAATCAGGAAATTACCTTTTTTACGAAAGAGCGTAGGTTTTTCTTTTGTAATGGGGCCATCCTATTTCCATTCACTGCAGTCAATTTTTCACCATTTCTGACGTTTTCCTTCACCTATTGCCTGGTTTCAGGAACTGCCCTCTTCATTTGCTATTAATTACGTGCATGCAAGTCTTGTATGGAAACCAACCTTGTGCATTCATTCGCCGTTCTTTCAAGTCCATATTGAACGATTCCTTCATTTATTTGATAGAATTTTGTTGTGGTTACAGTGTCTTGTACTGCTAATGATCTAACTTAATGTTTGTTGTTTAGTGTGAACTGAATATTTTTTGATTCATTGCTATCCTGTTCTTTGAAACCTCACATATTCAACATATGATTTTCATCATAAACATCCTACCTTGCTGCTTTCATGTAAAATATCTTATACGGGAACACGCCTTGTGCATAGATTCCTTGATCTCTTATTGCCCCACCAAATGGTGCCTTCTTCCTTACTGTTTGTAGAACTCTTTTTTTTGTGGCGAGAGGTGCTAAACGATGTCATATTCTTTTATATTTTCTGCCTCATATCGTTTCTTTATATAATCCTTTCAACAGTGTATCATAAATGCGGGTAATTTTTACTTTCCCTCATAACAATAATGTAATCTCTGTTTGTTCTTAGCGCTCCTGTGGTGAATGTAGGAGGTCTTGAGCGGAAGGTTAGGTAAGCCTTTCTTTCGGTGAAACAGAGTCGTTTTTTTCTCTTATGTTACGAGCCATCTTTTTTCGGTTCATTGCTGTCCTGCTTTTCATCCCCTACTACATTCTTCAACTTTCATCGTGTTTCATAAACTTCTTACTAAACTCGCTGTTTCTACGCATATTCTGAATAGATACCGCGTTCCCTCAACTACATACTAAATGGTGCCTTCCGTTCTTCGGAACGCAATCTTTTAGCGGTTTGGGAGGCTTGAACTATTATCTGATTTAATCCTTCTTCTCTTTGCATCGCCTGTGTGGAGGATAAGGAGGCTTAAACTAATACCTAATCAAATCTATTCTGCCCTCTCTTTGTTATGTAACCTTAACAAATGTGGTAGTTAATAACGGGTGTGTGCTCTAGTATTCAATGTGTTCGAGTTTCTTTGGTATTTAAACAATTTTAAACAATTTATTTACCACAGGAGATACAGAGGTAGAATATTTCTTAAGTCTAGTACAATGGGCAAGTTTGAATATAGCTACCTATGGGCCCGAATAAGTTCAGCGACTTCTGGGGCATCCTACCAAGAAGCTGGAATGGCGCTTGAAAGAAAAGCTGGAATGGCGCTTGAAAGAAAAGCTGGAATGGCGCTTGAAAGAAAATTTTGTAAATTTTTTGGTGTTGGCATTACTCGAAAAATTTGAATGCTGGGAACGTACATACAGTTGAAAATCAATTCTCCCGACGCTTAGTTCATAAACTTAGAAGGGGAATACTGATGTTGCACTTTTTATCACAAATAAATGATATCTTGATGTGGAATTTTATATGATCCTTTTTACCATTGAACACGGCGCGCAATCGTCTGCTTCATCAGTATAGAAAAGTATCAAAACACCCTGTATGACTAAATTGAATTAATTTTCCTATTGTTTCAACTGAGGTTTCAATATTTTCTGTGCGCCCGGCGGACGTCTTAGCGAAAATCCGGTCAAAAAACCAAGACACATACGCGCACAGATTCGAAGATAAATCTTCACCACTTACCCTAGACGCCGCGTGGCGAAGACCGAAGGACTGTACCTTATTTTGACGTCGTCTTTTTATAGGGGAGCGAGCACACGCGTGGTTCGCAGCGCTCTCAAATTTGGCAGGCACATAAAACTCCCTCTCGATAGTAGTCCTACCTATTTTTTTCGCGATTGTGCGACAACTTTTCCTTCAATGGCGGTTCAAAGGTCGAAAATCGACTGAAATGGCACATTTTCAAACTGCTGCCAAATACCCATAGAATGCCTTTAGGAGGCTCAAATTTCAGGATTTGGTAGATGAAAAAATGGAGTATGCGCCAGAGTTGCCATTTTGCGATCCGTTCGTAAAAAGTATCCCTTTTCGCCCCTCAAATTTGACCAACAATTTTTTGGGTATTTTCGACGAAATTTGGAATTTTTTTTTTAGAAAATCACGCAATGTTGCGCATTCAAACTTTGATAGCCGATAGATTTCTGAAAGTTCTTCGCGTCATAAAATTAACGGCTCTCGAAACGATCAAGTTTCCACACAACTTTGGGTCAAAGTTTTCCTCAAAATTTTAGAAAATTTTGTGTGAGGTTTGAGTTCGTAAAGGTTTTTGGCGGCAATACCTTGGGCTCTCAAACCTTGAGGACTCGTTCAAAAAGGTTTGTAGTACTCAGAACAAAAATTATAGTGTTTGCTCGGAAAGTTTACCATTTGTGCAACTTGAAAGTTGAGGTAAAAAAATGCGTTTTTTCATAAGTCATTTTCGCCCGCCAGTTGTGACGTTGTTTGACCGAGTGGGGACTTCTAAATTTGATACGTCCTAGTTTTAATCTTTTTCTCAAAGGTATCAAGTTAAGAGATCAGGATGAGTGATGGTTTTCTCAAAAAATACTCTCAAATAGTAGACTTTCTTACATAGCAGAAGCTGGGCCAAACACCCTGGGCAACTTAGACAAAATCGATAAATCCACTGAACGATCCCATCGAAATAGTAACTTTGCTACCTTCAAAAAGAGTGCTAATATAGGTAAAATCAAAATTAAGCATGTAAATGCTCGAAGCCTGAATGGTAAATTGGATGAAATCAGAGTAATGTTGGTCACTGAAGAAATTGACATTTTGTGTGTCTCAGAAACATGGTTTGATTCACGAACCCAAAGTTCATTTTTAACATTCCTGATTACGTGTTGTACCGCTACGATGGCGCTAAAACCAGCTGAGGTAGTGGATCTTGTATTTTTTGAAAGAAATGTACTCAACATCTTCACTATTAGCGAATAAAGTTTGCGAAGGCATTGAAATGGTTTGGCTAGAAGCGCAAATAAATAAACACAAATCAATCATCATTGGCAGCCTTTACCGGCACCCATCGTCTCCCCTAAATCTAACACTAGATTTCATTGAGGAAACCTTCAAAGAAATCATTCAGGCAAAAAAATCATTCTTTGCTTTCGGATATTTTAATGTTGACCTAACGGACAAAAACAATCAGCTAAGCAAACTATTGTATAAACTAAGCTTATCACAAATGGTCAAAGAACCGACTCGCATCACTAAAGTCTCTGCAACTTTCCTCGATCTAGCAATCACAAATAATCCCACTGCAATACTTATTACAGTAATATCACCTTCTATTTCCGATCACCACTCTATAGAATGGGAAATTAATATTGCCAAGGAAAGACAAAAATACCACTTAATGACCTATCGCTCCAAAAGGCACTATTCAGCAGAACTATTTCAAGAAAAACTTCTCGATAGGTCCACCGAATTCCAGAAAATGATGCAAACTGACGATGTTGACATTCAAGTGTCAATCTTCAACGAGAACTTCACAGCAGCTCTCGACGAATGTGCACCTTACGTTACCAAAAAAAACAAGCCAAAACGAACTGCTTGGATTACTGACGAAGTGAAAGATATGAGCAGAATAAAGAAAGCTAACTTGCGAGAGTACAAAAAAATAGATCAAACAGTACCTTATACAAGAGATATGAAGAACATAAGAAAATTCTTCGAAAGAAAATCACTGAAGCGAAACAAACTCACTTCCACCAGGCACTGATAACGGCTAAAAATAACCCGAAACGAACTTGGGAAATCATTAGTGAAGTAGCCCCATTTAAAAATCTAGATCGCAAAAGTAAATTTGAAAATCCCTTGGCAACAGCCACAGATTTCAACACATTCTTTTCAAAAGTAGGGGCTCAAGTTTTCAGTGAGGTGTGTACCAATCCAGATGAAACGACAATTGAAAATTCATGCCCCACTGCACCCTCGAGGACTGATGTCAAGTGGAGACCACGCCCTGTCGATTAACCGGAGTTACAAAATATCTTGTACTCACTAAAAAACACAAAGGCAATTGGACATTATGGTATCAGTCTTCAATATATCAAAGACAGTTTCCCTGTTACAGCACCATGGATTCGTCTGATAATTAATATACCAATAGCAACCAACATGTTTCCAAACCAATGGAAACACTCCATTATTAGACCGTTGCATAAAAGTGGTGACCTAAATACAGCATCAAACTACAGGCCCATCAGTCTTTTGCCTGTCATGTCAAAACTATTAGAGAAAGTGGTGACGAATCAACTGTCGTTTCACCTGGACGAGTCAAATCTACTCCACCAAAATCAATATGCCTATAGAAGAAATACTAGCACTCAAGACGCTCTGCTCAATATCTCTGAAAAAATATACAGTGACATCGATCATAAGAATGTAACACTCTTGCTGCTACTAGATCTCTCTAAGGCGTTCGATAGCGTCGAACATGATAGACTTCTACGTAAAATACTGAACTTGGGAATAGACACGCAATGGTTTGAAAGTTACTTGTCAAATCGATCTCATGCAGTCCGCATAGAAAACAAATTGTCCCCATTCATTCAAAACAATTTTGGTGTTCCCCAAGGATCCATTCTTGGTCCGCTACTGTTTTCTATTTTCATTAATGATTTCCCTCCAATGCCTTCTAACACACGGATCTCGATGTATGCAGATGATGTTCAAATTTCAATAACAAGTTCTGTATCGGAAATACCACAGACGCAAATTAAAGCCGAAACTTTACTGACTAGCCTGAAATCATGGTACGACCGAAATGGTCTTAAATTAAATGCTAATAAAACACAATGCATTATTTTTGGATCCAAAGATGCAATTATAAAAACTTCAGATCTTACTCTTGAAGTTGGAAATGATAAAATATATGCATCAGAAAAAGTTAAAAATCTAGGGATCTGGTTCAATAGAAATATGTCCTTCAAATCTCACGTTGAGACTACTTGCAACAAAATCTACGGAACTTTAATGTTTTTTCATCGTATAAAAAGTATGCTAGACGAAAAATTTAGATTATTAGCAATTCAATCCCTTGTGTTATCGCGCATTGACTACTGCAGCCTAGTATGGGGAGACTTACCTAAATACCTTCAAAGGGACTTACAAAAGTGCATGAATTTTGCAGCGAAGGTGGTATGCAACGGTAATTTCAAAAGAAGTGACCACGTAACCCCTCTCCTCAATAAACTCGGCTGGATTCCTATCCAAGAAAGGCTCCTCATGCAGAAGGCCCAATACGTATTCTCCTCGTTATATCTTCCTCAGAGCAATGCTGAGATAGTGTGTTTCCATCCACCCACTGTAACCAATCAAAAACCGAATAGAAACAATAATGTCTTAGTCAACTATCGTTCATCTCACTTAGGGCAGAAGGCTCTGTCCATATCAGGCGCTTTACTGTGGAACAAACTTCCCCTGAGTATTAAAGTCCCTCAAAGACCGAGAGAATTTAAAGCCAAAATAACTCGTCATCTAGTGTCTCAAGAATAATTCTTAGTTACAGAACACACAAAAAAAGTACTGTCGAATCTCATTTGCCTGGCATCTCTATTGCTCAATAACCTCCCTCGCTTATTGTTTTATAATACAAGATATCACAAAACAGTTTTAGAGTATGCGTAGGTAGTGTGATTTGATCGCCTATACGCTGCCGTTTGCAAACATGCTTACTTGAATATGTGCGTACGTATATAGGTGTATGTGGGCATATGGGTGTGCATATGTGCACGTACACCTGTGTGCACTAGAGTAGATAAACCAGTCGAAGGTTGCATTTTATGTCATTACTCTCCATTTCTGTGCAAGCATCAAACTAGACCGTCATGGTACCTACGTGTGTGTGTGTGTTTATTAATTGCAGACATTCTGCACCATATTACAAAGATAATGTGATTTTCTTTCTAATATGAAATTGTAAAGCAACCATGTAAAAAAAACAATAAATTCGTTGTGTGATCACCCATTTATACTGCAGTATTACGCTTATAGTTATATGCTTATAATAATGTGATACCTATGTCTGTTTATCAATTGCCGACAATTTGCGCCATATTTCAAAGATAATGTGATTTTTTTTCTTTCTAATATGAAACCTTTATGGGACATTAATGTTTTCTTTCTTATTCACGTCCCACAATCGTTTTCATGTTTCAGACTTAGGTAGACTGTTTTGTGCCACTATTTGTAGTACGAAATTTTATAAAATTCATGCGATAATAAAAGATATTTTCTCCGTTTCCCTCGATTGGAATTTCTGGTTTATACTGACTGGTTTACGCTGATATTCGCGCACATGCTTACATGTAGATATCTGTACGTGTGCACGCTGTGCGTATGACACTAAATAGAATGCGTATGTATTGCCTCGATGCATAGAAATGCATTTGTGTATCCTTACGAGTTTGGTGTAATTATGTGCGTGCATGTGTATATGTATATATTTGCGTGTATATGTGCACGCATGTGTGTACTAGACTGACAACTAGCATTTTACTAGAGATAATGGTCTTTTTTCTGTTCACTCTCAACTTGTAACATTACCTAACTCGTCATCTCTTTATTATTGTAAAGCATTCATGTAAAAACTATACATTTTTTTGTGCGATCATCCACTTTTTGTTTAAATAAAATGCTTATCAACTAATGACCGCTATGTTAAAATTGTTGGATTAGAAATACAAAACTTATTATCTTCTTGGTCCTCATGCTTATGTGTACGTGTATACATGTATATGTATGTGTGTATATGTACATGTATATATATATATGTATGAATATATATATGTGTGTATATGTATACGGATGTATATTTTTATATATATATATATATATTTTTTTTTCATGCTTCCTCAAAATGACACTTTTGAACATTGGCCGAAACAAGCGATTCATGTATTATTTCCTGGCATCAGGAATTGCGAAGTTTTATGTCATGTACATGTAAACTGTCAAAAGTGTTTTCACCTCACAATGAAAATGCATCGTCCATGAAATTGTGTTGTCTCTTATAATTATCATTACATGTATTATCAAATGTAGATTAAGCAAGATTATGAGTACATTGCCCTCAATCATTTATTTTCGACTAGTGACACGAGTTTTACAATACTCGTGTGTGTGTATCATCTAAGTGTATTAATTTTAAGAGATTTTAAAACCAATGATGGTACTTTTGTACCATCTATATTGGAAATATCCTGTTTTTTCTTTTTTTTTCTCAAACGAAACATAAAAAATTCCGAAAAAACGCCCAAACCATTTTTGACGAAAATGGGTGCGACCCACGAAAAACTTCATTTAACACTTTTTGATCGTTTTTTCCTCGTACATACCAAAAGAGTTTTGTTGGTCGAAATTCGGCTTCGTTTGAGCGTGAGACATTTTCACTTCTCCAGACTATTTTTGTCTTTCCTTCACCCCTAAAGCCCACTTCCTCACCTTCGAGGGAGTTGAAAAGCACTTGAAAGATGCGTCTTTAGGAGATCTTTCGATTGATACCTGTCTCAAAGTAGTAGGCCTTCAACTTTTTGTTTAAAGTTGGAAAAACTTCCAACTTGAGGGTAAGATAGGGTCAAATGGCCTGATCTAGCGTAAAATTGGATACCGATCCTATTCTAGTTGGTCTCCAAAACCGGATTTTTTTAATAGACTAAATTTCGGACTGAAATGAAATTTTATTGAGATTAAAGGTTGTATCTGGATATGGATCATCACGAACTTGATGTTGTGATGTTTTCGAGTACGATGAATTATATTGGAAGGAATTGTTGAAGTTCAAAGTTTTTTCCAATTCTTGCCCATTTCAGTCGGTTTTGCGATTTTTTGAGAGTTTGACTGTGTTGTTAGAGTTTATATAAATTTTTTATGACTCGCAAGTAAACCGCGTAAGTCAGTTTTTTCACCTTTAAATTCTTTTAACTTTTTGCCATGACGCGTAATTCATTCATTTCAAGTATTTTTATTTGTTTCACAGGAAAGTTCATGGAGAACAAATGTGTTTAAAATAGGCGATTTACCTTATGATAGGATTATTTCACTTCCAACAAGTTTTGGTATAGAAAAAATATTTTAGGTTTGGCTTTCAATTTTCGCCTAAGTCGAGAAAATCGCGATGCAAGGCGATTTCCAGTTGCAATATCTCAATGAGGTTCAGAATTTGAGGCTCAAATCTTCTGCTGCTTGTAGAAGTTGTAATGTAAAAGATGTTACAACTACAAAGATGTTACAACTAATGTTGAAGTACATCCATCATCGTAATAAGTAAGTCAAGTGACCTCAAATACAACTGATTTTTTGAATGGATTTGTTAACCCTCAAAAGAATTGTCTTTCTAATTGATAGAAAAATATTTAAATGGTATACTTGTTGATTGAATGCCATATTTAGGAGAATACATGCTGCTGTGGGACTGCAGTCATTTCGGACAGTGACCTGTTACATAAGGTTTTCATGAAAAGAGATACAAAAACAAGACATAAGTTCTTAAAAGTGGAAAGGGTCACCTTTCTACAATGAAACGAAACTTTAAAAGAAGTTGTTAATTTTGTCTAATGAAAACGAACATGATACGCAAATTTCAAAAGATGAGAACTCGCCAAATTTCGTAATACAAAGAGAAATGATTCATTTCGTACGTTTATTACTTTCAACTTTAGTGGGTATTCGATGGTCCAATTACTCCTCAAAGACGCGGACTGCCGTGGCTCTTATGCCTTGGATACGAAGCAAGATGGATACTTAATAGTTATTATTTGTTGATATAACTCGTTTCTATTAATGTATAACTCATTTATGTATGTCAAGCTATGTTGTTACTCGAATCTTTGCATTATATACTTTAATATTGAGTGAAGTAAAAACAGCATTTTTTAGTTGAGTTAGCCCTCGAAGCTTTGCTTTAGTGCTGTACATGTTCGGTAATTTTGAGGTCTACCCTGAAAGTTGTTTATCACAATCATTGCGGGATGACCCACCGGTGGGTCGTAGTTAGGTTTTTCCTGCTGCGAAACGACCCATCGATGGGTCGTTTTGAAAAATTCTAACAACCTTTCTAAATTTATGGTATTTAACAGGCCCAGTTGATGTTTGATATTTACAAATTTGCTTATCACTTATGACTTTAAATTTAAGTTGAATATTGAACTTCTGTTTAACCCATCGCAACTAACGTGTTATGAACCATGAACGACCTCATTTTGAGAAATTAAGATCTGACAATCTCTCAATCGAACCCAGATAATGATGCTAAATTCTTTTGGCGGTGTAAACCAGTCAAGCTAGTAAATTTGATGGGAGGATCGATTTCATGTTTTTCTGCAGGTAAATTGAACATTTATGGGTTGAAATCGTGAACATGAATTCATTTATAAATTTGAGAAATCGCTCATTCCACTTAGTTCGATGCGAAATTTGCATGAAACTTTATTGAGAACTCACATGTTGTATGTCAAGCATTGTTGTTACTTCATAGTTTGCTGTAAAGTTTTCGATATTGAGAAACTGCATAACAGGATTTATTAGATCAGTTACCCCTCAAAGCTTTGCTCCAGCAGCGCATATTTTCAGTTCTTTGAAGATACACTATGAAAGTTGCCTGGTAGAAAAATTGATTTTCAAACTGAACGAGTATTCGATGCCTCGTAGTTCTCTGTCGAAAATTGCATGGAACTTGCGTTGTTATGTTGAGACGCGATTGGTGATGCATATGTGAACTCAGTGGGCAAATAAGTGTAGTTTTAGTTAGGCATATCATGTGTATTGGAGGGAAATGTTCGTCAATTTGGTACAATGTACATCTTTATGAGTTTTGTTTCTGCTGACATTTTGAGAACGGACTTATCGATATGTTGGGGAGAATGAGTCATTTGCGAAAATTCAATACACGTTGAAATGGACGATTATGGGTAATTCTAAATTACCTAGAGAATTGATTTTGGTCTCAAATGAAGCGTAATATCGAAAGCAAGGTGTGAATGTTGGTGAGGAAATTATTTTTATTCATAATTGGTTGATATATGGGGAAATGAGTTTGTGAAATGTTTTTGCCGTTATTTCATCATTGGAACGTGTTATGAACCGTTTTTTGAGTAATTTCGACCATTTCGATCTGTGTAATGATCACGGATTTTGAAAATTTAGGGAAAAGTTCGATAAAAGTGTACGGACATGAAAATGTTATTATCAATGCAAAATGGGATGCATTTGAGAATTGCTGCAAATGAAAATGTCAGTACCATGCGGACAGGTATTTTTGAGGCTGTTAGTGAAGTGTAGGGAGTAAGTACGGTGAAAATGGGTAAAAATGAGACAGAAATTGATTTTATTAGAGTTTGAAAGTGTTTCTAAGGTAAATGCAGTGCCCCTCATGTATGACTAATATAAGAGCTGCAATTATGCCGCTCAACGAGGTGCGTAGCACCCGTTGAGCGGCGCAAGAAATCAGATTCAATTGTCTCAACCTTCGGATTTGACCGCGCGACGGCGCGTCCCATCATTAGTAACCCAATGAAGGTGAACAGGTGGCGATGTATTTTGTTATGAAATGAGAATTATCTTTCGTTTCGATGTGATATTGCGATGGTATTTGGATTTTGTGACGATCTTTATTTGATTGAGGATGAATGATTGTTTTGTTTTAGATTTGTGCGCCCGTTTATATGTGCGCCCGTTCCCGTCAGGCTATATAAATAGGATCGGCGAGAGACACCGGCGTTCATTTGTGGCGGGTTGCCGTAGAGGTCACATTCTAAACAGAGTCGTCGCTGTCAGTAGAGAGAGCGTGTCGATCAAGGCAGCACCATAGTAGCGATCTACTGTCAACTCTGAAGCCCTTGTAAATTACGAAGTACAAATAAAAGGAGCACCACGTCATTCCATTGTGAATTCACTCCCGAGCCTCATTCGCGTTAGTTTCGACCAGGATTACTAAAAAGGGCCGGAACATTTCTGGTGGCCCGCATGGGGAGCCACATTCAAGATATCCACATTGCCACATTGCCCCATTGAAGAAGAAAGATATCAAGAATTGATCTTCAGTTCTGCTGATCCGTGATCTTAAGTGTGAGGAGTGTCACCCTGTTTGGAGTAACGTCGCATAGTTATCACATTACTTCAGAGCATCGAGAAAGGGAAAAAAGACGTCAGCGCAGAAAATCAAAGTGCTTTCCAAGAAACTCTTCGAGAAAGAAACTCTTCGAGAAAGAAACACTTCGAGGGAGAAAAAAATCGAAAATCTACAAAATGGGCTACTCAAAGGAGAAGATGATGTGAGGGGTCCAGACCAACAAACTGGTCTGTCGACGAGAGCTACGCATCTACGCACCGTCATCTGCAACGAGAAGATCGACGAGAGCTACGAGAAGATCGACGAGATCTGCGCATCGCCAAATAGCAAGCTGAGTATACGCCGATAATGTTTGCTTGCGAATTAATTAAGCATGAGCTCAATTTAATGATTATACATAATCATTATAAAAGTTCTCTATGTCTGCCGTCCTCTATGTTCTCTATGTAAAAACTATTTAAGCAGCACAGGCATAGCAAGCGCAGTGTGCACGCTGTTTCTTAGTAAGTGGGAGAGCCTTAACGCGGAAGCTGATTCTTGGGAGTGAGAGAGCCGAGGCGGTAGTCCATTGTCCCATTGTCCACTGTGGGTAAACAGTTGAAGGAAGTTGCAGCCAGTGCCGCTAGCACCCATTGTCCTCTAGCACCCATTGTTCTCTGGCGCCATTGTCTCTAGCATATAAAAGTAAGCTGAAGCAGCTTGCCTCCGTTCACAATGGTGCCAGCCTTCACGAGTAATTAGCAATTAGCCTGTTTAAGTCCACGGAAGTCCACTGAAAATGTGAGTTATAATTCTATTGTATGTAGAATATTATCAATTGCATGTAGAAAATTTTATTGTGTGTAGAACATTTTTCTTTTAATGGAAATTGGAGGTTTATGAATATAGGATTATTTTTGTGCTTATGTCGAACAGTGACTCTGACGAATACGAGTACATAAGAACAACCCCTTATTTGACTAACTTTGGTAGGTTATCTGTCCCTGTTTTCAGGTTATCAATTCCGCAAATACCTAGCACGATGGCGACCACTGTTACCCCTGTTATCAGTGCAGCGGTTACGACAGTTAGCGCTGTGACTAGTACGGTTACCGCTGTGACCACTTCTGTTGTAGGTCCGATACCTAGTGTTGTGATTGCCGGGCAAGATCTGCCGCAATACAGAGGTAGGAAACGAAAGGAAGATCCTGACTTCATAGAAAACAAATCGCTTGAAACGCACATTAAGAATGTAAGAGCTTATTTTCATATGCTGTCGGATACTTCAGAAGAAGCAAAACTAAATCTGTTACTAAGGACGGCAGACAAGCGGGTAGGAGATTTCAATTCAGTATTAGCCTCTATAATTAGTGAAGGGTACGAATTAACTTTCGAAGAAGTCGTGCACCTGTTAGAAAATATCTACGTATCAAAAGGTGAAAGATCTTTGCACGCGGTCGCCTGTGATCTAAATAAAGTACGCCTGAAACGTAATGATGCATTAGCTAGCCAGTTCGTGGCGATATTATCCAAAATCCGTAAGCTAACCCACAGAGTAATGACCAGCCCGGAGTGTTCGAACAGAGCTCACCCCTATGTAGTAAATTGTCCCGATCCTGCTGCTCTCGATAAGTATGTCGAGAATACTTTAATTGTTGCGTTAGCTATGGTCATTATCAACCCCTTAGTGACAGAAGAGTTTTCAAAAAAACTGTTCAACAAACCTTTCAGTTCGTCTGAAGAACTTCTTCAGAGGATAGTCACTGTTATTAGGAATTTTCCCGAAGATAAACAAATATTAGCAACTAGAACTGAGAGATCTATGGAAATCTGTTGTGCTGAGGATGGTCATTCGTCCGATTCAAACTTCGAAGCCCATGATGAGGTTGAAGTGCATACCATAGCAAGGGGTGGTTTCCAAACTAGAGGAAGGACGCGTAGACCTTACTCAAGACCCTTTTCAAGACCCTACTTCCCAAGGCCGAACTTCCGTGCTAGACCTCATGTAAAATCCTTTTTTGGAGATAGAGAATTAGGAACTCTAGAAGTTCAGGCATTGGAAACAGCCACCGAAGCTAGGCGTTGCTCGTATTGCAACAGAAATGTGTGCGTCTGCCAAAGACAAGGTGCGTCGGTAGAGAAACCGACTGATTGGTACAAACCAAGTTTAGGGCAGACAGCCGCCGAGCAGTCGCGGAGTAGCGGGGCTTGTTTTCGTTGTAATAAGTTAGGACACTACGCAAGAGATTGTAGGTCCAGACAGGATTATTTCAGCAAGTCAGGTCGGCCTGATCGTGGCCGTGCGCGAGGACAGTATAAAACTCGTGTGTCAGAAAAAGACCAGGTAGAAACTTACCAAACTAACAGTGGAAATGATTTTTTAGCGTAAACAGCAGAGACGATTTCATTTCCGGTAGGAATAACGTCAATGGAAGAAATGAAATTAAGAGTGACTCTACGGCAATAGGGCCCTTTGAACCCGAGGAGAATTCTGGTGCTGAAGATTCCCTCGTTAAAAATGTTGAGGTAATAGATCCTCTCATCAGGTGTCAAAACAGATACGAAGCGCTGGGAGAAGCGGAATTAAGCGTAACAGAAAGCAATGTGACGGCGAACGTTTGTAAATACGAAGAAGATGAAGAAGTTGAAGTTACAGGACAAAATGAATTATTTGTAATACGGAAAAGTCATAAGCCCATGATTGTGCTTAGAAAAGATGCAGACCTGTGGAATGCATTGATTGATTCAGGATCAGAGAAGTGCCTAATCAGATACCACAGAATAAGTGAGATAAGTAATGACGTGAAGCCAAGTTCTCTGACTATAAAAGGCGTTAACGCTAAGAGTAATGTTGAAGGCGAGGTGGAGCTTGTCCTAAAGTTAAAAAACGGTGTAAGTTTGAAGACAAATGCTCTCATAATTAAAGATGGTATTTATAATTATGACGTCATTATTGGGCGAGATTTATTAGACAAGAACGCCGTTGTAGATTTAAAACAAAGATGGTTAATTATCAAAGATGAGAAAATCCCCTTTGCAGAGGTAAAACGACGAAAAAAGAGAAAGACAGAGTGTCTCGAGTATTTAATAGAAAATACTGAGTGTCTCATGGCAGACACGATTACGTCCAGAGCTAAGAAAAAAGTCCTAAATAAACTAAGAGAGAAGACGTGTAATGCCGCGAGAGTCGGCGAGGAAGTAAAAAGGGATGGTAAGATAAAAAATCAGCCTGTTCACGGCGTAGTTGCAGTTACCAGTCCCAGCTCCCATCCAGGGCCAAGGCCGTTAAGAGTTCATACACAAAGAGTAGAAATTGCTCCCAATGTAATTTTGAAACATGTTGGACATGTTGGTAAGTGTAAAAATGGAGAATACATTATAAAGAAAGCAACTTTAAAAGAAGGCATCTGCGTAGCCGAAGCAATTGTGAGAGTTAACAATAGGAGACAGATTCCGTTGTTGTTAATTAATAGCTCCGACAGAGCGATTGTTTTACCAGAGAATGCAATAATAAGTACTTTAGAAAGGGTGGAGAAGGATCAAGTTGAGGCCGAAGTCTACTTGGCCGATGTACAAGGAGAGTTAAAAGGAGGATTAAGTACCTTGGTGCAGGCAGCTAGTGTTGTTCAGGACAGTCATGTGGATGTCAAGAAGAAAGACACCAAATGTAATTCTGTCAGAATATCAGGAGTTGTCGACAAAGAGTACATTTCTGACTCCAAAGATTTAGCCCGTGGTCGGCGGAAATTAAATAATGATGATATCAAGTGTAACGATGAAGAAATGAAGCCTGAGTTGCTGAGTTTGTTAAATGAATTCAGAGACGTTATTACTATAGATAATGAATCGATCTCTGCTGCTGCAATTAAACCCTATAAAATACGTCTAAAACATAACGTGGATGTTGTAAACGTCCCTCCCTACCGTATCGCTCACCGTTACATGGAAGACTTGAAAGTCGTTAACGAAAAAATGTTAGACGACGGAATTATTAGACCATCGATTTCAGCTTATAATTCACCGATAATTGTAGTTCATAAGAAAGATGGAACCATACGTCCGGTAGTTGACTTTCTCAAAGTGAATGAAGTAATTCATGAAGAATCATTCCCGCTGCCGCGCGTGGACGACATTCTCTATAGTTTAAATGGTCAAAAATATTTTTCAAAACTAGATCTTAGGTCAGGATATCATAATATTACACTGACCGATGAGAGTAAAGAAATAACCGCATTTACAGTTGGTAGCAGAAAATTTGAATTTAACAGGTTGCCGTTCGGCCTCAAAACCTCACCTGCTTATTTCCAGTTAGTAATGACACAAACATTGTCCCCTGTTCTAGGAAAACTAGTTTTCGTCTTTATGGACGACGTACTCATTTTCTCAAAAGAAAAGGAGCAGCATCTTGCTGATATAAAAGTTGTACTTGAACTACTAAGAAACGCTAGATTGTCAATCAAAACCGAAAAGTGTCAGTTTTTCGCCGGAGAAATTGAATATCTCGGACATTCCATTAGCGGAATGGGAACCAGAAGCACCGGTACTGACAAAGTGAAGAATTTAGAAATTCCAAAGAATGTTAAACAACTACAGTCATTTCTAGGTCTAGTAAATTTCTTTCGAAGATACATAAAAAATTTTGCGAGCATCGCAAGCCCGCTCTATAATCTGCTGAGGAAAAATGTCGAATTCAATTGGTCCAAGGACTGTCAAAACGCTTTTGAAAAATTAAAGGATGAATTGTGCGCAAACACCACCTTGAGTCATCCAAACTTCGATCAAAAATTTCATTTGTTTTGTGATGCATCGAATGTGGGCATAGGAGCTGTTTTACTCCAGTCAGCTACTGATAAGGTTCGAAACATGAGACCTGTTGCATTTTTCTCTAAAACGTTGAATTCCACTCAACGTCGATACTCAACTACGAAAAAGGAAATGTACGCTATAGTTGAAGCGTTAAAGTACTTTAAATATCTTGTTTTAGGCTATGATCTGGTTATATACACCGATCATAAGCCGCTCGTCCCATTATTTTCAAAGAAATTACCTGAAGACAACACGCTCGCGAGATGGAGCATATATGTCCAAGCCTTTGATGCCAAATTAAAGTATTTTTCCGGAAAAGCGAATAGTGCCGCCGATGCATTAAGTAGATTAAATCATGAAGAAAATCCTTTAACAGAAAAAGAACTATCAGAGTGTTCTGACTTAAACCCAGATGTAGAGACTTTTCCCGTTGTAACCAGGTTGCAAGCCGCTGTTGCAGGTAAAAAATGTAACAAGCAGGTAACTGAGGGAGAGTTCGAGAAAACAATGCCAGGAAGTGATGATGAAAGACACGACAACAGGACGGCTGAAGCCCCCAGACGTGAGCCCAATGACTTTAAGAGCAGACAGAAAACGTGCTTATGCAGATTGAATAAAGTGAACACGACTACAGACCATTCAAGTATTAATGACAACTGGTCGTTAGACGAATTTAAACGTGAACAAGATAACGATCCCTATTGTTCCGAAATAAAGGATGGCATAGAGAATGCAACGAAAGTTTCTAATACTGACTTAAATGAATTTCTGATTATGAATGACATTTTGTATAAAAAACGAAGAATTGACAACAGACCCAGCACCATTCTGACGATCGTGGTGCCATATACTCTGCTACACAAGATAATTTCTTTCATTCATAATTTATCACATACGGATTTAAATATTACCTTGTTTAAATTTAAATTAAATTATTTTCATCCGTACGAACGGACAATTACGCGCAAAATTGTTGAATCCTGTGATACCTGTAAGATTCTAAAATCACGAATATCGACGCCGATTAAAATTCTAAATGCTCCAATTGGAACACGATGTTTTCAAACGGTCAGCATGGACTTCTACGGTCCTTTACCAATGACGGACAATGGTAACAAGTATATTCTTGTATTTATCGATCTATTTTCACGTTTTGTAAAATTATATTCGACTAATGATAGACGTACAGAAACTGTTACAGATTGTCTATGGAATTTTTGTTGTCTGTTTGGAACTCCGGACGTTCTATTATCGGACAACGGAGCCGAATTTAAATCATCTAATGTAAAAAATTTCACTAAAGGACTTTCTATCTTAAAAAAGGAAGTTCTAGCTTATTCCCCTTTTTCAAACGGCATTGTTGAGCGATGTAATGGTAAAATTCGACACCTGCTCAAGTTATATCTAAATTTTCTTACTCATAATGAGTGGGATAGATTGCTGGATATTGTAGAGAATTCGATTAATAATAGCTATAACGAAACTTTAGGAGATACCCCAGCATACACAGTTTTCGGTAGAGATACGTGTGTATATATTAGTTCTACTAAATTAGAAGACTTCAATGTTGCGACTACATATGAAGATGTTCACAAACAAAAATTTACCGAGTCATCTATTGTAGTGAACAATATTAGAAATGCGATCATTAACGCCACAATAGAAAGAACTGCCTATAGAAATATGAAACGTCGCGATAAAAATTTAAAAGTGACGGACCGTGTACTAGTAAAAAATCATGCCAAAAAACATAAATTACAGCTGAATTTCCTCGGGCCGGGTATCATTGAAAGTCTAGGTAAAAATTATGCAGATATTAAGATCGGTAACAAGATTATCCGATCGAACCTGAATCATGTGTTGCCCCTAGATAAGTTAAAAAAGTGAAATTGTCAACCTAGTTGGAACTGTTCATTCCTTATATTCTGAAAATGCCATTCCATATATGTATTTCAATGGTATTTAGTTTGTAAGTTCGTTCAATGAGTTTCTAGCCTGTAAGAGTGTTCTACGAGTTTCTTTCTTAAGACTTTACGTATGTCTTGCGTTAGGAAATATTGTGTTGCGCTAACACCTTCAGAAGAGATGTTGAGCTCAGGATGTTGTCATACTGTTGTTGCGACATCAAGAGCCGTGCTCATCAAGCCGTCAGCTAGAATTGATAAACTGAGTTGGAGATGTCGACACAAGAGTGCGTATGCGCAACCGCGAGAATTCCCTCGCCTCTGCCGCAGATTGTTTGACAACAATGCCAGACACTGTGGTCGGAATGAATGTGTCGTAATGCGAATGAAGCGTTGCCTTAGTATGGAACGATAATTGCTATTTTAAACTTGGGGCCATGCTAATGTCATGTGTCGTTTCTTTTTCAGAATCCTTGGGCGACTCCTGAACAATTCCAGGACAGTGCACACTCCGATTTACAAGATACACGCACACTTTGAACCTTCAATTAGAAATTGGCAGCGTACTTATCTAACATCAATAAATCAATCAAAGTTTAATACCATTGTAATAAGCAAACATTTGCTGTCCCACCTAAGGTTAGTGTTTAATACTACAACGCTAGACTTCCACTTTTTATTCTGAACACATTTAAATCCCGATGTGCACCGGAGTCAATCAACTGTGGCAACCGCAGGAAACAAAAATAGTCTTCGGTATCAAGATACGAAAGGAAGTATTACAAGAAGCCTACTGCTCTTTTCAAGTGTTTCTGAACCTCGATTCACCGTTGCGTACTCGAATCAAAATTTATGAATCCGGAGAACACGTCGAACTCGTGTTCATAATCAGAATTGCTGCATTTCCAACAAATATCCAGTGAGGAATTACTTTTTCTACAACAACATTTATAAAGTCATAATTCATTCATCACATTTATGTGATTAAAATAAATCACAATTCTAATCCCCGCATTGATAGCCGCGTTCTGGCCCGCTAAGATGGGAAATAGGGTGTCAAATGTTAACGTCGATACCATCCTAACCGCGATAAAAGCAAATAATGGTCAAATTTCGGATGAACTTATCCGACACACTGAGGAAACGAGAGTTGATCTCATTCCTGACCAGTTGAGCGACATAATGTTGCTTCTCTACACAGTAATTACTATCATCCTTGCGGTGATGATTATTTATATAAAACGGGATCTACACAAAGTCATTAGCCGACTTAGTGGTGAGGACGTCGCCTTGCGTCGAACCGCTTTAAAAGAAATCTGTAACGGTCCTAGGCAGATCCCTTCAGTCTCACCTCAAGTTAACGTGTAACATTACAATTCTAGACTCCCACATTTTGTATTTGAATACCATAGATCTAAATACCATGTTCTGATTATCCAATCTTCCGAGGGGTAGAAACCCTCCATGTCTTAGATTATTTCTATTTTATATGCTGTATTTTAAAAGTTCTATTATATACGGATTGTGTTCTTTATTGTCGTTACTTATAAACATTGATGTCGCGTTACTCGCCTCTGCTAAGTTCATTTATTGTTTTAGATTGGTGGAATTGAATTAGCTATTGATTATTCTCTTTACTTCACTTTCAATAATTAATTTAGTTGCATTGAAACAATTTAAATTGAATCGAAGGACGATTTGAATCTTTTTACCTTGCAAATTGTAGTAATGTAATGTACTCTCCTGCGTATTTGAACTTACATTCTACATTTTATGTAACCTAGATTTATGATGGATTTTTCCTTTTTCATTTCTTAACCTTAAGAATGTGTCGCGATAATTTTCATTTGCATTAAAAAATTTTTGCTATATATAAATTGTACCTTATGTAGTTGGTTTGTTCCGTATGCGTTTTGATATGTTAATAAAATTGTGTGGTGTATCCATTCGTATCCAAAATATCTGAAGTATCCAAGAATTCTAAAAATCAATTGATAAATAACTTGATATGAATGAACAAATTGTTTGAGCTAAGTGCGTAAAGTGATTATTTGGTTGATTTTGGGTAATAAATCTAGTATTGAATAGTATAATATAATATTGAATAGTATTGACACTAAAATAATGTTTAACATGACGTAGGATTACCGTTGAAATTTGTTTATGATAACAGCAAAGGCCATACCTGCTTACCTGCGTTCATAATTCGGAAACAATTGTCATACGTTCTGATCTGTGTAATTAAATTGACGAGTTGTAAGATTTCTTGATCGTCAAAGGATAATCAATGGGATTGACTGACATTTTAAAAATATTTTTATTGTGATAAAAAATTTTAAGTACGGGGGGCCCGTTTATATGTGCGCCCGTTCCCGTCAGGCTATATAAATAGGATCGGCGAGAGACACCGGCGTTCATTTGTGGCGGGTTGCCGTAGAGGTCACATTCTAAACAGAGTCGTCGCTGTCAGTAGAGAGAGCGTGTCGATCAAGGCAGCACCATAGTAGCGATCTACTGTCAACTCTGAAGCCCTTGTAAATTACGAAGTACAAATAAAAGGAGCACCACGTCACTCCATTGTGTATTCACTCCCGAACCTCATTCGCGTTAGTTTCGACCAGGATTACTAAAAAGGGCCGGAACAGATTGAAGCAGGATTTGATGATTTGAGGGCTCTGCATGAATAACTGAAACGTCATCTGGTGTATGTAAATTTATCGTTCATTCGCATCATTTATTCGTGGAAACAAATATGTACAGTATTGGGTTTTTGAGGTTCATTTGATAAATTATTAATAGTAGTTGGACGTGTAATTAATTTGTTGAATATTTTGCGTTTTCTACTTAAGGTTTGAAATGAATTTCCAGAACGAAAGTATATTTCTCTCATTTGAAAGTGCGTAATCTATTTTGATATGAGAAGTGGCAATTTTGTGTGGGTTACGGGAAGCCTAATTTTCATGCGTCTTGCTTTGGCGGAATTTTAAATAGCTTTGAATAAATGTCATTCATTTTTAAACCGCATATAAGAGTAAAACTTTGAATGAGGCTCATGCAATTGAA
This sequence comes from Morinoia aosen, assembly GCA_030386875.1. Classification (NCBI taxonomy): domain Eukaryota; kingdom Metazoa; phylum Arthropoda; class Malacostraca; order Amphipoda; family Talitridae; genus Morinoia; species Morinoia aosen. Next base: position 92,398,459 of record CM059579.1, on the reverse strand, counting down.
CTTGGTAAAAGGCAATATTTATTGAATTCTGGGCGAATGAACGATCATATTGATAGGGTTTTAAGCATGTTCGACCTTAGGTTAATTCGGGATTTAATACTAAAATGGCATTCTGTCATGACTGTGTTTAGAATATTGTTAAGATACTCGCATTCACGCTTCATATTAGGGATTTGGGTAGTTTTAAGATTTGATTTAGGTTAAGGTATGTTATTGTGTGTAGGATAGGTTAAATATGTAAGTAACGGAGGACGGACGTTAACTTGGAAGGAACTGAAGAAGAGGAGTCGAAAATGGGACATTAAAGTAGGATAGATTAGGTTATAAATTCAAGTTAGGATGAAATAGGTTTTGTCAGATTAGATTAAGCTAGGTTGGGTTAGATTTTTTGGGTTAAGTTACGTCCAGGTCTAATTGTGAAACTCATTTTTTCTTGGATGAGTTCTGACTTGTGTAGTCATTATTAAATGAAGTTACCAGCAGGTTCGTTTGGTTAGAATGTGGTGAAGGAGAAACAGGTTAATGTAGTGATATTGAATGTTATGTTAAGTGGTTAGGTTTAGTTGTGTGTTTAAGTTTGTTCACTTGGTTTTTATAAATGTTCACGTATGAGATGTTTTTTTGTAAATGTTATTGGTAAACGAAATGTTGTTGAAGTTTGAAAGTTCAACATAGAGCTTCAAGTGGAATACTTGTAGATATCGGTTTGTGATTTGAGACGATGGTGTATGTGATTGTGTTGGGTAATTGTGGTTGTTTTTAAAAGTGTGCACTGCATGTGTGTGTATGCATGTGTGTATGTGTGTGGAGTGTGTGTAAGAGTGTGAATGTTTGGGGTGTTGAGGTGTGTGTGTGTTTGTGTGTGTGTGTGTGTGGTCCGCCTCGGTCTATGCTGGATATATGCAGCTCTCCCTATGATGAACTCGGAGATCGATAACCTTGTAGTACTGGTGGAAAAGCTCGGAGGCGGAAGGAATTCTATTTTTCTAAAATCCGTCGTGCGGAAGCAACACCGGCTGTCGGTTCTGTTTCTGATCGTACGTCTGGAAGGGCAGAGTACGCAGCATCGTAGTACGCTGCCGCTGATGACGTCACGTAATCCTAGTGACGTCATCCGGCTTGTGTGAAATGAAGCCTTTCTATTGGCTAGTCGAGTTTACGAATGTGCACTGACGTCCCCATTGAAATGACTTTACCTCCTTTAGTCTACCTTGTCAATTAACTCAGGTGATATAACGTAACTCAACCCCTGCAGATATTCTCAGGAACACTGAGCAATCCAGGATATTGTAACTCCTACTGAACCATTTCTGATGAAGAGAATCTGTGAATGTTGAGAGTATTCGGCGTCGCTGGCGGCTGTGATAATTGTTTACGTCTAAACAAGATTTTAACCATTGTTTTTAAACCACTGCAAATGCTTGAACCCAGTCTAGTTGCCGTATATTCGTTACGTGGTTTTCGAGTATTTATGTAAGCAACGCCAATTGAACCCAGTCTAGTTGCCGTATATTCGTTACGAGGTTTTCGAGTATTTATGTAAGCAACGAAAATTGAACGTATTTACAAATAGTTGACTTCAAGCCAATGTTAGCTGCTGAGCATGACCAGCAGCTTGAGGATTAATTATAGGGGATTATTTATAGGAGATTAGATGGTTACACTGCTTGGCCTGTTGAATTAGGTAATGAGATCGTTTTTATTAATTAAACATCTTGAGCTATTAGCCCTCTCAAGGCAGGGATTTAAGATTTTCAATCTTCGTCACGAAATGCGTGATGTGGAAGCCTTGATGAAATTATTATAGTTTTAGAAACTTTCTTTTGTTAGTGCCTAAATTTAAATATTTTTATTATTTCTATTGTTCTATTAGAAATAACAGAACCCTTAACTGTTAAACATAACACTTGATTCCTTTATGATTTATATTCGTGTTTTGCCATAACCTATGCGGAAACGTATTCTGAACACACGTACCACATATATTGCATGTATATTATATAAAATGAAAAATGTTCTGAATAAATAGTGGAATGATTATTAGTAGGTAATTTCATAAAATTATGTACAAGGAACCAAATATTGAATAAAAAATTAAATTGTTATTCCCAATAATGTTTTTTGAAGTTGATATGATTTCTTATTGATGAAGTGAATTTTAGAATCTTAAAATTCGACTTTGAATGTGTAATCTATTTTAAGTGTTATTGTTCTGTGAAATATACTTTGCAAGCTGGAACTTCCACTCGGTTTTTATGGGGAGGATCTTGGAGGACTGTGAACTTCAGCGGAGATAGTGTGAATGCCTTCAGCTCGTAATTCATGCTTGGTCTCCTGATCTGATTAGGATATCTAGTGAAGCATTTGAGTATTTGATTATTTTAGTGGCAATAATACGCATTAAATTAAGCTAATTAGTTTGGTTAAAGAAAAATAACTAAACCTGAGAATTATTCAACTCGGAATGATTTAATTTCTGTAGCCTTGTGTGATGCAGACGAACTTCCACTTTGTTCATGATATTAGTTCAGGTCAATCCTTCTAATTTTATTGTACTTTTATGGCAAATAAACCGACATAACTGTAAGAGTTACGATGATGCTGATTCGAAATCCATTGACGTAAACGCTCGAGTTATGATTTGATTTCTTTAAGAATGTTTTTTACCATGGAAGAGTTATTGAAGTGTCAATTGAAGGAAAGAGGAACACGGGAAGTTTGTGATTTATTTTGTTATGACCAATTAAAAATTCTTTTAATGAACTTGTTACTTTGAGAATAGAATAACACGACTTCTTGTATGATAATAAACATTGAATAGTTTTTAAATCGTTAACATTCGTTTGTACCTTTTTTAGAAGAAGATATGGTTTTCTTTAGGAAGCCAATAATAAATGTTGCAATAATAAATCGTCATTGTTCCCAGGTAGCAAGAAATTATTAGGCCAATATTGGGTTGATAATTTTTTATTGACCTGATATTGGAATCTTGGATTACAATATTAGGCTAATAACAAGACAATATCGAAAAACTATATATTTATTCATGATATCAAATTGTTATTGGGACAATGTAGTAAATAGTTTTATTTCTAATAATAAACTAACAGTGTAAATAAATATGTACGATATTCATATAAGTAGAAACTATCTCATAATAATTAAAAATCTGGCAATTTAATAAAATTTGTTAGAAGATAAATTATTATTGCCCAAAAATTGGGTTGATATTGTACGCCAATAATACGGAGTAATTTATTTAAGGAAAAACCTCAATATCAAGTCAATAGTGACACAGTAATTAGCTGATACTGGGTTAAAAATAAGTTATTATTGGGACAATATATTCTACCAATATCCACTTGATGTCAGAAAATGAGTATTGGGCCTGTAGTACTTTACCTTAGTTACCCTTCAAACTCAGTTCTAGTCCATTTGTGTTCAGTAATATTGTTACGTGAAAATGTAAAATTATCTAGGAAACCAACCCCTCTCTTCCCGGCACACTCTGTGTGAAACTCTCTTTCCGTCCTCTCTATAAGCATCGCCAAGCCAAGCCTAGGAAAGAAGTTCGACCTTTTTATTACGGTCACTGTTTCAATCGCCGCCACTGTAACTCGGTTGCTTAAGCAGCAACAACTCAAGGCCTTACATGCCAATATTTTTATAAGGAACACCTCAATAAGAAGTCCATAGTGACACAATTAATAGCCATGGCATAGTGAAATTATCATTATCGGGGCCATATGTTTTACAAATATCAACCTATCAGGAATTGAGTATTAAGCCAATGTTATTGAAGGGAACACTTCATTATCAAGTCAATATTGACACAATATTTATTTGATGTTGGATTGATGATAATATTGTTATTGGGCCAATATATTTTTCTAATATCAACCGAATTTTCCAAAATAAGGTATTGCCCCAATGTTCATTTTGAATATTCAGTCAATATTGAGACTGTATATTGGCTCAATATTAGGTCAATAAATATTGCTACCTGGGTTCCAGTCATTGACCTTTCGTTTCTATTGTGGCAGACAACAACACCACCTGCAAACGCAGTAACTAGTGGCAGACAACACCACCTGCAGAACCAGTAACTAGTGGCAGACAACAACAACACCTGCAGACGCAGTAACTAGTGGCAGACAACAACACCTGCAGGCGCAGTAACTAGTGGCAGACAACAACACCACCAGCAGACGCAGTAACTAGTGGCACACAACAACACCAACTGCAGACGCAGTAACTAGTGGAAGACAACAACACCTGCAGACGCAGTAACTAGTGGCAGACAACAACACCTGCAGACGCGGTAACTAGTGTCAGACAACAACACCACCAGCAGACGCAGTAACTAGTGGCAGACAACAAAACCACCTGCAGACGCAGTAACTAATGGCAGACAACAACAACACCTGCAGACGCAGTAACTAGTGGCACACAACACCACCTGCAGACCCAGTAACTAGTGGCAGACAACAACAACAACACCTGCAGACGCAGTAACTAGTGACCGACAACAACACCTGCAGACGCAGTAACTAGTGGCAGACAACAACACCACCAGCAGACGCAGTAACTAGTGGCAGACAACAACACCTGCAAACGCAGTAACTAGTGGCAGACAACAACACCACCAGCAGACGCAGTAACTAGTGGCAGACAACAACACCTGCAGACGCAGTAACTAGTGGCAGACAACAACACCACCTGCAGACGCAGTAACTAGTGGCAGACAACAACACCTGCAGGCGCAGTAACTAGTGGCAGACAACAACACCTGAAGGCGCAGTAACTAGTGGCAGACAACAACACCACCAGCAGACGCAGTAACTAGTGACAGACAACAACACCTGCAGACGTAGTAACTAGTGGCAGACAACAACACCTGCAGACGCAGTAACTAGTGGCAGACAACAACACCTGCAAACGCAGTAACTAGTGGCAGACAACAACACCTGCAGACGCAGTAACTAGTGGCAGACAACAACACCTGCAGACGCAGAAACTAGTGGCAGACAACAACAACACCTGCAGGCGCAGTAACTAGTGGCAGACAACAACAACACCTGCAGTCGCAGTAACTAGTGGCAGACAACAACACCTGCAGGCGCAGTAACTAGTGGCAGACAACAACACCTGCAGACGCAGTAACTACTGACAGACAACACCACCTGCAGGCGCAGTAACTAGTGGCAGACAACAACAACACCTGCAGACGCAGTAACTAGTGACAGACAACAACACCTGCAGGCGCAGTAACTAGTGGCGGACAACAACAACACCTGCAGACGCAGTAACTAGTGGCAGACAACAACACCTGCAGACGCAGTAACTAGTGGCAGACAACAACAACACCTGCAGACGCAGTAACTAGTGGCAGACAACAACAACACCTGCAGACGTAGTAACTAGTGGCAGACAACAACACCTGCAGGCGCAGTAACTAGTGGCAGACAACAACAACACCTGCAGACGCAGTAACTAGTATCAGACAACAACAACACCTGCAGGCGCAGTAACTAGTGGCAGACAACAACAACACCTGCAGACGCAGTAACTAGTGGCAGACAACAACACCTGCAGGCGCAGTAACTAGTGGCAGACAACAACAACACCTGCAGGCGCAGTAACTAGTGGCAGACAACAACAACCCCTGCAGGCGCAGTAACTAGTGGCAGACAACAACAACAACACCTGCAGACGCAGTAACTAGTGGCAGACAACACCTGCAGACGCAGTAACTAGTGACAGACAACAACACCTGCAGACGCAGTAACTAGTGGCAGACAACAACAACACCTGCAGACGCAGTAACTAGTGGCAGACAACAACACCTGCAGGCGCAGTAACTAGTGGCAGACAAAAACAACACCTGCAGACGAAGTAACTAGTGGCAAACAACACCTGCAGTCGCAGTAACTAGTGGCAGACAACAACAACACCTGCAGACGCAGTAACTAGTGGCAGACAACAACAACACCTGCAGGCGCAGTAACTAGTGGCAGACAACAACAACACCTGCAGACGCAGTAACTAGTGGCAGACAACAACAACACCTGCAGGCGCAGTAACTAGTGGCAGACAACAACAACACCTGCAGACGCAGTAACTAGTGGCAGACAACAACAACACCTGCAGACGTAGTAACTAGTGGCAGACAACAACAACACCTGCAGACGCAGTAACTAGTGGCAGACAACAACACCTGCAGACGCAGTAACTAGTAGCAGACAACAACAACACCTGCAAACGCAGTAACTAGTGGCAGACAACACCTGAGGCGCAGTAACTAGTGGCAGACAACAACAACACCTGCAGACGCAGTAACTAGTGGCAGACAATAACAACACCTGCAGGCGCAGTAACTAGTGGCAGACAACAACAACACCTGCAGACGCAGTAACTAGTGGCAGACAACACCTTCAGACGCAGTAACTAGTGGCAGACAACAACACCTGCAGACGCAGTAACTAGTGGCAGACAACAACACCTGCAGACGCAGTAACTAGTGGCAGACGACAACACCACCTGCAGACGCAGTAACTAGTGGCAGACAACAACACCACCAGCAGACGCAGTAACTAGTGACAGACAACAACACCACCAGCAGACGCATTAACCAATGGCAGACAACAACACCACCTGCAGACGCAGTAACTAGTGGCAGACAACAAAACCACCTGCAGACGCAGTAACTAGTAGCAGACAACAACACCTGCAGACGCAGTAACTCGATTATTCAGAAATGTCAGACTTTGAGATGCGTATAAATTTGTTTACGTCGAATAAATTAGCATATTTTGTTACATTCACACAAAATTAGTTGAAATTTTGAAAAGCTCTTGCACAGGCAAACTAATTCATTTTCATGATCAGTCATCCGAATTGGATGGAAGGAATTTCTTACTTAGTTTACAATTCCACGGAACAACATCATGCTGAGTTTCACTGTTGGTACTATACCTCTTCTCACATTGACCTAAATGTGAATATCAACACATTACCGTTTTGTTTTTATTATTACGTTATTGTACTGTTGCTATGCTGCTGGTGTAGTTACATGTAGGCTCCGTACCTACATCAGCACCAAAATATCAATGTACATATTGATAAAAACGTTACAAAACGGATTTAGACAGTAACAAAAACATAGGAAGTGAAAATAATGCAAATAGCATCAACAATGAGAGGTGGCATGTTGTCCTACGGAGCATTTCTCTCATTATCGAATGAATTGAAAAGAAAATGAATTAGTTACCGTGGCAGTTAAAAATCAACCAAAACACTTAGAAAACAAATTTGCCCTATTAGAAATGAATGAATAATATCTAAAGAAAGTATTAAAGCGTTTTTTTATGATGGAATTAGAACTTTATTAAATGAATAATCTTTCACTTCTGTTATTCAATCTTATGATATTACAGTTGGAAAATTAGTCTGAGTGTCAATTGTTACAAAATTTCGATATTTTTATGGACTGTTTGTAATATAATATAAACTATTTATGAGAGTTAGGGTAGACTCGCATGAACGATGGATGCATTACCTGTAGAGCGTTGCCCAATGAGAGTAGTGGTCTCTGTTAGGATTAATGAAACTATTAAAAAGATATTCGTTTGAGTTAGAGTAATTTGGGTCAAGAAACTTGACTTTCTGAACACAAATCTGTGGTCAGTTACTGTCAGCACGCAAAAATTTTCCTATCCAGCTTACTCTATGAATATACAAAATTGCATCGCTTAGCCGTAGGCAATGAGACACATTGGCTGATGGTGGTGGGGAAAATTGTTAGTTGACAATAAGAATAAATTGTTCTTTGACAATAATACTAATTAGTTATTTGTCAAAAATTTGAAAACTGAAATGGAAGCCAAAACTTAGACTTGGATTACACTTATTGAAACTACATTCATTATTCTAACCATCATAATGATTTTGAGAGTAATTGGAACAACGTTACCTAGAACGGTGACAATAAGTAATGACAGTACAATATACAGCAATGCATAAGATTGTACACCGAAGTAACGATAGTGGCGACAGCAAAAAACACTCAATACATCGATGGGGCTCACAACGGGCACACAAGTCAACGTGAAACCATTTCCACTCCTAAAAACATGTACGGAGATAATATCACGTTTTTTTCAAATATTATAGTTCTGATAAAAAATTAATTTGAATACATCAACGTAATTGTATTAGAAAGTGTTTTTAAACAAATATAAAGACGAATTTTGGCCATCGATTCTATTATTAAGGACATTTTATGATTTCAAAGTTCAGTTTTCCATGGTTTATTTCAATTGATATGAATATATCGTATTAAATTTACGAACTTTAATGTTTGAGAACGTATTGCGTCATGAGGCGCCACCAGTAGCGCATATGATAAATATTCATGTGATAAATTATATTGTGGAGCCGTCAGAAGCCACATTCATAACTGAATCAATGCCCTAGAACTGCGTGAACGTCCAAGTGTTGGCGTCTCTCAGAGCATCCCTGCGGTGGGGGAGCTGAGGGCGAGCTTTGGTTGTGTTGGATTGTTTTGTGGATGTGAACTTCTGCAGGCGTGTTGATTTGCGCTACTGTAGACATGTTGATTTGTGCTACTGTAGACATGTTGATTTGTGCTACTGTAGACATGTCGATTTGTGCTACTGTAGACATGTTGATTTGTGCTACTGTAGACATGTTGATTTGTGCTACTGTAGACATGTTGATTTGTGCTACTGTAGACATGTTGATTTGTGCTACTGTAGACATGCTGATTTGTGCTACTGTAGACATGCTGATTTGTGCTACTGTAGACATGTTGATTTGTGCTACTGTAGACATGTTGATTTGTGCTACTGTAGACATGCTGATTTGTGCTACTGTTGACATGTTGATTTGTGCTACTGTAGAAATGTTGATTTGTGCTACTGTAGACATGTTGATTTGTGCTACTGTAGACATGTTGATTTGTGCTACTGTAGACATGTTGATTTGTGCTACTGTAGACATGTTGATTTGTGCTACTGTAGACATGTTGATTTGTGCTACTGTAGACATGTTGATTTGTGCTACTGTAGACATGTTGATTTGTGCTACTGTAGACATGTTGATTTGTGCTACTGTAGATATGTTGATTTGTGCTACTGTAGACATGCTGATTTGTGCTACTGTAGACATGCTGATTTGTGCTACAGTAGACATGTTGATTTGTGCTACTGTAGACATGTTGATTTGTGCTACTGTAGACATGTTGATTTGTGCTACTGTAGACATGTTGATTTGTGCTATTGTAGACATGTTGATTTGTGCTACTGTAGACATGTTGATTTGTGCTACTGTAGACATTGTGCCGCCCTCAAGTATTGGCGGCTGAAGGGTTGAACAAAGAGACGAGTAGACTTTTAAACGTGTACTTGGCGTAGAGGGACAGTAGAACCAAATGCGCCCCAAGGGGGCTCCGCACTACCTTATATACTCAATATTTGCTGAGGTCAGCATACGCACTGCGGTACCCGTACAGGGCGTCGACCTAAACACGTACGTACAGATGCACAGAGGGAGTACGCACTTGTGACGGCATACACCTCCCCCCATGCCCTGGTTATTTACCAATATAAGAATCAATCAATTGAAGTTATAAGAATCGTAACTTACAATTTTAACACAGGAAGCTAAAAACATCCTAGGTAAAATATCTCCAATTGAAAAGTACTGTGTAGCAAAACAACTATCATTTTAGGAAAAGAACAACGCATCGAATTAAAATTGACTGGACATTGTACAAATGAAATCATCCACACCCTACCACCAAGAAAACGGAAGAGCCGCTGCTCAAATACACATTATTAACGCAAAAATCCTAATTTAAGAACAGAATACACGTCTCGAAACACAGGCGTGAATAACGCAACACAATAAAGTCCGTTAACTAAAAACTATAATCGGCATCCAAAAACGGTAAAAGAAAACTCCACGGTTTTCGGAACCAGGATTCAACTAACTTTTCAGTGTAGGAACACGTCAGCAACAAATCGAAAATAAACGCTAAAAAACATCGTTGAACATGAAAAAATAAACCTTCCCAGAAATATTCGTTAAGGATTAAGGCAATGAGGCAATATTTATTCAAAAAAAAATTTTCGTTTCGTACGCAGAAGAAGGTACTAAACAAATGGGAATCGTTACACAGAAAAATTAAACGCCGCATGAATGTGCTACGGACAACTTCGTTGACAACCATAGAGTTTGGTTATTATGAAAACAATACCACTTGTAAAAAAAATATACACGCATGGAAGTTGTATTGAAATTCCTATCCAAATAAAATATCATCATTGTCGTAGAAATAAATTTAATTTAACGAAATTGAAAGAATACATACAGTATACTTGAACATCGTAAATTCTTGAACGTCGATCCGAACAAGAGAAAAAATCAATATCAAACACATCAATGTAGAAAAAAAATAGCTGAGTATCTCAAGACTAATTCCTGAGTATGTGTTAAAAGTAAGTAATACTACATCCGTTTACAATGCATGAGAGCTAATAGCGCCTAATTGGCGACACGTAAAAAGTGATTTACCACACATGCTTCACTGACACCTAAACTTCGCTATTTGCTTGCAGGTGACGCAGCGGTTGGTCAGCATTGCTCGACCTCAGCTGCTGGCGTCGGAGTAACGCATCCTCGGCGCGAAGGCGATCCGCCAATAAATTAATTTCACGACGAAGATAGAAGAAGGAAACTCCAAATCCCAAAGTTAAAGGAAAGAGAAGAAGAATACCTAAATCAGCTACCCTATCTGGGAGGATGTCGACGAGTGCATTTGCCTTCACCCAATCGTTTGACACCCTTCCCTGATGTTGCTCCAGGGCATTTGTTAGTGCCTCCACCGACACATGGGTCATCCTATTTCCCATCGTGGAAGACAGGAACGGTAGCGTGCTCGGTCTGAAATTGAAACAAATACAGTTCAATTAGCATGGCCACAGAATTTAAAAAATTTAATCAGTTATTATTACGTCAAATTAATGAAAGAAACCAATGGTGACAGCTGGTGACAGCTGTAAGGAAAAGAACAAACAGCATATCTGCATGCTGCAGATCCCACACGGTCTCGACAGCTGCACACCTAATTGCAAAACAAATCGGGCGACGGCACTCCAAAACAACTCGGAAGCCAGACTCCGCTCTCACAGCAATGAGTTGCTCTGTTTGTAAACACATGGAGGTTATTGAACCGTGCAAGGCTCGCGAGCAGGTGCAAACCATTTTGTAAAATAAAATGCGTGCATCCTCAATCACGGACGTAGAAAACTGCGTTACATCAAGACTAAAAATTAAACAATTACATAGGGTTAAATAACGATAATTCCAATTAAAATGATATTTAAAATTAACATCGAAACAAGAATCACACAATACTATTATGTGAACATTGTAACACCGTCAGTCGTAAGTTGTACAGTTTGCATTCAACACTTTTTACGCAAACTTAATACATGATTCTTATTACTTTTATTTGTTCGATTACCAATTTTCAATTCTACGTAATTTCTGTTAATTTTTGTAATAATTCCCGGTCCTTTCCAGGCAAGATCTAATTTGTTTTTTCGCATGTGATTGCGCAATAATACACGGTCACCGAGTTCAAAATTTTTATTTTTACGTCGAAGGTTGTGATACATAGTTCTTTCACTGGTGTTATTTATTATTATAGCTCTAACGTTTTCAACGATGCGGGCAGCTTCCTGAGCTCGAAATTTCATTATATCCACGTTCGTGTCGTGGCTGTAATTAGGTTCAAAAGTTACGGCGCTAAAGCTCGGACACGTATCGCGATTGAAAACAATGAACGAGGGTGTATCCCCCAATGTGGTATTTAAACTATTGTTTATCGCGTTCTCTGTGCTGTTGAGACACTGATCCCATTCGGTATGCGCTAAAGAGTTAATATATAATTTTAATAAATTCGTAATCTTGCGATTATTTCGTTCAACAATAGCGTTACTGTGAGGACTCCAAGGGAGGACTTCTTTTTTCGCAATACAATGAATTTGAGAGAATTTTTTAACTGCCGCAGATTTAAATTCAAGAGCTTGGTCACTTAGAAGTGTTTTAGGATAGCCAAAGGTTGAGAAGCAGCTGTCTAGACAAGAGACAACTGTATCTGCTAATCGATCTGCTGTCGCGTAAAGCTTACAGTAACGCGAGAATAAGTCAATGACAATTAGAATATATTTATTCTGCTGATCTGTGACAGGTAGAGGACCCAGGAAGTCCATTGATACCACCTCGAAGGGTTCTTTAGCAATGGGAGCGTTTAATATTTTAATAGGTACAGTACTGCTGGCTTTAAGAATTTTACATACATCACACATTTTGACAAATTTACGTATGATACTCTTCTCTAATAAATGAAAATAACGCAACTTAAATTTAAACAACGTATGCGTGGCATCAGTATGATACAAGGAGTGTATACTGAGCACCGCTTTGTTCATTAGCGATGTCGGTATAACCGAAGTGAGAATAGTGCTTTCCCTAGAGTCTATTTGTCGTCGTCTATAAAGTATGTCGTTCAGAATTAAATATTTTTGTAAGTCAGGGATCGTAGATTTACTACTATTTAGTAATGCGTCTTTCACCTCAGAACAGAAAGGGTCTAGCTGTTGCTCAATTCGAAATTCGTCTAAAGTCCATGATACGTCTTTTAACTGAGGAACGTAGTCAGTCAGTCGGGGTTTTTCAGTCGCCTCTGGCGCCACTTGATTAGAGTGCGTCGCGTCTGTTTCGTCTACGTCGGCGGTCAGCGCACCACGGCGTGTAGTTACTGCGAAGGCGTCAACCTCATCGAACTCTGAGCATTCTTCAAGATCAGAAATAGTTAAATGCTCGGGCAATCTACTTAGACAATCTGCAATTAGATTTTGTTTCCCGGGGAAATATTTTACTACCGGTTCGAAAGATTGAACTGTTAGACACCATCTAGCCATAGCTGAGTCGTCAGGAAGCTTTTTGAAAAACAAGGGCTGTAAAGGTTTATGATCAGTGTAGAGATAGATCGGATATCCAAGAATGAGATATTTAAATGCTTTCAGCGCTCTCACAATGGCGAAAAATACCTTTTTCGTCGTTGAATAGCGCTTTTGTGTGGAATTTAAACTTTTACTGTAGTAGGCAATAGCCTTCATTGATTTATTTGAATCATTTCCTTGTTGTAAAAGCACTGCGCCTATACCAAAATTTGAAGCATCTGTAAATACGTGGAAGGGCTTATTAAAATCAGGATGCCGTAAAACGGGATCAGATGTTAAAACAGATTTGATTTTTTCAAAAGCTTGCTGACATTCAGGATTCCAGATAAACTCAACATTTTTACGTAACAATTGATACAGGGGGTATGAGATCGATCCAAACATTGGTATGTGATTGCGGAAATAGTTCGCTACTCCTAGAAAACTTTGCAGTTCCTTCACATTTGAAGGGTGGAAAGGTTTAATGGACTACTCCACACGTTTTCAAAAATCAGGGGTCTTAACCGCAATAGTAGTCTACTGAGCTCTAGATTTCTTTTTCTGGTATTCTCGTGTGGCTCAAGCGTCCGTTGAAGGCGACTACATGCGGTCGTCACGTTTTCTTCCTACGAACGGCACCGGTGAAGTGGACTATCCAGTGGTCTGCCAAAGGAGCGTGAGACAGCTGCTGTGATTGGTCCACAGATTGGTTTACAGTTCTCTAGTTTTCATGAACATGATAGAAAATTATTCACGAATTTTTTTTGTGGGTAACTATAATAAATTTTCAATTTTTTATTTTGGTGACTGGATATTATTTTGATTGTTGGCTGTTAATTATGGTGGAAAAAGTATGAATGAAACAAATGAACGAGCACTTAATTAAAATATTTTGTAAACTGAATTGGAAGCACATATTATATTATAAGTGAGCCAATACGGGTTTGGTGAGATAGTACTAGATTGAGTTAACGGAGCATTTACCTCGCTGGACTTTCAAAGCTGTAATTAAAACAGCAAAATAGATATCGCACCGTTTATAACCGTCGCTGCAGCTAATTTTCTAGATCGGTGTCACTTCTCAGAAACTTTTTTTCTTGAACCGTTTGTAAATATCTTTGAGGCGTGTGCTTTTTGGCTACAGTACTGATTAAAAAAATGCAGATTTCAAAATGTGGCTTCCCTGATAACAAGTAATATTAACGAGGCCTGAGTTTTTCGGAAAGCTATTTTTTCAAATTTTTTACGCAACTTACGATCATGAATTGAAGAATAACCCATGAAAGTTATTGGCACTGATAATTTCAAGACTTTTGGCAGCTCTTCTTCAAACTTTGATGTGCACACTCGTGAATCTCTGTATACTCGTTAACTATAATCATCACTCAACGTAATTCAAAGCTATTGGCGTGAAAAAATGTTGGCCTATAATCCACTTCCCCACTCCTTCCTCCGTTTTCCCTTTCATAATAGTACTAGAAAATTTTTTCTGTTTTTAGAACCGCTTTCACGTAATTTTTATATTTTCGGCAAGTGTCTATTCGTTTAGCTGAATTTTGAATGAACGGTTCATTCCGTTTCAAAGTTGTAGAGAACTATCTTATGAACGAAAGATTCGAATAAATCTTCTTAAGACTCTTCGTTTCTATTGGTTTCTGTGTTAATACTTGACACCATTTTCTTAATCAAAAATATATCAGTCGAAATGCACCTCCTACGATATTTAACAATATTTACTCCAGCTTTTATTCCACTTCGCTTATGATTCAGTTGTAGACTTGAAAGAAAATTTTGAAACTATGGTTGACTACTGGTCCCAAATTTATTCATTCTCTTGGTTAGGAAATTTTACAGTAATGAAAATACTTCTATCCCGTTAAACACCGAGGTATTGAATTGCAGTGGAGAATGCTGATATATGCATTCTTCTACTTAAAACAAGCGTGGTTTTACCACCACAATGGGAATCCTGTATGGAACACGCCTCTTGTACGAGGAAGTACTGGTATGTTACTCCACTGTTATCATCTTATCATTTCTTTTTAGTAACCCAGAGGCTCCCAACCATTCACCGCATCTTGCGATCATTGAAAAAAATTCATCTAGTCCTAGCATGAATATTAGGCTACAATAAGTGTGATATTTGTAAGGTGAAAAAATTGTCACTGGTTAGTTCAGAATTAAACGCAACTATTAATGACAAGTATATCTGAATCATGGGGTATGATAGCTCAACTTTGCTGAATCTTCCAAAAATTCCTCGGGAGATTTGAAAGCTTTCGCCTGTATCTCGGCTCAGAGCGAATTTAAATGGAACCGTACATCTTTTACATTTTATGCTTTATATCTTTTAGTACGAGAGGTTGATGCGTTAGAAACTAATTTTTGATAGGTACTGATGCGGAACTGGTATATATTAAAACAATTTATTCATCGTAAGTGAACATCAGAATAATTGGTAATCTTTACTTGTGGTCCCGAAAAAGTTCATTGAATTCTACAGCAGCCTAACAAACACTGTTTTAATCATTAGCTTAACCTGGTAGCCTTGACATATTGGCCTAATCAAATAATAGGTTGGTGATAAATGTAATTCCTAAATAATTACCTACCAACAAACATGAAAATGTGTAATGAGAACGATTGAAAAGAAAAATTCTAATGAATTTCCACCAAGACCCATGAAAAAATGATAGAAAAGTGCACGACGCATATCATTCATGAAAAAGAAATAAGTGAAATTCATGGGTAAATTATCTTGATATTTTCAATCCTCCCAAGACGAACGATTTGCCTTTTCGTCATAAATACTTAGATTAGAAAAAGATTTGTAATTTATTTTGAGTGCGTTATAGGATTTTTTATCGCTGATTTTACCAAGAATCGAGTAACAAGGTTTAGTTAAATTTTGTTGAGATTGTTCTCTTAAAAAGTAGTACGAAATTGTTTCTACATTTTTCTAGGTAATGGTACAAAATGTCAATTTGAGCGCATACTAATTTTTTGAGATTTTTTCGCCATCGTTAGTCAAAGTTTTGTTCATGAAATTACTTAGGGATGACCGACAAAATCATACAATTCATGTGTTTTCAGAGTCTCAAATGAATAATTTGTTTGAGTATTGTATTACGGGAAATTTTCTGAATTCTCACACAATCATTCAAGGAGAAGGAATTCACAAGCATTTATTCAAATTGTTTCTCTATGTTATTGTCAAACCGTGGATATACGAGTGAATTATTAGTCTACGTATACCAAACATTCCAGAAGAAGTCTATTAAAGCACGGCCAGATTAGAAGTTAAAAAACTCTTTGATAATTTCAAAAGAGTTCATATGTACCTGACAGAATGTGTGCATTAAAGTATCGTAACGGCGATCTTTTATTTAATTTTAGTGGTCTGAAATTATATTAGTTTAAATTTTTTTAAATTCTTGTTTAAATGGTAAAAGCTCTGCGTTCGCAGTTGATCCGATCGAGGGAAGCAGGTACGCTTGGCAGGTTGCTAGTGGACAGCGTCCGACAGTAATTTTACAGGAACATTGGATCTCAGCGTCTCCAGCCAGACCAATACTGAGGCTGACAAACGTCCAATTTCTGTTAACGTCAGCTGGAAAATAACGGTAGAATTTAAAGCAATCATTCAATATCACATGAACTCATCTGAATGAATATAATCATATATGAGGCGAGGTCAAAGCTAAGGAAAATTACCTACACCGCCGCCAAGCACAGCCGCTGAAGTAGTACGACAAAATTGAAACCACGGTAGACAAACTGCGGGAAGATGATTAGAGGATACTGCGAAAAACAAATAACACCGTTAGTTACAGTAGAAAAATCCCACCATAATTTAATAATATCTTTAATTTATTTCATTTTATTTCTGATTACCTGAACGTATTTGATAATTAACTATATACCCCTGACCCACAAGGTCAGGTGGGAACTGGGTGCAACTCTGGGTAGGAACGCTTGATATTATTCACGCACAGGCTGACACACACACACACACACACACACAAACACACGCACACACTAATTTAGAATAGAGATAAAACACCAAAGGAACTGACGAAGAGGAGATGAGGAGTGAACAGGGAATTTACGCAGGGGACGCCTCGACTCGCCCCATGCCAGCGGGATGCAACTTCAGCACCAAACTCAGCGTCAAAGGCGACGCGCAGCTGCGAAGCGCTTAACCGGAACTCGTATCCTTAGTAAGTCTCATAAGTAAATCAAAAACAACTGCCAGGTAAAGCCGGTCGAAGCCCTTCTTACCCTTGCGGAAAAACTGCAGGAGCCTGAACACAACTTAACTGTTAATCTAAATACGACATTAAAAACTGAACACGATATTTCCCATTTAATTAAAAAAAAGAACGACATAAATTCAAATCCGATAAATTTTCCAACAGTGTACTTCAATTTTCTTATCGCTAGTAATGATGATTTTCGTTTTTAATCCAGTGAATGTGTAATTTGTCATGGCGCCTTTTTGAGAATAGTTTGAGGATCGGTATTATTAAGTATGCTTCGATAGATTTTTTTACTTGATGTCATTTTCATTATTATGCTTTTTATAAGAGAACTTATGAAAGATTGAGTATAACTCGAAAGATTACAAAACTTGGTGGTGGCTGATTAAGAATTATTTAATTGTGTTCGTATGAGTTTACACCATTATTGTCAAATTTTGTAGCTTGCCTTTTGCAATTAAATAATTCCTATACACTGTCCGTTACAAATGAATGTTTTAGTTCTCCTGTGGACTGGAAAAGTGCTATTTTAAACTTGTAACGCATTCATTCATTAACGGTTTAGAATTGCTCTCCACTTTTGTTTGTTAGTCGTCAAAAGTAAAATATTCTTAAGATATATTTATGTGTCATATTCTATTAGAGTCTTTATAAGCATAATTTTAAGTAATTTTAAAAGAAGTAAAACATTTGTATACAAATTAATACATTTTGGACGCTAGATGAACTCCACATCTCTCCACTGCCACCCCAATAATCTCTATTTAGAATAAAATTGAATATATAGTGGCAACAGGAAAGAATAACTTTCTTCACTCTCGAGAAGCTTTTCAAGTTTCATGCCGTCAGAGACGTAACGCACAGCCACCGGAGTAGAATAAGTTCCAATAGATACAGTCACATTCGATTCCATGCTTATGTACACGTTTGCACTTGTGTCTTTTATTGTCATTAGAAACCTGTGGTTTCTTAGGCTCGCTTAAATCGCAAGATACCCCTAAAACGATAAATTTGGTTGAACGAGTGCATATACTTGTGTGCGTTTAGTTATTAATTTTACCTCCCATGGGAGCTCTGTCACAATGTTATATATTTATATATTTGTATGTATGGGAAAAAATGAAACAAATGAATACGTGCATAAACTTAAAGATTCATGAGGCGTACTTTGTCTAAACGAACAAATTCCACATCTAATTCATGCTTAGCTCGGTTAAATGGTACTCATGCCCACTTTTATTTTTAATTCTATGCGCAATTCAAACATCACTGACATCTCAGCACTAATTAAAGCTTTCATGCTCATTGCATACGTATTAGCTTCGGTAAAAACGTGGAAACGCTGCACAAAGTCACTGTCGGCTCAGCCGAACTCAGATAATAACCCACAAATCGACATTGAATATTGGTGGGCGCGTAGCACGCACAGAGTTATCGTTCTAAGTGGTCCAAGGTCGTTCGGCGTCCTGCAGCACTCGAAACTCAGCTGTGATTGGTTACCAAGAAAAAGATTATGTTTAATTTGTTGTCAAACATGGAATCAAACTAAATTAGTGTAATAATTATTGCATATGGTGAGAAAAAAAATGATAGGTTTCACACTCAGCGAGTATATTTAATGTGATACTTCCACTATGGGAGAACCATGTATTGCATTCGTGGTAAGTGGCGCTCCCATTGGTGAAGCACGAGTGCCCAAGTTAATTAAAGATACTTCTTTTGTTGAAGTATGTTTTTTTTATTTATCAATACCATCTTTTTTATGCTCACTGTTATCTTTTTCTCCAGAGCTAAATGTTTTCTTCTTCAACTTTTCTAGCGTTAGAACTTTCTTCCTGACTTGTTCCAATGCCTTGGGTGACCTGCGTTGGGAAACGCTCGTGTTACTACACAAGGATGCCTGCCCAGTGTGGGAGCACACCATGTGTATAGATTCTCCAAGTATGTGTCGAAAATGAATGGTTCCTTCCTCTCGCTTAGCGTAAACAACTCTGTGTTTAGAACTAAGCTATGAACGAACTCCTATAATAATAAGTATGTTGTGATACGCTTGATAGTCACTTGAAACACTATTAGACAGTCGGTAAGCAGTCTTGAAAATGGTTTGTTCCTGAATGAACTCAACTTATGAATCATTACTAAATTAATACATTATTAAAAATACTGTGATTTGCCCCATCTCAGTCTCCAAAATGTTTGAAAACTGTCTTGACATCGTTTTATATCATGTTGAAAGCATGTGAGATGTCATGAAAATTCAAGGATTGGTTATTAACAGCTATCACAGAACAATTAGGCCTTGATTTTGGTCGATTGATAAATTTGTCCTTACGTCCTCGAGGTTGCAAGTACTGTTTCTTTCCGTTTTCCTCGCAAGGACAACTCCGAAGTTCGAGACTAAGCAGTGTAACTCAGGTGGGACCGACAAGCGTTGTCATTTCAAAAAAATTGTTAGGTGGTTTGAAAACTAATGAGAGGACGTGCACCATTGAAAACAGAATCCGTAAGACTAGATGAACAGATGCGACTTGATCCCCGCTTGGAAAATTATTTCATATACCAGAAATTAGTCGAGCTTAAAACTTGTGAAAAGCGCATTTCAACTGAAATAAATTATTGCTTAAGACTTCATAGTGACATTTTCTACTAGATATTGAAATTTCAACGGCGACTGCAAATTTATGAAAATCCGATGTCAGGTAGAATACTTATTGGCCTAGCTGTTTCTTTTTCCGTTCGAAGCCCTGTGAGCTGCAGACGTGTATTGACCATGGAAGTGAGTTCAAATCTTTGTGTAATTTTCATAAATATTAATGGAGTTAATTTTCACTCGAAGCATCTATTGGAAGGTGTAATTTAAAAATCATTCCTGACTAGTATTTTATTTGATTTAATGCGAGCGGTTCACTTAAAAATCGAAGCAGAGTTCCTCAACAACGCCAGAGTTCCTGGCGTTATTGAGATTGTGAAGCAAGTACCTGAATATATAATAAAGAATATATCATAATTTTTTTTTCTGTAATTCAATATTGAAGCCTTTTAAAATTATTCTCGATGCTAAAAATATTGGTGCAAGGTCTAACACCAACGGTCACACCTCAGCTTGCACACACAAGCAGTATGTATGACTGCGTTACACAATTTCCCTGATTACAAGTAATGCACGTGAAAACATTGTGCTATTACATGGTTGCTGACAGGTACCAGCAGCTCTTTCATTCACTGCATGTAAGGTATTAATTACTAGTAACCAAAAATGTCCTGTGAGTGAAAAATGATTTTGAATTGCATTAAGGTTTTCTATTTTACCTGCATAGACTTCAATTTATTCAAATAAAAATCAGAGTCGGATAAAGGGAAAATTTTTGTTGCCAAAGCATTTTGAGTCTTACTTTACCTACATTTATTGGTTGTTAGAGACTGCAATCAAAATTGAGCTGTAAAAAATACTATAAGATATAAAAAAAACAAAAGCTAAGCTTCTATTTACGACGTGTTTAGTTTCAAAGTTTCAATTTTGTTTGTATTTTCACCTATTGTAAGATACAAATTCTGTTAATACCTTTGGATCCTTTGCCAAACAAAAATAAATGCAGTGAAGCACTTTTAAAGTTGACTCAGAGCAAGATTAGTGTAGCGATCTGACCATCATTTCTGTCTTCACGTAATGTTCTAATTCTGTGGCAGCCCCTGCCGTTGTAATCATAAGCCTCGTGAACTACACGGAGCGATATCAATCACATGTGATCAGCTGAGATTGTCGCGATCGACCTGTGCAGCTACCAGAACTTTTTGACAAATTACTGTTTCCCTGTCAATCTTTCCCTGGGCATGACTCATGTTTTTACTCACAGTGACTTTATCACACAGTCATCAGAATAGGGAAGAAACTTCCACGTGCTTGTAAACTTTTGATAGAACATATTACACACAAATTTGACAGGCTATACATTATAAAACTATAAATAAAATTCATCAAGTTTTTGTTCGCTTAGATCTGCAGGGCATTGACCCTGCTAAGAACCATGAGCGACTGCGCAGTTTTCGATCATTAGATCATTCGCCGGAGCAAAAATTTGCAGCAGAAAGCTCTTCTCCGTAACATTAAAATACACTTTAAAAATTCGTTACTTAATTCTTGCCATTTTTATTGTGGAATTGACAGAGTAGACTTTTTACCCGTAATAAGTGTAATCATTTTAATTTTTGTTGAAAAACAATTGTACATATGAAAGAATATTGGCAATATTGATAAAATAATGCAAATAATTATTTTGAACGAGCTGCGTTCGCATACCAAAATTTGATACAAAACATTGTTTTGTTGAATGTGAATGACTTCCGTACATAACTTATTATCGAATTTACTGATAAATAACTATCACAAACATGACTGCATATTGCATAATCCACTTTCCTGTTCACAAGTACAGTCTATTCATTCCTCAGCATTAATTTTCTTGGCGTGTCATCTAGTTATTTTCATGAATAAGTTGACGTATATGAAAGCTATAAAACACACGACTCAATATCGTACAATAAGAAACAATATCCACGTGTTCGTCCTATCGGTAACCTGGGATGAAACTAACTGTAAGTAAATATTGTTATGTTACATATATTATTTCCTCCTGCGGCTTGTGTTTACGAAAAGCGTACGTATCCTCATTTCAAACGCAAAAGCAGTTTCAAGCCCGAAACACTTGAAAATATGTTACAGTTGTTTTCTGTCTTTCAAACTACAGTGAAGTAAATACAAAATTATGTACAGCAGACCAATTACAAGCGGAAAAACAACGCTTCTATATCACATCACGTGCGATACATGCATCCATTAATTTCATAGGGAACGCGCCCTGTCTTCGCTCAATGCAAATAGCTGGAGGTAGCATGTTCGTACGAGATTTCAAGAAAATGCAGATTATAACCAAGGGATCGAAATTGATAATCTTATTTCCTGCAGACTTTTATTAATGGTTCATCATCGCCAACATAAGTTAATTAGCTTATATCACACGTGTCGCTTCTGTAGTAGGAAAACGTTCACTGCAAAGTGCTTTGTTGAATTGAACGAAATAATACAAATCTAATTTTACACAAATACCTAATCATGCTTATTTCAAAAAATTTCATGAATAGATTTTTTCAATCAAGTAATTTTGCGTAGGTGCTACGCATTGGTGCAAATGAAGAACGGAGGTGTTTCAACTTCATTCATTTTCACTGGAACGCGAAAAATTTTCAACGTGTATTTGGGTTTAGCTTACACGCGCATGGCTTGTGTTAGCGCGGATTATTTCCACGTTTTCCGTCATATAACTTGTATGTATTGAGCATGGGGCGTCATTTTGATAAATGAAAATCATTTTATAGCGTGTAACCTAAACCACAAGGACCCTCAGCATGGTGGATACCATTATTGTATAATTAAAATTTTACCCAAAAACTGAGTGGAAAATGGCATTGGTTTTGAGCCAAGTTTATGTTAAATGTTCGATTTCATTTTAAATATCATCGGATCATTTGAGACAGCTATGGCGGGCTGAATTGCTGACTGATTTGTCGAAAAATGAACTGCTTGTACTCATTCCTTAACGAGTAATACTAAAATGATTTCTTAAGGTTTTTTTGTATTTTTCATTTGGTTAAAAAATCTGCTGTTGGTCAATAAACTTTGTATTATATCAGGAAAGGGGAAACTATCGGATAAGGACGTCTTTATACTAATTCCAAAGGTGATCTGAGTGCGAAAGTTTTGCAAGGAATTGGCTCAAAGGAAAGTTCTCCCCCCGTCAATTTTCTGTATTGAATTTGAAGTAACTGTACTTCAATGTACTGTTTTTCACAAATAATTCACTATTTGCAAGCCTACCTCAAACAACTTTGTTCTAATTCGATTTTTCGGAGTATGGATTGATTCATGAAAACGTAATTTTTTTCCCATATCTCCCCTTAGGCCTGTTCCTCACAGTGTTGCAAATGTTAGCATG
Source organism: Morinoia aosen (assembly GCA_030386875.1). Taxonomy (NCBI): domain Eukaryota; kingdom Metazoa; phylum Arthropoda; class Malacostraca; order Amphipoda; family Talitridae; genus Morinoia; species Morinoia aosen. The sequence continues at coordinate 92,375,179 of CM059579.1, read as the reverse complement.
AATGTTAGGAGAGAATAGTTTTACGAATATTCACTAGCTACCATTCGCCTCAGCTTCTTTGAGCTCAATGTAAAATAACGCACAACGCAAATAAGGAATTGAATTGACTACACAATTCATTAGCGCATCTGTAAAAAATATCTCTCTACTTTGCTATCACTATTTTCATCAGCAAGCAAATATGGGAAATTGCTCACGATTTTTGTGTTCCATTGAATGATAATAATGCCCAAAGTCTAGCCAATAATACTGCTGTAATCGAAACGAAAAGCCATGGATCTAAATGTAAAACATATCAGCTCGCTAGCCGCGCTGCCCGATTATCTTGCAATGGAAGATGAGAACCCTGTGCGATTGAAAGATTTTCTTCAGCTTCGAACCTAACTTCTCATTGTAAGCTATACTACTTATACCGCGGTTAAGCATGAATTGTTAACACTGCAATTAATTAGTTATTATCCACTGAATTATCTGTTAAATTGTGAATGACACTCAAAACTATCTTAATTAAGTACGTATTATTTTACTTCATTCCATATTATTTGATGAAAACTCTGTATTAGGAACCCTGATGCGACAGCAGACCGAATCTCTAAGCGCCGCACATGAGAAAGGTGGGTGTGTTCACAAAACGCTCGAATTAAGGTTGCATTAACTTCGCAAAACACGTTAAACATGTTCACGAGGACTATTGCATGACACTATCATTGAGTACTGCCATCACCATCATTGATGATATGAGCAAAACAGTCCTCTACGAAATTTATGACGCATGGAACGCTTTATAGAGCTACATCCATGCAAGTTAATTGTTTTGATTTCTTTCCAAGTTCTTTTCGGTTTCCACCAATCACAGAGCTCCTCAATATTGCTTGATACGTAGTCTCACTAGCGCCGCAGAGCAGAGCGATCGGCGGTTTCATTTGACTTGGACAGTCGAAGTGGTGTCATCAAGTGCTCAGGCGCAAGCATGTGTAGGTGGAAGTGAATGCCCACATTATTGTTATGAAGCTAGTAACTACGGGTATATTGTGTCTTGAGCAGAAAGCCATGTAGTCTAGAGAACAGCTTTTGGTTCATCTTGCCGAAGCTAAAGCTTGAATGAAGTACAAATTCCTGGCAATGAAGGTAAGTTCTAACTTGGCATTCCCTGATTATTTATCGATGTGTATTAAAACCACCTAGCGGTCTATCATGCTAGATTAGATATATTGATGTCAACTAGATATATTGATGTCATCCGTTTAAAAAACATTAAAGTAGTATTATCTGTGTATGTTGATGTGTTCTCCCGAAATAATTGTATTGAAGAAACTGTAAGGTAATTCAGTTACTAATTACTTGGTGTTTAAGCCATTAAGCGAATTTTATCTAGGCTAGCTTTTGCATTTTTTTTGTGGCACTGAATACCGGTACAGTCAGTAAGATTTTTGTTCATGTTTTAGCAGGATAGGATGGTTGTTTACATTGGATTTCACACTAATCTTAAATTTTATTACGTTCAAAAGGTAATTCCGACATTTCTGACTGGTTTAAAGGGGAGACTATATATCCACCATAGGTTTGGGTACAGCCAGGAACAGGAAGTATTTTCAGAATTATTGGTCATGGAGGTAAATCTGAAGGACTTGACAGTTGTCGATTTTCCACTTTTTGGTGCCTGAACTTAATTAATTGAATCAAAATAAACAAGTTTTCTTCTATGCACTTTTCGTCTCAAATGAGTATTTTACGATTTATAGCGGTAAGTTTAGTTTCGTCATTGATGACGAATGCGCTCGAATAAACAGCTACTCATCGATTTTCGAATTTTTGTTGCTTGGAACATGGTAATAACATCGAAATAAACAACTTTTCTTCTATACACTTTTTTCGTCAAATGAGTATTTAACGAGGTATAGCGGTAGGTTTGGTTTCGTCTTTCAAGACAGAGCGCTGGAAGCGAGACGCCATTGCAGTATTGCCATACAACTCAATCAAAGAATTTCTTTCCGCTTCAAAGACTGGAGTTGCGGTAAGTCATTTACCGCTATAACTAATAAAATACTCATTTGAGACACAAAGTGCATAGAAGAAAACTTGTTTATTTCGATCTAATTAACTATGCTAAGGCATCGCAATTTACAAAATCGACAACTGTCATTTCCTTCAGATTTACCGTCATGGATTGTGAAAAGAGTCCGAACTATTGAAATCTAACATTAAAATAGCCAAGTTTTCCCACACATACAATTTGTTGTCTAAATAATGACATGTTTGATTTTAAGAAAAAAAAAATCTCAAATAAATTTCCCGTCAATTAAATGTGCACATTTTTTTTCTAATTCAACGTCATTCGGTAACTTGATTAGTTCTTGAACAGCAGATGTTCAAGTTTTTAACTTGGTGGATTTCTCATGATTTGTGAAGTGGTTGCTATGGCGCAGGGTGTAATGTGGGGATTGAAGGATACAAGTTAGAAAAAAGGGTAAATCTGAAGGAGATGACAGTTGTCGATTTTGTAAATTCCGATGCCTTAGCATAGTTAATTAGATCGAAATAAACAAGTTTTCTTCCATGCACTTTTTGTCTCAAATGAGTATTTTATTAGTTATAGCGGTAAATGACTTACCGCAACTCCAGTCTTTGAAGCGGAAAGAAATTCTTTGATCGAGTTGTACGGCAATACTGCAATGGCATCTCGCTTCCAGCGCTCTGTCTTGAAAGACGAAACCAAACCTACCGCTATACCTCGTTAAATACTCATTTGACGAAAAAAGTCTATAGATTAAAAGTTGTTTATTTTGATGTTATTACCACGTTTCAAGCAACAAAAATTCGAAAATCGATGAGTAGCTGTTTATTCGAGCGCATTCGTCATCAATGACGAAACTAAACTTACCGCTATAAATCGTAAAATACTCATTTGAGACGAAAAAAGAATAGAAGAAAACTTGTTTATTTTGATTCAATTAATTAGGTTCAGGCACCAAAAAGTGGAAAATCGACAACTGTCATCTCCTTCAGATTTACCGAAAAAAGTTCCAAAATTTTGACCCTAAAAATAGTTTATTTTTTCTCATTTTATAATGGAAGGTTCATATGATCAATAATATTTTGAGTCATTTACACGTTTTAAATTTTTCATTGTTATTTGAATAATGTTTTCACTGTCATTTGATGAATTTTTAGACTAATGATCAGTAAATAATCAAGCATTTTAAACATTTCAAAAATTGAAATTTGGTTTAGTGCTTGAGTTTTTAGAAAAAAGAAAGAAAAACAGTTTATTTTCAATAAAAAACAACTTTATGTGCCTATTTTTCTCTATAATATTCACCGTTCTTGTCTTCTAATGATTTTCTTTGGATAAACCCAATTTCGTTATCTTCGAAGTAAAACTTGTCCATCATATAGAGGGCATTTGAATGTCCTCGCCCTGAGTTTAATACTAGCACTTCTCTCAAATTGTTGCATCATTTAACTGTACCTCACAAATATGAATATAAAATATTAAAAATATAAGCAGCGACAAACCTAGTGAGTCGCAACGCAAATATTGAAAAACTCTTGCACGCTCAATCGTTTGAACCTGAAGTTGAGGGCCGACAGCGTCAGAGCCTTTGTATGGGCCTTCGAACCTCATAACTTCCGAGATCGGACTGACGCATACCATTATCCGCTTTGAATCATCACTCAAAGAATAATCATCCAAGGGAGGTATCAATGCAAATCGTTAATAATTATGAGTGTTTAGCAAATTACCAAATGAAGCAATAAAGTTGAACCACTTGTAGGGATTGATGTAAGGGTACAACACTTCTGTATTAAATTTTTGATTATTTCTTAATACGATAACCTGTAAAAAAAGCGCGCATTTCAGAAGAAAAGTGCGCAAAGAAATACAATATTGCTGTCATAGTGTCGCTTCTAACTCAATTTTATGCATGCATGTTATTTTTACTATTTAGCTATAGTGTTCACAACATTTTGGATACTTCAATTTCATGAATAGAATAGAGACCTTCATTTTCGCTAAGGCCGAATAGCTAAAAATATTATTTTCCTCAGGTACCGGTAATAGTACTAATGACTGTAGAAAAAAATTGTATAACCTCACTGTTTGAAGTATTTCGGAAATGAAGGTATCATTGTAATAGAAATATTAATTTATTTGTGGTCACACAAAAGATCTAGAAGGGTAAATTCAAAAGTTGGTGCATCCTCTATTGCAAATAGTTATTACATGCTCATTGCCGAAGCATGATTGTTGAGAAATTGATGCTATTTGATATTATTTTCACCAATTAAAATTTCTACGTGCTCTGTCAAACTATTCGATCATCCATTGCCGTTAGTTTTGATGGACTCTGCACACAAATCTTCAATTATTTCTGTAATGTCACAAAAGTCTTCGAACATGAATTGGTTGGACGACCGTGTAACGCGTGCTAAAAAGTATCACGCTTTGAACATAAGTTTTCATTTATTCATTTGTATACTAAATGAAATTGGAAAGCGTCATTTTAAAAAAGAGTTTTACGATCATAAAAACCAAAAATGGGCAAAGAAAATGTTATTTACAGGCTCTTAGTTGCAAGCCACTGCTCTATTTTCGTAACTTACGAATATAATGTAGGACAGAGAAAATAATTTCGAGCAGTTTGTTTCCTAAAAGTTGTAGAAAACGATCATTTGTTTTCAAAATATGAGATAAAGATACTTAGTAGATTAGCATGTTTGGTTTCGTAGTACTCATTTCAATAGTCGAAACAAATTATCTAGTCCGAAACAAATTATCAAAAGAAAAACAATAAAAAAAGCTGTGTCGCTTTGAGGCGGTAATCGATGTTTCATAATTTTTATAAATACAAATTAAAAAACTATAATCCCCAGTGACGATGCATTGTTGACACTTTTATTTGTGCGCATTTACGTTGAAATATGAACTTTAGAACTTGCAAATGTCAGGGATTGATATTGAAAACAAAATGTAGATTTAAAAATTTTGCATTTATGAGTATGAGGTCGTCATTCGACATCTTTTACTCTTACGTATCAAATATGCATATAGACAATTTGGAAAAATGATATAGCCTAGCTACATATTTTTTCGTTGAAGTGTATCAAGTGGCTTTGATTAAAGTGTATTGGTCAAATCAAATAATTTATATTTTGTAGCGAATTAAGATTTTTTAAATGTAAAACATCATGTGAACTTATTCTTGTAAAGTTAATGAATAAACGTCTAGCCAAAATTTTCGAATAGGTAGTCGTATTCATCACAAAATAACCATTACGTTTTATTGGACTTCATCTTAAGTGGGTGCAGTTGCCCGTGGGATACATATCATAGATGACATAATTGTTCTTTTTGTGCTCTTGTCACTAGAAAATTAGAGTATTTTATTCACAAATGTAAGCACATAAATTGAATGAATCTTTATTAGCTTTTAGAGAGTCTAAATGAATAAGTCATTGAATAATTTTAGATGAATAAGTCATGAATCTAACTTATTACATTTCTCTTTCCGATGAATAATGTTTAAACAAAGTCATGTGTTTGACTGGCAAAATCTTGATTATCATTAACTTGATATAACGAATTCTTATTTATAGATAAATGTTCTCAATCTAAGCACTTCCCCCTCAGGGGGATACAACTATTGTATCTATGGGAATTAGCGCTCCCAGGGAAAAATGTGAGCGCCCGAGCTGAGAGTTAGGTAGGCCTTCTTTTTGTTGAAATAAAATGTTTTTTGTTATGTTAAGGACCAACTTTTTTCGGGTCACTACTGTCCTGTTTTTCAGCACCTCTGACTTTCTTCTTCAACTTTTATCTTATTTCATGAATTTCTTTCCCATCTTACTGTTTCTATGCCCTTTCTGCATAGATTCCTCATTTCCTTATCTCAATTCTAAATGGTGCCTTCCTCATTCCTCTCTTCGATACGCTCTATTTTTGATGCGGTTAGGGAGGCTTGAACTAACTTATAATCTTAATATTAATCTAAGCACTTCAATGCAAAAAAAATGGTACGTTATTTTACGAACAATATAAGGGAAAAACTAAATTTACATTTCAACTATTTCGCACCACGTTCATAGGATTAAAATTTTAAATGTCTCATAACATTGCAATATATCATTATATCCTTAATTTAACATCAGTACATCACACTGCACACACACACTGCCAAATTGTTGCGGCAGGATAGAAACATCGGAATGACGGCAAAGGAACTTCTCCGCACTCCTTAGTTCATTTACATCCAGCAAGGGGTTTTTCTTCCCGGAACGTGATCGCAAGGCTAATTTCTTCCTTTGAAAAGACTGGAATTTATTCTGTCTGCTACGGTGTGTGGGGGACAAAAACGAATTACTTAAACTGTAAATATTTTTTCCATAAAAATTACTTTTTCGTAAAGCTGAAAGTTTTCTCTTTCTAACGATGTAATTTACGTCCAAATACTGGAAGAACTATGGTGTGAAATTATATTTTAATGCGATGTGTAATGCTTTGAACGAGAGTAAGTTCCTTTGAAGTTCCTTTCGACAGTCACGGCGATCCATTTACCTCCAAAACGTCGTCTGAGGAGCTTGGTGATGCTCTGTCTTATCATAGTTCATTCTTCTACTCCACATTGGAAAGCTACGTGAAATTAGCGTTTTCGTGAATTGTTCCGTATTAGAACATATTAATAACCTATTTGCTATCATTATTGATCCAAATTAGGGTGCCGATTAAGATTTTGGGGTACGATAGAAATAGTTCATCAAAATTCGTTCGACTGCTACTACAGTTTCGAAGCGCCATTGTGTCCGGTCAGCACAGGGTACAATCTCGCGAATTTCTACACCGCCCAACCCTCTCCCTCCACCTCCAAGCAGCTACATAAAGTTGCCATTCGCGCCAATGATTGAACCATGTAGTACTACTGAGGTTTATTAACCTATCTGTTCGTTATACATTTATTATTAATCACTGCATTATAACTACTACAAGTACTTAGTAAGTGAATACTTCAGCGGAATACCAAAGTTAACCTGTATTAAATCATTATAATAAGTTTTGACAACGACCGCTGGTGTTTGGCTATTCGACCCTCCATCTCGGCACGCAAAAACAGGCATTTTTAAACTTTTTTAAGTTGACTTTTAATCTAACTGAACTTGGCCTAACCTAACCCAACCTAACCTAACTTAACTTAACCGAACCTAAATTAATTTAACCTAACATTTCTGTAGCTGCTCGGAGGTGGTGTTGTAGCTGCTTGGAGGTGGAGGGAGAGGGTTGGGCGGTGTAGAAATCCTGCGAGGTTGGACCCTGTGCCGTGCGCACGGTCATAATTAAGTTCCCTGATATTCTACCTTGCAGTATGGTGGTCTTATGAAAACTACCGTAGAATCCGAGTTAATAACAGTGCTCATTCAGGCATTATTTCTTCTAAAGGATGGATTTGAGCAATTTCAGATTTTCATTTTTGTTTTAAATGACTACTTCATTTTCTAATAAGTGTTGCTGTCTTTATTGTTTCCGGGTTCTCAAGCTATAATTTACATTTTCAGACTCTCTAGAGTCTAACACACAACTCTAATCCTATACAACTGCTAACAGTAAAGCGTAATTTCTAATGCGTAATGCGTAAACAGTAATTTCTAATGCGTACGATTTTATATCTATTCATTTCAAAAAATATCAGTGTGCTGAATCTCCAAGGAAATACGTTGAAACTTGATTGGAAAGAATAAAATTTCATTTTTTGCAGTAAAATATCTCACTGAAGTTAAACCGTTTGTTTTAGTTAGTTACAAGTTTCATGTAACTATTTACATCATCGAAATGTATATCTAATTTTCGTTTTTCATTCACATCCGGATCAACTCAACCCCAACGGAACTACCATACAAGCTGCACAATTCACATTCATTTTCAAATGCATTTTTCACAGGGAAACAATGGACAGCGCACCACATTTGTGCCTTGCACAAATGTGGTGCAAGGTGTATTGGCTTCGTTTTGTGTTTGCGATTGAAGCTCAAGTATTTTTCGAATATCTCAGTTGTGAATACATGTTAATGAGTAAGAAAGAAAACCACTTCCATTTAGGTCGTAGACGATTTTTGCTACTCATTTCCGTGAAGAAGTCCTGCATGAACATGATATTTTTTCTTCTAATGGCTCTATTTTTATCATTGATCACTGTCGAATTCCGTTTCGAAGCACGATCCATCTTTTTTCGGTTCACTGCTATCCTTTTCTAAGACACCTGCAACTTCCTTCCTAAGCTTTCATCTTGTTTGAACTTCCTTCCTGACTTGCTGTTTCATGCGCATCGTGTCCTGTGTAGCAACACAGTCGTGTTACAGCATAGGGGTGGCTTGTGTGGGAACATTCGTTGTGCATAGATTCCCCGTGTACGTGTCCATACTCGATGGTCCCTTCACTGTTACTCTCTTAACAACGCCGTTGAAGTGACGACTGAGGTTTAAACTAACGTAAATAATAAAAATAGTAATAATAATCTCCATTTCATTGGAGATCTCGCAACTATTTAACCAGTATTCTATGTGCAACTTTGACATGGAGTCTTCTATAACAATGTACCTCTAACTGAATCTATTCAAGTTGTGTTTGACACCATTTTCTCTAACGATAATTAAATTTTCAATTACAACAAGAAGCAGTTTAAACGCTCACTATAAACTGCCCTGACTAATTTATTTTTCGTGTTTAATAGTAAAATTTATAAACAAATTGACAGACTCGCGATGGCTCCAGCCTCTCGCTTCTGATTGCTAATTGTTTTTACCTGAGAAAATACCTATTTAGAAAACAGTCCTGTGAATTTAAACCTGTTTTATCGTAGGTACTTGGATGACACTTCTGTTTTACTTCACTCAAAAGACTAAGCTACTCAATTCTTTCAATCTACTACTAAAAATGACCGTTGTGTGTTTATATGTTTACTAACATCCACGACCCGTCAAAAATGACGGGATTCAATACCTTTCTTGAAAAAAATTTCCAGATGAGGATGACAAACAAATATATCCATTCTAACAGTACCCGTAATAAAAATATTCTTGTCCTTGTGTACTGGTGAAACTCGTATCACATAGACGGTCATCATAACTATCCATATGAGCGCGATAGAGAGGAAGAAGAGGACTCCAAAAACCAAGGGTATAATTAGGTAGTAGCAGGACCCGTAAAAATTCTACGGACAATCTTATCGTTGAGCTAAGCAAACCCGTAATAAAATTCCGTCATCATTACTTAACCTACGCTGACCTATCATATCCTAACCTCTCCTATCCTAACCGAACGTATCCTGATAAAATATCAAACATATCAATGCATGTAAGGGACATCTTTCAATGTTACACTGAGATTTTCGGTATTCATAATACCGCACACTCAGATATCCTATGTTTCTTAAGAAGCGGACACCAAATAAATTTATAGATAAGTATATAAATAAACACACAACACGTATTATTAGGTTAGATTTACATGTTTTGTGCCATGCTCTTAATAAGAGATAGGAAGAAATTAGCACTTGCGGTCTTGGTTTCAGTTCACTGATAAATTAATACTTTCATTTTTGTTGTACGAGTGTGGTATAAAAAGTAGCTATAAATGAGTCATTTTCAATGAAATCAGAGAGATACAGAGCCTTATATATAGTCTCAAATCCGTATGGTGGATACCTAGTTCTGCAGAGCATTGCAGATTACAATATACATACACAAGCTCGCAGTTGCTGTCAGTAATGCTGAATTTCGGTATCCAGGGTATGACACGAATAGCTAAAAGTACTTCTAATTACGGCTCAAAAATACTGTATTCTTGGTGTGTATTACGTACACAAGAAAAAATAAGTTACATTTGGGGTAAGGTCATGTTCAAAGATCATGTTCATATCATTGTTCATATGAACAATAATTTCATAATATTGAGATCGTACTCATTTTGAGCTTGGCAAATTGTATTGAAATTTGGAAATTTGAATGTGTCTTTAAACCTATTACAATGATTTCTAATTGTAGACTGAGAAGGGGAAGTGTAGGGACGAGCAGTTTTAAGACACCCGAATGCTGGCTGCGACGAATAAGTTGCTGGAGAACAGTAATGTTCTTTCAAGACTGCTAGCAGCAACTATACACATACAAATTACGCAGCAAATATCGAGGTCCTCTTGTTCATATTCCATTGTTCGTACACACCGCGTTTGAGCAGCGGTCAAACTTAATCAAAATTATTTATTGCTCCAACTTGAATCTATTAGTTAAATTAAGGTTACCGAATTGTAGTCTTTTTTTTCAATTTCAGAAGACATGTAAATTTGTCTCATTTAATGTTAATTGTTTCAACCGTTTCAGCTCTCGAGATGAAACTTTACCGTATCGAAGTGTTGCCTATTAAATACGTTCATCATTGGCGCTCATTTTAATTTAAAAAGTAAGATTTCCTTGAAATTGTCCATTGAGGAATTTTAACTAAAAAAACATATCCAATTACAAGCTTACATCAAGTAAAAAACCAACCCGTATATGAAGATCTGGCACAGCTGCACATGTGATAGATGAGACTTCTCACGAGAACATGGCTCATTACGTGGCATTCGACGCTTTGCATCATTACCGCCAACTGAAGCAACTCTTATCGCACGAAAACCTAATAAACATCTTGCATCTGGCAACAACTCGAGACTTGCTTTGCAGCGCTCAACTGCTGATGCGCTGCACGGCGGGAAATTTCATGTTATCATGTATATAAATTCTAGTGACTTCTCAGTCATCTATGAACATGGATTCCCTGGTGATGTACTTGTGGTACAAACGACGACAACGTAAACAATCCAGGCAATGGGTTCAGCCCAATAATCGTTTACGTACAGGAAAAGGTGTAATGAAAACGTTATACCTGTATTTACAGCTGCGTAATGACAAAGAAAATTTCGGAAACTACGCAGGAAGAGGACGGTTGCATTCGACGGAGTTGTTAGGAAAGGTGTACCTCAAATTGAAGGGTCTTGACACAAATTTTCAATTATCGCTTATAGTATGTCTTATATGTTATAATGTTAGCTCATTTATCGCTAATAGATGAGAATAGCAACATAATACCATATTGTAAGCAAGATTGTCTACCTCACGCGGTCGCCCAAGCATGCATCACTTTTCGTAGAAAAATTTCTTAGTATTCTCATGAATAATTCCCTATTAATTATCGTAATATTCATCAATATGAAACCTAAATGGCATTATGGCAAACTGCACGGAAGCTGGTGACCATCACCTCGTTGCTCGAAAAAAAATGCAACACGCAGCATTTTGGTACAACAGACGAATGAGAACGATTGAAGGCAAGAGTCGGATCGGGCATCAATTTGATCGATCGGCTATTTTCGCTATTTTTCGCTTGGTTTTCAGAATGATTCGGTTATAGACTAAAAACCCATATAGGAATAGAGAAGAAACAAGCGAATTGTTTGAGAAATGAACGAATGTTTTATAGACGCTTTAGCCAGACGCGCATCGGTGAGGTGCACCGGCAGACACCTAACTTGGGCGTGCGGCTGCGTCGAAACTATTAGTCAGGACTTCACGTAGTTTTCAACGAACATAGAGCAAACGTAGTTCTTTCGATTTGAGGTGAAGAGAACGAATTTTGCTCAATTTGCTGCGGAACGGTGTTCTTATCGAAGACATTAATACCGTCTATTTTAACCAAATTAGGCAACCGCTGTGAAACCGTTGTCACGAACGACTGTTTATCAGATAGTTCATTTCATGTAGTTCGAACGTTCCCTTTAGTTAAAGACTGCATGAAAGTAATGTACACCACTGCACGTAACCCGTTCAGAATGAGGCCGTTAATTTGTGATGCAATTAGTGTAAATCGCTATAAGTGAACTGATTATATGCAACAGCTTGTATTTTTGTTCAATTCATCACTGATAGCGTGGGCTTGCCTACCAATGGTACAGTCACTGTCTGCGTTGCCTCCTAAATTTTTTCGATCTTAATCATTTGAACGTTTAATACGTAATGTGTAGAAAAATATTAGAAATTTTGGTTTGATTTCTTCATCTTAAAATTATTTGTTTTCATTATAAATGACCCTTAGTTTTTCAAAAGTTCAACTTTCAATAAAGAAATACGTTGGAAATCCTGGTAAACACATCACACATTCCTCGTGTTCATACTCACGAGGCTGTGGAGCACATATCACAAATCAAAAAAGTCTGAAAAATAAGTAGAGCATATACTCTGGCTCTTATTGTATCGGAGGTTGTGGTCGACACTGGAAGGAAAATTCAGTATTCTAGCGTGGCAAAAATTGTGTCGAGTAGATGAAAGGGATAAATGGAAACATCCGTGATGAAAGAAAGGACCAAAAAAAAGACAGAATGATTTGACTTTGGTTTTTGAGGAATTTCCCGTAGATGTTTATCTCTTAGGGATTATAACAAGATCTAACCTTGTTTAAGGCCCCTTCATCCAGTCAATCTCCCAGGGTCAGAAGAATGTAACCAATAACCAAATTTTTGCATATAAGGTTTATTAGAGGTTATGGGCGAGACAGTTTCCTTAAGTAGGACCTATAAAGTTCGTAACTGTAATAGAGAGAGGGAGAGAGAACCATGGCAACCGTCCCCTCACGTAACCTACACCAAACAGAAAGAACAGAAGTAATACTAGGCTAATGCAAGATAAAATATATGAAGCGTAATGACATGATATTTTACATTTATATCACATACACGCCCTCAGGATTACAGCAGCATACACAGATCTGAAGGGCGTTCCGACGTGGTACGGGAGGATAAGATACCAGGATATGCTACTGTGGGATTGAACTTGGATTATCACGGCTCACTTAATCTACCTCCTCATGCTCAAGAATAATGCCCACTAAAGGGATAAAACTTATTATTTACAGGATGTAGCGATTCCAGTGAAAAAACGGGATGGCTCAAGTTATAGTTTGCAGGATTATTGTCTATGAAATGGAGAATTCTTTTGTTGAGTTAAGGATCATCTTTTACAGTTTACCTACTGTCCTTTTATCAGCGGCGATTACTTTCCTTTTCGACTATCACCTTGGTTCGCGAGATGTTTTCTTGATTTGATATTTGTATGGGCAGGGTATATGGATTTCCTTGAGCATATTCGTCTTTTAGAAGTCGATACTTAATGTTGAAAAAAAATTTTCAGGGAAACACTTTTTTTAGTTGAACGATGGTTCCATCTTTTATAACAAATATTACATCTTGTTATTGGGTGTTGATTGGTGCTGGCATATTTATTAAAAACACGTTAATTGCATATTTTACTTCGTTGACGCTCCAGCGGATTCAAAAATGATATACAGATACGGTTGAGTTAAGCTCATTTGTTAAGTTCAATTAATTTTGCATTGACGTCAATGTCTGATACGATTATCACGATTTCGGTTTTGGAAAAAAGGGAGAAAAATACTTATATATTACCAACAAACACTCGAGTGGTTCACGGTCTTCATTGATCAAAATTGAATATTTTTTTGACGAGCCACTGCGCTCGGGTTAGATTAGGTTTGCGAAATTTGAAGATGATTACTCAAAATTATTAAACGACTCTCAGTACAGGTGAACTAGTATTTATTTCCGTTGTCATGACCAAGCTGTCATTTTGCACAGTGCAATTCAGTTCTACAGACGAAACTTTACTTTTTGAAATTAATTTGACAAGATTTGCTTCGAACCTAATTTTCCTGGCCAGAGGAGCAAAAAGGAATATAATGAATTAACAATATTACAAACTATTCGTGAAGCAAGTAATCAGGGATATAATCATAATTTGAACATCAGGAATTTGATATAAGCGAGTTTTTATTTGTTGGATAAAAAGTTCATCTATGTTATTTCTGTCTTATGATACTATTTTGGAAAGTATATTTTGTCTTAAAATACGAGCTGGTTAGTAGATTCGTGAATTGCGTTACAATTCTCGTTCATATTAGCAGTGTTAAAGATTTCGTATAGTAACTTTTCTCTCTTGTTCGATGTACATTTTGTGTCGTGGACTTTATTGCTGAATTATTGTTTAATGCTCACGATTTCTCTTTTGACACTCGTGAAACATAAAATTTGCGTGTTTCCACCAGTGGCTGAATGACCAAACACAATACTTGCAGTAAACATGTGATAATAGAAACTTGATATTCGTTTCTTTGAAAATGAATGTGCAGCTGTCTTTTACATGTAAAAATGTCAAATCCTAGTGCAAATGTATTAAATCTCAGATGATAATTTGATAAAAAAATAGATTACATATCCATGCCTCAATTTATTAGCCAGAAGTACTTCAAATGCTAGGTAGAACCCCTGATTCCGTAAAATTCGGACAAAAGTGATCTTCGTTTCTGTTGTTCGATAATGGTGCGATTTTTACTTTAAATTACTGTTAACATATTTTTATCTCAGCTTCCACAGCTGAGATTATTTTACACAGCGACAGCCAGCAAAGGGACGACCCGTAGTATGGACGCGTGAATGAGCTTACCTACCATGTGTCAGGTGTATTTTAAATTTTTAATTTACCTACTCTTATTATTTTGCGCTAACATTTTTACGTCAAAATTGAAGAACTGATATAACTGGAGACCATTGTATAGCTGTTTTATCAGTTGTCAGATAGTTTTTTCGTATGTTACGTATGAGATAAAAATCAATTCTGATTTTACCAAGTAAAACGTTAAAATAACCTGCCACTCAATGGAATGGATGCCTGTATTCTAGTATTCCTACTTTTTTTGAATGAGCATGTCTTTGACATTTTATTTCCCACGTACGTAACCTTCAGACAAAAAACGTAAATGCTAATTCAAGTCATTAGATTATTTATTTAGGTATGACTTTTCATCAATAACATTTGTCAATTATGTGTTATTGAAATTTTTTCCGAAGTTATCGTTAATGTGCAATCTACGGAATTCGAAGATAACATGACGAAAATACTATTTGAGCAATTTCTATGAACTTCGAATATAAATTTACGAAGGAAAAGGGCGCAAACACTTCAGCTTCGACCTGATGACTTGTGCTTTGGCAACATTAGATTTCGGCACATCCTAATTTCCGCGCTAAATAGTCCATTTTCTTAAAGTAGTTTGATTATGTCTTATAGATTACAAAAGCTTAAATTAAGGAAGTTATTTAGTTATTAAATAATTCCGACTTTATTTCTTTCCACGATAGCTACTTCACTTAGTTTCAATGAAACAAATATTAAATTTAGTTGATTACATTTTACGCAAACGTCAGATTAGCGTTCAAGCAAAATTGTAGAGCTAAAACTCTGGGAGACTTTATATTCTGTTTACTAATATTGGTCAATTTGCCTGTAAACTAATGTAAATGAATGGTTGAGGGTAATTTCTCAGTGTTGCAACGTTCATGGTTTCGGCATTAACTCAAATTAACGGGTCGGTTTCTAATCTTCCAGTAGCCGGTATTTATGACACATAAATGAATTTCAATGATAATTGTTTCATCGTTTCCTATTTGTATTGAACTCATGGCTTTCATGATGAGTTGACATAACTTGAGTTATGGGAAATAAAAATTACACCAGCTCCACAGAAGCTGTCCTGACAAGTCACAGGAGTGTAATACTTAACCAATTAGCTTCCTTACTGGTTCCATGTTAGAAAATGATTTATTTTCTGTTTACCCCGTAGCATTAGTCCTAATTAAGGAAATAATTTGGTAGGTTTAGCAACAAAAAAAACTTTGATCAGTCGTTGCATGGTATGCTAGAGCGAAACGCGCGATAAATTGCAGGTGTCTATGTCCATGAATCAATTCAGTTGAGTGCGTTTCGGAGATTGTCCTTCTAGGAGAAAAATATGAGGTTCCGAGCTGACAGGTAGGCCTTGATAGCGATGTACCGATACCATTTTTTTGGCCGATACCGATACTCCGATACTAGGAAATACCGATACTTCGACTGATACTACACCGATACTTTTTGCAATTATATTAAAATGAAACCATTATAAGCCCTACATGTTTGTTGAAAAGAAATTATTTACTAATATATCTAATAATATAACAATAGTGGCAATAAAATTTTCGATTAGGAATTATAAAACTGCTATTGCTATGTTAACTATATTGTTGAGAAAACTAAGTGAAATCCATACGATAGATATGTGTTTCTAATCGTATTGCAACGTAATGTAGACTAGCTATAATAGCAACTGGTTCTAAAAGTGGATCAAAACAATAATTTCTTTACAACATGATTATCATTTTCGTGTGTTCCACACCAAAATACATACTTTGGCGAAAAGAAAACATTAAAAACCCCTAAACCGAAAACATCCACAAACACAACCCCAACAATAAGTTTGTTCGTGAATTTTTCAAACATCTTAAGATAGAAGAAACCTGCACGATTCGCAATGTACGGCGATTTACATGCTAAATTAAAATGAAATTATTAGCTTCGTAATATTTGACAATATTCAAGCTAAAGTAAAATGAAATTTTCAGCCACTCCTAAATTAAATTTATAAAAACCTTAAAATACACCTTCAATTTTTTTTGATTTTTGTTTGCCTGTCATATTCTATAAATAATGGAAATTGGGTCAATCTATATAGGTTTTAGTTGTAAAAGAATAATAATTTTATGTCGCTACTAACTATTCATGCTACTTGGCTATCACTTACAGACCGTACGTGCCTCATCGGGAATTCAAAGGAGTTAATTCAGTTAGCGGGCCTGATTAAACACTGTAATTTAACAGTTACCTAACTAATTTACTATTTATGAATAGACACTTTATTTGATAACACTTTTACTTCCATGATTTATGACCTTCATATATATGATGAAATACGTATTATTGGAAAGTATCGGCCGAATTTTGCCGATACCGAAACCACTAAAAATGACCGAAACAGATACATCGGTACATCACCAGACATGAGAACCATTTTTATCGGTTCACTGCTATTCTGTTTTTCAGCACATTTTTTCCAACTTAAACCTTGTTTCATGAGCTTCTTGCTCAACTTCTATGCATCTTGTGGATAGATTCCGTGTTCCGTGATGCTTCTCATTGGATCGTCATAGTTGCGGATAGAGAGGCTTGAACTAACATCTAAACAAAACTACAGAGATTGTACTTGAATGTTTCTTGGGCACCAAGTTCTCGAAGGATAGTTAGTACTCTCGCATGGTTGACCTTCGCTGTAAAGAGTGTAGGATGGTGGAAAGGCTGTTTGCGACATCGACAAAAGAAGTGACTCAACGAATGTATCGCAATTATTGATACTAAGTAATCGTTTTTTTTGCCAAGCCTATTCTGTTTCCCCTCTCTAATTAATGGCTAATTTGTGGACGTCACTCGGATTTCGTACGGTTAACCATTTCCATAAGCGCCCGCGAGTCTGCGTTGTTTCGGCAGGATTTGATCTCATTGTGGAGTATAGGCATTTTGATTTTTCTTGCCGAAACAGACTGTTACGGAATTCTATCGACTTGTGAGCATTCAAAAACATAGGATTTAGCTGAATGTCAACTTTTGTGTGTACTTATTCATGAATATAATTGCAGAATGGCGAACATATTTTGCACGGACACAGCCTCATCGGGACAATCCTATGGTTTGCGAATAGTTGGAGCCCCAGGGATCGGATGAAGAAGAATCAGCCTCTCATCTTTGGGCGGCTCCACTGACAAATTCAACGAAACTCTGGGTAAGCTACTGAACTAGTATCACTTGATACAGATTTGATAGTAGCAGCACACTGGTGTTAGCAGAATAGCTCTAAATAAGTTTCCTGTAGAAAGGAATATCAGTAGTGTGGTATAATTTTAAATATCATAAAAATATTTAGCTATAGTAGTGAAGTGCACGCAACGCTGTTCCAGTTATAATTAAAAGTGAGCTTATTCTTGGAAAGCTGACAAATTTTTCCGTCGATGAAATGAAGGATCAACCCCAGTCGGAAAATTATGATACCCACTGGACCCGTGTAGACATTCACGATTGGTTTGTTCAATACAATTTTATGGCTCAATAAATTCTACTTGAACCTGAACTCACTCAACCAGAATGTGTTAACTCAAATAATTATTTTTCCGAGTTTACTTCATTTTATGATTCAATAAGGGAAATAAGTGAATCTGAACTATCAAAACAAATTTACCCTAATCTAACTTGAACCTAACCTAACCTACCTTCATCCATCGTAAAGTATTCAAGTATTTGGACGGAAACTTGGCAACCCCCTGCTTTTTTACTCGAAAAATATCAACACGATTGAAATTTTTAATATTGCAATTCGAAATATCAATGCACCTGTACTTACATAATCGAATCTAACCACACTTAATTAGGTAATTTTCCTAATTTAACTTCATTCATCATAGACTGTTCGAATCGAAACCCGTGGACCAGTGCTTTGTGCTTACATTACTGTAAGCTTGTTAAAAAATATTTTTTTACGTTGAGATTCGTAAAACCAGAAAGATTAAACATTCGACGTAATGTATAAATTCTGATGGTCTTATCCCATTCATATACGATATAAGTTGAAACGCTATACATACTTTCATAACCATGATACTACCCTTCTAGAAAGGAGCTTGAATTTACAGCTGTTGAAACCGTTTGAAGAACTTCTGATCCGCGACAAAATTTCCCCGTGGAACCAATTGTTTTGAAACCAGAATGATATGAGTAAAACTTAAGTCCAAAAAATTTTTGCTCGGATATAAGCATAAAAAACAAGTTATTGGGAAAAGAAAGGGTTTTGGGGCACTAGTGAAATCGAAATTTCTAAACACAGAATTTTAGAGGAAAGTAAGTTATTTCAATTGCTC
The DNA here is from genome assembly GCA_030386875.1 of Morinoia aosen. Taxonomy (NCBI): domain Eukaryota; kingdom Metazoa; phylum Arthropoda; class Malacostraca; order Amphipoda; family Talitridae; genus Morinoia; species Morinoia aosen. Next base: position 92,356,310 of record CM059579.1, on the reverse strand, counting down.
TTCGACGCAGGAAACGTTGCTTCATAAATTACATGAAAATAATTTCAAATATGTCAAATCGTTATTTTTAAGAAATCTTTCAAGTAATAGTAAAAATTTATTTTTTTCACTTTAAAAGCATCATATAAATAACTGGACGTTTATCCAAAATCTCTTCGGTCTCAGTTCAGTAAATTTAATTGCCAATATAATGAGCCCTTAAACAAGTCGCTACGTCGATAAACGAGAAAGAGGTTCAATTTTCAGTGCAGTTATACAAACAAATAGGTGTTAAGTTTGAGAGGAAAGTTACAATCTAATAGTGTCGTTGATACGGTGACTTGTGCAGGCTTTAAATTGCGAGGAATGTTTTTTCATAGGAATGATTTAGGATTGCTACAGTGCTCATCGATTTAATAAAGTGTAACGGTCATACTAAGTACAGAAACTAACTAACTCAGGGTCAGAGAGAATTATAATAAAACAAATTTCACTCCAGAGTACCCCGTGCACCGAAATGAAGGTGAAAGGGCTTCTCTGAAAGAGCTACAACGGTGGTGTCGTTTTAGATTATGAACGAATGCATTAAAAAAAGAGTGGGAGTAACATTTCGAATGGAACTTTGTTATCCGCACTGTTATTAGTTCAATTAAAAATTAAATTCCCCAAATTTAATATTGGGATCGATTTCTCAAGTCACTCGATTGTCATCTTGGTGTTACTCGTTATCCCATGGCTTAACGTCTGGCAGTTAACGAAAATTATAAGTTTATATCCTAATTTTCATTCACCTTAAGCATTTATAACATAGATTGATCTTTTTCATCGAATGCGTGCGACTGCATCAAAAAAAAACTTCATCTGGTCTCACGTCTTCAACACACGGTCATTCCTCGCTTTATTTTAAGAGTTCGGGCACATGCATATTGGACATCAAATAACATGCTAGCGTGAGTTAGGATTCAATATCATTAACTGAGCGGCGTGGAGTCCTCAGCTTTGGAGAGTGTCGCACGGCTTTTCCTATGCTTTAAAGATTTTAATCTTATGTGCCCATAAGGCTCCTTCTAGGCTTCATATCTTATTTTGTATGTCTTCGTCATTTTTATCATCAACTTTTTTCTATATAATTTAATGCTCTATAGGTATGTTTAATTGAAGTTTTCATTTCAATTTTTATGACGGTGGACTTTCTAGATTTTAACTCCTGGTATAACTTATAAATGGTTCATAATTCCTAATAGTTCAAATGCGAGTGGAGGATACAGTAAGATGGCTTAAAGCTTTTGTGTTAAACATCGATTTCCTTCGTTTTATTGAAATTAATGGACTGCAGTCATCATTGTTGCCTCATTTCCAGAAAGCGGTGAAAACGAAGAGATGAGGATTGCCCTAGCTGAGCCCTTCCCGAGGAGACCAACATTGCAAATGACGGTGAGAGTAATGAGTATGTCATTACCTAATAAATTATTGTTCCCCAGATTGTGCAAGATAACGCAATAGATCTGTTCTTGAGCAAGTGAAAAAAAATTAGTTTACCAAATAACAAGTTTTGCCACCTAGTCTTCAACATACATCAATTTGTTGAAAATTTGTGTGTGCCATGTGATGTTATCCCATTCCTTACCACCAAATAATTATTCCAGATTGATGAATTTTGCTGTAGTAGCTAGCTAGTTTAGGTCCCATTAAGAGACGAACAAAGCGATTTCGCGTTACGTAGCAAGTTATGAGTAACACGGTACGAGGTGGGAGTGTGGGACGAGTCCTAATGGGTTTCCGAGGGTTCGATCTTTCATTTTCAGAACTTCCTTAGGGTGAATAAAGCGATCGAAATGGAGTTTCCTTTTTACTGTAGGAATGAAATTGCACACACACTACATTTTACTGCACTTTTACTTGTTGAACACAAATCCCATTCTCAAAAAATGTTTATTTTTGGGCAAGAAATACAAAAATTTGCAGTTTACCTTTTAGAAAACAAATTGCACACACATTACATTTTGCTGCACATTTACTCGTTGTGGAACTCCCAGAAGCAGTCGACAGAGAGGAACAAGTTACGCTTGGGGCAAAAGTAAGTGGACCTGTTGTCGCAAGGGCGCTCGCTCTCTGTGCACTTCTTGCACCTTCCCCTGTGCCCCTTCTAGTGCTTTTTGATGCGGTGGCTGACGTTGTCGTACCTCACGTCGGTGAAGAGTTTCGTGAACATCTTCAGCTTATTGTGCAGCGGCGTAGACACATCTGCCTAGAAAGGGTGAGGGAATACTTACCGTGGCACTTGACGAGCCCCTCCACCAGATTCCTCATACAGTTGAGATGGGTGTGCTGACACTTGCTGAAGGCAATTCCATGTGCAGTGAGTGCAATGTTCCTCAGGCGCCAGGCGTTTATGGCCGCTACATTGACGGACCAGGGGACAAAGCCAAACCACCCACTATTTTTTTTTTTTGACTGAGCAGCGGTACAGGGCTACAATCCAGTCCAGCAGGTCTACTTACTGACCTGCTTGTTGATGAGCGATCAAGTCAGGCCTGTTGATGAAGACCTGTTCGCCGGCTTCTTCGCAGTACCTTTTGGCTTACCATTGGCTGGGTTCATCGCCCTTTCCTCGGTTTTCTTGGTCACGTTGTGGATGTTGCTCGCCACGTAGACAGCCTGTTATCCCTCCAGACTGTTCATACCTCGTCCTCCTTGTATACACACCTAGAGGCGCCCCTCTATCTTCTAGCCAGTTTTAGCATCGGGGAGGAGCACGCGGAGAAGATTGTGCTTTCGGATGGTCCCTGTTCCACCAATGCCAAGGTTTGACAACTTCTGCAGCAGGGGGAAGGTGAGCAAGTATTCGAAGTATATCGCATAGCCACGCTGCACGCCGGCTTTCTCAACTTCCTCATTACCATGTTGGAACCCTGGCCGAGCCCGATGTCGACGATGGCGGTGTCGGCCCCCAGTAGGGCTCGAAGTAAAACCCAGGCCGTCAGCTGAGCAGATAACCCACACCTTGATGCCGAACCTGATTGGCTTGCCCTGATGAACTGCTTTGTATTGTGGCGATCAGAGAAGGGGATCATTGACTGGTCGACGGAAAAGAAGCGGATGAGGTTGGTGTATTTGGAGGCCTGCTTGTTGAGGTTCTTGAAGATTGGCCGGACCTTCTAGTATCTGACTGTTATTTGTCTGTTATTTGGCTTGACAATTGTCTGCATAGTGAAGGCAACTGAGAATCCTTTCAAACTTGATTTTGCTGATGTTTTCCGCAACAATTTTGTAGTACACGTCGTCCCTCTGCTCCCAGTAGAGGGGGCGGGAGGGCAGAGAGTATACCGAGAGAGCATCATGACTGCCCTCGACGATACGCACATTGATCACGGTTAGACCGTTCTGCCATTTGGCCCACGTCTTGCTTTTGGGCTGCTTGGCATAGAGCCTTGACTGCTCAACGACCTGCTCCATGAACTCATGTGGCACCATCTATTTGTTGAACCGTATGGGGGAGTCAATAACAATGCTCTGAAGGTGCTGCCAGTTCGGGTTAACCTCGTCCAACGTGAACTCAAGGATCTCAGTGCCGACTTTCTTTTTGTCCTACTTATGCCAGCCGTCGTCATCCTTAGGCTGAGGTTCAGCCTGTGGTAATTTGCCCTCACGGGCAAAATCACCTCGGGCGACGGGCTGATGTGCAGCTCTGCCTCGACGAGCAGTTGCATCAGCTGCACCTCACTGCTCTCCTTCTCTCTGCTCTGGCTCGTTATCTTCCGAGTGATCCCCTCTGGCGGGACTGGTGTCACTCTCGTCGTCAGTGTCAATTTCCCTCATACCAATAATCTGGGGCGTCTTGGTGGCCACGTTGCCCAATTCAGGAAGAGAAAGTAGAATGATGCGAGGCAGGACATCTGGGTTCACAGATTGAACATTCTCAACATCCTCGTCATCATCGTCGTACAGTCAGTGTCGCCAATCTATTCAGGCGATTGCAGGTACACTCGGTACTCCTGTGTTCTTTTCCTCCAACACGTCGTCGGAGGCGAAGCGCAGGTCTAGAATTTCATTTGTAGTGAGGTTTTTCGACTTGAAACAATTATACTGTATGATAGAACGCTTGGTCAAAACGGGAAGACTTGAAAAAGCGCAAGAAAAAAATCACTGAGCCATCGGAAACCCACCGGGACTTTGAAGTCCCACAAATTTCAATTGACGATTATTAGCATACAAATGAATTTTTCAGTATAAAACTTTTCATGAATAAATACTAGGTACAAAACGTGTCAATGAGAACAAAACCATTAGTTGAAATTATTAACTTGTAGAGGAGAAACTTGACTTTGCAGCCGCTCCCAATACTCCTTTTTATGCGACATTCTGAAACTTCGTGTGCGAAGGGATGAGGTCACTTCCGGCTCCAAGTCTATAAATATTGAGTACTTCTACCCCGGCCATTATATTATTACTGCTCGTGTAAAACATCGAAAAAAATTGAAATATTCATGTTAAAAAAGTGGGACATTAAATTCCCGATGGTACGGAATGGGTCAATATTGATGAACTAAGAACATACATACTAAGCAACAAAACGGGCAACCATCCGCCTTTTGAATCACTTGTAGTTATGCGCGGCCAGTTTTTGTTTAGTGTCCCATTCAAATTCCGTTGAAGTGTTCGCTAAACTTTTAACGGCAACCTGAAAATTAAAGTAAATAGATTGGGTACAGGATAACCGTAAACCGCCTACCTAATCATTCGGCCCCTGGAAATATAGTTTCGTGATAAATTAAAGGTAAATCACGAATAATTTGCGCCAGAACCTAGACGGAACTGACATTTTATGCCGGTTAAATACAACAGGTTTTTAGTTTTCGAAAGTTATTTCCGTTAGAAAGGGCAATCCATGAATATCGCTCGAGAGAAAGTTCAGCATCGAATTAGTCGTCTCCATGAGAAAAAATTCATCGCAATGGTAGACGACCGTCTAGAAATTTAAAAAAGTCCAATGAACCATTACATTGTATACACAAAGCCTATGCACTGTACTGATCTGAAAAAATTGTAGGTCCCGTCAACATTTGCAGTCACTTAGCCATTCATGAGTGAGACGTTCAGACGTTCAAGTTTTCTTATAAAATCATTTCTGAAATGAAATAACCCATTATAATTATGAATTTCTTCTAGCTAGTCACACTCACACGAATTAATTTTTGAATTGAGCATTTAACTCAATGGCAACACAATGAATGTCAAAATTTGCGTTTACAAAAAAAAATAATATTTCTTGGCACGATTTTTATAAAATAACCCCTCAAGGGGACACACTGTGATGATGGGATCTTGCATTTCTAGAGAGAGCATGTGAGGGTTACGGCTAATGGTTTAGGTAGGCTTCGTGTCGTTGAAATAGAGAGATTCTGACTCGTTGAAAGCCATGTTCAGTTCATGGTTCCTCTTTTCTCGGCGCTGACATTTTTTTCTGAAATTTTAATCAATTTTTCTGAAACTTATTTCCTGACTGGCTCTATGTGCAGGGAGGCTGCGGGGAAATACTCGTGTTCATAGAGGATTGAAAGAAGTATCCAGCCATAAAATTTGGTTCAATATTTGACATAAATTCGAACCATAACTAATTTCTCATCAGTTGGCTCTCCTAACACTTTGGCTGCGGTAGATAAAACTGGAGTTTAATATTTATCTCAAATTTAAAGTCGATGTTTGTCAGTAATGTTGATAATAGCGAGCATTAACTGGACCGTGCCTTCATTGAGTTTTCATTAAGTATTTATGAAGAATGAGTTTGTGGCTACTGGTCGATCAGCCGCTTACATTTATATGTTATGCTACTGTTAGCATTTATTAGTATTGACTTGGATTGCAGGAAATGGCTCACGGCGCAGTCAAAGTGTTAAGAAACCTTCTTAATATTCTCCAGCGTAATCAGCCGGCTACTCAATACAGCCCGGCGCGTGGGTTCCACGTACAGTATTCCGGAGACGGGGGGAGGGAAATAATTTCACTTCTAATCACTACCTCTGCCCTGCAAAATGAGACTTTCATTAGGATGTCCTTTGTTGGTACACACCGCGTGTGTAGATTCCCATTGAAGTATTCATTCTTCTACAGGAATAATGATCACGTCGTGTTATGGCTAAATGTATGAGTAAAACATTCACAATCAAAATTGATAATGATAGTATGTAATTAATAACTGGTGTATGTGTGAAATCCAATGGTAATAGTATCTACTATTTATGTGCAGTTTTGCCCAGAGACGTCGTAGATGCAGAGATGGAACCATCCAGAGTTCTGCACTGCTTCCTCGCTGCGGTTATTTCAAGTTATGGCAAGAAAGTCAACACTCCAGCACTTACTCATGGGAATCCTGTCATATCGCCTAAATTAAGATCTGTGATTTAAGCATCCAAATTCAATGAAAACTTAACTTACTTTGATGCAACTCACTGGACGCCGTAGCTTTTAAATATATATGGTGCTTGGCTTCAGGGAGGTAAAATGACAGATCCTTTAGTTGAGAGATCCATTTTCCACTTCTCTTGAAATTGAAGATAAAACTTGGTTACTAAATCCTCAAAAAATTAAAATAATAACTTTGTTACTATGTTTGTAACGAACCTTGGATGTTCATTGCGGACATCTTGCCAGCACCTTTATATTACTTTAAAAAGTTTTTCCCTCTTTAATCAAGTGCGCTGGATACCTCTCGTAAGACACTTTGAACAGAACATGAACGGCTACACCTAGTGAACGGATTCCCCATTTGGGAGTTCGGGTCCTACAAATTTCTTATTCATTCATGTGGGAACACTTATGACGTAATTGAAGAGTTTGCCGTGCTTCTTCTTACATGATAATAAAAAAATATTTTTATTTGAGCTCTGAAGTGTAAAGATAAGAACCTTTACCGAAGATGAGCTCAATTTTTCTCCATGAATGGTCTTCTTGACCTGTGCGAAAAGAGCAGGAATTTGTTATGCCACTATTAATCTATATTCGTATCGACTTGGATTGCAGGAAAATCTTTTCCAATATGTAGAGGTCATGCATATGCCATAGTTTATTGATTGGTAGTCAAGTAATGTAGGTATTTTTTAAAACTTCATTGAGAAACGATGTTCATTTAGAACTTTAAGCACGTAGTACATGTACAGTTAGCGACGAAATTATTCGTACACCCCTCGTCTTTCAAAACTTCCTAGAGTTACTCAAAAACAATTGTTGCCACAGTCATAAGATTTTCACAGGATGTGAAACACATATTAGTGGCAATAGTACGAAGTTTCTAGAACAAAATATTATTTTTAAAATATTTTACAAGCTGAACTTCAGAAACACGATAAGACAAAATTATTCATTCAGTGAGTAGTATTACTCTTTTTCGAGGTGAATCTACCAATTGAGTACATTTATAATAATAAATAGCGTGACCTTTCATCTTCATAAGATTTAAGCCTTTTATTATATTTTTTGAATTTTTCGGTAGTTTCAGATGAAATATTGTTCCATTCTTCTGTGGCGATGCGTTTCAATTCATGAAGATTCTTTGAAGCTCTCTTGTTGATGTTGACTTTTAATTCCTGCCAAAAATTTGCAATGGGATTGAGATCAGGACTAATCGAAGGCCATGACAGCACATTTATATTGTTTCATTGGAGCCAGGTAGTTGTTGACTTGGCCGTGTGCTATAAGTCATTGTCTTGTTGAAATACCTATCGCCTTCCGAGTCCCGAGCTATTAGCCGATACACTCAGGTTATCGTCCAAAATAGAAATATAGTCATCAGAGATAATCTTCCTTTCAATTGCAACCAATTTTCCAGTACCCGATGTAGCAAAACAACCCCAAAACATCAGTGAACCACTTCCGTGTTTAACTGTTGGCACAGTTTTCTTGGGCAGGAAAGCTTCACCATTCTTACGCCAATCCTTCTTCACGTCATTGTGCTCAAAGAGCTCGATTTTGATTTCGTCACTCCATAATACTTTCTCTCAACATCTGTCGTTATCAAAGTGTGACTTTGCAAAGTTCAAGCGAGAAGCAACATGACATGGTTTGTGGAGTGGAGTCCTTCAAGGTCAGCGTCCGTGTAGGCCTTCCTTGTTCAGACAGCGCTAGATTGTGCGATGTCTTACGCTAGTTCCCTGAGCATTCAATCTCTCGGCAATGTCATCTAGCTTCACTCGTGAATTAGCGTTGATCTCACGACACAATTTTCGAGAAGTTTTCACCGAGAGCTTTTGTTTGCGATCACCCCGAAACCACGTTTCTACAGTACTAAACTTAGCTAACTTTTTTAGAACAGATTGTACTGTAGTTCTTGGGATGCTTAAACGCTTAGAAATGTCCCCATAACTATCTCCAGCTTTGTTGCAGTCAAATATCTTCTGTCTGAGGTCCACACCGGTTTCCTTAGTTTTTCCAATCGTGGCGCTAGTGTACGAATGACAAAGCTCAACTCCTCTGGCTTCCCGTTAGCTCTCACAATTTTTTAGAATGATCTCACTTTTATAATGTTCATGAAAATTTTAAACACAATTTTTTTCAATCAAACAAGTATAACTGTAAAACCTTCTCAATGAAATGTAATGTTCTCAATTGGGTGAATGTTTTTGTTATTTCGTGTTTCTGAAGTTCAGCTTGTTAATTCTTTTAAAAATAATATTTTGTTTTAGACACTTCGTATTATTGTCGCTAATATGTGCTTCAAACACTGAAAATCTTATGCCTGGGGCAACAATAGTTTTTGGGTAATTCTGGAAAGGTATGAGAGACGTGGATGTACGAATAATTTCCGCTAACTGCCTTTATCATTTGTGTAGTGTCTATCTGTTGGCTCAAACTGGCAGTTAGGTTTCACTGGCAGCGAGTGACACTCAGTATGACAGTATGTTCTATTCAGGCACACTCGTGGTGAAAAGGTAAATTTGAAAACACCGGGATACACAGAAATTAACTCTCGTTCTTTGATAAACGATCAGCAGTCTATCAGAAATCTTTTTCGAAAAATTCCGTAAATACAGTGTGGGACATCTAGGTGGAGAGTCTATTTATGTGTCTCGAAATTACCTGGGTTTCGGAATGAGCCTGCGTTGACTTCTGTTACTTCGTGGTTCTGTGTGACGAACATGACCAAATGTAACAAATAAATATTTTCACGCCACAGCGACTTATATTTCCGTTCCGACTTTGGTGTATTCATTTTTTATCGTTGATGAAACTTTGATACGGATGTGTGAATTTTTATTTCCTAATAGATTTTAATTAGACCCAAATATTTTTTACTTAGTAAGTCAGTAATGGAGTTCTTGCAGACTTACCTTGGTTACTACATTTTGGAATCTGTGTTTTATTCACCTATGCACTACACTGGAATTACTATAGCTTTGGTTGATTAGATGACTTCGTATATTACTCCCATGCTTTATATTACTCCTGCCTGCTGGTACGCACAATCTAAAGGCTGCAAATGATTCCACCAACAATCCAAGAAGATTTAGTAGATGAATATCTAGGCTAACTTTCAGATGTCGAAATGGCTAAACAGGATACACTTTTAGGTATTTTTTCGACACATATTATCACAGAAAGCGGACAGAAAATTTATTCCTGCTGTTACCATTATCATTACCGTTCTTTATTACAAACACAGAAAAGAGGGGAGGTTGCACCAAAAGAAAATGTTTGGTAAAATTTACGTGACTCGGAAGTGAAATAAAGAATATATATACGCATTAAAGCGAAATTGTTACGAGATATGATTCCGTAATTAGTTTTCAACTATCATGAGCTAAAACTAAATTCTGTGACATCTTAGGGCAATGCTAGTGAAACTCATACACGAGCATGATAAGCGTGACTTCAAAATATTTTAAATATTAACGTTTATGAAGTCCTCTAACTGAAACTTTTACTCCTGTACGTGGGCTAAACCTTAGTTCTCCAGATTGCAATTTGATCAGAGATCAGTGTTACCGAAGACATTTCAGATGATTTAAAATATACTTTATGAGCACTACAAGTAGTGAGCAACACAAAAGTTAGTGTTAGGCTATGTTAAATGGCAAGAAAAATAATTCGGTTAGTGTTCAATTAGTAAATTGATTTTTTTCCATTTCATATTCCTGAGAGGCCGCAGATTTATTAATTGCAGATAGCATAAACGCAACCGGCACAATAACCTTCATTGATTGTTATAGAGCAAGAACCACTATTTTTTCTGGATGAAACGTTTCTTATAAATGAAATACCCCCCAACTGTAGAATGAGCAGCACAAATATGATATGGTGAAAATGAATCAGTTGATAAAGAGAAAATTTTCAACAACGTGTCTGGAGAGAATATCCACCTACTAAATTTACCTCAACCAATAGTATCAGATCCAGAAATGAGCGTTAAAATGAAATGGGAAATTAGAAGCACGGACATACACAGCTAGAAGAATATCGTGTGTGAATAAACGTGTTTAAATAAAAATCCTCAACCGAATGCGCCTAATTTTTATTACTTTAACAAGCGTAGAATGCTAAAATAAAGAATATTACTATTGCTGAAAATGAAACACTTCAGTAAAATAATCAATTTGGATCTAAAAACAAAGATAAGAAGATGAAAAATGGGAGGAGCTTAGTGTACTTGATGAACCAATGGCAAAGCTGCTTTCAAAACGTCGTAGGGAGAGCTTCACTGGCGTTTAGTCTAGTAAAAAAGATCTCGAATGCACCTCGCTTTGAACCGATGAAGTCGACCAGAACCGAGAAGTCTACTAATGCATCCTCTCAATGACTTTCTCAGCGATACCGAGGTACTCTACTAGAGTCCACTAGTCTAGTACATTTTTTCCGGAGGAAAAAATGCAAATAGCCCACTAACGCTTTCCACCCTTCATTTTTTGGAACGGGAAAGTTTTGTAGCTTTTCTGATTCTTTGCAGCGAATTCCGTCTGCCGACACGATGTGTCCAAGATATTCTATTGATTTTTTTAGGAAATGACATTTTTCAAGTTTAAGTGATAAATTTCCACTACGTAGTTTCTCAAAAACACTCTGTAAATCTTTCAGATGTTGGTTCATGGATTTGGAAAATACTAGAATATCATCAAGGAACACAAAACATAATTTACCGATGATATTTGTAGGAACAGAAGAAATGATTCTTTGGAAAACTGATGGACTCGAGGATAACCCGAATGGCAACCTCTTGAACTGAAATTTCTCGTAACCGATACTGAACGCGGTGAATTTACGGCATTTTTCCTCTAACTCGACCTGATGAAAGGCAGAGCGTAGGTCGAGGCTCGAAAAAATGCTATTACCCCCGAGGGCAAACAGCAATTCGTCGATCCTCGGAATCGGGTAAGATTCCTTGATAATTATTTTATTTAGTTCGCGGAAGTCAATAACGGGGCGAATCTCGCCAGACTTCTTCTTCACAACGATTAAAGGGAAATTATATTCAGAGCTTGAAGGCTCGATAATGCCTTGATTCAACATCTGTTTATTGGCTTGCAACAATTCGTTTTGATACTTATGTGGAATTCGATATGGTTGGATGTTAAGTACTGGAGCATCAGGCTTTAATTTAATGTTATGTTTCATAATGTTCGTAACGGCAATAGTTTCGCCTTCGAGAGTAATTACGTCTCTAAAGTCGTTTAATAGATTTAACAGTAATGGTTTAGCTTCTTCATCATCACAATTCACATCGTTACTGGTCAGCAGGCGTCTCTCGTTACTACCTCCCTCCGTTACAACATCTTTCTGTGCATTAATTCCTATTTCATCAACACGAAGATCGTTACAACAATGCCTCGATTCTACAGATACCACCCCAACGTCTTTACCAGAGATGGCATTGAAACTTCCACCATTAACACTGTCGACTTCGGGTAGATCCGCATTACCGTGGGCATCGCACAAATTTGCATCTCGCATAGCTTCGTGCACGGTAGACATGTAAATCTCGTGTTCAATTTCCATGTCGTCAATTTCTTCAATCGTACTTAACATCGTATTGTCGCTTATATATACCACGTCTTCGGAGACGTTCAAAAGCATTACAGGGACAAAACCATTTGACTTGATATCCACAACTGATTCGGCGACATAAATACCATTCGCGAGAATTGTCTTATTCATAATATACTTCCCGGGCTTAGCCTTTTTGACATACCCATTAATAACACGTAAACAATTCCTTGGCATTTCCACTGCTCCACAATGAACAACTATTTCTCGTCTTTTACTATTTTTTAAACTTCTCGCATGTTCCTTAGTTTCTCTTATTTTCTTCGCATGCTGTTTATTTTTTACTTTCCCATTTTTTCCTCGCCCTGCCGTTGGGCCTGGGGTACCCCTCTCTTCTGCAGTATTTATCTCTAGGCCATTTTCATCGCCACTTTCTTGGCTCGCAATTTTTGATTCCCTCTGCTTCAGCAGATATTTCCTTATTTTCCTCCTATTGGCAAGCATGTCAGCCATTAGACATTCTGGATTACTTATAGTATTGAAAAATACCTCTCGCTTACTTTGCCCGTACAATTCTTGCACATCATGAAACGGTACTCTTACGCCGTCGAGAACGATGAATCCTTCTTTAAAATTAATCACCGCATCTTGTAGAATATCCCTACCGAGGATTACATCATATTTAAATTCGCCATCCTTCAAAATCGAAGCGCTAGTATTGATTTCTTTATTATTAGGCAGCGTAATACAAAGATCAAGTTCGCCTGATACCTGGCTTTTAGAATTTACACCCCTGATACTCAAGGCACTAGGCTTAATTCGCTCGTTTATGCCTTTTAAATTCCGGTAACTCACCAGACACCGGTCACTACCGCTGTCGATGAGAGCGCTCATCAATTTGTTATCATTACGTAATATAATTGTAGGCTTCTTAGAACGCCGTAATGAAAATAAACCGTCGCTTTCCTTCCTTAAACGACCTTCCTTCATAATCGTCGCTGACAAACAAACTTCTACAGGTAGTTCAGAATTTGCACCTACATCAAGTTCTTGTTCACCTAGTAATTCGAACTTATTTTTACACAGGAATAGCGGATCCACCTCTTCCGTCGACTTATTAATAGTATCTGGTTTCAACGCCACATCATTGGTAACGGGGATTGTAGCTGTATCCTCGGGCACTGGCAACTCCCTCTCTACACCAAGACTCTTTGAATTTTCTGATTTTTCTCCATCTACTCTAAAAAATCTTCACCCTCGCAAGATGCAGCGTAGTACGCTTCACCTCGTCCTCTACCACGACCACGCGAATGACATTCACGTGCAAAATGGCCCTTCTTGCCACGATTGTAGCAAGCATGACCGCGGAAATTTGATTTGCTTTGGCCTCTCTTAGTCGTGCACATACTTTGAACATGACCTGCGGTATTGCACAGTGAACAAAACGATTTAGATTTATCTTTACTAGTCTGTTGTGGGTTTACCACCTGAGCTTCGTTGCACTCCAAAGAACCTAAAGGTCGATCTCCAAAATATGAATATTGTCTGCCCCTTTGAAATCTAGCAGGTCTCCAATTGCTTCTGAAAAATGGCCTCCGACCATGAAAACGTTGGTTGTTGTTTTGTGAAGCATAGTAAGCCTCGGGAAACGAGTCCTTCTCGTCCCACTCACTCTCTTCAGGTACAACCGCAAGGTAAGTCTCTCTAGTTTGATACGTGGACTGGGTATTGTTTTTGCGCGCAAGTATTTCTCTACCCTCAGGATTATTACGCACAGCGGAAACGAGACGAGCTAACAATTCTTCAGAGGTATTGAACGGCCTCGAGAAGATTATTTTACAAAAGTTCTCCTCTAAAAGAGGTCCGAGAACTGCTATAGCTAGACTAAAAACTACTAAGTCACCAGAGAATTTTTTTAATTCGTTTGCGTTCGTACTGGCAATTACAAATGGATGTCTTTGTAATGCTACTTCTGTACTATTTAGAATGTGATCACTCAAATTTCTTATTTTCGATATTGCCGTAACCAATTGGGCTGCCAGCCCTTCATTACGTAACAACCGTAACTGATTTAAATCGCACGCTAAAGCATGAACTGAACGCTCACCCTTAGACACGTAAATGTCATCTAAAATGTCGATAACCTGATCGAAAGAATAGTGAACATCAGTGTTAACTAATTTTGTAACTACTCCATTGAAATCGCCAACACTTTTGTGTGCGCTACGCACAAGTAACTCTTTTTTGGCGTCATCGGAATTTAGGTCGGGTAACAAGCACATATAGGATTTTAGGTTTGCAACATGTGTCCGAAAAGTCTTTGTTTCACAAAAGATTGGGTCAGTGACCCTCTGCCGGCCCTTAAAAAGAGGTAGCTCTGCACTGGACAGTATAGTACTGCCCCTTTGTAAAGTTGTGGTTACACTACCACCCGTCATCGGTCCACTAGAGGACGTCATTGTTGTCACACTTGGCGTACTGAACGTCACAGTCTGGGTACTAACAGTGGTCGTCACTACCGTCGTGGTCTGTGGTCCAGACATAAACACTCTTGTTGGAGTATGTTCGCACGTACCAGGTAACGTACCACTAAATGCCGGAACAGAAACCCTACCGCTACCTGTCGTCGTTGCTGTCGAACGAATAAATTCAGGTTCGGAATCAGAATCTCCCATAATGAATCACAGTTACTAACCAATTTCTCTCACAACGCTAAAAACGTAACTCACAATTATAATAATCCCAGAGCTCAACGCAAAAATCCTACGCCACAAAAAAAAATAACACCGCAGAACCCTAAAAATCTAACCTCTCAAAAAATAATCACATAACAGAACGCTAAAAACTCACGTTACTGAAATGGATGAGCACACCGTTAAGTCTTCATTAATAATTACTAAAATATCCGTACTGAAAACTGTTTCTGCGACCTAATCCAATTACTAAACAGGGAAACTCTTTACACGAATTCAATGGTATCTATCCCAACAATCTTTTATACTACACGAAGCAACAAAAATAAAAAATCGACGATGTCACAGAAATTATCAAATTATCCCATACAATAATATTATAGTATACAGAATACTCAACTTGGAATCAGCAAACGGCAGGCAGAGCAGCCACGGCCAGTCAGGCGTCTCGGCCGATCTCAAGGACGAACTGCCCAGCGATGGCAGAACAGGTGCGACCAGCTGTTTGAAGGTCGTCTGCGTGCCACAACCTCAGCACAGACAGGCGACGAGATCCAAGGTCGTACACGCAGCGCTGGCACACAGCGGACTAGCAATGTTCGCACGTATCACGTTCTTATAGTGTTTACTTATGTTCACGGTTCCACACTGCGCGAAATCGCACAGCTCACTGTTTATGTATACGTATAAATTACGTTAACACAGCTTCTGTAGAAATTTGAAACAACACTGTTCGGTATGTAATTTCCTATCACATACACAGTACACAATTGTTCTCGTAGAAGCAGAACACTGCAACAGTTCGTAGAATTGTTCTGAACTCAGCTACTTATGCATACAACTGCCAAACGACCACGTCACTATTTACGATGGAAATTCACGCACAATTTCATGACGCAATGGTCACCATCCTTTTCCAGATCGACACGAGCTGTGTAAGGTACTCCCACAGGCACGTTTAGTTCTAAAGCATGAGGAGAATTCGTCAGAGTTTCTTCAGGGATACGCTTAACGACGAACCGAAACACGTTCTTATATACTTGCGGTGCTTCTTCAATTTCTCTTCCCGTTGCTGTAGATTTCTCCATAGTAGTATTGTCGATATTACCAAAAATATTCTCTGCTCACGAAGCGAAGCGTAGACCACCACACGTAGAAACTTCACGAATTTCCGTGGACACGTGATCCTCAAATATCACCGTCGAAAATCCAGACTTAATTCCCGATATCTTCAATCACATAAGTCGTTGAAATCACATCACAGCACAAGGATCAAGTACAATTTCACCTCGTGGGAACTAATATACTGCGCCACCAGATGTGCCGCCCTCAAGTATTGGCGGCTGAAGGGTTGAACAAAGAGACGAGTAGACTTTTGAACGTGTACTTGGCGTAGAGGGACAGTAGAACCAAATGCGCCCCAAGGGGGCTCCGCACTACCTTATATACTCAATATTTGCTGAGGTCAGCATACGCACTGCGGTACCCGTACAGGGCGTCGACCTAAACACGTACGTACAGATGCACAGAGGGAGTACGCACTTGTGACGGCATAACATGTTGATTTGTGCTACTGTAGACATGTTGATTTGTGCTACAGTAGACATGTTGATTTGTGCTACTGTAGACATGTTGATTTGTGCTACTGTAGACATGTTGATTTGTGCTACTGTAGACATGTTGATTTGTGCTACTGTAGACATGTTGATTTGTGCTACTGTAGACATGTTGATTTGTGCTACAGTAGACATGTTGATTTGTGCTACTGTAGACATGTTAATTTGTGCTACTGTAGACATGTTGATTTGTGCTACAGTAGACTTGCTGATTTGTGTTACAGTAGACATGCTGATTTGTGTTACAGTAGACATGCTGATTTTTGTTACAGTAGACATGCCGATTTGTGTTACAGTAGACATGCTGATTTGTGTTACAGTAGACATGCTGATTTGTGTTCCAGTTGACATACTGATTTGTGCTACAATATACAAGCCGATTTACACTACAATAGACGCGCTTCTACCAACCCTCCCCAGTTCCTTCTAGCGCACTAAGAGCTCTCTGCGCAACTAATGAGTTCTATAAGCAAAAAAGCTTCACATAACCGCAGGCAATACGAACAATAGGCTGAATACAATTTGAATCATCAGAAACTAATGATAGTTCTCAGCTCTTCATTACAATCTACGGTTACAAAAGACATTCTGCAAACACGGCGTGTGCATAGTACTCGACACACAGCCTTTGTTTACGTAGGCATTTGCTTTGTTTGAGATCATGCCTGGCCTGCCGTTACCGCTACGTGATTGGCGATGACCGGCGGATGTAGGAGTGATGTGTTAATATGCAGCGTAGATATCTGGATAATGCGTTGGTTTCGTGTCGCTCGGAACATGGAGCCACTTGTTTTAACGAATATATCACTGCATCTCTCCCTAATATTAAATTTGCGGTAGAAATAGAGCAATCTCGTACTATATCAAATATAGAATTCAAGTTGAACCAAATGGGCAAATTTCATTTTTAGATGCGTTAGTGAAAAACCCCAACGTTTACTGGTCTAGGTACGAACTGTTTCAGATGTATTTACAAGGGTCATGTAAAATATTGAATTAATACTCGATTTCATCGTGCAAACTTTAGGTCTAGGATTTCTGAGTATTCCACCGTGAAAATTAATTTATGAGAAAATTAAATATCCGAAGAAGTATCTAAAACTTATCATTGAAAATTCTGTGCAAAAATTTCTAGGTGAAGAGAACTCTCCCTCTACTTCCATCTTGAGCAAGGAGAGCAGAAAATGTACGTAGAACCATCATTTGTCTCGACTCAGTACCTAAATGAGAAGTTGTCTCTCACATTTATTCTTCAGTTGACGTAAGACAGTTTGAAAGAAATAGTTTTAAAAGCAAGTTCATTTTTCAGAAGGAATGAAAGACTGGATAGGTGCCTGTGGAGTGGATGTGTCTATGCGTAACTGCTGCATACAGACTTGTGTTGGTAGTACCAAACTTTAACAATTCATTAGACACAGCCAAGATTCAGGAATTTCCCTGAGAACTGGTCGCATGCTTTCCTCTCCTTCGCATTAGGCGATTCGAAATCATTGGCAGTAATTCAATGTTCCATTAAAAATAAAAATAAAATTCCACTCGGTGCATGTAGTACCGTCTCTGTTTGATAAACCCGTTGCAATAAGCCATTAATTTACTTGTTCTAATCAGCCAGTAATTTAGGATGCCGTGCAAAGTCCAATAATGATATTTAGTACATCGACCGCGTGTGTTGCAGGGACGGCGTTGAACTCAATTACTTGAGTTGGTCACGTTCGTCCAATATTTTCTATGTGTATGGAAATTAGTTTTTACAGTAACTGATTTATTATTACATTGCATCGGCAGTGTGGGAATTGACCGATCAATTCTGTGAAAGACAATGGAGACGTATACAATATAATTTAAGGTAATACGACCGTGTTTTCCAATGGAATATTATTTGTTTGAGCACACATTTGACATTTTTCTTAAATAAAACTTCCACATGTGGGTGAAACCAAATATACATATTTAAAAGATACGGTCATTAAGCATCCTTTAAGAACGTGAAAAAGAGACGGACCAACAAGGCGTCTGCAGGTGTTGGCTGCCACTAGTTACTGCGCCTGCTGGTGTTGTTGTCTGATAGTAGTTACTGCGCCTGCTGGTGTTGTTGTCTGTCACTAGTTACTGCGTCTGCAGGTGTTGTTGTCTGCCACTAGTTACTGCGCCTGCTGGTGTTGTTGTCTATCAGTAGTTACTGCGCCTGCTGGTGTTGTTGTCTGTCACTAGTTACTGCGTCTGCAGGTGTTCCCTACATACAATGTCACATGGAAACCACGTGGTTAGGTGCTGGTTACGTGAATTTTAGTTGGCAAAATGGATTTACCACTGAATATACTCATCATAGCCATATTAGTACATTGCATGCTGGATTTGATACGTGGGA
This sequence comes from Morinoia aosen, assembly GCA_030386875.1. Classification (NCBI taxonomy): domain Eukaryota; kingdom Metazoa; phylum Arthropoda; class Malacostraca; order Amphipoda; family Talitridae; genus Morinoia; species Morinoia aosen. The sequence continues at coordinate 92,337,684 of CM059579.1, read as the reverse complement.
TCCACGTGTGATTTGCTATTAGCTACCACATTGCCCTCAAATAAATTTTTCCACATGGGAGGCACGTGTGTATGCAACGTACTTGCTTATGAACGGCTTTTGAGAAAATATTGCGTATATATAAATATTAAAATAATTGTTATATGTTTTCGATGAAATGTCAAAGATTCCATTCAGAGCACATATTAAATTCTACATTTATAACCAATAACCCGTTTACACATCAGATTATTCCCAAATTTACTAATATTTTCTTGATGGTCAAAAATATATACGTTATTATTTGTAGTATTCAGGGTCAAGCTGAGATAAAAGAAACTCTTTGTGCTAAAAAATCTAACATTCGCCTTTTCAAGTCTTAGTTGTGTCTTATTCAGTTGTAATGCTCATTTTAAACATTAGTAATAACTAATAAGTTAATCATTTCCTGCGAAATATATGCTGATAATCTCTTTGAACCAAAAATTGTGATAACTAAATTCTATATATGCGTCTGGTGCGATTTCAAAAGCTTTCGTAAAATAATACTGAAAGACAGAACACACCAATGAATAAATTGATATACACACATGAAACTATTTGGATAAGTTTTGACGTTTCGATTTCGAAAGAATGTGCATCTGGCAACTACCCCTCCTCTCAGACGTTGTGGCACCTCCTATTCAAACTTCCGTGCTCCGTCTTCCGTGACCGTTACTTAGTTCTGCTCAAGACGTGATCGGTGTTAATTGTGCTCCTGTATATTTCTAGGAACATCATTCAATTCGCAGTATTAGTGAATCTAAGTGGAAGATAGGGATAATTAACAAGACGAGCTTTTCACTGTCCATATTAGAGACATTAAAACTGAGCATAGTTCTTATGTGCTGCTGGTTAAAGCGATACGGCTGGTTAATTTGTCTTCATTACTTTCTGTTGAACTGTAGCTCATTTTGGTACTGAAGCCATGAACAATAATCTGATTTTATTACAATAATTTTCTCATAAGCACGCCGTTGTGATGAGGAGTGATGAGTCGCTGGAAATCGTGTAAGATTAATATACAGAGTTCTAAGTTAGTTCTTATATAAATATAAACCTTTCGACAGTAATGATAACTTTAATTTCGCCATTTCTCGTTTGCGCTGAATGAATGAAATATCTTCTAATTCTTTTTCTTGTAATTCATTTTGTTGCTTTGTGGTACTTATGCTATAAAATATATTTACGTAAGCATTTAAATTTGAAATACCGCCTAAGAAATCCATCATTACAATTATTGACTGGTAAGATTTTGTTTCTTATTTCATTATTTATTGTGTTGACCTTCATTTTGAGGGTTTATCAGTCTTCACATTATGGATGAGGTTTGCGAGTATAATTTATTTTGTCAATGTTTTGCCTGAATTTGTCATGACACAATAGAAATATACAATGAAGGACAAATTTACACCCTAAAATGCACAAACATGTATTCACAACCATTATATATGAATTTGAACGAATTGGAAGTGAATTGTTAAAAAATTTTAATGCATTTAAGGGGTAAATTCATTCTTCATAGTTCATTTTTATAGCACCATGATGTTTCATATGTGAACATTAATGTTAGCGCTGCCATTTTATCATATTTAAGGAATTGAATTTGTTTCTAAGAAATGTTAACAAAACCCCAGAATGAACAATTAAGCTAGTACAATTTCTCGATTTTGATTGATGAAGTTTGCGGTGCCATTATATTATAGGAATTTTATTTGCTTTAATAAAAATGTTACAATTCATAACTGAACAATTCATCTGTCATCTTGATTTTTCGAGTTTGAATATTTATATTCCCTGCCATAGTATTAGTGGACTTTAATTTTTTCTAGAAATCATTGCAAAATTAAACAAAAAATTCCTTGCTGACGGCCAGGTTTTTCCATTCCAAATTAATGTGGTGGATATCTGCCTTGGAAAAAATTTATGAACGTGCTTTTACTACGAACACCCAAACTGGGTGTCCCCCCAAAATGTCCCCGACTTGTTGGTTGATTATATCTCCGCAATAAATTAACATATTTGAGATGTCTTTTTTTCACAGTGTAGCAAATTTAGTTTCTTTTTCGAATAATTTACGTTTTTGAAAATAGTTTAATAACCACTTAAGTGTTATGACATACTATGCGGTTGCGGCTAGAGATGTGACTAAAAAAAAACCATGCCGTTTTTTTTAAAAAAACACGTTTTTTTTACAAAAAAAACCGTGGCCAAAAAAAAACGTGGATATTTTGGTTTTTTTGAATATTTTGTCTGAAAATAACTCAGGAAGAAAAAGAAACAAATTACATTATTTGTTTTCATGTCAAATTACAATATAAAACAGCATACTTCTTAATTGATGGTTTTCTATGGTTTTATGAACTTTTTCATTTTCTGCGGTTTCATGCTTTGATATTTCATTCATTTTACAATACATGTGAATGACCTTAAACTCCCAAAATGGTGTGCTATAATAACATATCTTTACTTATGGTCATTGATAGAGATGTGACTAAAAAACCATGCTTTTTTTTAGAAACATGTTATTTATACAAAAATTATGCCTAAAAAACATGGAAATTAATATATGTGACCTTAAATATCCAATGCTGTTTTTTTTAAAACATTGTTTTTTAACAGAAAAATCTTGACTAAAAAAACATGGCTATTATATTTCATTGGACCAAAAAAGTTTTTTTTATAAACATTTAAAAAAAATCATGACAAAAAAACACGGATGTAAATATCAGGAAAGTTAGTTTTCTTTAATCGAATTGTCTTTAGAAACTTATAAACAGAGAATGCTGTTAATATTGAAATCATGTTTATTAGAACTGTACTAGGTCTTAGAATAAAATATCTACATAGAATCTATTCACTCCATAAAACCTTTCGGAGACCAGCTCCATCCTCAGTCATTCTGTAAAATTTGGTGAAATGGACAATGAATTTTCACTGTTCCTTTGAAAAACATTTGACTGAATGACTTACTGAGGATGGAGCTAGTCTCCAAAAGGTTTTATAGAGTGAATAGATTCTTTGTGGATATTTTATTCTAAGACCTGGTACGGTTCTAATGGATATTAATATATCTTATGTGACCTAAAAATCCGTGCTGCTTTTTGAATGTTTTTGTTACAAAAAAGTCAATGACTAAAAAACACGGATATTAATATACTTTATTTTACCATAAACAACCATGCTGTATTTTTTAAAATAAACATCTTTTTTACAGAAAAATCATGATTAAAAAATGTGGATATTAATATATTTTATGTGCCAAAAAAAACATGCTGGTTTTTTTTAAATCATGTTTTCTTAACCAAAAAAAATCATGACTAAAAAACATGAAAATTAATAACTTTTGATGAAAAAAACATGGTTTTTAAAATGTTATGTTTTTTTGGTCAGATAAAATTTAATAACACTCATGTTTTTTGTAAAAAAAAATTTTTCAGAAAACATGGTTTTTTGGTCACATAAAATAAATCAATATCCATGTTTTTTTACAGATTAGATTAGTCATTAGTTTTAGCCTCCCTACCCAGCAACAAATGCGATCCAAAGAGAGGAAGGAAGATTATGAAACAAGATCAAAGTTGAAGAAGACAGTAGTAGGTGCTGAAAAACAGGACAGCAGTGAACCGAAAAAAAGGGGGTCCTTAACATCACAAAAACATTTCATTTCAACAAGAAAAGAAGGCCTACCTAAGTCTCAGCTCGGGGCCCTGACATTGTCCCCCTGGGAGCGCTAGTTCCCATAGATACAATAATTGTATCCCCCTGAGCGGTGTTTTTTTTACAAAGAATTCGTGACCAAAAAATGAATAATATTAACTTTTTAATAAAGAACATGTTTAAAAACACAAGGATTTTTAGGTATCATAAAATATGTTAATATCCATGATTTTACGACACAATTTTTTATGAAAAATACATAAATAAAACATCATGGTTTTTTGGTCGCATAAAATATATTCATATCCAGGTTTTCTTACACATCATTGTTTGTAAAAAAAACATATTTTTTAAAAAACAGCGTGGGGTTTTTTAGGTCTCATAAATATATTCATGTTTTTTTAGTCATGATTTTTTAGTACAAACACATTTTTTTGGTCTCATATATATTATTCATGTTTTTTCAGTCATGATTTTTTAGTAAAAAACATGTTTTTTTCAAAAACTGCATGGGACTTTTTAGGTCACATAAAATATATTGTTTTTTAGTCATGATTCTTTGTAAAAAAAACAGCATGGTTATATTTGGTACCAGAGAATATATTAATATTCATTTTTATTAGTCAGAATTTGGTCAATGTGAAGTTTAATGCAATCATGGAAATTAATAATTATATTCCAAACAATCACTAAAGGAACCCATTTAAGAACGTTTTACAAGAACGAAATTCTGCTCGCTGATGCTTTATTTTTGAATCATTGAACTTTGAAGTTGGACTTCCCGAGCCAAAAGAAGCGAGCGTAATTTAATTAAAAACGGACGCTAACCCCCTGTTACAAACGTAAAGAGGTTGGGTCGTGAGGGGGAGGCACAGTTCTTCTAGCGAAAATTATAAATAAAGCTTCTAACCCATCCATTAACGTGACGACCACAATCTTGTTTACATCGGCTCTAAGATGGCGACCACCATGGGCGCTGCCATTTTAGAGCCGATGTCAACAAGATTGCGGTCATCACCAAAATGGGTTGGTTAGAAGCTTTATTTATAATTTTCATTAGAAGAACTGTGCCTCCCCCTCCCGACCCAACCTCTTTACGTTTGTAATAGCTTCCGTTATTAATTGTATTCCGTTTTACGCGCTCGCTTCCTTTGGCGCAAAGGCCAACTTCAAAGTTCAATTATTCGAAAATAACGCATCAGCGAGCAGAATGTCATTCGTGCAAAACGTTCCTAAATGGGTTCCTTTAGTGATTCCTGGGATCGCTAATTATTATTTTCGGATTGCATTAAACCTCACATTAACCCAGAATTTTTTGTAAAAAAAACATGTTTTTAAAAATAACAGCATATTTTTTTGGTCACCTTAAATATATTAATATCTATGGTTTTTAGTCATTGTTTTGTAATGAAAACATGAAAAAGAAACCATACAGTAAAAATGGTAGCAGATAACCCACAATTACCTAGAGTCTAAGAGGTACAGCAGGAGCCACAGAACTTATATTGATGGAGTCAAAATTCAGAGCTTATTATGGTAAATCTGAAGGATATGTCAGTTATCGATTTTCCAATTTTTGGTGCCTGAACCTAATTAATTGAATCAAAATAAACAAGTTTTCTTCTACGCACCTTCCGTCTCAAATGAGTATTTTGCGATTTATAGCGATAAGTTTAGTTTCGTCTTTGATGACGAATGCGCTCGAATAAACAGCTACTCATCGATTTTCGAATTTTTGTTGCTTGAATCATGGTAATAACATCGAAATAAACAACTTTTCTACTATACACTTTTCTCGTCAAAAGAGTATTTAACGAGGTATAGCGGTAGGTTTGGTTTCGTCTTTGATGACGATCGCGCTGGAAGCGAGTGCGCATTGCAGTGTTGCTGTCCGACGTGCTCCTTGAATTACTTGCCGCTTCAATCACAGGAGTTGCGGTAAGTCATTTACCGCTATAACTAATGAAATACTCATTTGAGACGGAAAGTGCATAGAAGAAAACTTGTTTATTTCGATCTAATTAACTATCCTTAGGTTAGGCATCAAAATTTACAAAATCGATAACTGACATATCCTTCAGATTTACCCTTATTATCTCTGCAAAGTCTGATTTTTTTGGTCACATAAAATAAAATCAGGCATAGTAGAGATAGTAAGCTCTGAATTTTGACTCAATCAATATAAGTTCTGTGGCTCCTGCTGTTCCTCTTAGACGCCTCTAGGTAATTGTGGGTTATCTGCCACCACTTTCACTGTATGGTTTCTTTTTGATGTTTTTATAACAATGAAATGACTAAAAAACATGGATATTAATATATTTCAGGTGTCCAAACAAAAAACCCGGACATATGCTTAACAAAATTTAGGTGTGCAAAAAAAAAAACAAAAAAAAACAAAAAAAAACACATAAAAAACACGTTTTTTGCAAAAAAAAACGCAAACAAATCAAACCGTTTTTTTTGCATCACTAGTTGCGGCAGTGGGAAACCGTTACCGCGACCGCGCGCGGTAAAAACGCATTTGTATGTAGATGACACATTGGCGCGCTAACCGTGAAGGTTGTCGCGCGTTTTTTCGTACAGTGCTGTTTGGAACTCTGAACAGAATGGAGGTTTCACATTTCATAAATGTTGCCACTGTGTGCGCTGCTGAGAGCGAAGGATTATTGGATATGCCTCGTGTACGGAGATATTTCGTGCACCCATACAACGTGACTGAGACAAGTTTCCTCGTTTTTATGAAAATATTAGAGAGCACAGTGATAAATGAAATAATAATTGCTATTACAAATCAGAAATAATAATAGATAATAGATGAAATAAAAATAATAAAAACAGAATTATCAGGGAGGGTAAAAAGATCTTTCAAGAAGTCATCTTTGTTAAAAAGTAAAGCTTTCGAGTACTACTACACTCATCATCAGTATCTGAAACGGAAAAGAAAAATAAATTTTACATCAGGAATTATAAGAGCAACACATGTTAGTGAACAAAACTTAATTAAGAACTTGAAGAGAAACAGATGAATCAGTTGCGTCTAATGTTAGTTTAATCTAATGAATGAGGATGCTTTCTAATAATCTTACATCGTGTCTACTACTGTGCCCTATAATTTCAAAGTTATTCTGATTGATTGGGTGACCATCTGAATGTGCATGATCTCTGATACTACTATGTAATGTTTGGTTGGTAGCTCTACCAGTACGTACGGACATGCCCTTATGCTCTGCTATGCGCGTTACTAAGTGGCGAGTGGTCTCTCCACAATATGTAGCATTACACTGGCTACATGTATATTTATAAACGACGCAACTTTGTAGAGACTTAGGCATCCTATCAGTAAACCGGAAGAAACTACCAACACTGAAGCCATTGCGAAAAATAATTTTTGGATTGAGCTGTGGGTAATATTTGGACAGTAGCAATTTTAATTCCTTCATAACATAGCGATTTAATGCATGTGACATATAGTTAACGGATACATATAAAATTTTTTTTGCACATCATAATTTGGCATCTTATCCTTGCGGTTACATTCAATGGTTGCACGGAAAATTTTTTCTACGACAGAGAGCGGGAAACTGTTACGGCAAAAATAAGAACGCAAAAACTCAAGTCGGGCTGAAAAAGCGTCATACGTTGAACAGATTTTAAAAGCTCTATTTACAAGACCAGAAACAAGGTTATACTTAAAGTTAACATTTATTGCACTATTAAACTTCATTCATAGACCAGTATTGGTTTATTTGTGATAAACACTTGTTTTGAAGGAATTTTCACACTTTTCAATGCAGACATCCAAGAAGTTGAGCTTATTTCTCGTTTCTTTTTCATGGGTAAACTTTATTGACGGATGTTTGCTGTTCAAGTAATTTAGAAATAAAGTAATATGGCTGGCATCACGAAACAAAAGAAAAGTGTCGTCGACATACCTCCTATAATATACTGCTTTAAAAACATCAGGACAATCATTCAACCAAAGCTGTTCGTAGTGCGAGAGGAAAATATTAGCCAGAGTCGGTGAAACGCATCCTCCCATGGGAGCACCATCCTTATGCGAATACACGTTTCCATCAAATAAAAACAGATTATCTTTAGTACATATTTGTAGTAGTTTGTTGAAGCTCTGCCTGTCGAAACCATGAAAATCATCATTGTTAGCAAATAATTTTGACAATACTATTTCAATAGTTTCGTCTACCGGGATATTCGTGAAAAGAGATACAACATCAAAACTAGACATTATATAGTTCTTGTTGGGCATTGAACAAATTTCGCGCACGAATGAAAATGAGTCCTTTATAGTAAAAGCGCTTAACGAAAACGGTGTTAAAAGAGTTACTAGAAACTTAGACAAATTATAGTTTGCCGTCCCAATTGTGGAAAGAATTGGTCTCAGAGGAAAGTCTTTCTTGTGAATTTTGGGCAAGCCATACATGATACCGAACTTACTACCGGTGAACAGCAAACATCCGTCAATAAAGTTTACCCATGAAAAAGAAACGAGAAATAAGCTCAACTTCTTGGATGTCTGCATTGAAAAGTGTGAAAATTCCTTCAAAACAAGTGTTTATCACAAATTAACCAATACTGGTCTGGGAATGAAGTTTAATAGTGCAATAAATGTTAACTTTAAGTATAACCTTGTTTCTGGTCTTGTAAATAGAGCTTTTAAAATCTGTTCAACGTATGACGCTTTTTCAGCCCGACTTGAGTTTTTGCGTTCTTATTTTTGCCGTAACAGTTTCCCGCTCTCTGTCGTAGAAGAAATTTACCGTGCAACCATTGAATGTAACCGCAAGGATAAGATGCCAAATTATGATGTGCAGAAAAAATTTTTATATGTATCCGTTAACTATATGTCACATGCATTAAATCGCTATGTTATGAAGGAATTAAAATTGCTACTGTCCAAATATTACCCACAGCTCAATCCAAAAATTATTTTTCGCAATGGCTTCAGTGTTGGTAGTTTCTTCCGGTTTACTGATAGGATGCCTAAGTCTCTACAAAGTTGCGTCGTTTATAAATATACATGTAGCCAGTGTAATGCTACATATTGTGGAGAGACCACTCGCCACTTAGTAACGCGCATAGCAGAGCATAAGGGCATGTCCGTACGTACTGGTAGAGCTACCAACCAAACATTACATAGTAGTATCAGAGATCATGCACATTCAGATGGTCACCCAATCAATCAGAATAACTTTGAAATTATAGGGCACAGTAGTAGACACGATGTAAGATTATTAGAAAGCATCCTCATTCATCAGATTAAACCAACATTAAACGCAACTGATTCATCTGTTCCTCTTCAAGTTCTTAATTAAGTTTTGTTCACTAACATGTGTTGCTCTTATAATTACTGATGTAAAATTTATTTTTCTTTTCCGTTTCAGATACTGATGATGAGTGTAGTAGTACTCGAAAGCTTTACTTTTTAACAAAAATGACTTCTTGAAAGATGTTTTTACCCTCCTTGATAATTCTGTTTTTATGTAGATTACGTTTCCCTAGAAATAAATCAGTAAGTACTATTCTTAGGGAAAGATACGGCCAGGAGGGTCTCAAACTATTTCGCCTCTATGAAAATGTTGGCACTAAACTCCAGAAATGCTACAGAGACCTCGAATTTTTGGAAACCTGTCTCACCAATGACCTCACTCTGACGTTTCTACGCTTCAGGCTGTACAACCGTGCCCTTCAAAACGGGCAAAGCTATCGTTTCTACCAAAGGAAACTTCTAAGGAACGAAATAGATGCCAAGCTCAAACTTCGGACATCGTTACGCCAACAACTGGGAACTGCACGACAAGAATTAAAGCAATGTACATCGTGGCTGGATTTTAATCATTTTACGACCTACGTAAATTGTAGTTTAGAAAAGAAAAATGTCATGTATGTTAGAACGCTCAATAGGAAATTATTCACTTTAGGCTTGACTTCGCAGTACGATTCTCTTAAACCTGAACAAGTGATTTTTAACAGATCTGATAAACTGCTGACAGATGATGATAAAGATGCACTTAGCCTTGGTTTAAAATTTTGTTTTCCTCCTGCGAAACTGTGTTACTCGCAACATTTCCTTGCCTTTGAAAAATTATGCAATTCATTGAAGGATAATTCCATTTATCGTATTAATACTGGTTCTGTAAGCCTTGTCCAGTCTACCATTAGAAATATTGCTTTTACCTCCTATTATACTTTTCGTAGTAGTTTATCTGCTTACCAACGCTCAATTATTAGAACTCTCAAAGCTCTGCGGAGTGATAGGAGCGTTATCGTTACGAGACCGGACAAGGGGAAGGGTGTTGTAATTCTATCTCGTGACTCTTACTTGTCAAAAATGCAAACTATATTAGCAGATTCAACTAAATTTATCCGTTGTACTGGTGACTTGAAGCAAACGTTGTTCAAGGTAGAAGACAAAGTGAATAGATTCATAGACAAAATTTATTCTAAACGCATTATTTCTGATGAAGCTAGGAAGACCTTGAAGACTACCTGTAGTAAGTTCGGTATCATGTATGGCTTGCCCAAAATTCACAAGAAAGACTTTCCTCTGAGACCAATTCTTTCCACAATTGGGACGGCAAACTATAATTTATCTAAGTTTCTAGTAACTCTTTTAACACCGTTTTCGTTAAGCGCTTTTACTATAAAGGACTCATTTTCATTCGTGCGCGAAATTTGTTCAATGCCCAACAAGAACTATATAATGTCTAGTTTTGATGTTGTATCTCTTTTCACGAATATCCCGGTAGACGAAACTATTGAAATAGTATTGTCAAAATTATTTGCTAACAATGATGATTTTCATGGTTTCGACAGGCAGAGCTTCAACAAACTACTAAAAATATGTACTAAAGATAATCTGTTTTTATTTGATGGAAACGTGTATTCGCAAAAGGATGGTGCTCCCATGGGGGGATGCGTTTCACCGACTCTGGCTAATATTTTCCTCTCGCACTACGAACAGCTTTGGTTGAATGATTGTCCTGATGTTTTTAAACCAGTATATTATAGGAGGTATGTCGACGACACTTTTCTTTTGTTTCGTGATGCCAGCCATATTACTATATTTCTAAATTACTTGAACAGCAAACATCCGTCAATAAAGTTTACCCATGAAAAAGAAACGAGAAATAAGCTCAACTTCTTGGATGTCTGCATTGAAAAGTGTGAAAATTCATTTAAAACAAGTGTTTATCACAAATTAACAAATACTGGTCTGGGAATGAAGTTCAGTAGTGCAATAAATGTTAACTTTAAGTACAACCTTGTTTCTGGTCTTGTAAATAGAGCTTTTAAAATCTGTTCAACGTATGACGCTTTTTCAGCCCGACTTGAGTTTTTGCGTTCTTATTTTTGCCGTAACAGTTTCCCGCTCTCTGTCGTAGAAAAAATTTTCCGTGCAACCATTGAATGTAACCGCAAGGATAAGATGCCAAATTATGATGTGCAGAAAAAAATTTCATATGTATCCGTTAACTATATGTCACATGCATTAAATCGCTATGTTATGAAGGAATTAAAATTGCTACTGTCCAAATATTACCCACAGCTCAATCCAAAAATTATTTTTCGCAATGGCTTCAGTGTTGGTAGTTTCTTCCGGTTTACTGATAGGATGCCTAAGTCTCTACAAAGTTGCGTCGTTTATAAATATACATGTAGCCAGTGTAATGCTACATATTGTGGAGAGACCACTCGCCACTTAGTAACGCGCATAGCAGAGCATAAGGGCATGTCCGTACGTACTGGTAGAGCTACCAACCAAACATTACATAGTAGTATCAGAGATCATGCACATTCAGATGGTCACCCAATCAATCAGAATAACTTTGAAATTATAGGGCACAGTAGTAGACACGATATAAGATTATTAGAAAGCATCCTCATTCATCAGATTAAACCAACATTAAACGCAACTGATTCATCTGTTCCTCTTCAAGTTCTTAATTAAGTTTTGTTCACAAACATGTGTTGCTCTTAAAATTCCTGATATAAAATTTATTTTTCTTTTCCGTTTCAGATACTGATGATGAGTGTAGTAGTACTCGAAAGCTTTACTTTTTAACAAAGATGACTTCTTGAAAGATGTTTTTACCCTCCTTGATAATTCTGTTTTTATGTAGATTACGTTTCCCTAGAAATAAATCAGTAATAATAATAAATAATATTTGATGAAACTATATGGATATCTTCCTGATATTCTATGGGAAACTAGAAATGAATTGCGTTTACTGCAGCGCTGTGAGCGGCTAACGTGTCACTAGTCATTACTTTCTGTGTTGACTGCTCTAAACCGCGCCGCGGTAAATCTCCTTCCGCCGACACGCGCGGTAGAAAAAATACCGCGCGCGTTTTCCGCGCCGCGGTTTCTCTAGTATGTCAGGCCTGGTAAGACAACACGTGCTGACGGATTTGCGGCTACCGCAGCTTTGCGCGGAAGCGCGTTTTAACGCTTAGTATGTCTCTACACTAACAGTGATCGATTTACTAAAAGAGGTAGAAAAACTAATTGTTCAAAGGAAAGTTTTAGAAACAACACTGGTGATCTTCTTCATTTCCCAATACCTACTGTTAAGAATAATTTCACAATGATGTATCCTACATACCGCCAAGTCTTTAAACCCTCTGAGAGGATATTTACTTTATTATTTCATCATTTGAAGACACTTAAAATGCAGCTAACTAACTATCAATGAATTTCCATCGTATTGGAATACGAAGCAATGGAAATCTATAAAAAAGTTTGAAAAGCGTTTAATGAAACATTCCCGGAAAGGAACTCGTCATATAAGAAGACTGTGTTTCCCACTGTTAGAAAATATGGAAGAAAATTTAATGCTCTTACTTTTTCACCGCTTTTCGTTGCTTCATATTCATTCCAATACGATGAAAATTCTTTGATCGTTAGTGAGGGGCATTTTGAGTGTATTCAGACTTCAAATGATGAAATAAGAAAGTAAATAACCTCTCAGAGGGTTTAAAGACTTGGCGGTGTGTAGGATACATCATTGTGAAATTATTCTTAACAGTAGGTATTCAGAAATGAAGAAGATCACCAGTGTTGTTTTTAAAACTTTCATTTGAACAATTAGTTTTTCTACCTCTTTTAGTAAATCGATCACTGTGAAGTGGTTTTAAACGATTTTCAAAAACTTAAATTGTTCGAAAAAGAAACAAAATTTGCAACACTGTGAAAAAAAGACATTTCAAATATGTTTATTTATTGCGGAGGTATAATCAATCGAAAAGTCAGGGACATTTTCATGGGACACCAGGTATAGCGTGGTGTAAGTTATGCCATGGAGGGTTCATAGTCTTTGTTTTTCTTTGAAAGCCTTATTTATAGAAACATTCAATTTTTGAATTTATCTTATTACAAGTCAATGAGTACAAAGAAAATTTGAAATGTTTGAATAATGGAATTATTCACTGCATCTTAGCCTGGCTGTTAACCCTACTTTCTTCACTCGGGAAAAAATATCGCAATTTGCAAGTTGCTCCGAGATCGTCGGTTGATATTTCATTCACAATGCATGTGCGCCTTTGTAAATTAACAGCCTTGTGACATAAATATTAGTATAATACTTGTATATATGTCATTAAAACACGCTACAAAGAGTGGTGGAGGCTGCCATGAAACCCTATGAATACTGAAATGCCATTCCTTTCGCCACTAATTACTGTCCCGGCTGATAAATTACTGCAAAGCAAGTCGCGAAACATTTGCATGAGTGTTCATAAAAAAACCATGTATGGAATCAAGGATTAGTGAGGGAGAAGAATGGCATTTTAGGGGGACGTGTTCTACAAGTTTGATTGCAAACAGGTAATCTCCTACAAGACATGACAATGCAGCGGCACAGTCACACCGAAGCGATCAACTAACTTTGATAACCGCATGGAAACGGTGTGTAATACACGTCAGTAGAATTCATGGTAAGTCTGCTTGATTCATAGATGGAACCCACGCGTAATTACCAAATGGATCTTAGCTGGCAGAAGCGAGGGATAACCATGAGGCATATGGTGTCCATGTAGAACCCACATCCTCGACACGTGTCCTAACCATGTGGGCACCAGGTGAGGTCACTTTCCAAAAGTCCATGTGGTTTCCACATAGCATGGGCAGATAGAACCCATATGCAAAACATCTACAATCCATGTCGTAACCATGTGGTTTCCATGTAGAACCCACATCCTCGACAAGTGTCCTAACCATGTGGGTACCAGGTGGGGCCACTTTCCAAAAGTCCATGTGGTTTCCACATAGCATGGGCAGATAGAACCCATATGGCAAACATGGACAATCCATGTCGTAACCATGTGGCTTCCACGTGACCTTGTATGTAGGGTTGTTGTCTGCCACTAGTCTCTGTGCTTGCAGGTGTTGTTGTCTGCCACTAGTAACTGAGACTGCAGGTGTTGTCTACCACTAGTAACTGCGACTGTATGTGTTGTCTGCTACTAGTAACTGCGACTGCAGGTGTTGTATGCCACTAGCTACTGCGTCTGCAGGTGTTGTCTGCCACTAGTTTCTGCGTCTGCAGGTGTTGTCTGCCACTAGTTACTGCGTCTGCAGGTGTTGTCTGCCACTAGTTACAGCGTCTGCAGATGTTTTGTTCGTAGCAATAGTATCACAGTCAACTAACATGTAGACAAACCATCAGCTCACACGTCTCACTGCCTACGGCCAAACGCTGCATGTGGCACATCTAGGCAGCAGCTGCACAGAACACGGCGGCGCGCTGGCAGAGACCGACCCCAGCTTTGTATTCGGTACGTCAGGTAGCCAAAGCAACGGCCTCACTCTAGCAAGCAACTCGACTCACCCACCTTCGCCGAATTTATGTTTAAATAACACTACAATATGCCGCTAACGGCCGCAAAAATCTTTGACAAGCTAGTGTTTCCGACTGTAATGTACCTTGGCGACTTGGCGATGCTTATAGAGAAGACGGAAAGAGAGTTTGACACAGAGTGGGTCGGGAAGAGAAGGGGTGAAACGGAGAAGGATAGATAGGAAACCGATAGAGATGCGCTTTGCGCATATGATGCTAGTGTTGAGGGTATTTTTTCTAGGTGTACGAGCCGTGGGCTTACGCTTGCCATTGTCTTTGTCTTTGGGGTTTTTCTTGATATCTTGATGTCCCCGTCTCGCAGTCTACTTAAGGCGATGTTACCTGTCGTTTGATGCTCAATCGCCCATTAACCGTCCTACCTGTTACCGGCCTCGATTCTCGCCAGTAAAATTCTCCACCAAGTCCTCTACGAGTTTCACTATACCTGCATATTTTGGTGGCACAGTCTGTGGTGAACTTACGACTCCGTGTATAACTAGTACAGAACTTTCGATACAATTTTCAATGACTAGCATCAACGATAACCAGATTTGGCAGCCTCACCCTTCAGTTATTGTATTTGGTTTCCAAATTCCTTTGGAGGCGCTGTTAGAAGCCTACTCGCAATTTACCATCTGGTTAAATATCGGGTCTCCGTTTCGCACAAGGGTGTTGGTATACGAGGCAGAAGAAGACATTGAAATCGTCTTCGAAGTTACCTATGGAGCAGCAGCCCCTGCGACGAGTGGACAGTGAAGGAACAATTTGTTGAGTGAACGATAACTTTGAGTGTTGATTATTACAACGAACTAAGAGTGACACATCAAATTCCATAAACTGTTGAGGTGATTAGTGATTGCTACGAAACCTCGATCTACGCAATCCACGACTACGTTTCACGGCATCGTTCTCACGACATCGTTCAGCAGCAGCATCTTACCCTGCAGCTCGACGTTTTTCAGTTAAGTATTTTCTTGATCTTTTCTTGAACAATTGCGCCTGCACCGAGAACGTCGCAGCTCGAGTTTTGTTTTTAGTAGTTTTTTTCTGTCAACAATAGCCGCATTGCGGGTATGCGCTCTGCATTAAGCAAGGCTCCTGTTTCAGTAACTCCGTGTAAGTAGTGTAAGGCGGAGTGCGACGCTCGTTGGTTGGATTAGCAGAGTAAATTAACATCCGTTCTATTTACAGCGTGAAAAGTTGCTCCAGAGTAAGTGCAACTTTGTTTTGTTGTGATTTGTAGTGTTGGTAAAAGGGTTTAGGTGTCTTATGGTATTATTTTAAGTCTTTCCAAGGGTTTTCTGGAGTGTTTCCAAGGTTTTCCTGGAGTTTTCAAGGTTTTTTTTCTGGAGTTTTTACTTTTCCAAGTTTTTACTTTTCCAAGTGGCAGTGAGGAAATTGATTGTGTATATGAATTAATCGTGTATTTTTTAGAGCGTATATTATTGAAATTTAAAGTGTGTTTTTGCATATTGTATAATAACATACATGTGGAATTTAGAATTTTAAGAATGACTACAACTACCCATGTCTGATACATCTGATTCCGAGGAATACATACGCTCAGAGACGATAAAAACTAAAAGTGGTAGGATAAGTGTTCCACGATTTATTGCTACCCAAAATAATACCATGACGACACCTGCGGGCGCCACTGTGCCAGGCACGAGTGCCAGTGCCAATGACAGGACTCTATTGGATCGGGAAATTGCGGCAAATATGCCTAGAGCTTGTACCATACTGTCTAACGCGGAGATACCCGTTTTTAGGGGAAGACGCCGTTTATATGACCCAGAGTTCCTTGAAAACAAAAGTTGGAGCACGCACATTATGAATCTAAAGGCTTACATGTCTCTTCTGCCAGATGTGAGTAGTGATGATAGCAAGAAAGAGTTGCTTGTTCGGTCTGCCAATAAACAAGTAGGCGATTTTAATTCTGTAGTAACTAAGTTAGTGAACTCCGAACTTAATTATACTTTGGAGGAAGTTGTTAAAATTTTAGAGGATATCTACGTATGCAGGGGTGAGAAGTCAATTCACGCCCTTGCATGCGATCTGAATGAGTTACAGCTGGTCCGCAATGATGCTTTGGCAGCTCAATTAGTAACAGCTTTTGCAAAAATACGTAAACTGTCTCAGAATGTTTTAAATTCAAATACGCTGGGCTGGCAGCGTCATCCCTACTACCAAGCTTGTGCAACTCAGGCTGAACTCAAACGATTCGCTGCAGACAGCATTGTTTACAGTCTCACATTAACCATTCTGGGTCCTTTGCTGGACGAATCATTCGCGAAAAAAATTTTCGAGTGTCAGTTCAGTACCTCGGAGGAACTCCTAGCGCGTTTAATCGCTGCTGTTAGGAACCAAGCTGAGACAAAGAAAATCCTTGCGGCCCAGTACCCAGTCAGATACGAAAATTAAAGTTATTTAGCAGATGTAACTAGTGGTTTTGATGAATGCGTTGAGGCGCAGGACTCTTTCCAGGAGAGTGAAGTTTTCTATGGGAATTCCGGGAACTACCGTAGAAATCGTGCAGGACAACGCAGGACTACCCCTAGGCCCTGGTTGCGAAATCCTCGTGGTAGAGCGAGGGAGTTTAGTGGTTACGTAGGAGATAAAGGAAATGGTTCCACGGAATGCAATACTGTGCGGACAGACAGTGGTTCTAGTTCTAGTCAAGCGCCAGGTAAAAAACGAGGTTTTCCTTTCTGTAATTCATGTTCTATGATCGGCCATTTTGAGTGTAGATCTCAGAGAGGTCAGTTTAATGCGAGAGGAAATAGCGGGTCTGGATGTTTCGCGTGCGGAGGTGCACATTTAGTGAAACATTGTAGAGCTTCGGGGAGTGAGATTAGGAGTTACAAGTCCTATCTGCGCGGTCGTAACATAAACAGAGGTAGCCAACCGCGTGGTAGGAGTGAGGTACATTTTGCGGATTCCGAACCGGATGCGCGGGATTTTTAGAGTAGGAACCGGTAACGGTAGCAGTGAGGACGTGAGTGAGAACTTGATTGAGCCCGAGAGAAAGAACAGCGCTCTCGTAAATCCCAAAGCTGTGGTCGAAATTCCAGATACACCCGAGACAAACAAATTTGAAACCTTCATTGATCCGTTGTTCAAATGTGAAAATAGGTACAAATTACTGCAAGACGAAGAACTTGCGGATAAAGCTGTTGAGGTTTACTTCTCCACTAGTGTTATGAGGGGCAATTTCAGTAAAAAAGACACTGGTCTGGTTGCTTTTAGAAAATCTAATAAGCCCACCATAATTCTAAATAATAATGATCAGTATTTAAGTGCCCTGTTGGATAGCGGTTCCGAAAAATGTTTAGTAAGTTACAAGCAGGTCAAGCACCTGAATGATGAAGTGAAGCCGAGTCGCCTGACTGTAAAAGGGATCAACAGTAGAAGTAACGTAAGCGGAGAAGTCGATTTGACTATATCAATTCCAGGTACTAACAGAGTGCTAAAAACTAGTGCTCTGATCGTTAGAGATGCAAAATTTAATTACGACCTTATTTTAGGACGTGATGTGCTGAGTGACGCCATTATTATTTATAAAAACGGAACACTCGTGTAGCAAGGCGTTACTGTACCATTCTATGAATTAAATGTGGAACCGGCACTAAGTAGAGAAGTTGTGATGAAAAATATCGTGAACAGCGACTGTCTGTTGTCCGACGTTGTGGTTGCCGGGAAGAGCAACGAAGCCAGTTACTGCGCGAAGAATAGTAGCTGCAGAGAAAAGAAAAAAATCGTTCTAGCGAGTGAAGTGAGGCAGAGCGGAAGGCTGTTGGTAGTTCATTGCACTCAGGTTGAGGTGCCTAGTAACTCTATGAAGTTGTTTTACGGGTTTATTAAAAAAGCAATACCCGGAGAGTATTTGATTATGAAAAGATGTTTTGAAAATGGTGCCCTCCTGGCGGAGTCGATTGTACACGTCGAGGAAGACGGCGTGGTCCCCGGGATGATTCTAAATGTACAAGAGGATGCTGTTAACTTTAGCGAGAATTCAATGTTGTGCAATGGGGAATTAATTGCAGCTGATGAGATTGAGAAAGAGATCTATATCACTAGCGTAGAAACAGCACTTAGAGACGCTAATAATGTGGAAAATAGTTCTGACGCTGTGTCAGAGTCAATGCAGTTTGTCTCGGCTGGTGGTGGAATTAAGGCCATAGCAGGGAGGAAACTTGGGTTGCATTCTGACGATCGCAGCGGAAATCAAGTTCTCGTTAGTAATGAGGAGTTAGGAGTTAATGCACGAGTAGGAGAGTCGTGTACAGGAAAGAAGGAAGTACGACGACCTTTAACGAATGATGATGTTTCATGTCATGAAGAGGACATGCAGTTGCCTTTAATGAATTTATTAAATCAATTTCGTGATGAAGTTACGTTAGAAGGAGAAACTATAGGTGTTACAAACATTATGACGCACCGGATACAGCTCAAACCGGATGCATCTGTTCTAAATTTAGCTCCTTACAGAATTCCTCATAAATTTCAAGAGGAGGTAATAAAAATTACTAATGATATGCTTTCACAAGGTATAATCGAGGAATCGAGTTCAGACTTTAATTTTCCTGTTATCGTTGTTAAGAAAAAGTCCGGAGAGCTCCGGCCCGTCATAGATTTCAGAGCCCTTAACAAAGTTTTGGTGAAAGAGTCTTACCCTATTCCCAGAATTGATGAAATATTATCAGCTTTAGGTGGGAATAAATGGTTCACTAATTTAGATCTGCGCTCGGCCTTCCATCAGGTCGAATTAGACCAAGAGAGTAGGAAATTTACTGCTTTTAGTGGTAACAATCGGAAGTTTCACTTCCGAAGGATCCCGTTCGGATTGAGTACCAGTCCTAGTGTTTTCCAGAGGGTGATGACCTCTGCCCTTGCACCTATTTTGGGAAAATTGGCGTTCGTCTTTTTAGACGATATTTTGGTATATTCCAAAACTAAAAATCAGCATTTGACTGACATTGGAAGTGTCCTTAAGGTGCTTCGATCGGGTAACTTATCGTTGAAGCTCGAAAAATGTCATTTATTCAAAAAAGAGATTGAGCATTTGGGGCACATTATTGTCGCAGATGGTATTAGATGTAAATATTCGGAGAAACTGCAGGAATGCAAAGCTCCCGTAAATGTGAAGGAATTGCATCAGTTTTTGGGTTTAGCTAACTATTTTCGAAATTTCTTGCCAAATTTTGCCGAGGTGGCTCACCCCCTGTACAGACTTTTAAGAAAGGACGTTGACTATACGTGGAGCGACGAATGCCATAAGAGCTTTGTTTTTATCAAATCTGCTCTCACTTCTGACACAGTTTTACGACATCCTGACTACGCTAAGGGCTTCCACGTATTTACGGACGCATCTAACTTTGGGATCGGAGGCGTGCTGATGCAGACAGAGGATTCAAGCGATCAAATTTTGCGCCCTGTGGCTTACTATTGTAAAAGTTTAAACTCAAGTCAGAGGCGATATAGTACCACCAAGAAAGAATTTTTCGCGATTTATTCAGCTCTGAAATATTTTAAATATTTAATTACTGGCTATCCCATCCGTGTCTACACGGATCATCGGCCTCTCGCGCCGCTCTTTAATAAAAAACTCCCTGAACACTCCAATATAGCCAGATTGTGTATAAACGTACATTCGTTTGATCTCGTTGTAAAATATTTACCTGGTAAACAAAATGTCGTAGCTGGTTATTTAAGCAGACTACCTGTAAACAATGAGAAATTAACCGCTAAAGAACTAGAGCGCTGTGATGCTCTGGAATCCGCGCTTGAATCAAATGTCTGTATCATTGAGACTCGATCGCAGAGAAAAAAAGACGTGGCTAGACATGAGGTTGTTGACCCGTCGCCTAGCGACAGTGCTGACGACGCAGCAAACAAAGTAGCTCGGCCCAAGCTCATTGACTATGTACCGAAAGACGAACAAATTTCTTGGACTATAAAAGAGTTTATCGACGAGCAGGAAAAAGACCCTTTGTGCATAGAAGTTAAAGAAGCTTTACTTCATGGTAGTGTATCTAAAATTCCGGACCTACAGAAATTTTCAATTCTGAACGACATTCTGTACCGACGTAGACAGATTGACAATCGACCTAGTACAATATTAACTGCAGTGGTACCTAACTCTTTAATGGGTAAAGCAATTTTGGCAATTCATTCGATGTATCATACTGATGATGTGCACACTTTGTTTAAATTTAAAATTAGGTTCTATCATCGTTTGGAAAAAACGATTGTGCGAAAATTCGTGCGAGATTGTGAAGTTTGTAAATTACTTAAGGCGCGACCTTCTCTGCCAATTAAAATTTTAACAGCTCCAATAGCGAAAGAACCGTTTGAGGTTGTTTCAATGGACTACCTTGGTCCACTTAAGGTTACCGACAGTGGTAACAAATGTATATTAGTAATAATTGACCTTTTCTCCAGATTTTGCAATTTGTATGCGACTTCTAATCGTAGTACAGACACGGTAATTTCATGTTTAAGTAACTGTTTCTCCATTTTTGGGTTTTCTAAAACTATGATTTCTGATAATGCTTGGGAATTTAAATCGGTGGCTGTTAAGCAGTTTGCAAACATTCATGCTATCGCGAAAAAAGAGATACTGGTTTACAGTCCTCATTCCAACGCTATAGTAGAGAGAAATAATAGGAAAATTACTAATCTGTTGAAGCTTTATGTTAATTCTCTCCCTCATGCTGAATGGGACCAATGCACTGAAGTGGTCGAAAATGCTCTAAACAACGCCCTAAATTCTACTTTAGGCGAAACTCCCAGTTTCGTCGTATTCAATAGAGATACATGCCCATTCTATCAGTCCGAGAGTTTTGAAACCATAACTTACAGCTATGATTTTGGTTAAATTTCGAGCAAAAGAAGCCGCCCGCGCCGTAGAGAATATTAGAAATTTGATATTGAATAACACTACGGAAAGAAATCTTTACAGAAATCTCAAGCGTAGAAATAAGGACGTCAAGGTAGGCGACCGTGTACTCTTAAAAAATCACGAAAAAAAACATAAGTTGGAATAACTTGGCTAGGGCCAGCCGTGGTTCTGAAGGTCAAGCGTAATTGGGCTGAGGTTAAAATTGGTTCCAAAATTTATATAAGCAATTTAAACCACATATTACCCTTGGGGAGGGTTAAACTGTGAGTTAAAAAGACAAGTTTCGGACGTCGCAACGACTCGACGAATTACGACTTAATGTGCAGGACAACCGTGTTACTTGGTTTAACATTTCCACTATGAGTTAATAATCATAATTTAAGGATTGTTGCTATGTAATATGCGTTGTGTTTCATTATTATTCTCAGTAACCCATATATTATATTTTATATGTTATATTTACAGCTTTTTGTGCTGCGTTTTTTAGGTTAATTTAGGTTAAGTGTTGTATTTTAACCTGAATGTTTAAAGGAATGTATATCTGTCTATATTAAGCCGGAGATTGTCTCTAAGACGTTTTTTTTAATCTTTGCATTTCACGTTCGATATTACTTCGGCCGCTTGGAAGTGTTGCTGAATTGACAATTTAAATGGGGAACGAATTCTCCAATTGCTAAATGCAATCGCTGATGTTGCAGTACATCACGTGAGATAGGCTGTCATGACGCTGCGGCGAAACTCACGTGCAATTTGTATTTTTAGTTGGAATGTTCTGTTGTCAGCGCAAATGAATCAAATTCAAACAGTGGTGGTTTGCTTACCGACCGAAAATCCGAACACGATTATCTATTAGAAATTTTTACGTTATAGAACATTATCGAGCAATGGGAACTCATGCGTCAAGCGTTTATGCTTGTTTGTTTACTTTATTATGTTTAGATCTTTCTGTTTTTTTTGGTTATGCTAATCGCCTTTGTTTCTGTTCCTCGTGCAGGATACGCAGGATTTACATGGACGTATTTGCGATGGGCAAACAAGTCTCACTCGTCGACGTGGATACTTTGGCGTCGGCGATAGCCAAAAATCAGGGGGCAAGTGACGAACTCTACGATGAGTTGAGGAAGTCGCACTCTCACATGGAGCTAGGATACATGGAGGGAGCATAGCCGTCTGTGAAGAGAACCAGTTTTTGAGATTTCTCCTCTGTCTGTGGTAACTAATAGCCATCTCGCAAGTGTGACGTCAGCACGGAAGCCAGTTACCTCCTGACCACGCTGGGATGCGCACACGCTCGCTGAATGCTCTTCCAGCTGTTGAGTTTTTCGTGAATCATTAATTTGGGATTCTAAGACTCCGAAAGATAATAAATTTTGTTTTCTCACTTGAGGACACTTAATAATATCAAAATTGCTAGCAAAGATACATTTAGAGTTGAAAACTATAAAGATTACAGGCCCTTGAATATAACAAATTAGAGAGCGACTTGCACGCGCACCTCATCCTTCGATTTGTGGAGCGGTACTAATCTTGCTTTGGAAAATGGGAGGGCGAATCGTAGAGGAGATGAGGAGGCGAGGAGGAGCCAACTTCAGCCAAGCGACTGTGGTTGGCTCACGTGCAGTCTCCCAACTTTTGCAGCAAATTTGAACCCGATTGGAATCGGCTATGCTCCCTCCAGTATATCCTAGCTCCATGCACTCTCATATGGACCTCTTGCCAGACAGCGTCACCGACGTCCTGGTGATGCTGCTTATGCTGACTACGATGGGCCTAGGTGCGGTCCTTTACTACGTGAAACGTAGCTTGGAAAATCTTTCCGAGCGATCCGATCGCCTAGAGGATTGTCAGCTGCGTCGAGGGGCTAGATTGTCGCCTAGGTGCAACAATCACCAAGATCAAGTGTAAGTCATGAACGTTGGCTTTCGCGGTGATGTGTTGGTGAATTGAAATTAAATTGAGAAATTGGAAATTAGAAAATTAATTAGAAATTGAAAATTAATTAGAAATTGAAACTTAATTCGCAAGGTTGCAAATAAAAATTTAGGATCTAATGCGTTGAAAAATGCGTTGAAAAAGTGCGGAAATTGCGTTCCAGGGCAAAATTGAAAATTACATGTTTATTACACAAAGTGTTTATTGGAATTACGTCCAAATGCTTCTTTTAGCATTAAGATGTGTTAGTCAAAAATATAATCTTATTTATAATCTTTTAATTTTAACTGCATGCTTTTATTACTAATGTTGCGCAATTTTACAACGCCCAACAAATTTAGGAAAAGCGGAAAATAGGTCTGTGCTAAGAGTTAAGAGTTCGCATAATTCTATTTTCCCAGTATGTAAACTTTAAGGTTTTCGGTTATTCTTATTCGGTTCGTGAGAAATTATTTTTATTTTTGCGATTTGCATTTAATAATGAAAGGCAATGGCGGTTTTTTTATCCCTACTTCTGTCGGCGTGCTGACTATCTTGTTGCACGGTAAGTTAGTAGTAATGCTGGGCGGTGGAAAAAGTTGGTTGCTTTTGCTTCGTTTTGGTTTGTTTTTGCTGATTACCAATTCGTTTTTTTTTGTTCGTTACTTTTAAAGTATTAATCCCTATTAATCGTTATTCTTTATATCTGGTGTTTCCATGGTTGTAAGGTGTGGAAGATTTTAAAAAAGTTTTTTGTTTTTTTCATCGTGTGTTTTTAACATTTGTTAAGCTATTAATATTTGATATTTTTGCGATGATTTATGGTGCCTAAGTTTTTCGATGCGTTTCTTTAAATTTTCAATAATTTTTTTTTGTGTTTCTAGTAAGAGATAAATTACTATGTGAAAAGCGAGTGGTAATTACTGTTGTAAATCGTTAATGTGCTAATGGTAATAGCGTGCTAATGATATTTTGTTTAATATTTTGTTTTGCGTTTTTTTGGAATTTTTTATTTCTATCGTTGTTTGTTTCGCGTTCATAAAATTAGTTGCGTTCTATCATTATTTTAATTATTTTCAGTATTTGGACGGTAATTAATTAGTTAATTTCGTAATGATATTTAAGTGCACATCCTTCAACCATGTGTTTGTTTAAGCTAGAATTGTTCAACTTTAGTTATTCCGAGTTGTTTCAGGTTACCTTCGAACAGGGCATTTTATTTTCTTTGTTCGCTTAAGCTGCCCTCGTTTTTGCTTGTGTTGCTAAGTTTTAAATAACTAAAATAATGCTTGGATGGTATTGTTGGTAATTTACTAAAAATTTAATTCACAAATATTAACTTTTAGATAGTATGAGGTGCGAGACGACTTAAATTACTGTCATCAAGTAATAGCGCTAGTTTTAACCTAGGGTTGTCGCTTTAATTTTGAATATTTTGTCACACGACTTCGTTCATTCTCTCAATTCTTTTCAGTTTTTTTATGATTACCTTGTTTGCATTTAATTTTTTTTCCTCATCCGATTACTTGCTTTTCTGAAAATAGGGGGGAGTAATGTACGAGCCGTGGGTTTACTCTTGCCATTGTCTTTGTCTTTGGGGTTTTTCTTGATATCTTGATGTCGCAGTCTACTTAAGGCGATGTTACCTGTCGTTTGATGCTCAATCGCCCATTAACCGTCCTACCTGTTACCGGCCTCGATTCTCGCCAGTAAAAGTCTCCACCAAGTCCTCTACGAGTTTCACTATACCTGCATATAGATACAGTCTACCTTAATAAATTGTTTCATGTCGTATGACTTTTGTAAATATAAATTCGACAGCTAGAAATATATGTATGGTCGTTATAAAAAGTTGGAAAATTTAAAATTTACTGAATGTAAAGTACTAAAAATAAATTTTGTTCGAATTTTTCATTCCATTTTAATATTAGTCCTCACGAAATCCGTAAAAAAAACATGTAAATTTCCATGGCTGCCTAAACTATTTTATCATTAGGTCATCAAAATAAAAATCAAAGAATTTTTAACTCATGGTTTCAATTCCATTGAAATCAATATGTTAACCCCCATTGTTGCACTATTGGCATTATTCTCGTTTTTAAATTTACAGTGTGGGTTGAAATCAATACATTACCGTTTTCTTCTTATTATATACGTTAAGACACCAGTTGTTATGGTGCTGGTGTAGGTACTGTGCTGGTGTAGGTACGGTGCTGGTGTAGGTACGGTGCTGGTGTAGGTACGATGCTGGTGTAGATACGTTGCTGGTGTAGGTGCGGTGCTGGTGTGGGTGCGGTGCTGATGTAGGTGCGGTGCTGGTGTAGGTACGGTGCTGGTGTAGGTACGGTGCTGGTATAGGTACGGTGCTGGTGTAGGTGCGGTGCTGGTGTAGATGCGGTGCTGGTGTAGGTACGGTGCTGGTGTAGGTACGGGGCTGGTGTAGGTACGGTGCTGGTGTAGGTACGGTGCTGGTGTAGGTACGGTGCTGGTGTAACACAACGTCTGACAGGATCCATCATTTTGATGATGTCAATTTCGAATGACCAAATTCAGATGACCCGCTTGTCAGATATCTATAATTATGTGTAATGTCAATAATTTTGGTGAGCAGATATCGGCTACTCTCATGTGCTCTAGCCAGGTAAGAGCGTTTCTTCTTGGTGGTGCGTGCTGGACCGGTGGGTGTTTGTCACTAGTTACTATGCTGCAGGTTTTGTTGTCTGCCACTAGTCACTGCGTCTGCAGGTGTGTTCACGGCAATTGTATCATAGTTAACTAATAGTCTCATAATCAGCTAATATGTCTCATTGCCTACGGCTAAACGATGCAATTTTGTATATTCATAGAGTAAGCTGTATAGAAAAATTTCGGTGTGCTGGCAGTAACTGACCACAGATTTGTGTTCAGAAAGTCAAGTTTCTTAACCCAAGTTACTCTAACTCAAACGAATGTCTTTTTAAAAGCTCCTTTAAGCCTAGCAGAGACCACTCCTCTCATAGGGCTAATGCTCAACATGTAATGCTGACATCGTTCATGCGAGTCTAACCTGACTCTCAAAAATATTTTATCCAAATGTAGGGCACACCACCCCACGTGCGCGTTATTTTGAAAAAGTTTACCACCGTACAAATTTACCAAATGTTCTATCATAAGATGGAATAAAAGGAGTGAAAGGTTGTGTTGTTAATGAAGTTCAACTTCCACAAGTAGAAGATGCATTTATAATTTGTTTTCGATATTTCTTATTCATTTCACATGCAGCAAATTTTTTAACAGGTCCCTTTTATGTGTCTGAAAAAAGTTTGGTAACTAATTTATTTTTTTTGGTAAAGTTATTTGGCATTTCTCGTATGATCTATTATAATAAATTTGCCAAAAAATAAAAAATTTACTGATTAAATTACTTTGAATTAAGTGAATGTGCTATGCTAAGAAGTTTGCACAATTTGTAATGAATGCAAAATTTTGAAAACAAATTATACATACATAATCTTCTTTTAGAATTTGGACTTCGGTAACCACAGCATCTTTCATTCATATCATTCAATTTCACTACATTACATTCGGTAACTTTTTTATCGGCGCCTGCTGTACCATTCGATATATATCAGCTCACTCTCTAAATATAAGTATTTTCATAGTTCAGTAGTAAGTAATGAGGGAAAATAGCTGTCCATGGTGGGGATAATAATTGTTTGTTAATAACTATAATACAGTTGCATTGAACACAACACCTGCAGTGCACACTGCCCACCAAGACACCATTACCCACTCAATGGATTCAATTATTGTATCTACGGCAATAAGCGCAGCCAGGCAGAAGTGAATTCCAGCGCTTAATGTTAGATTGGCGTTGTTTGAATGAGAGTTGAATTTTGAATGGGAGTTCTTGAATGGTTTTATCAGTGACTATTTGTTCAGTTTACTGCTGTCTTTTATTTCAGGACCCGTTGCATTTCCGACGGTTATTATGTTTGAAAAGTTGCTTTGATTCTCGCTATTTCTATGCTCACAGTGTGTTCACAAATTTCCCATTCTTTTAATTCCTTACTAAACTCTTCTCTCCTCTTTTTCGAAAACTTTTTTGTCGTAGACTTCGTAGCTAAGGAGAACTAACTGATCCTCTAAAATACTTCCTTTCCAGGCTTGTGCGAGTAAATTTCGATCTCTTGCTAGCAACGGCAGAGAGCGTGAGCACAAATTCTAAGAGGTTAATTTTCTGTTCTTCGCAGGCATTTCCATCAAACTAAACTGATGATTCTCAGGCCAACCAAGGCGAGTAATTCATTGAGGCATTTTCGTTGGATGTGTTCTGGATGATTAGTTCTTGTTTTCACATGTGGGACAAAATTATACTCTAAGAACTTCAACAATTCTCCAATGCCCATCTAATGCCTGGTAATTTTTGTGGCCAAGGACTTCTGTCTTGAACAAAGCTTCCAGATGTAGGTGACAAAAAATGTATACGTCCTCATCGTATCTGCGACCAGAATATTCTCTTAGATGTGCTCTGGTGGATCACGTACCGACTTAGGCCATCTAATTTGATGTGGTCACTGAAATTCTCAACGTAATTACATGAGAAAAACTACTTTGAAACATATATACTTATTTATTTGATAATCTAAGGAGACACCTGGCGTTTTATTTTATGTTCATTGACGGGAAGTGAACTATAATTATATCCTCAGTAAAAGTTGGTCACTTCGATTTTATTTCAATCAACCAAAGGAAACTATAATTCCATCCGTATCATACATGTAACATGAACGCCTACAGTGAACGTAGCTGTTGTATGTAAATATATGAGCTCCGTACCTACACCAGCACCGTACCTACACCAGCACCGTACCTACACCAGCACCGTACCTACACCAGCACCGTACCAGCACCGTACCTACACCAGCACCGTACCTACACCAGCACCGTACCTACACCAGCACCGTACCTACACCAGCACCATACCTACACCAGCACCGTACCTACACCAGCACCGTACCTACACCAGCACCGTACCTACACCAGCACCGTACCTACACCAGCATCGTACCTACACCAGCCCAGTACCTACACCAGCACCGTACCTACACCAGCACCGTACCTACACCAGCACCGTACCTAGTGATGCAAAAAAACGGTTTTATTTGATTGCGTTTTTTTTTGCAAAAAAACGTGTTTTTTATGTGTTTTTTTGTTTTTTTGTTTTTTTTTGCACACCTAAATTTTGTTAAGCATATGTCCGGGTTTTTTGTTTGGACACCTGAAATATATTAATATCCATGTTTTTTAGTCATTTCATTGTTATAAAAACATCAAAAAGAAACCATACAGTGAAAGTGGTGGCAGATAACCCACAATTACCTAGAGGCGTCTAAGAGGAACAGCAGGAGCCACAGAACTTATATTGATTGAGTCAAAATTCAGAGCTTACTATCTCTACTATGCCTGATTTTATTTTATGTGACCAAAAAAATCAGACTTTGCAGAGATAATAAGGGTAAATCTGAAGGATATGTCAGTTATCGATTTTGTAAATTTTGATGCCTAACCTAAGCATAGTTAATTAGATCGAAATAAACAAGTTTTCTTCTATGCACCTTCCGTCTCAAATGAGTATTTCATTAGTTATAGCGGTAAATGACTTACCGCAACTCCTGTGATTGAAGCGGCAAGTAATTCAAGGAGCACGTCGGACAGCAACACTGCAATGCGCACTCGCTTCCAGCGCGATCGTCATCAAAGACGAAACCAAACCTACCGCTATACCTCGTTAAATACTCTTTTGACGAGAAAAGTGTATAGAAGAAAAGTTGTTTATTTCGATGTTATTACCATGATTCAAGCAACAAAAATTCGGAAATCGAGGAGTAGCTGTTTATTCGAGCGCATTCGTCATCAAAGACGAAACTAAACTTATCGCTATAAATTGCAAAATACTCATTTGAGACGGAAGGTGCGTAGAAGAAAACTTGTTTATTTTGATTCAATTAATTAGGTTCAGGCACCAAAAATTGGAAAATCGATAACTGACATATCCTTCAGATTTACCATAAGCTCTGAATTTTGACTCCATCAATATAAGTTCTGTGGCTCCTGCTGTACCTCTTAGACTCTAGGTATTTGTGGGTTATCTGCTACCATTTTTACTGTATGGTTTCTTTTTCATGTTTTCATTACAAAACAATGACTAAAAACCATAGATATTAATATATTTAAGGTGACCAAAAAATATGCTGTTTTTTTGAAAACATGTTTTTTTTACAAAAAATTCTGGGTTAATGTGAGGTTTAATGCAATCAGAAAATAATAATTAGCGATCCCAGGAATCACTAAAGGAACCCATTTAAGAACGTTTTACACGAATGACATTCTGCTCGCTGATGCGTTATTTTCGAATAATTGAACTTTGAAGTTGGCCTTTGCGCCAAAGGAAGCGAGCGCGTAAAACGGAATACAATTAATAACGGAAGCTATTACAAACATAAAGAGGTTGGGTCGGGAGGGGGAGTGTCGGGGCATGGCCACCGTGACAGACCTGCCTCCTGGACGGACGACGTTGTAGAAGAAGCGCATCTGCCGATCGGACGGACCTATTGTCGAGGCCGCTAGATCTAGTTGTGTTGTCGTTAACAGGTCACGCCCTCGTGTGTGACAGGTATGTAAGAGCTGGATTAGGATTATTATAGCGTCTAGGACCATCCTCCTAATTGTCCATATTGATTTTGTATATATCTTTGTTTGAACGTATCCGCTATTCCATGTAGTAGTCGTATGTTTTGTTTGTGCCCTTCAGGCTATGGTGGAGAAGGACGTATCCTATGGGAATGCTCTCGCCTCTCTAAACCATTCTAAACCTATGGAAAGGAGCTACGTTGGGAGAGGTCTTCGCTTGTGACCTGGCCTCCCGACCTCTTGTTGGCTCTTCCCAGCCCTCCGGCTTCCCGCCTGGAGTTGGGCTTCGCCATAGTCTAGAGCCTAGTACGACCAGCGCCTGCCTCATCTCGAGCTGCGCCGAGATCGCGGAGGTGGCTTTGGGGCCCCGACGAGTACGGGGAACCTAAACCTCCAGGGCCTGGACTCTGTGCCCTGTTGTAGCGTTACTGTGTCTGTTGTAGCGTTACCGTGTCTGTTGTAGCGTTACCGTGTCTGTTGCAGCGTTACCGTGTCTGTTGCAGCGTTACCGTGTCTGTTGCAGCGTTACCGTGTCTGTTGCAGCGTTACCGTGTCTGTTGCAGCGTTACCGTGTCTGTTGCAGCGTTACCGTGTCTGTTGCAGCGTTACCGTGTCTGTTGCAGCGTTACCGTGTCTGTTGCAGCGTTACCGTGTCTGTTGTAGCGTTACCGTGTCTGTTGTAGCGTTACCGTGTCTGTTGTAGCGTTACCGTGTCTGTTGTAGCGTTACCGTGTCAGCTGTGTAACCTAGGGTTAAGGATTACATTAGGATCTAAGATTAGGATAGGTTAGGTGTTCGGCTACCTCGGCCACCTGTTCGTCCCCGAGTGGCCGTTTTAGAGTACTAATATACTTTAAGACTCGTGTTCAACCAACCTTTCCTTTTCCATCCGGGTATCCTTTCCTTGTGTTTCGGTGGTACTCGAGCCAATCTGTACCCTTCCGGGGTCTCGCTACCCGTGTCGCCGGGTGAGTGCCGGCCCCGAGTTCTTACGTGAGGGGGCGGGTGCCTTTGCAAAGCTAGGAGGCTGGACATCAGCCCCTTGGTACCTTCTGAACCCCTCACACTGGCGACCTTGCCAGTCTTTAAAAAGACAGTGGTGACTTTGCCAGTCTTCAAAAGACACGAGCAATCTTGCCTTCCTATATCTTTCCGTATATCTCTCTAATAACTTTTATAGTCCTGTCAATTCCAGCATAGTCATAACCCTGGTAACCTAACCAGCAGTGCCACGGCATTGACAACCTTGCTGGTTGACAATCTTGCTGGACAGTTATTTCTCGTCATGTTTTTTCTCGTGTCCTACTGAAAATATTTTGTCATCTATTTTTGTTAATGCAAGTTTTAGGATTAGAATTTAGAATTAAGGATAATAACTGGTATCTACAGTCCCAGGTACAACGTGACCTGGGACTAATCTCGCGAAAGCTGGCGGGCCCTCAATTTGTTACTTTCAACATTCCATGTCTTATAATTTGAGGCCCCGCCAGGTAATAGGCCTCGCAAGCCAAAATTTTTCCCAGGAAACATTAAATCTCACATGAGAATACTTTGAGTGATAATAAGTGACATCTCATCTTATAAATATGTCCGTCGCGGAATTAAAACAGGAAGCTATTAGCATAGGCTTGGAGGGAGCTGATGTAGCCAAATACGTTCAAGAGCAACAAGCATTAGCTAGGGAAGAGAGGGCGAAAATTAGAGAGCTTGAACGTGAAAAAGACAGAATCAACAGTGAGAAGGAAAAACGGGAACATGAAGTTAATAGGGAAAGAGAAAAACGGGAACACGAAATCAAATTGATAGAACTCGGAGCTCAAAATCCTACTTTGCATACTTCAAGCGTAATCGATTGTCCAATAAAACCTAAACTGCCTATGTGTAGAGATGGGGACGATATTTCAGCCTTCTTGGTTCACTTTGAACGAATAGCTGAGCTATTAAACATCGACGAAAGCCTTTGGCCTGTACATTTGGGAACTACCTTGAGCGGGAAAGCTGTAAAAGTATACGCTGCTTTGGATCATGACGTAACTTCTAACTATGCATTACTTAAAAAAGCATTATTACTTGGCTTTAACAAAACTCCTGATACCTACAGATACGAATTCCGTTCAGCCAGAATAAAGGACGACGAGACGTACGAGCAATTTTCAACTCAACTGGGTCGGTCTCTAGATCTGTTCCTCGAATCTTGGTCAGTACCTAAAACGTATGAGGGGCTAAGGGAATTTGTTCTGCTAGACCAATTCATAGCATCTGTACCAATGGATCTGAGGGTCTTTCTAAAGGAAAAGGGTATCATGTCATTTCGGGAAACTGTTAGAGTAGCAAATAACTGGGCGATGGCAAGACAGTCTCACAAAAGATTCAATAGACCAGAACCGGAGACTCGATATCAGACGCCTAATGTTGAATTGCAAAAGTCTGATGGGGCAAAATCCCCAAAAGTAAAGCTAAGTACAATTGTACCCATGAGTAAACCTAGTAACTTTGTGAATAGCAAATGCTTCTCGTGCGGAGCATTAGGTCACCAAAGAAATCAATGCCCTAAGCATCAACCATACCGTCCCAAAACTAATAATATGCATAATGCCACCGTAGGATACGCTAGGGCACTAAACGAGATTTCAAACATTAAGAAATATTCGAATAATCTTACATGTTCAGGAAAAGTCAATGGACAGTCTGTGCAAACAATCTGGCGCGATACGGGATGTTCAACTATTATAGTGAAAGATTCCTTGCTACCCAATATAGACTCTGCCAAATGTAGGAAAATTATTGTGTGCGACTATCTGGGAAGACGTAACGAATGGCCGGTTGTCAGATGTCACATCGACTGCGACTTTTACCAGGGATGGACGGACGTAATTAGAGCACCCATGGAATCATGTTGTGCCTTGATAGGAAATGTTCCGGGCGCTAGTTTGATGACTGACGAAATTAACATACCGAAGTTAAATTCACAGGAGCGGGTCATGACTGTAAAAACCAGAACTACTGCGTCGGGAGACGAAATCAATCATATACACCCGTTAATTGTCCCTAAATTGCATGCACTGAACTTAAACCCAAAAGATTTTCAAAATCTTCAACGGACATGCCCGTCCTTAGCAGATATTCGCAATAAAGCAGCGCTTGGCGAGACTATCGAAACAAGAAGTGGTAATATTGTTAAATATCGCACCACCAAAGGCTTGCTCTATAGAGAGATTGTTCAACCTAAGAATGTACAGTCAATAGGAAAATCCTCGTTGATTGTCCCAGCCGAATGTAGGAAAACCGTACTTTCATATGCGCATGAATCGTTAGTTGCTGGTCATTTTTCCCACAGGAAAACTGAACAGAGAATTCGAGAACTGTTTTTCTGGCCTAGCATGTCCACAGATATTAGACATTATTGCAGATCGTGTGATAAATGCCAACGGATGTGTTCAAAAGGTAGAATTAAGAAAGTACCGCTAATGCAAATGCCTATCATTACTGAACCATTTTCACGTGTTGCTATCGATATCGTAGGCCCACTTTGCCCACAATCCTCAGAACAGGGTGCGTACAGGCATGGAGAAACATGGAAAGTAGTTGAATTTCGAAAATAAAATTCAAGGCCTCGAAAGTAGTGGAATTTTAAAAATGGTCATTGAAAGTCATGAATAAAGCCCGGACTTTTGCCATAAATGCCTATAATGCCTAAAGTTGAAATTTTACTGTTGAAAATTTTCTTTCCGTTTGTGTTATGCTTCTCCGCATAACTGTGTACGGAACATCGCTAAGGATCCTAATAATCGTCCGGCCAACGACTTATTCATAAATGATCCAAAAGACCGAATATTAAGCCTGATTTCTGCGAGAAAGCATCACATCGTTGAATTCTAGGACAGTCGACTCTTCACGAACAACGTTCGAACGTCGCCGATACAAGGAACGAACGATCACGCCAGCCGAAGATGCCAAGAACCTCAACGGATGTCTTCATTTGCTTTAATTAATATGTATAACATTGTTTGTGGGGATTTTTTATATAGTAATGAGGGTAAGGTTAATGATGTATGTTTTCTATTCGATAGTAGGGATGTATCATGTTCTTATTGGTAACCTTGTTAAGTCGTTATTCAGAGGTGGCACCTTAAGGTGACAACAGATGCCGATATCGATGAAAAATATGGTGACCACGACACAAACGTGATGTCGGTTAAAAGAGAGAAGCACCGATCATTACACGTTTGGTCCGCGTTGAGCGAGGCGTTGTCAGTAACCTTCGAGTGTTACTTGGGCTCTGATTGGTTGATACAGCTACGTCTTTAGTGTCCGCGATTTTGATTGGTTCTCAGGCGTCACGTGAAACCAAACGCGCTCAGTGTGACTGAAGACACGCGCTCGCTCGGACCATGGTTGACCTGTCGCCACTGTTGAACATTTTCGAGCTGAGTTTTTATCATCGGTCTTGACCATCCCGTGTGTGTGTGACTAGAGTTACGGTGCCGAGACTGAGCTGAGGAATTATCGTCATGCCAGGCAGTTGTTCTTTCAACAACTTGTGGTTGCGAGACAAAGACTTTCAACAATGGATAGCACCGCATCCCAAACTGAAAACAATGGCGGTTTGCACCGCGTGCGAGTCGGAGTTCGACATCGCCAACAATGGAATAGCGGCGGTGAGGAGTCATGCAAAAGGAACAAAGCATGCCAAGAACGTGAAAGCTCAGACGACGAGACTTGCCAACCCGAAGATCGGGGATTTTTTCGTGACTTCCCAACCATCGACCGATCCTCCGACGCCTGCTGAGGGCAGTTCGGAGGCTCAGACTAAGAGCAGTGAGACCGTGCCATCAGTACCAGAGTCTGCTAGTACCTCTACTTCATCGCCATCAGTCAAAACTTGCACCTGTCAGTGCTGTCGCAAGAAAACGGCTCTAACTGACTTTGTGCAAAGGGACAAAGTCCTGAAGGCCGAGACGCTTTGGGCGTTGAAGACCATAGCATCGCACCTGTCCTTCAAGTGCTCAAACCAGACTCCTTGGCTTTTCGCCTCAATGTTTGAGGATTCCCCCACAGCCAGCAAGTTCACCATGAGTGAAAAGAAATGCGCCTATCTGACAACATTTGGACTGGCCCCTCATTTCTCAAGTGTGCTGAAGGAGAGGGCCAAAACTGCAGACGGTTTCGTCCTCCTCTTCGATGAGGCATTGAATGAGGAGCTGCAGAAGAAACAGCTTGATGTTCATGTCCGTTTTTGGGACGACAGCAAGGTATGTTCATTTTCTCTAATCAGTATCATAAATCCTTTACTCTAGTTGGTTACCCTCTTGTTAAACTTATACTACTATACCAGTGTGCAGTAACTATGTTCTGTTTGACATTCACGTTGTATTCACTATTGGTAATTTGCTGCGAGAGAGACCGTGAGACAGAGCCAGTGTTAGTGTAGGTCTAGGAGTTCTAATGATTTTTTTTTTTAATTTTTATTTACACAGGTTTCCACACGCTACTTTAGCTCCCACTTCATGGGGCATGCAACGGCAGAGGACCTGTTTGAAGAGCTGCTTCCACAGTGCCACGAGTTTGGACTCGGAAAGCTTATACAGATTTCCATGGATGGTCCAAACGTCAACCTCAAGCTGCATGGGATGATGCAGGTAAACTTTGGACTTTCTTGGTGTAGTTTTGTGTTTTAGTTTAGAATGCGCACTCATGTGACTACAAAAACAATTTTTTGTGATGTGTGTCTGGTAGGTATGTGTAACTGTTCTCGATAAATATATTCTGTAGTAAAACATACCTACTATTTTATTAGTTTTAAATCCTAAGTTTTGTTTTGCTCTGTTTAGGAACAGATCCTACGTGACCATGACATGTCACTTCTGAACGTCGGTTCTTGTGGTCTGCACACCATCCACAACGCCTTCAAAACTGGCCATGCTGCTACCGGCTGGGACCTGCAACAATGGATGAACTCCTTGCACTGGCTGTTCAAGGACTCGTCTGCTCGACGTGCGGATTTCATGAAGTACACTGGAGCTGAAGATTTTCCTCTACAATACTGCAGCCACAGGTAGGCAAGAAGATGCCATCTTGCATAACATGTTCACTTCATTTGTCAAAATGAAGCACAGAGCCCTGGTAGCAAAGAGTCCGTACCATATAAGCCTAAATGTAGCATATAATCCTAACTTGATGTAACATAGAGGCCTGGCAAATAGCTCCCTCTCTCTCTCTCTCTCTCTCTCAGACTCAGACACTGACTCACTCACACACATGCACACTTTGTTTTTGTTTTTTTGCAGATGGCTGGAGAATGTTCGTGTTGCTGAGAGGGGTTTGGAACTGTGGCCACATCTGAAGGAGTTTGTCCAGGCTGTCAAGTCTGGTAACATTCCACAGCCGAAAGGGAAGTCGTACAAGACAATTGAAGGACTCTCACTGGACCCCCTCTTCGAGGCCAAGGTGCAAGCGTTCCTGTCAGTTGCGAAGATCTTGAACCCCTTTCTCAAAAAGTTTCAAGGAGACGCGCCACTCCTGCCTTTCATGTGCAATGACATCATCAAGATTTTGAAGGTTCTGTTGGAGAGGTGTGTGAAAGCAGAGGTGCTGGAAAAACTGACCAAACCAGCTAAGTATGCTGCCCTTGACTTCAATGACAAGACCATCTACCTGCAAAATAGCAAGATTGACCCTGGCTTTGTTGCTGCAAGTATTTTGAAAGATCAGATGGCTGCAAAGAAAGTGAATGAGAGGCTTGCTTTCTCCTTCAGGGATGATGTGAAGAATTTCCTTGTTGCTGTCATCAAGAAGATTGTTGAGAAGTCACCTTTGAAGTTCGGGTTGGCCCGAAACATGGGCTGGCTGGTGCCAAGTGTCTTTGTGGATCGCACAAAGCGAGAGAAGACCAAGTCCATGCTGAAAAACTGTCTGCAGCTGCTCAGCGATGCTAAGAGGCTACCACAGGGTGACATCGATGAGGTGATGAGCCAGTTTTCAGAGTTCTTTGATGAGGCACAGAGGAAGA
Source organism: Morinoia aosen (assembly GCA_030386875.1). Classification (NCBI taxonomy): domain Eukaryota; kingdom Metazoa; phylum Arthropoda; class Malacostraca; order Amphipoda; family Talitridae; genus Morinoia; species Morinoia aosen. Next base: position 92,300,660 of record CM059579.1, on the reverse strand, counting down.
TCAGCACTTTCAACAGTTTTCAGCAAGACACTGATGGGCTAGATGTCTTCTGGAGCAGCCAGCTGGCCACATCCTCCCTCAAGAAACTGTGGCTGGTTGTGAAGATGCTACTGGTCCTGTCACATGGCCAGGCTTCAGTGGAAAGGGGCTTTTCTGTGAGCAAGCAGCTCATGGAACTCAACATGGGTGAGAACACCATCGTGGCGCAGAGAGTGGTCATGGACCACATCAAACATGTAGGAGGTATCTCCAAGGTTGACATTTCCAAGAAACTCCTCTTTTCAGCTTCACAGGGCAGACAGCGCTATCAACACTACCTGGATCAAAAGAAGGAAGAGGCAGAGAAGCAGAAGAAGGGAGAGAAGAGGAAGAAAGAACTGGATGAAGTGGAGAACCTGAAGACAAAACGGAAGAGGATGGAGGAGAGTCTGCAAGCGCTGGTGGAGGATGCTGACAGCTTTGCACAGAAGGCAGAGGACAAGAATGATTTGCGCCTACTGGCAAAGTCAAATGCATTGAGGAAATCAGCCAAAGACAAGCAAGAACAACTCGAGGGGCTGAATGCGGAAATTAATGACAAACTTAATGCACTGGCAAATGCATAGCAGATGCTATTGAACTGTCCAGCATGACTGTTTGGTGTTGTGATGATCATTTACACATTTATGAAAACAAGACCTGCAAGTAATGATGAATGTTCTGTGAAGTTTATGACTGAAATACATTTATTGTGCTGCAATTTAACTTTGTGTGACATTATTTTGGGCAGAGAGAGGTAGTGGAAATTTGATTTGGTTGGCATAAAAAGTCATGAAAAAGTAGTGGAATTTTGAACCTCAGAGCCTGTACGCACCCTGTCAGAAGGCCATAAGTATATCTTGACATTAATTGATTATTCAACAGGATTTCCTGAGGCAGTACCGCTGCGTCGGACTGACTCCATTTCCGTTGCTGAGGCTCTCCTCCCAATTTTTGCGAGAGTAGGTGTCCCTAAAGAGATTTTGTCAGATTTGGGAACAAACTTCACTAGTGGCCTTATGCACGAATTTCAGAGGCTACTGGGAATAAAACCAATTTTCACAACGCCTTATCATGCCATGAGTAATGGGCGCATCGAGAGATTGCATACTACCCTTAAGTCATGCCTTAAAAAACTTTGTTCAGATAAACCGAAACAGTGGCACCGATATTTGATCCCAACTCTATTTGCGCTTCGCGAAATGCCGAGCGATAGAACAGGATTTTCCGCTTTTGAATTGTTGTACGGCAGACAAATGCGAGGACCAATGTCCATTTTACGAGAATTATGGGAAAATGAGAAACTTTCATGTAATGAACGCCCTATATTTGAATACGTGTTTGAGCTTAGGGATAAGTTGCAATTGTGTACGGAAATCGCTGCAAATAACGCAAACGAGAGTGCTATAGCATACAAAACCCATTTCGATCTTAAATCGCAGAAGCGAGAGTTCCAGCCGGGCGACGAAGTGTTAATATTACTGCCCGACAGTAACCATAAACTTCTTATGTCCTGGTCAGATCCTTTCAAAGTATTAGAACGGAGAAATAGGGTAAATTATCTAGTTCAACAGAACCAGACACCGAAGCTATTTCATGCAAACTTATTGAAACTCTACATTTCCAGGAACGTCGAGAAGAGAGTCGAAACGTGTGCTGTCGCAGTTATCGATGATTCCGCTATACCTTTAACTCCAACTGTTATTGATATTGGGGAGGGAAGTGAGTTTTTGAATATTCCTGTTCCTGGGGAAACGACTAGCACTGGTGTCGTAATTTCAGAATGTCTGTCAAATACTCAGCGGGTAATAATTAAACAAACGGTTTCACATTTTAATAACGTATTTTCAACTGTACCGGGGCTAACAAATGTAATAACCCATGATATAGAACTTGTCACGTCAGAGCCGTGCCGTGCAAAAGTTTACCCTGTACCAATTCACTTACAACCTCATTTCGATCGCGAAGTTGATAATTTGCTGAAGCAAGGGATAATTAGACCTTCAAAATCCGATTTTTCATCACCGGTTTGTATGGTGAAAAAGCCGGATGACTCATATCGCCTAACCATTGATTATAGAGGGGTCAATGCAATTACAAAATTTAGTGCCGAACCTCCAGTAAACATCGAACAAGAATGGCATAAGTTTGCACGAGCTAAATATTTCTCGGAAATCGACCTCACTAAAGCGTATTATCAAATACCATTGAGTGAGCAAGCGATCCCGATTACGGCATTCCCAACGAGCAGGGGTCTTATGGAATTCGTGCGACTACCTTTTGGTCTTGTTACGGCATGTGCCACATTTGCAAAATTAATGAGAATTGTTCTTGCCGATTTGCCAAATGTATCTTTTTATTTCGACAATGTGTTTATCTATACGGATACATTTAATGACCATGTTGCCGCGGTGAAATCCGTATTGGAGAGGTTAGCCCATTACAATTTAACTGCTAATCCATCCAAATGTAAACTAGCTTCCAGAACTATGCGATTTCTGGGTTTCGACATCAAGGACGGGTGGGTAGCACCAGTCGTCGAGAAAATCAATTCGATTACGTCTACCGCACTACCGGACAGACGAAAAACCCTGCAATCCTTCATCGGCATGATCTCGTTTTACCGACGATTCATCCCGAACGCTGCCGAACTTCTTGCACCATTGACGGACATGCTGAAGAAGGGCAAGCCAGACAAATTGAAATGGCAAAAGACGGCGTCTGAAAACTTTAATAGACTCAAACAAGCATTAGAACACCGGCCAATTCTCAAGATACCGGACGTTCGCAAAACATTTGTCCTACGGACGGACGCATCCCAGCACTCAGTTGGAGCTGTGCTGCTGCAATACCACGAAAACATCCCACACCCGGTCGCCTACGCCAGCAGGAAGATGTCGCAGACAGAAAAAAACTACTCGACCATAGAAAGGGAATGTTTGGCCATTGTATTTGGTATGGAAAAATATAGACATTTTTTGTTGGGTCGCGAATTTTTGTTAGAAACAGATCACAAACCCCTTGTATCATTAAATGTAATGAAGAATAAAAATAGCCGACTAATGCGCTGGGCACTAATATTGCAACAATTTCGTTTCACGACAGTGTACATCCCAGGCAAAGTGAATATAGGCCCAGATTTCTTGAGTAGGTATTGACACGATCGCAGTTCGTCACGTAGCCACTGCCGAGGCGTGCGCTCTTTGACTGTGTCTGTATAGCGTACGATCTGGGGGGGGGCCGTGTCGGGGCATGGCCACCGTGACAGACCTGCCTCCTGGACGGACGACGTTGTAGAAGAAGCGCATCTGCCGATCGGACGGACCTATTGTCGAGGCCGCTAGATCTAGTTGTGTTGTCGTTAACAGGTCACGCCCTCGTGTGTGACAGGTATGTAAGAGCTGGATTAGGATTATTATAGCGTCTAGGACCATCCTCCTAATTGTCCATATTGATTTTGTATATATCTTTGTTTGAACGTATCCGCTATTCCATGTAGTAGTCGTATGTTTTGTTTGTGCCCTTCAGGCTATGGTGGAGAAGGACGTATCCTATGGGAATTCTCTCGCCTCTCTAAACCATTCTAAACCTATGGAAAGGAGCTACGTTGGGAGAGGTCTTCGCTTGTGACCTGGCCTCCCGACCTCTTGTTGGCTCTTCCCAGCCCTCCGGCTTCCCGCCTGGAGTTGGGCTTCGCCATAGTCTAGAGCCTAGTACGACCAGCGCCTGCCTCATCTCGAGCTGCGCCGAGATCGCGGAGGTGGCTTTGGGGCCCCGACGAGTACGGGGAACCTAAACCTCCAGGGCCTGGACTCTGTGCCCTGTTGTAGCGTTACCGTGTCTGTTGCAGCGTTACCGTGTCTGTTGCAGCGTTACCGTGTCTGTTGCAGCGTTACCGTGTCTGTTGCAGCGTTACCGTGTCTGTTGCAGCGTTACCGTGTCTGTTGCAGCGTTACCGTGTCTGTTGTAGCGTTACCGTGTCTGTTGTAGCGTTACCGTGTCTGTTGTAGCGTTACCGTGTCTGTTGGAGCGTTACCGTGTCAGCTGTGTAACCTAGGGTTAAGGATTACATTAGGATCTAAGATTAGGATAGGTTAGGTGTTCGGCTACCTCGGCCACCTGTTCGTCCCCGAGTGGCCGTTTTAGAGTACTAATATACTTTAAGACTCGTGTTCAACCAACCTTTCCTTTTCCATCCGGGTATCCTTTCCTTGTGTTTCGGTGGTACTCGAGCCAATCTGTACCCTTCCGGGGTCTCGCTACCCGTGTCGCCGGGTGAGTGCCGGCCCCGAGTTCTTACGTGAGGGGGCGGGTGCCTTTGCAAGGCTAGGAGGCTGGACATCAGCCCCTTGGTACCTTCCGAACCCCTCACAGGGAGGCACAGTTCTTCTAATGAAAATTATAAATAAAGCTTCTAACCAACCCATTTTGGTGATGACCACAATCTTGTTGACATCGGCTCTAAAATGGCAGCGCCCATGGTGGTCGCCATCTTAGAGCCGATGTAAACAAGATTGTGGTCGTCACGTTAATGGATGGGTTAGAAGCTTTATTTATAATTTTCGCTAGAAGAACTGTGCCTCCCCCTCACGACCCAACCTCTTTACGTTTGTAACAGGGGGTTAGCGTCCGTTTTTAATTAAATTACGCTCGCTTCTTTTGGCTCGGGAAGTCCAACTTCAAAGTTCAATGATTCAAAAATAAAGCATCAGCGAGCAGAATTTCGTTCGTGTAAAACGTTCTTAAATGGGTTCCTTTAGTGATTGTTTGGAATATAATTATTAATTTCCATGATTGCATTAAACTTCACATTGACCAAATTCTGACTAATAAAAATGAATATTAATATATTCTCTGGTACCAAATATAACCATGCTGTTTTTTTACAAAGAATCATGACTAAAAAATAATATATTTTATGTGACCTAAAAAGTCCCATGCAGTTTTTTAAAAAAACATGTTTTTTACTAAAAAATCATGACTGAAAAAACATGAATAATATATTTGAGACCAAAAAAATGTTTTTTTACTAAAAAATCATGACTAAAAAAACATGAATATATTTATGAGACCTAAAAAACCCCACGCTGTTTTTTGAAAAATGTGTTTTTTTTTACAAACAATGATGTGTAAGAAAACCTGGATATGAATATATTTTATGCGACCAAAAACCATGCTGTTTTATTTTATGTATTTTTCATAAAAAATCGTGTCTTAAAATCATGGATATTAACATATTTTTTGATACCAAAAAATCCTTGTGTTTTTAAACATGTTCTTTATTAAAAAGTTAATATTCATTTTTTGGTCACGAATTCTTTGTAAAAAAAAACACCCCTCAGGGGGATACAATTATTGTATCTATGGGAACTAGCGCTCCCAGGGGGACAATGTCAGGGCCCCGAACTGAGACTTAGGTAGGCCTTCTTTTTTTGTTGAAATGAAATGTTTTTGTGATGTTAAGGACCCCCTTTTATCGGTTCACTGCTGTCCTGTTTTTCAGCACCTACTACTGTCTTCTTCAACTTTGATCTTGTTTCATAATCTTCCTTCCTCTCTTTGGATCGCATTTGTTGCTGGGTAGGGAGACCGGCGTGCCAAATTGCGACCAGTCGCGCGAACGGAAACTCGAACGCACTCTTTCTCCCTAAAAACAGGGTAAAGAAGACCGGCAGGCGGCAGCAGAGGGACTTCATAACGCCGTTAGGTACAGAATTTCTGGAGATTTCTTGAGTTCACCTCGTGCGACTTTACACTTAAGTTTACCGACTCGTAAATTTGGAACGGATGCACCCATCGACTTCAAATTACTCTCAAATGAAAGAGCGAAAGTCTCTCCCTCCCATTTCGAACACAAGCCCACGACCCTAACGGTTCTCTGAAAAATACTGAAATTATTCGATAAGCTTACCCGACTCGCGCGCCGTCATAATTAATTGCGTTTACCGACTCGTAACTTTTGAAAGAATCCACTCATAGACTTCAAATTACTCTCAAATGAAAGAGCGAAACATTCTCTCCCTCCCATATCGAACACAAGACCACGACCCTAACGGTTCTCTGAAAACTACAGAAATTATTCGATAAGCTTACCCGACTCGCGCGCCGTCAAAATTAATTGCGTTTACCGACTCGTAACTTTTGAAAGAATCCACTCATCGACTTCAAATTACTCTCAAATGAAAGAGCGAAACATTCTCTCCCTCCCATATCGAACACAAGACCACGACCCTAACGGTTCTCTGAAAACTACAGATATTATTCGATAAGCTTACCCGACTCGCGCACCGTCAAAATTAATTGCGTTTACCGACTCGTAACTTTTGAAAAAATCCACTCATCGACTTCAAATTACTTTCAAATGAAAGAGCAAAACATTCTCTCCCTCCCATATCGAACACAAGACCACGACCCTAACGGTTCTCTGAAAACTACAGAAATTATTCGATAAGCTCACCCGACTCGCGCGCCGTCAAAATTAATTGCGTTTACCGACTCGTAACTTTTGAAAGAATCCACTCATCGACTTCAAGTTACTCTCAAATGAAAGAGCGAAACATTCTCTCCCTCCCATATCGAACACAAGACCACGACCCTAACGGTTCTCTGAAAACTACAGAAATTATTCGATAAGCTTACCCGACTCGCGCGCCGTCAAAATTAATTTCGTTTACCGACTCGTAACTTTTGAAAGAATCCACTCATCGACTTCAAATTACTCTCAAATGAAAGAGCGAAACATTCTCTCCCTCCCATATTGAACACAAGACCACGACCCTAACGGTTCTCTAAAATTTACAGAAATTATTCGATAAGCTTACCCGACTCGCGCGCCGTCAAAATTAATTGCATTTACCGACTCGTAACTTTTGAAAGAATCCACTCATCGACTTCAAATTACTCTCAAATGAAAGAGCGAAACATTCTCTCCCTCCCATATCGAACACAAGACCACGACCCTCACGGTTCTCTGAAAAATACAGAAATTATTCGATAAGCTTACCCGACTCGCGCGCCGTCAAAATTAATTGCGTTTACCGACTCGTAACTTTTGAAAGAATCCACTCATCGACTTCAAATTACTCTCAAATGAAAGAGCGAAACATTTTCTCCCTCCCATATCGAACACAAGACCACGACCCTAACGGTTCTCTGAAAACTATAGAAATTATTCGATAAGCTTACCCGACTCGCGCGCCGTCAAAATTAATTGCGTTTACCGACTCGTAACTTTTGAAAGAATCCACTCATCGACTTCAAATTACTCTCAAATGAAAGAGCGAAACATTTTCTCCCTCCCATATCAAACACAAGACCACGACCCTAACGGTTCTCTGAAAAATACAGAAATTATTCGATAAGCTTACCCGACTCGCGCGCCGTCAAAAAACTTAGGTTGACCGACTCGTACTTCGCGCGTTGTCAAAACATCCTATCCTAACATACGAAATAACAATATCCGCATATTTACTTACAATGAACAGACCTTTTCATGGCAAAAGAAGGCATGGGAAATCAATAACAATTATAATTAACCTCAGTGTCATATCATTTCTTACATCAATATTTTCGGAGAATAAAAGCTTAAGTTTTTCCTGTTGTGTCAAGGTATATTTTGATCCCTATTGAAGCCTTTTTTAGCGAATATTTAAATTGTTTTGTGCTTATGTACTATCTTCAAGCCCTAGAAAACCTAGAATATTATTCTACTTCCATTTCAAGCATTTGTGGAACCTCGAACTCAACTATTAGTTTTTTCCCCGCGGTTGCTGTGTCTAGATAAGTTGTGTCACTTGTTTTTTCTTTTGTTTTCATTTAATTCAAGAGTTCAACTAATCAAATTGTCATTCGCAAAGCTGGTTTGGTTGGTATATTTTCCAAAATTATATTGAGTGACCATTAGGGCGAAATATTTTTGATAAACTAATTTATGGCAGTGCATAACGAATTATTATGGACTGCCTGTTTTTATTAATATTCTTTTGAATCAGTTCATTTAGGCGTTTATACATTATATCCGCTACAATTTTTGTGTTATGTTTATGTTTATTCTTAATGAATCTGTTTCGATGCCTCAACGCGTTCTTTCAGGATGTATGCTCAGGTATTTTTGGTTACTTTTTTCAAAATTTATTTCAGCTCAACATGCGTTTACGATGCGTCTAGTTCAATATTGACGGGTTTATCACATTTTTTACTTGAAATTCATAGCTTTGAGTAAAAAAATTTCGCGTTGATTTTGTTTTTTAAAGAATTAAATTGATGGATGGGTAAAATATAAAAGTTCTGAACATTTCAAGAATACGTTCTTAAAAGTGAGAACCATGCTTCTCCGCCATGAAATATTCAAAAATTTTAGCTAGTCCACATTTTACCTAGTCCAAAATTTTAGCTAGTCCAATACTTCATTGTTTACTTTACCGGCAGGCCGCAGCCGAGACGGTTCAAATTTGATGTGTTTTCGGTCTTGATATTTGATCGAATTTTACGACGAGCTCCAATATAAGCACTGAATACTTTTTATTTTTTCCTTACAATCAGCTTTTCTACAAGCGACAAGGCAATTACCTTTTCTTATATTTTATAGGCCGCTTAATAATCCTGATTTATTTATCCATGTTTCGCTAAATTATAGCAAATAAGAACCGCACATTTTTACGGCTTACTAGCCCCAGATATAACACTGCCGAATTAATTTATATGTTTTGATTGAATTTGTTTCAAATACTACTTTCAGCACTTTAATTTCTTTTAAATCATTCTTACATCCCAATGTATAGATTCATCGTATCAGCATTTTAGAGATAAAGATTTTTCAGTTTCAATTTTTCATTCGTATGGGTAAGTTACGTTGAACTTTTCAGCTTTAAGAAACAACGGATGGGTTACAGAATTCAGTTTTCGCATGTAAAACTGTAAAACTTATATTGGAAAAAAACAATTCTGTTTTCTATTTCATATTTAAAGTGAGACTCTTTAATCTGACTCATAACAAGTGGACAGCTAGACGCCGGGATTATTTTGCGCACACTGCATATTTCTGCTGACGAAGCCCTTAAATGTTTTTGAGGCCCAGAGGCTTGCGCTCGGGATGTTTTGAGATCTCTCCTGCAGTTGCGCTTGGGATATCTTCTTGCTCCGTGCATATTGCGTCAGTTTTATGTGAAGAGTTCTCGTGCTAGGTTCTCCATTCCTTTAGTCACAGCAGACGATCATAAAAAATTTGACTAATCAAAGATCAAAACTAACTAAGACAATCAAAAAGTGCACGTTTCAATATTGTGAATTCTTTCTTCTTTCAAAATGGACAGTGTAGTCGAGCTCATGAAAACGTTTCCGAGCAAGAGTGTGAGAAGCAAACATGCCCTTTATATACTATTATCTGAAAAAATTAGGAAGTAGAAGACCAGAAAGAGACAGAAATCGCTTCAGAACACTCGAATCCTCGAATGCAGCTTTCAACTACCAAGTGGCAAGAATATTTCAGGTAAATTTATAAACTTTAAATTAGTTTGTGCGAGTCCGACTCCGATGTATATATATAATACATATTTATATGAGTGAAAAATTCTTATCTGAGAAGGATTTCCTAAATTGCTACAATCTTAGTCACTTTTTCTTCCTGAGAAATTTGATGCATCTTTACGAAACATGTTATTTTTGTTTGTTTATGTTTAGTGCTTGCAAGAAGCAAAGCCCTCCTGCAAGAGGGTGCTTTGTTCCAATAGATTTTTTTTTCTCAGCTACTAGTTGAAGCAACTAGGTCTACAGTTTAAGGCTTCACTATATTGTGTTCACTCTTTAGGTGATGTAACAAACCACTGGTAGACCAGCCTTTTCAAAGTAAACTCTTGCCGCACTGTATACACTTCGCACTTTCTCCAGTTGCATCTTTAACATAGTATCGCCCCACATAGGCTTTACTTTCTACAACATCGTCTGTTGCCATTGTATCTATTACAGTATATTTTTTATTACCTGCAAAACCAAACCCCTAAATATATTCTGATGAAAGAGTTGAACTATATTATGAGCTAGTCTAGACTACACTGTGTAGCGATAGAAATTGCAATAATATTAAAACACTAAAGTCCTATCTGTACCATTTACAAGTTGATTTGCTCCAAGTGAATTTTGATTTGCTCCTCGTGAAAATAGAATTGCGCCAAGTGAAATCTGATTTGCTCTTTGTCAATTTGCTATCGATTTAAATCATTTTTAGTTTGTGATAGTTACAATACCCAAATTACGTAATATTTTTTTCAGCTTGTGCATTTAAAATATATAAAATACTATACATTACCCTAACCACAGGGTTGAACCTTGGTCTGGACCTTTCTTGGTTGCCAAATCTGTGCTCTTATGGTTAATTAATCTTAATTGGTAAATATTTAAATTTTATTTAATGTTAATTAATAATTAATTACCTTACCATCAATTTTGCAAAAATCCTAATTCATTTACCCTATTATTAAAAAGCAAATCAGCAAAGAAACCCTATAAGCAATTACCCAAGGGTTATTTCCTACCGACGATCATCCGGTAGATGACACCCTATCAAATAAACCATTATTATTATTATCCTCATTAAACACGTTTAGGTCGCAATCCCTAGCGGAATTGGACAATAAATTGATAGAAAGCGTTTGAAAATAACAAAAATAACATATATACATTTTTCTGATAACTCGTGTACAAATGCACTTTTATGAAGAAGTACAGTAATGTAATGGAAAGAATAATACTGCTGAAACGTCATAACTAAACATCACAAAATGAAGTGTAAAGCATATATTACAACGTTTGCACAATTTTTGATAATTATTTCCTCATTAACATATTTCCGTTCTTTTTATTATTATTATTATTATTATTTTATATAAGAAAGTTTTGGCCTCCCTTAACCCCGACAAAGATGTTCTAAGAAAGGAAAGAGGAAGGCACCATTTAGTATGGAGTTGAGGGAACGCGGAATCTATACAAAAGGTGCACGGAAACAGTAAGCTACGTGGCCTGATACTCACTTATGGTCGCTTTTCTTTTACTTTCAAGTTGAAGTGCGACACAAGCAAAGGACCTCCCACCGGAGGTGTTCGTCTCAATGAATACTTTCACGCTGAAAACGCTTCAGCATCTACGGCGAAGTGCGCTAAGGTGAGTTCTAATTTGTTTCCATTCTCTAAAGTGATTTGATGAAGCGATGGTTTCTTCTTTGTGCTGAGCGAAAAGGATTTTAGACAGAAGATAATACAGAAATCCGACTCACATATGCTGAATTCAATGTATCCACTTTTCAGATACCTATTTGTAATCTTTCATGTTGCTGTCGCTCGGCTAACATCGTCAGTTGTTGTAGCTACTCACCTCTCATTTGTTGTCTCAACATTTGCTCTTTCTACTTTTTCTCTTAATAATATGTTCAACCATTGAATGTTGATTTCATTTGTATTCTCATTTTTACCTTTATTTTTTTGTGTGAGTTCAGCTGTGTCAGTGTCTATACTTATTACCTAATACTATCATTGATATCTAGTCAGTATGGGTTCGTATACATACAAAATGTCTCAATAAAATGTACGTGCACTTCAAATGATGAGAAAACTTTATTTACATACATAGAGTGACATAAATGGACTTCGAATACAGAAGACAAATGTAATTGAAGAATCATGTTCGCAAATATTTAAGTTTATGACCGTTTTTGCCCAGACAACGCTGATAACGCGCACCAAAGGATTTGCAAACGACGCGAAAAATGGAGAAAAGGATGAATCATCGGAAAAAGATGAATCATCGCCGGATTCTCAAAAAAGATCAGAGGCCAATTACGAAGTGAAATCTGAAGATGAAAACTTAGAAGAAGACGCATTAAATAAATCTACGGAGAAAGAATTTGTTATTGAAACAATTTTTGTCAAGATCGAAGACATTTAGCTTGGCCCCTGATCAAATGGCTCATGTAGAACGTTTGTCTTCAACTGTTAGAAAATTTAGTACCGACAACAAACATTTCGTAATGCATTCATAAACAAAATATCTTTTGTGTCACACTTCCCGTGTAAGATATGGGAAGAATAAGCTGCAAATCATAAAAAGCGTTCCTGTGTTGCAGTTTCAATTGTAAAGTAGGGACAGGAATAATATTTAAGAAAGGAATAATATCAAGACTGATATGTTTCTTTGACGTTCATACCTCACCGATTGAAATTGGTTCCATGTGGTAGGTATTGAAGACTCCGGCTCAGATACGCCCATAAAACACTTCTGTAGAATAATTTTGCAAAGGATTAACAACTTTTAATTACTTTAATATTTTTTAAATAAAGGGTGGGGCAGAAAAACCTATCCGATTTCAAATCCCTTTTTCTCAGAAGAGGGAGCAGGTAGAGTAGTGGGGTGAAAACCGTTAGAAAGCCGGTTTTATGCCATTTGTCAGTAGTCAGCATGCCTTGGTCTGGTGAACATCGTGCTTTTGTCATTGAGCGGTTTATCGAATGCGGCGGTTCGATAATTGCTACACAACGTGCTTTTCGAATTCATTTCGGACTCGGGCGTCATGATCCTGTTACACATCAGGCTACGATTAAAGTGTGGGTGTCAAATTTTAGACAGACGAGTTCAGCATTGAAAAAGAAGTCGCCTGGACGTCCCAGGACAGCAACAGGACCTGAAAACGTGGCCAATGTGAGAGCCGCGATTGAACGTTCCCCGCGTCGTTCGGCGCGAAAACATTCGCTCGCTTTGGCGATTTCCAACCGCAGTATTCGGCGCATTTTGCACCGGGACCTCAAAATGTATCCCTACAAAATGGTTGTTGCACAGGAATTAAGTGAAAGGGATTTTCAAACCCGTACGAACCTGTGTCGCGATCTCCGAGAACTCCCAAACGACGATGTTGTGCTCTTCACGGACGAAGCCCATTTTCACCTTTGTTTTTGCCGTTAACAGGCAGAATTTTCGATATTGGAGTGACGAAAATCCTCGAGAAATCAATCAGGAACCCCTCCATAGCCCAAAAGTGACTGTGTGGTGTGCTCTTTCCCGCCTAGGCGTCTGGGGGCCTTACTTTTTTGAAGAAAATGGGCAAACCGTAACGGTCAACAGCGAGCGCTATTGTTTCATGCTGGAAAATTTTCTTAGACCCAAAATGGAAGAAAATGGCGTGGAAAATGTGTGGTTTCAACAGGATGGTGCAACCGCCCACACATCGCGACGATCAATGGACATTCTCAGGGAACTGTTTCCCGGTCGCCTCATTTCCCTGAGAGGTGATCTTGGCTGGCCGCCGCGCTCACCGGATCTCACTCCATGTGACTTCTTCCTTTGGGGTTACCTCAAATCGAAGGTTTACCAGCATCGACCAAGGACCCTTCTTGCTTTACGAAGGGAAATTGCTCGGGCAATTGAAGAAATTCCTGTGGAAATGACGGTGAAAGTCATGGAAAGCTACCGCGAGCGCCTAAATCAGTGTATCCGCTCCCAAGGACGACATTTGAGTGATATGCTTTTCAAAACTTAAATTTAAAAATGGCATAAAATTTGCGATATGCTATTAAAAAAATTTTTTGACAAGTTGAGTGGTTTTCATTTTATAACGTTTTGAAATCGGATAGGTTTTTCTGCCCCACCCTGTATATAGAAATGGTGTAACTTCTGAGATAATTCCTTATGTTTGAAATTCTAAGATTATACCTAATGTTTGAAATTTTTAGATAAGATGAAATGTTTTAAATTCTTCGAATAAAGGCTTCTTTATAGCCCAAATTATAGCCTCACTATAGCGGCAGACTGATTTTTGGCAGTTTTCCATTATAGTGGGGTTGTAATGAAAGGCATAATCACAAAGCATCGAAGACGAGAGCACTAAATCAGACCAATGGAGCTACTCAAGCCTTGGCATATAGGATTCACCTACAGAAGAAAAAATGGGTCGTGGTCGTCGTCTTCGCTGTACGCTATCTCAAGAAAAGTTCCATGTGGAAGGTTTTGAAGCCTCCGGCCCGGCAGAAATATTCCAATAATCGACTTCGGTTGAATAATTTTGTATACGTTATGAATAATTTTGTATATGAATGAATAATTTTTGTATATGAATAAAGGCTTCTTTATAGCCCAAATTATAGCCTCACTGTACGCTATCTCGAGAAAGCTGAGAAGGTAAGGTAGGAGCTAAAATAAATGTAAAGGATGTATTCAGTTTATGTGTAAAGAGTCCAGACCTTCAAACGATCATGTGCATGTTGAATTCATCCTAATTATGTTGTAATTTTCACAATATCTTCCCCCAATGACAGAGTCAAGTTGACAGTATTAGGCATCAAACTTATTCAGAAATTAAAATGACTGCAAGTACAGAAAAAATGAGACTTACAGATACTAATATTAGCCCGTTTGAGAGTTATTTGAAGTCGATGGGTGCATTCTTTTAGAAATGACAAGTGGTCCAAGCCAAGTTTTTTTGAGGGCGCGCGAGTCGGATAGGCTCAACGCAGAATTTCTCTATTTTTCCAAAAACCGTTGAGGCCGTGGTCGTGTGTAGGACACCGTACTACTGGAAATGTTTCACTCTTTCATTTGAGAGTAATTCAAAGTCGATGAGTGGATTCTTTCAAAAGTTACGAGTCGGTAAACGCAATTAATTTTGACGGTGCGCGAGTCGGGTAAGCCTATCGAATAATTTCTGTATTTTTCAGAGAACCGTTAGGGTCGTGGTCTTGTGTTCGATATGGGAGGGAGAGAATGTTTCGCTCTTTCATTTGAGAGTAATTTGAAGTCGATGAGTGGATTCTTTCAAAAGTTACGAGTCGGTAAACGCAATTAATTTTGACGGCGCGCGAGTCGGGTAAGCTTTTCGAATAATTTCTGTATTTTTCAGAGAACCGTTAGGGTCGTGGTCTTGTGTTCAATATGGGAGGGAGAGAATGTTTTGCTCTTTCATTTGAGAGTAATTTGAAGTCGATGAGTGGATTCTTTCAAAAGTTACGAGTCGGTAAACGCAATTAATTTTGACGGCGCGCGAGTCGGGTAAGCTTTTCGAATAATTTCTGTATTTTTCAGAGAACCGTTAGGGTCGTGGTTTTGTGTTCGATATGGGAGGGAGAGAATGTTTCGCTCTTTCATTTGAGAGTAATTTGAAGTCGATGAGTGGATTCTTTCAAAAGTTACGAGTCGGTAAACGCAATTAATTTTGACGGCGCGCGAGTCGGGTAAGCTTTTCGAATTATTTCTGTATTTTTCAGAGAACCGTTAGGGTCGTGGTCTTGTGTTCAATATGGGAGGGAGAGAATGTTTTGTCCTTTCATTTGAGAGTAATTTGAAGTCGATGAGTGGATTCTTTCAAAAGTTACGAGTCGGTAAACGCAATTAATTTTGACGGTGCGCGAGTCGGGTAAGCCTATCGAATAATTTCTGTATTTTTCAGAGAACCGTTAGGGTCGTGGTCTTGTGTTCGATATGAGAGGGAGATAATGTTTCGCTCTTTCATTTGAGAGTAATTTGAAGTCGATGAGTGGATTCTTTCAAAAGTTACGAGTCGGTAAACGCAATTAATTTTGACGGCGCGCGAGTCGGGTAAGCTTTTCGAATAATTTCTGTATTTTTCAGAGAACCGTTAGGGTCGTGGTCTTGTGTTCAATATGGGAGGGAGAGAATGTTTCGTTCTTTCATTTGAGAGTAATTTGAAGTCGATGAGTGGATTCTTTCAAAAGTTACGAGTCGGTAAACGCAATTAATTTTGACGGCGCGCGAGTCGGGTAAGCTTATCGAATAATTTCTGTATTTTTCAGAGAACCGTTAGAATCGTGGTCTTGTGTTCGATATGGGAGGGAGAGAATGTTTCGCTCTTTCATTCGAGAGTAATTTGAAGTCGATGAGTGGATTTTTTCAAAAGTTACGAGTCGGTAAACGCAATTACTTTTGACGGCGCGCGAGTCGGGTAAGCTTATCGGATAATTTCTGTATTTTTCAGAGAACCGTTAGGGTCGTGGTCTTGTGTTCGATATGGGATGGAGAGAATGTTTTGCCCTTTCATTTGAGAGTAATTTGAAGTCGATGAGTGGATTCTTTCAAAAGTTACGAGTCGGTAAACGCAATTACTTTTGACGGCGCGCGAGTCGGGTAAGCTTATCGAATAATTTCTGTATTTTTCAGAGAACCGTTAGGGTCGTGGGCTTGTGTTCGATATGGGAGGGAGAGAGACTTTCGCTCTTTCATTTGAGAGTAATTTGAAGTCGATGGGTGCATCCGTTCCAAAGTTACGAGTCGGTAAACTTAAGTGTAAAGTCGCACGAGGTGAACTCAAGAAATCTCCAGAAATTCTGTACCTAACGGCGTTATGAAGTCCCTCTGCTGCCGCCTGCCGGTCTTCTTTACCCTGTTTTTAGGGAGAAAGAGTGCGTTCGAGTTTCCGTTCGCGCGACTGGTCGCAATTTGGCACGCCGGTGGTAGGGAGGCTAAAACTAATTACTAATCTAATCTGTAAAAAAAACATGGATATTGATTTATTTTATGTGACCAAAAAACCATGTTTTCTGAAAAAAATTTTTTTACAAAAAACATGAGTGTTATTAAACTTTATCTGACCAAAAAAAACATAACATTTTAAAAACCATGTTTTTTTCATCAAAAGTCATCAATTTTCATGTTTTTTAGTCATGATTTTTTTTGGTTAATTAAGAAAACATGATTTAAAAAAAACCAGCATGTTTTTTTTGGCACATAAAATATATTAATATCCACATTTTTTAATCATGATATTTCTGTAAAAAAGATGTTTATTTTAAAAAATACAGCATGGTTGTTTATGGTAAAATAAAGTATATTAATATCCGTTTTTTTAGTCATTGACTTTTTTGTAACAAAAACATTCAAAAAGCAGCATGGATTTTTAGGTCACATAAGATATATTAATATCCATTAGAACCGTACCAGGTCTTAGAATAAAATATCCACAAAGAATCTATTCACTCTATAAAACCTTTTGGAGACTAGCTCCATCCTCAGTTAGTCATTCAGTCAAATGTTTTTCAAAGGAACAGTGAAAATTCATTGTCCATTTCACCAAATTTTACAGAATGACTGAGGATGGAGCTGGTCTCCGAAAGGTTTTATGGAGTGAATAGATTCTATGTAGATATTTTATTCTAAGACCTAGTACAGTTCTAATAAACATGATTTCAATATTAACAGCATTCTCTGTTTATAAGTTTCTAAAGACAATTCGATTAAAGAAAACTAACTTTCCTGATATTTACATCCGTGTTTTTTTGTCATGATTTTTTTTAAATGTTTATAAAAAAAACTTTTTTGGTCCAATGAAATATAATAGCCATGTTTTTTTAGTCAAGATTTTTCTGTTAAAAAACAACGTTTAAAAAAAACAGCATTGGATATTTAAGGTCACATATATTAATTTCCATGTTTTTTAGTCATAATTTTCGTATAAATAACATGTTTTTTAAAAAAAACAGCATGGTTTTTTAGTCACATCTCTATCAATGACCATAAGTAAAGATATGTTATTATAGCACACCATTTTGGGAGTTTAAGGTCATTCACATGTATTGTAAAATAAATGAAATATCAAAGCATGAAACCGCAGAAAATGAAAAAGTTCATAAAACCATAGAAAACCATCAATTAAGAAGTATGCTGTTTTATATTGTAATTTGACATGAAAACAAATAATGTAATTTGTTTCTTTTTCTTCCTGAGTTATTTTCAGACAAAATATTAAAAAAAACAAAAGATTCACGTTTTTTTGGCCACGGTTTTTTTTTTGTAAAAAAAAACGTGTTTTTTTTTTAAAAAACGGCATGGTTTTTTTTTGAGTCATATCTCTAACCGTACCAACACCAGCACCGTACCTACACCAGCACCGTACCTACACCAGCCCAGTACCTACACCAGCACCGTACCTACACCAGCACCGTACCCACACCAGCACCGTACCTACACCAGCACCGTACCCACACAAGCAGCGTACCTACACCAGCACCGTACCTACAATAGCAGCGTACCTACACCAGCACCATAATAACAAATACCATAACGTAACAATAAGAAGAAAACGATGATGTATTGATTTATACGTTAATGAAAATTAAAGTAGTGTTAATAATGCCAGTAGCCCAACACTGGAAGTTGGCAGGTTGTTGTTGTTGAAGTGCAGGGTAAATTATAGAAAAATAACTTCTCTCATATTCTTATAAATAAATTTTAAAATGTTTAAGTTAACCATCAATATTATATGTTTCTTCACGCGATATTTTTATGCATTGCTTCAATGCAGTGAGAGGATAATGAATTCATATGTAAACCAATTTTCAAAATTGAAGGTAAACTAAATCTTGAATTTCACGTTTTTTCCCAAAAAATATAGGCTAAAATTTTAGCTGCCGGCTTTACAAGAGTAGCATTTACAGAGACTCGAACACCACACGGAGGGTTCGGAACGATTTCTTCGTACAAAATGTTCAAGTTGTAAGAAATTTTGCAGCCCCTCTAGAAGGGCACCTGAGCGAACATGTGTACCAGCGGACAGATGGAGACCAGATCGTACAAGTGCTGAAGTGACAATGCTGAAATAAAACTTGTTGCTTGAGTTAGGTCGTCAATTCATAACATTGATATTCTGAGCACAAACCTGTAGTCAGTTTCTGCTAAGACGCCGTCATTTTACTGCGCAGCTCGCAACCTGAACGTACAAAAATGCGTTGTTGTGGGTAATGGGGCATGTTGGCTGGTGATGGTGGGGGTAATGGGGCGTGTTGGCTGGTGATGGTGAGGGTAATGGGGCATGTTGGCTGGTGATGGTGGGGGTAATGGGGCGTGTTGGCTGGTGATGGTGGGGGTGATGGGGCGTGTTGGCTGGTATATGGTGGGGGTAATGGGGCGTGTTGGCTGGTGATGGTGGAGGTAATGGGGCGTGTTGGCTGGTGATGGTGGGGGTAATGGGGCGTGTTGGCTGGTGATATGGTCGAGGTAACGGGGCGTGCTGGCTGGTGATGGTGGAGATAATGGGGCGTGTTGGCTGGTGATGGTTGGATTAATGGGGCGTGTTGGCTGGTGATGGTGGAGGTAATGGGGCGTGTTGGCTGGTGATGGTGGAGGTAATGGGGCATTTTGGCTGGTTATGGTGGAGGTAATGGGGCATGTTGGCTGGTGATGGTGGGGGTAATGAGGCGTGTTGGCTGGTGATGGTGGAGGTAATGGAGCGTGTTGGCTGGTGATGGTGGAGGTAATAGGACGTGTTGGCTGGTGATGGTGGGGGTAATGGGGCGTGTTGGCTGGTGATGGTGGAGGTAATGGAGCGTGTTGGCTGGTGATGGTGGAGGTAATGGGGCGTGTTGGCTGGTGATGGTGGAGGTAATGGGGCGTGTTGGCTGGTGATGGTGGGGGTAATGGGGCGTGTTGGCTGGTGATGGTGGGGGTAATGGGGCGTGTTGGCTGGTGATGGTGGAGGTACTGGGGCGTGTTGGCTGGTGATGGTGCGGGTAATGGGGCGTGTTGGCTGGTGATGGTGGAGGTAATGGGGCGTGTTGGCTGGTGATGGTGGAGGTAATGGGGCGTGTTGGCTGGTGATGGTGGGGGTAATGGGGCGTGTTGGCTGGTGATGGTGGAGGGAATGGGGCTTGTTGGCTGGTGATGGTGGGAGTAATGGAGCGTGTTGGCTGGTGATGGTGGGGGTAATGGGGCGTGTTGGCTGGTGATGGTGGAGGTAATGGGGCGTGTTGGCTGGTGATGGTGGGGATGATTGGTAGTAAACAACTATTGAAGGGAGCACAACACCTGCAGACACAGTAATTAGTGGCAGACAACAACACCTACAGACACAGTAATTAGTGGCAGACAACAACACCTGCAGATGCAGTAACAAGTGGCAAACAACAACACTTGCAGACGCAGTAACTAATGGCGGACAACACCTGCAGACGCAGTTACTAGTGGCAGTCAACAACACTTGCAGACGCAGTAACTAGTGGCAGACAACACCTGCAGACGCAGTAACTATTGGCAGTCAACAACACCTGAAGACGCAGTAACTAGTGGCAGACAACAAAACCTGTAGACTCAATAACCAGTGGCAGACAACAACACCTGCGGACGCAGTAACTAGTGGCAGACAACAGCACCTGCAGACGCAGTAACTAGTGGCAGACAACAACACCTGCAGACGCAGTAACTAGTGGCAGACAACAACACCTTCAAACGCAGTAACTAGTGGCAGACAACAACACCTGCAGACGCGGTAACTAAAAGCAGACAACAACACCTGCAGACGCAGTAACAAGTGGCAGTCAAACAACACCTGCAGACGCAGTAACTAGTTGCAGACAACAACACCTGCAGACGCGGTAACTAGTGGCAGACAACACAAGCAGACGCAGTAACTAGTGGAAGACAACAACACCTGCAGACGCAGTAACTAGTGGCAGACAACAACACCTGCAGACGCAGTAACTAGTGGCAGACAACAACACCTGCAGACGCAGTAACTAGTGCCAGACAACACCTGCAGACGCAAAAAAACTAGTGGCAGACAAAAACACCTGCAGACGCAGAAACTAGTGGCAGACAACAACAACTGCAGACGCACGTACTAGTTGCAGACAAAACACTTGCAGACGCAGTAACTAGTGACAGACAACAACACCTGCAGATGCAGTAACTAGAAGCAGACAACAACACCTGCCGACGCAGTAACTAGTGGCTGACAACAAAACCTGCAGACGCAGCAACTAGTTGCAGACAACAAAACCTGCAGACGCAGCAACTAGTGGCAGACAACAACACCTGCAGACGCAGTAACTAGTGGCAGACAACAACACCTGCAGACGTAGTTACTAGTGGCATACAACAAAACCTGTAGACGCAGCAACTAGTGGCAGACAACAACACCTGCAGACGCAGCAACTAGTGGCAGACAACAACACCTGCAGACGCAGTAACTAGTGGCAGACAACAACACTTGCAGACGCAGTAACTAGTAGCAGACAACAACACTTGCAGACGCAGTAACTAGTGGCAGACAACAAAACCTGCAGACGCAGTAACTAGTGGCAGACAACAACACCTGCAGACGCAGTAACTAGTGGCAGACAACACCTGCAGACGCAGCAACTAGTGGCAGACATCAACACCTGCAGACGCAGTTACTAGTAGCAGACAACAACACCACCTGTCCAGGACACGCCAACACACACGCTACACTCCCCCCTCGCTGCAGCGCGTGTGAACTGGTTTTTGATTAGCTGACATCGGCTTACAAAATCAATAACATTAATTTAAGAATCAAGGAAATACAGATGTAGATCGAGGTCTAAATTCCGTCGGTAAAATTTGACGACTCACATTTAAGAAAAGAATTGCGACACGATCTCGATTCATAAACATGAATATTATCTAAAGAATCAGAGTATTAATAAAATTGTTCGATTTTTCGTTTACTAAAAATTTGAAGTATTTAACATAGAAGTTGAACACACAGTAATGAAATAACTCTCTCACATTTTCGAAGACTACCTATGAAAATTTGATATGCGCATAGAATATGGTTTCTATTGTTACTTTGGTTCTCCTTCCATCGCCCGAACTCAGTACTTCGCTCTATCATGATTAGTGTAATTTAGCATTGTATTTTTGGTGTCATTGTAATACATGAAGCCATGTTTACGACATCCGATCCGCGCAATTTCCCGTTTTAGGATCACCAACCTCCTGTTTAGGTGCGCCGGTCTCAGGACGACCTATAACGCGATACAAACAATTTTTAAACAATTTAAACAATTTATTTACCACAGGTGATACAGGGATAAAATGTTTCTTAAGTCTAGTACAATGGTCAAATTTGAGTATAGCTTCCTGTGGGCCCGAATAAGTTCAGTGACTTCTAGGGCATCCTACCATCAAGGTTAGTCTTAGGAGTACAATAATGTTTAACCTAATTCACTTAAACTAGAGACGTATTAGACTGATCAATGAGATAATTAACTCGAAATCAGATACTTCATTTCACAATATAGTTCATATGGACTTGATTTAACAGTATAGTCGACAAACGATTCAAGAACAGACTGAAGATCGGCGAAATTAACCAAGGCGAATAACATTATTAGGACCAGTTATGTAGGTGACAAGGTTTGACTCTGTGATCTTACACGACTAGTAATCTGATAGGAAGTGAGACTCAAGATTATTTTTGAATACCTTATAAGAATTACTTTCACGGATCTCCGCAGGTATTGAGTTCCAAGTTTTAGTTCCAACGAAGAGGATACTGTGTTGTGACCGAGCCTTTGAGTAATAAGGAAGCATGAATTTACTTCTATTTCGGGTTAAATGGTCGTGATGACCAGTTTGCGCAGTTAATAGTTGTTTTAGGCTATTGTCGCCATCATTTGTTAATGTTTTGTAAATGAAATTGCAAATGGAGATTTTGTAGAGATCCGAGAGCTTAAGTATTCGTAAATTTTTGAATGAGTCATTTGTGTGAGCATTATATTCTAGATTCTTTACCGCTCTTATGGCTCTTTTTTGCAGGGGTAACAGGGTAACAAAATATTATGTTGTTGGTTAGGGCAACTATAAGGGAGGAATTTTGGGGCACATTTGTGTGCATTGCTACTGATGATGGTAATTGTTAAATGGTTACTTACGCGATGTTTGTGTTCAGAAAGTCCGTTATTTGAATGACGAACTAACTCAAGCGAAAAGCTATCTTTTAATGCCTCTTGTACTTCATCTGAGATAGAGTTCACTTCAATAAGGTGAACACTCTACACCATCTCTACAATAGCACTACAATGAAATGAGCCTGGATAGGCTATAAAAATATTATAATCTGAATCAAAAAGCGATTACTAACGTCGCGTAGCGGCAATTCTTTCCCTCCACCAAAATTTAGGAATATGAATTTGCCGACTTCACATATATGTCAGGTTATTGCCAAACATTGATATGATTGCAAATTCAGTCGTATGAAAGTTTCAGCAAGTTTGTTTTTTTAGCATTTTTATTCGTATTTCAATATCATCTCACACATACGGGGGATTTTTTATTTTATTCCATGGATGGCTAAATTATTTTTAAAAAAGAGCTATCAAAGTTCAAGTGAAATAGGTTTTCACTTCCATTAGCAGTTCAGCTTAACTCTAATTTGCCAACCACCATCGTTGATGCTGTTTGCGTTAGTATCGTTCCTAAAATTTTCATAGTTGTAGAAATCAATACATTACCGTTTTCTTCTTATTCTTATTTTCTATGTTAAGACATTAGCTGTTATGGTGCTGGTGTAGGTACGGTGCTGGTGTAGGTACGGTGGTGGTGTAGGTACGGTGCTGGTGTAGGTACGGTGCTGGTGTAGGTGCGGTGCTGGTGTAGGTACGGTGATGGTGTAGGTACGGTGCTGGTGTAGGTACGGTGCTGGTGTAGGTACGGTGCTGGTGTAGGTACGGTGCCGGTGTAGGTACAGTGCTGGTGTAGGTACGGTGCTGGTTTAGGTACGATGCTGATGTAGGTACGGTGCTGGTGTAGGTACGGTGCTGGTGTAGGTACGATGCTGATGTAGGGACGGTGCTGGTGTAGGTACGGCGCTGGTGTAGGTACAGTGCTGGTGTAGGTACGGTGCTGGTGTAGGTACGGTGCTGGTGTAGGTACGATGCTGATGTAGGTACGGTGCAGGTGTAGGTACGGTGCTGATGTAGGTACGGTGCTGGTGTAGGTACGGTGCTGGTGTAGGTGCGGTGCTGGTTTAGGTACGGTGGTGGTGTAGGTACGGTGGAGGCGTAGGTACGGTGCTGGTGTAGGTACGGTGCTGATGTAGGTACGGTGGCGGTGAAGGTACGGTGGAGGTGTAGGTACGGTGCTGGTGTAGGTACGATGCTGACGTAGGTACGGTGCTGGTGTAGGTACGGTGCTGATGTAGGTACGGTGCTGGTTTAGGTACGGTGCTGATGTAGGTGCGGTGCTGGTGTAGGTACGGTGCTGGTGTAGGTACGGTGCTGGTGTAGGTACGGTGTTGGTGTAGGTACTGTGCTGGTGTAGGTACGGTGCTGATGTAGGTACGGTGCTGGTCTAGGTACGGTGCTGATAGAGGTGCGGTGCTGGTGTAGGTACGGTGCTGGTGTAGGTACGGTGCTGGTGTAGGTACGGTGCTGGTACGGTGCTGGTGTAGGTACGGTGCTGGTGTAGGTACTGTGCTGGTGTAGATACGGTGCTGGTACGGTGCTTGTGTAGGTACGGCGGTGGTGTAGGTACGGTGCTGGTGTAAGTACTGTGCTGGTGTAGGTACGGTGCTGGTACGGTGCTGGTGTAGGTACGGTGCTGGTGTAGGTACGGTGCTGGTGTAGGTACTGTGCTGGTGTAGGTACGGTGCTGGTACGGTGCTGGTGTAGGTACGGTGCTGGTTTAGGTACTGTGCTGGTGTAGGTACGGTGCTGGTACGGTGCTGGTGCAGGTACGGTGGTGGTGTAGGTACGGTGCTGGTACGGTGCTGGTGTAGGTACGGTGGTGGTGTAGGTACGGTGCTGGTGTAGGTACTGTGCTGGTGTAGGTACGGTGCTGGTACGGTGCTGGTGTATGTACGGTGCTGGTGTATGTACGGTGCTGGTATAGGTACGGTGCTGGTGTAGGTACGGTGCTGGTGTAGGTACGGTGTTGGTGTAGCTACGGTGCTGGTATAGGTACGGTGCTGGTGTAGGTACGGTGCTTGTGTAGGTACGGTGCTGGTGTATGTACGGTGCTGGTGTATGTACGGTGCTGGTGTAGGTACGGTTCTGGTGTAGGCACGGTCCTGGTGTAGGTACGGTGCTGGTGTAGGTACGGTGCTGGTGTATGTACGGTGCTGGTGTAGGTACGGTGCTGGTGTATGTACGGTGCTGGTGTAGGTACGGTGCTGGTGTATGTACGGTGCTGGTGTAGGTACGGTGCTGGTGTAGGTACGGTGCTGGTGTAGGCACGGTGCTGGTGAAGGTACGGTGCTGGTGTATGTACGGTGCTGGTGTAGGCACGGTGCTGGTGTAGGTACGGTGCTGGTGTAGGCACGGTGCTGGTGTAGGTACGGTGCTGGTGTAGGTACGGTGCTGGTGTAGGTACGGTGCTGGTGTATGTACGGTGCTGGTGTAGGTACGGTGCTGGTGTATGTACGGTGCTGGTGTAGGTACGGTGCTGGTGTATGTACGGTGCTGGTGTAGGTACGGTGCTGGTGTAGGTACGGTGCTGGTGTATGTACGGTGCTGGTGTAGGTACGGTGCTGGTGTATGTACGGTGCTGGTGTAGGTACGGTGCTGGTGTATGTACGGTGCTGGTGTAGGTACGGTGCTGGTGTAGGTACGGTGCTGGTGTAGGCACGGTGCTGGTGTAGGTACGGTGCTGGTGTAGGTACGGTGCTGGTGTAGGTACGGTGCTGGTATAGGTACGGTGCTGGTGTAGGTACGGAGCTCATATATTTACATACAACAGCTGCGTTCACTGTAGGCATTCATGTTGCATGTATGATACGGATGGGATTATAGTTTCCTTTGGTTGATTGAAATAAAATCGAAGTGACCAACTTTTACTGAGGTAATAATTATGGTTCATTTCTCGTCAATGAATATAAAATATAACGCCAGGTGTCTCCTAATATTATCAAATTAATTAATAAATCTTTATTTATTTCTTGAACCTAATATCTCTAATGTCATTACGATGAGAATCTCAGTGAACACTTCCCTTTAGAAGGTATAAGCCGGTACGTGCTCCCCCAGGGCACATCTAAGAGAATATTCGGGTCGCAGATACCATGAGGACGTATACATGTGTTGTCACCCACATCTGGGAGCTTTATTTAAGACAGAAGTAAAATCCCGTCAGTTTTGACGGGCTGTGTACACTAGTGAATAATGATACGAACGAAAATTTCGTACAAATAAACTAGCAGCAATTACTGCATTACTCCTGTGAATAAAATTGAAGAAAAGTCAGCAAACAAGTTTCTTCTAAGTTTTCAGTTGTTTTTAATCCTGAAAATAGCATATAAGATTAATATGTCCGTGGGTCAACGCCAATAAGGAAGCGGTAACGGCAGGCCAGGCATGATCTCAAACAAAGCAAATGCCTACGTAAATAGAGCCTGTGTGTCGAGTACTATGCACACGCCGTGTTTGTTTAATGTTTTTCGTAACTGTAAAATATTATAAAGATAACAATAGCGAGGTATAAGGCTCCAGCACGTAATGGTATATTCAAATGCTTCTCACTTAAATTTAAATGTTTCGACTCAATGAGTCATTCGCAACAAATTGCTCTGAAATGAATTGAAAACATCCAAGGTAAATGTGAAAAGCATGAGAAACTAATTAAAATTATTGACCACTTGCAAAGGTGAAGCGAATTGGGAGTCATTCAAGAAAGGGTTCCGTTAAAAAAAGGATTCCATGATGCGCCTATCAATAATAATAATAATGAAGGCATCTACGGATGCTTCATTTCCAATCAAGCCTGATACATATCACCTTGTACATTGGATTTTCAAATGCCTTATAACTAACGCCAGGACACCATGACGCTTTCCCCCGGTCAAGAGCGGTACCCATTTCAGACACCTGGGTAGAGTGGGGTATTGTGCTTGGAATTTTTCCCCTATACCCAACAGAGAAAATCACCACCAGCGCCGAGATTCGAACCCGGGTCTGCCGCACGGTGGCAGATCCTCTAGTCACACTGCTATGGCGAGCACGGGGTTCGAAGCAACGGCTAAAGTGTTAAAACCGTATAATTTCATTACAGATTACATATTTCATCACGGGATCGTATGTCTGAGTGAGAAGGAGCAGCAAGAGGACGGTTTGTGCGATAATATCTGCCGGGATTTACCACGAGAGCCTGACATCAGGGCTCCCAATGCTTGGGTTTTGACCCAAGAAGGTCTTGGGTTTTTTAGAACCATGATCTTGGGTTTTGCTAGAAATATCATTGGCAGCCCTGCCTGACATGTTCGCGCTGCAGAGTGTGCCGGCTAAAGTTATCCCACGACCCGTCCTCTTGCTACTTCTTCTCGAAAAAGTATAGAAAATTATGTTACGGTAACTAAAATATTAAAAATGTGTAATGGGTCTAGTTAGTGTTCTCATGGAGAGGAAAATATGTTTCACGCTGATTATGTGACTTTAGTGAGCCCTATCGATGTATTGAGTGTTGTTTCCTGCCCCTATCGTTATTTTTCCATATGATCTGATGCATTGCTATTTCAGCCTATAGTTATTATTGCATGCAGTTAAATAAAGCTTTTTTATTTAACGAACGCATAAGTTGCACAGCATGCTGTTGGTGCGCAAGACGTAAATGGCAAGTATTGATCCCAGCTTGTCTATTGTAGCGTAAATCAGTGTGTCTACTGTAGCATAAATCAGCAAGTTTATTGTAGCATAAATCAGCATGTCTATTGTAGCATAAATCAGCATGTCTATTGTAGCATAAATCAGCATGTCTATTGTAGCATAAATCAGCAAGTTTATTGTAGCATAAATCAGCATGTCTATTGTAGCTTAAATCAGCATGTCTATTGTAGCATAAATCAGCATGTTGTAGGAGATCACTTAGGCAAAATAATCCATCAATCTGGCCATGAATCCGCTTTGCTGTAAAATGACTTTGAGAGTCACAAAGTCAGCAATTGGCTCTAAAAAATCTGGAGATCCATCTTGCTCCAATTGGTCCTCATAAAGTGGATTGTGAAGTGAGCAACCCACCCTCATGCATGACCGACGCCGAAATCTGGGTCCCACAATTGAGTTTACATATTTGCTATGCGTCTAATGCAGCGTCTCTCCCAAAAGCTGAGTGGTTTGTGAATGTCTGCGTTGATAGGGGATACTGAAGGCCTTTCGTGTCTTTATTTTCCTTTGTAAGTCAGGAAGAGTAGATGAGATGATGAGACGAAGTTTATAACTGATACTGAATGTTTAACTTTGAAAATACGGCTCTTTCTTCACTCTTATAGAAGAGAATTAATTGACTATAATGACCTTTATATAATAATTGATTTATATGGAATGAAAACATTGGTTTGCCCAAATATTAGGCTGATGGGAGTCATATGATCCCTAAAAGAATATTATACGGTCGTATAAATATCCATTCCGATACCCGATAAATCACATTGAGAATATTTACGGAGACCTTTTGACAATAATACGACTTCAGAACGATTATCAAGAAGAGGTCATTACATATTGCCATAGAGTGGCATTGGTGGAATGAAAACTACCAAACCGTCTGCCACTAGTTACTGCACCTGCAGGTGTTGTCTGTCATTAGTTACTGCGTTTGCAGGTGTTGTCTGCCACTAGTTACTGCGTCTGCAGGTGTTGTCTGCCACTAGTTACTGCGTCTGCAGGTGTTGTCGGCCACTAGTTACTGCGTCTGCAGGTGTTGTTGTCTGCCACTAGTTACTGCGTCTGCAGGTGTTATTGTCTGCCACTAGTTACTGCGTCTGCAGGTGTTATTGTCTGCCACTAGTTACTGCGTCTGCACGTGTTGTTGTCTGCCACTCGTTACTGCGTCTGCAGGTGTTGTTGTCTACCACTAGTTACTGCGTCGGAAGATTTTGTCTGCCACTAGTTACTGCGTCTGCAGGTTTTGTCCGTCACTAGTTACTGCGTCTGCAGGCGTTGTCTGCCACTAGTTGCATCATAAATGTTCTGTCACTAGTTACTGCATCAGCATGTGTTGTGTTCACGGCAGTTGCATTGTAGTTATCTAACAATTATCCCCACCATCATCACATTCATCAGCTAATATATCGTATTGCCTATGACTTAACGATGCAGTTATGAATTACCATGGAGTAAGTTGCCTCAGAAAACTGTCGGTGTGCTAGCAGAAACTAACCACGGTTTTGTGTTCAGAAAGTCGATTATCGTATATGACAAAAAACCTAACTTAACCAAATATATTTTTAATATTTCAACAGCCATAGATATGTTTCATAACTAAACTTACGTTCATCTACAGATGGCTAATTAGTACTTGCACATCAAATGGCTTAGGATTCTCAGCTCCTAACGAAGGTTAATTATTCATATCGGCTGCCGGGGCGAGTCTCCGGTGCTACTATAGCGTGATGTCTACCCCACTATAGCATGAGATCAACCTCTAGCTAATACTAAAGAGTGAGGTTAGGTTACTAATGGATAAAAATATTTAGATACATTTAATGTAGAGAAAAACACTGAATTTGCACATCCCAAACTGCACCTGGGTAGGCAATACCTAGCGGTAGACCTCACCCTACAGTAGCATCGAGCCCCTGTAGTTGTTACCGGGGTATGTAAGGAGGGCAGTTTCTTCCGAGATATCGAGGTTGCCATTGCATGCATAACCCGCTACTAATGAAAGTTTCTCATTGTACGTTATTTTTTAGATCGCGTTTCCTGAATTTCTAGTGAACTTCGTCACAATATTGATTCTTCCGTTTTCATGCTGAAGTGTTCTGACAATATACTTTACCTATTTGAATGTGGTTTCTTCTTACGAGTGAGAATTTCACGATTCACCTTCTATCTGGGAACACTTTTTCCACTTCCACGTTTCCTCTTGACGAGGACGTCTATGTTTCAGTCCACTTACCGTGCTTGTGCTGAATGGTCGAAATAGATACGATGGAACCCGGTGTAAATGGAACCGATCATTGGAAGTGTCTTCGTCTGCTTCCTGCTTGAGGCCCATTATTTATTACTTGACTCGGTTCTTTACCTGAACTCAAAAGAAAAAAACGGGCGACTGGCTTAGCACAATTCCTGAAGATGACCATCTCACGATTTTTTCTCTTAGGGATGCTTCGTCTCCAAAATTAATCGGATCTTTTCCAGCTAAGCCCTGCAACTAATCCAACACATAAGTTCACCCACTTGTAACTTTCGAAAAAATGCACCTATCGACTTAAAATTATTCTAAAACGAAAGAATGTTTTAATTATTTGTGCGAGAGTAATTTGAAGTCGATAGGTGCAATATTTCGAAAGTTACAAGTGGGTGAACTCATGTGTTGCATTAGTGGCGGGGCTTATCTGAAAAAGATCCAATAAATCCAAAGCAGGGTAGAAACTTGTAATTTTCCTCTGCTGCACAAGCAAGACCCTGTAGTGCTCAGGACTAAATCCAATGATTTTCAAGTACACTATTAACTTCATAACTTTAAAAGTCTTCTTGCCCGTCTGGCAACATTTTCTCTGACATCCGATCATGCCCCTTATCCGGTTAAACCCTTCATCCCTTCTCGTATCTCTATACTTAGCGCTCGAACAGCACTTGCAGCCCATTCTCAAGTCGAAGATTGTCTGGGTTTCACCTCTCGGAACCTATCGATCCTATACACATGAACCCTAAATAACGTACAATGCACGAAGACAGTTGTTGCCCCCTCCCCTACCTCAAGTGTTTGAACAGTTGAAAGCAGTGAAAGGATGAAGATACCACACCTCAATCAAATAATTTCATAAATCTATCCGTACGAGATTTGTTCTTACTCGAGGTTAGTTTCTGTAAACTCTCTCTGCGGAAATTTCCTTAATAGCCATCATTAGTTAAAAAACTTTTTGGTCTAGCAACACTTGAATATTCACACCGGTGACACAGCGCTTACGTTTTGCTTGAGGCGTTATTGATAATTGTTGCGTGTCATTGCCATTGTGTCGCTTTGCACGACCTAAGGAGTGAATTTCAGTTACCTATTGATAATTTGCTCGCAATGCTTATCAAAATCTTGCAGTATAGAAATTAACGTGTATTTCTGGCTAAATTTGTAACGACCAAGCTAATCCAATAACAGTTTTCAACAGTGGTAGTTGACCTCGCTAATTCTGAAAGCTCAAAATCCGTATTTTTGCCGACTAAAACACTAAAAAAGGAAAGCACGTTCTCTATTACGATTTCGATACAGCGGACTGAAATATGAATTTCTTCATACTGGATGCTTTACAAGTAAATTTTTCACGAGATCCTTTCGCATATCACAGCAGTTTTTAAAGCGCTATCTATTTTGGGAAATGATAGCGAATTTCAGAGTGAAACATTTCTTTAGAAAATAACTGACAAAACAAACGTTGGAATTGATCTGAGTTTAAACCAGGAAATTCTACTCAAGTACGCCTGCCATCAATGATGGATAAAGTGGAAATCCAACAACATTAAAGTTCACAAATTTTTCCGTCGATTTTTAAGATTAATTTTAGTCTAAGTAGCAGTAGTCGTAGTAGTAGTAGTAGTAGTAACATGGGTTTGCTAGCGCTTCAGTTACTCAAACCATTTCGCATCGAAGGTCACATATTTTAATTCGTATCAGACTTTTCCAAATTACCACACAAGATGAACATCACTATTATTTGAAACTTCAAAATAATATGAGCATCATGAACATAATTATAACTCAAGATTACAAGTGTCTCCCCATTAAAGTTTGTACACAACACAGCACATTCGAAACGGACCGAGCAGCCAAACCCTGTAGGGGGTTTCAGCTGCCCACCCATTTATGGCTGGACGACTTACCCACGCTGAAACCCCGAGGTACCAACGCTGCGCACCCGCCCATATTACAGTTTCTACATCTTCAAACTTCCAAGCCGATATCACGTCTGTCTATAATGCGTTATAGCGCGGTTTCCCGTTAAATCTCTTCAAGTAGTACAACGAGGAAAACATACATTTCCGAGCACGTGAAAGTATAGACAACAAATACAAAAACGAAAGGGATGGTCAAGTGCGATCTTCGATCAGATTTCCGACAGCAATTTGCATTTCTCAAGAAACAACACCAGTACATTCACATTAAAAGTTACTCGATCGATCTCCGCTAGCATTTCGGTCAACACCTCATCCACGGCAAAAGGACGGAGGTTTGGAAAGCATACATTTCGGTCAGCAGCGTATCTCGGGCACTCAGCAAGGATGTGTTTGACGGTCAGAGGAACGTGACACCGCTCGCATCGCGGCTGAGGTTGTCGCTCGGTATTCACTCCATTAGACAACGGTGGGTCAGTCAGGTATGTCCTCTGCGAAGACGGCAGAGCAGCACCTCCACCCAGCAGACGCGACACCTCGGCGAGGGCCATTCCAGAACTGTTTGTTTAATAATTCTCAGTTTGTTGTCCGTTCTGTTTTCCCATTCCTGTTGCCACAGACGCCTTACACCGGTCCTGATCACGGGATAGTAGTTCCGAAAGGGTACCATTTGATTTAGAGCTTCCTCATCACTATCCGCAACTCACATCGCCTCCTGGTCAGCTCTTTCATTACCTGACACCCCCCCCCCCCCCCCGTGTCCGGGCACCCAGCACAATTTCACATATTTGAGCTCACTCACAAGCTGCACCAGCATCATGACGACCTCGCCGATGAGGAGGTGAGTGCTATCATAAGCCTGAGCAGAGTCAATGACGCTTTTCGAATCAATATAAACAGTGAATTTATCATGCGGGTGCTCCTTAATAGTTGAGTGTCTCCAAAACACCATAGAGCTCCGCGGTGAAGCTCGTGGTCTCGGGTAGAAATCTTCTAGCCCTCACTCTCACCCCGGAAACAGCAGCACAACCTACAGCTCTTCTTGTTTCGGAACCAACTGTGTAGATCTTGAAAGACTCCCCATGCGCCTCCAGCACATGCTCCATAAAAATATGTTTGAGAAAGTTAGCTGGCATCGACTCCATCGACTCTTTGGCATCCTACACCCGGGGCAGAAAGTCTCCATTGGTAGGCGCCATGTTGGAGAGTTGTCAAAGAGTACCGGAAGGACTCTCGTGGGTCTTAGTTGCATTGTGGCTACTAATGTCGGGTAATCTCTAGACGAAGGTAGAAAATATGGGAAAGGAAGTTGCCGTCCAAGGGGTGAGTGTACCCTAACCCACGTGGGAGACAGAGGCAGCTGGTAAAGCCGGGCTAGGTATTGCAGGCTCAGCTGTACACGGCGGAGCCAGAGAGGAGGTTCACCACTTTCCACACACAAACTCTCTGTAGAGAAGGTTCGGAAAGCACCAGTGCAGAGTCTGATAGCGGCATTATGTACGGGGTCCAGAGTTTTTAGCGCAGTTTCTTTTGCATGTTGGTTTTTGCACAGCCATAATCCGGCTTACTCCTAATTAGCGTTCGGTATAGTCGGAGCAGCGTGGCACGATCTGCTCCCCAAGATAGACCAGAGACACATTTGTGAAGGTTCATCCTCCTGGTACAGTTCGCCTTGAGGGTAGCCAAGTGAGGCTTCCACGATAGCTTGTAGTCAAAAATCATTCCGAGGAGCTTTGCACTATTCACAAAATTAAGCGGCTCCCCATGAAGCAACAACTCCGGAGGGTCGTGCCGACAGCGGCCTTTAAAAAGAAGAGCTGCAGTTTTGGCAGGAGAAAACCTAAAACCGTTCTTGCCAGCCCAGTTGTTCACATTGTTTTTTTGCTAGCTGCATCCGACGTGTCAACGCCGGCAAAAAAGTTGAAGAGGAGTATATTATGAAGTCATCAACATAGAGCGACGAAGCCACACCGGCTGGCAGGTTAGAAGTGATGCCATTGAGGGTGAGGGAGATTAGCATACAACTCATCACATTCCCTTGTGGAAGGCCCTCCTTTTGTATTTGCAGCAGGGATAGGGCATTTCCCAATTTGACACCGAAAGTTCTCTCCCTCAGGAACTGCTGAAGATATACCGCGATATTACCCCGAGAGCCGCATTTATACGGCCCATATAGTGTCGTAAGCTTTATAAAGATAAAAGAAGACAGTCAGAGTTTGTTTTCTGGCCGCTGCTAACCAGATGGTTCTGAAAACGTACAAGAGCGTCTGTAGTCCCTCAGAGTTCCCTGTCACCAAACTGAACCGGGTTTAAAATTTCTTCAGACTCCAACCATGTGACCAGGCGTACGTTTACAATTTTCTCCATAAGTTTCCCAACGCAGCTTGTGAGGGCGAGTCGGCGATAGCTATCAGTGCGAGCAGGAGGTTTCTGGGGCTTTGCAAAAGCGAGAACCATTGCAGTGCGCCATAGTGTTGGGTACTCATGAGTGCTCCAGACTTGATTGAAGATGAAGAGTAGGTGACGGAAAGCTGAGGAGTGCATTTTCTTAGGCATTTTGTAATGGACTCCATCAGGCCCAGGCGCGATGTTTTTACATTTCTTCAGGGCACGATAGATTTCACGGATGGTGAGTGGTTCGTTACAGGAGACAACCTCTTCAACTGTAAAGCTCGGTCTCAGCTGTTCCTGTCTTCATTTATACACACGGAAAGCAGGAGGGTAGTGTGCGTCACTGCATACAGAAGAAAAATTCTCGGCCAGAGCATCCGCCTCTCGTTGCGGATCCGCCGTGAAGGAACCGTCCAGTTCTAAGCAAGGCTTGCTGACACTATAATGCCCCTTCATTTTTGTAACCCGTAGCCAAATCTTGGACATGGGCGTGTCTGCATTAAGACTGGTGACATACTTGCGCCAAGAGGCTTTGCGAGCTTCATCCTTGACGTATTGCACCCTGGCTCTAGCCCTATTGTAGGCTATCTTGTCCGCTAGCTCACCGCTACGCTGGTATCGCCTAAGTGTTCGCTTCTGTTCAACATTGGCTACAGCGCAGCTGTTGGTCCACCAAGGGACGCGGTGTTTGGGAAAAACCCCGTGCGACACTGGGATAGCTAAGTTCGCAGCGCTTCTCAGGGTTCTGTTGAACTGTTCTAGATGCTCATCCACACTTCCATACTCAGCATCCACGTCCTTCTGCGTCATATCCTCATAAGTTTTCCAATTTGCTCGCTTCATCATATATCGTGGCTCCGTAGGTATTGGCTCATACTGCTCCAAATGAATGACTATTGGGAAATGGTCACTGCCGTAAGCATCCTCCAGCACGCTCCATCTCAAGTCCGGGAAGACATCGGGGGTGCACAGGCTCAAATCTATTGCAGTCGTAGTGCCAGTTTGGACATGAGTGTGTGGCCGCCCCGTTTTTCAGCAGGCAGGAGTTTGTATTAACAATGAAAGAGTCCATCGTTCTACCATGTTGATCACTCTGTACATTGCCCCACGTTGGATGCTTTGCGTTGAAGTCCCCAACGAAAAGGGAGGGTTTAGGCAGTTGACTATAAAGGTTTATCAGGTCTGGCAAGAAAACTGGCTCTGCTGGCGAGATGTATGCGTAACAAATTGTTAGAGGTTTGTTCCCAATCCAAAGGCGAAGCGCCATAGCCTGGATTTGGGTATTCAGTGCTAGCCTTGCATAGCCCAGATCCCTCCGGATGAGGACGGTTAGTCCTAATCCGGGAACCGGGTCGGGCACATGGGAGAATGTTTCGATATTTTTAACCCCAGGAGGTGATGGGGTTAGGTCTCCCAGCATTGTTTTCTGGAGACATATGCATAGTGGTTGATTTTGTTCTATGAGGGTCCGCAAGTCGCCGTAGTTACTCCGGAACCCCTAACATTCCACTGAATGGTTTGCATCAAATGTCACTATTATGTTTTATCTTCTGGGTGTTTCTTTTTGGGATATGGTAATTTTAGCAAAGATGGCGGATTATGCTGGCCAGGTTTATAACCCCATACATGCAAAGGCACTTTGGGAGGGAGCATTGAGGTAGGTTTTGATGGTGGACATACTTTTGACATGTGGGAAGAAACGGCCTCGGGTACGGTGATCAGGCGATTCAGCGAACGTACGCGCTGCGCTACAGAGTCGCGCTTCACGATGGCATCACGGCTCGGTCGGGTGCTATCCGTACCACGATAGGTCAGTGAGTCGCGTCTTACATCAGAACGTCGCGGAGCTACAGGATCCTCATCAGTCCGAGCCAACACCGGGTCCGGGGCACAACCCATGCCGCTAGATGGCTGCACGTCCTTCCCACGCACCGGTGACACGTCGTCGCTTAAGCCGCTTACCATGTTGTTTCGTTTGCACTGTGGCCCATCTCTATTCCAGACTTTCCCGTCAAAGCTCTTGCCACTTTTGCTGAGGCAGCGCCAATAAGAGGTGACGTTGCGCTCGGGACACGTTTTCTCGAGACAGTAGGGGCAACAGCGCCCGTGGATAATTCAACATTTGGAAGGCCTGGCTGCAAATCGATCAAAGCATCAGCAAAAGAGGGTCTGGGAGTCTGCACTGGTTAATTGCCATGCTGTGATCTAGTCATATCAGAGCGGCCGGCAGCACGCAACGAACTGCCCGCAGCGGCAGTGGGCTCTCGGCTAGCTGCACCAGAGTTTCCATATGGTCCCACTGGACGCACAGCCGTCAGAACACTTGGTCTTCTCTGAGGGGCCTGCACTCTTTCAGCGTATGATGTACCACTGGTGATGTACCTGCTGCTAACTAACCGTTTCGCATCTCCATGACATAGCCTTTGAGTCGTCTGCGTGGCAAGCACCTCCTCTTCCATTTTGTAATAGAAGCAGTCCTGGGATCCAGCAGAGTGCTGCTTATCACAGTTTGAGCACATTGGAGGTCGGTCGCATGGCGGCTCGTGCTGATCTTGAGCACAGTTGGCACATACGCTCCTCAGAGATCGGCACGTCTTTGCTCCTTGACCATAATATTTTTGGCACTTAAAACAACGGCGTGTCTTTGGGACGTACTGCCGTACACTACACCTCATCCAACCAATGTCTACCCACTGAAGGAGAGAGCACTGGTCGAAAGTGAGGATGTACATGGGAGTGGGAACTAAAATGTCATTTTCCAGTCTCTTCATTCGGTACAGGGCCTTAACTCCACACTGCTGCAACTCTTCTAAAAGGCGCTCATCAGTGTAGTGTGGGTGGTTTGCATACTAGATGGTGCCCTTACTTTCATTTAGGCTACCATGTGCAGTCACCTCAATACTCACACCAGCCAATTGACGGATGCACAAGATGGCACGGCTTTGATCCTGGTTGCGCACCTCCACCAAGAGGCCACCTCCACGAGTCTCCGTGATCTTGGCCGGTCTTCCTCCCAGCCCTCGGCACAGATCACAGTGGGCTACAATGACATCTATATGGGTCAAGGGCGAGCTGTCGTTAGCTTTGATGTTGAAAAACCGTTTGTATTCTGTCGGAAGAATCGGGTAATGGGTCATGGGCCGCATCGCTGCGGCGGCCTCCACGGCGAGGCTGGTTTCCTCGTCTCCCACCAGGAGCATTGGCTGCGTCTGTTTTCATAGTTGGGCGTTGGTAGGGTTCCATTGTAAGTTCAGTGGCATGTTGATGTCCACCTGCAGCACCTCCACTCGCAGGGGGAACCTGCGATGGCAGCTGCGGTAACGGCTCTTGAGAGGGAATTTCGGTAGTAAGGTCCATTTGAATCCTGGTCGTCAGTGGCGCAGTTTGAGGGGGTTCCATGAAAAATGTTGTTTAGGTTTCATTCGGACGTCAAGCAGGCAGTCATATTAGGCCTACAACAAGGGGATCCCTGAAGCCAGGCACACGCAGTCCCAGCGGGACCACTCTTTCATGCGAATATAGCTTCAAAAGCCCAAGAATCTAAATCGGATGCTGCGCTTGACTAATAGCAGGAACGGGCGCCACTCCGCAATACCACCAACCGACCCCGAGGCTCCCTCGGCTATCCCTCGCCGCAATTGACTCGATTGAAACTGAAGAAGCCGAGACTAGGTCTCCTTCAGAGTTGTAGTCATTATAGGGGGTGGTCAAAGAAAGATCCAGTTGGGGGTCCAAATCAAAGCCATTTCAACCGACGCCACCCCCGTTAGTCAAGTCCCTCGGTGCAGGCCCGCCTGACATGGATGCACCTAGTCAGTTTGGCCCTGCACTTCACAGGGACGCGCTAGCCCTCCCCCCACGACAAGGACATGGTGTACAGGGAGGGCAAGTCCTTTTGATTTGTTGACTTTTGGGTGGGGGAGGACCTTGCACGGTGTTGAGTTTGTGTGTGTGATGGTCATGAGTGTTTGGCCTTGGCTCTCGTTTCTTACCTCAAGGGTGAAACTGTCTTTGCCGCTGGTGGTTATGGATTTCGGTGGCGATTTTGTCAGAGCCACAATTGACTTTTAATCGAGTAAGGGTCGATTGCACGCTTTATTTCTGGTGCAAATTTCATTCTGTAAAAGCGCGTGAACACTGGCGGTGGTTGCTGTTTTGCAAGATCCAAAGGAATGAACTTGTTTTTATCTTTCTGTCTTGGAGAGTTGATTGAGCTCTTCAGTCCTCCAGAGGAAGATAGGGAGGATAGTACATTTGTTATTTCTTTAATGTTATTTTCTAGCATGGTGACTACTGATATTTTATTTCCAAATTTTACTAATTTTTACTAATTTTTACTACCTTCAACGGCAAAAAATTACTACCTTTTTTTTACACAATGAATGTTGTCCAAATGTCCAAAGATAAATAATTTGCCTATAATGAGTGATTTGAGTCAATAATATACGCAATACCAAAGGTTCAAAAAAAGCTCCAAGTTTCTTAATACTTAAAATACTTAATACTACATGGAGCAACCAACGCTTTACGGCAAAAAAGTTACCTAAATTTTTAAGGCACCCCATCCTAAATGGACTCCAACAAAAGTTTGGCGAAGACCTTGTCTTAACATCTTTCAACTATGAGGGAAACAGTTCATCTTGTGGAAAAAATAAACTGACAGGAAATTAGTAGACACAAGGGGATTGTCAGATCCCTTTACAGCAGGGTAGTATATCAAGGAATTTCATTATGACCAAACACTATGGCACTTCGGAAATACGAGTGTGTAAACTATTTCCATCGTACCTCAAAATCTAAATCGGCATCCTAATTGCGATCAATAATAACACATAGGTTATGAACATGTTATTTTACAGAACCAATCACGAAAATGCAAATTTCATGTAGCTTTCCTATATAATTTTAGTAGAAGAATGAACTTTGATTACAAGGAGCATCTTCATGCTATGACGACATCCTGGAGGAAACTGAATCGCCATGACTGCCAAAAGGAACTTCAA
This sequence comes from Morinoia aosen, assembly GCA_030386875.1. Classification (NCBI taxonomy): domain Eukaryota; kingdom Metazoa; phylum Arthropoda; class Malacostraca; order Amphipoda; family Talitridae; genus Morinoia; species Morinoia aosen. The sequence goes on along the minus strand of CM059579.1, from coordinate 92,261,710 downwards.
AGGAACTAAACTCTCGAAACATAGTATTAAAATATAATTTTATAGCATAATTCTTTCTGTATTTGGACGTAAATTAACATCACTGGAAAAAAACTTTCAGCTTTACAAAGAGGTAATTTAAAAAAAACATTTTCAGTTTCAGTAAATCGTTGTTTCCCCAAATCGCAGTGGACAGAATAAACTTGTCTTTTCACAGGAAGATAATACTGCTCACAATCATGCTCAGGTCCGAAAAAACACTTTCTGGATATAAATAAACTGCGGAGAAGTTCCTTTGACGTCATTGCAATGTTTCTATCCTGCCGCAACAACTTTGAGTGTGAGAATATTTGTCTTGGAATAAGAATTGGAAGGCTACATCAAGTTTATGATAATCAAGACTTTACCAGTCATATATATGGCTTTGAATTAAACATTATTCATTAGGAGGAATTGAAATGTAATAAGTTTGATTCACGACTCACTCATCTGAAATTGCAGCAGGACTCTAAACGCTAATTGAGAATAATTTTACTTCTGTGCTTTCATTTGTGAATAAAATACTTTAATTTTTGAAAATCAAGTGCACAAAGATTAAATTAGTCATTAGTTTTAGCCTCCCTACCCAGCAACAAATGCAATCCAAAGAGAGAAAGGAGGAAGGCACCGTTTAGTTTGGAGTTAAGGAAATGCGGAATCTACGCAGAAAGGCATAGAAACAGTAAGTTATGAAAGAAGATTATGAAACAAGAGCAAAGTTGAAGAAGAAAGTAGTAGAAGCTGAAGAACAGGACAGAAGTGAACCGAAAAAAGGTGGTCCTTAACATAACAAAAGCATTATATTTCAACAAAAAGAAGGCCTACCTAACTCTCAGCTCGAGCCCTCATATTTTCCCACTGGGAGCGCTAATTCCCATAGACACAATAGTTGTATTCCCCTGAGGGGAACAAGTGCACAAAAAGAACAATTGTGCCATCTATGCTATATGTATATCTTACGGGCAACTGCATCCACTAAAGATGAAGAAATCCAATAAAATGTAATAGTTAACTAGTGATAAGTACAACTACCTATTTAAAAATTTTGGCTAGTTGTTAATGTTTATTCATAAAATTTAAAAGAAAAAGTTCACAAGATGTTTTAAATTTAAAAGATTCGTAATTCCTAATACAATATAAATTATTTTACTTGACAAACATACTTCAATCAAACCACTTGATATGCCTCCAAAAGAAAATTGGAAGCTATGATATTCCATTATTCCTTGAGATCGTATAATGCATATTTGATGCGTGAGAATAAAAGATGTTAAATGTCGACCTCATAATCTATATGCACAATTTTTAAACCCTTATTTTATTTTCAATACTAATCCCCGATATCATAAGTTCCTAAGCTATTATCACAATGTAAATGCGCACTAATAGAAGTGTTTTCAACAATGCATTGCCACTGGTATTACATTTTTTAAATTTACATTTATACGATTTATGAAACCTCGATTACCGCATCAAAGCGAAAGCCATTTTATTGTTTTCTCTCAATAATTTGTTAATAATAAAATGGCTCAAACGAACCTCCTATCATAAAACAACTAGATAACTTTCAGATCAAACGGAATGAGAAGAAAAAGTTTAACTATTTTTACTATTGTTAGCAAAAATTTTGAAACTTTTTTCGATTTTGTGTGCTCCAATCCTAAAATTACACCCCACTCTACAGGAATATTTCCTATCAATTGAGGCAAATTTCTGATAATGGAAAAATAAATTTAAAAAATCTTCATACTCTATATAAATATGTAACATTACTTTGAATTTTGAGAGAATTATTCCACTTAACAATTTTTTTTACTACCCTGTGGCAAATTTTACTACTTTTTACTACTTTTTTTACTACTTTCCAAATTTTACCACTTTTTACTACTTTACTACCTAGTAGACACCCTGTCTAGCTTCTCTATTCTTTCTTGATTGGAGATTAGGTTGGGTGCACCAGAGGCATGGCTCTTGTATTTACCCGAGCGACATAACGCTCCGGCAGCACCCCATCCAGGCACTTCATGACTTGGTCGATATTGTTCTATATATTGGTGATTCAAGCAGACGTGTCCCTACGTTGCTCCCGTTCCCGAATCTGACGGCCCGCGACTGCTGCAGAGGTCGAACAAAGCGATGTGCTGCTTTTGGGCCCACTTGCATGTTCAGCAACCGGCGTCCTGATCGATTTTATCTCATTGGTTTGGCGGATGACTTCTTTTGCTCCCTTGCGGACGTCTTCCGATCCCCCGCAGAGTTTCTCTGGCTGGGTCGCGATCTTTTGCCTCCCCTCGCCATTCTGCCTGGTCCTCGGAGCACTGAGCTCCCGGGACCAGGGCCGTGTGCTTTATTTATAATTCTTTATTAGTTTTAGTTTGCTTTTTTCTTACAAGATACAGAATGAAAATAAATACGCAAAGCTGAAAAAAAGACCCAGATGTTAGTGAGCGCTTCCCACGTTGGTTTCATCCACTGACAACACAGTAATGAATAATCCTATGAGCACTTAGTTATCAATTTTACTTAAATTATATGTAACGAGTAGACAACTCAAAGTGGGTATACTAACGGTACTACGACGGGAAGGTGTGGGTGGGTTAGAGTACTTGCTGAGAGCAAGTAATCTTTATCAAATCCTTGTCTACGAGATGTTCTTTTACGACGCACAATTCACAAATAAAGATAATTCAGTTTGGCACCAGTAAAATTGTTAACGGGAACAGTGAAATTTCCCTTTTGTTGTAAATGTCTCGATAGTTTCGATGGTTTCATACCTTCATTGGAGAGGATATCTTGACAGATGACATACTTCGGGTACTCCACTCCAACGTTTTTTTACCACAAAGGTAAGCCCATATGCAATACATTAGGAATTATTCTTTCTCAGTTTTGATTTTCTTTCTTTTTTGCCCAAACTACTTCCTTCACTTTGTCTTGATGAAGTAGCAGTGGAAAGCTTATCTGTCGATTCTAGTTTTAAAACTTCAATTCTCATTTTCTGTGAGCGTAAAATGAAGCATGAATGAATATAATTAGTAATTAAAAAGAAACAGAGCAGCCAACAGTTACAGGATATTTAGGCAAACTTGCCATATACAGTTTTGTCAATTATCAATAACTCATTACCGATATACTACCACATTTAATATAATAGCAACATATAGCGAACGTCATCTGCGTACAATGCGAATGTGTAGCAGCCAGACGGATCAGACAGCCAGAGCCCAAACGGACTTGGGGCCAGACTGCCGGCCACAAGACTCACGATCGTGACAGTTGGACTGACGGAGTTTCGATGTTGCCACGTCGTAATAAATTCACGTCGTAATTGAACTGATGATATTGATTTGAAAATAAGGTACAGAAAAAACCTACCAATACATGAGCTTTCTTCAACACTTTCACACATACCAAAAACCCACAACACACATTCTGGAAAACATATCACACACACCACAAAAGTAAACACAGTTCTCCAATAAAGCCGGAAGCAAAGTGTGGGCCAACAGACCTAAATAAAATATTACGACACATTAAAATTTCATAGAGAAGTGCTGGCTGCATGCACACCAAAATTTCGATTCCACCTATTATAATGAAGAAGAATCAGTGTTGTGCTGTTTTATATACACATTGTCTGGATGTAATTTTTTCCATTGTGTCGCAGACTCCCTAGGACCTTCTCAGGGACCCAAGTTTGAGAACCACTGACATAAAACATTAGAGAAGGTTGCCAGAAATGTACATGTTCTTACAAACACAAAAATAGAACAAGAAACAATTCAAGATTGTGACCGTCAATACTGGAATATCAACGAAAAAAAAAGAATTTGCAATGCAAGTCTGACAAATGTCACAAGGATGAGACAAGAAACACTTCGAAATGGAATGTCAACGGCTGATTTTCATGCGTCATCCTAAAAAAGTTACTCAGCAACTGAAAGAAAGTTCTCATTTCATTCGAAAAGACACATAAATTAAAGAAAATTACGCAGAATAGCACGCAAAATGAAGAATGAATGTTAGGAAGGAAATAAAATTTCACCTAAAACAACTCATCCGAGGCGTTTCTTACGTTAAATAAGATAGTTCAGACATGTTTAATTATAAAAGTGGCTTTGAAAGAGGAAGGAGAGGACATCATTAAGTAATCACTTACGGGAATGCAGGGTTTATGCACATGGCTTATAGAAACAGCACGTTTCACAGAAATTTATGCAACAAGATGAAGTTGAAGGCGCAACGAATAATGAAACACAGGACTGCAGTAAACCAAAAAAGATGGTCCTCAACAAAACTAAAAACATTTCCACAGAATCATGATCCCCTTAAATTTTGGTTCAGGACCTCACATATTCCTCTCGTGAGCACTAATTCCAACAGACACATAAGTTACATTCTCCAGAGGGAGAAGCCAGTAAGATCTATGACCACACGGAAGAGCTACAACCTTTAAAGAATGTGAATCGTGATGCAGTGATTAGACATTTGAATAGCCCATGAATACGTATTTCACATCTTGCAAGAAAACGCATTAATGTTTGCTTGCTATGTGTTTTTCAACTTTACCCTTTCGAGCGGAAGAATAGGTACATAATTCACACTTGAACAGCTAACCTTCACCATGTTTGCTGGCTAGGTGAAGTTTAAGACTACCTTTATGAGCAGAGGAATATTCACATAGCTCACACTTGAAAAGCTGACCTTCACCATGTTTGCCGGCTAGGTGACGCTTAATATTACCCATATGAGCAGAGGTATATGCACATAATTCACACTTGAACAGCTGACCTTCGCCATGTTTGCTGGCTAGGTGAAGTTTAAGATCACTCCTTTGAGCAGAGGAATATTCGCAAAATTCACACTTGAACAGCTGACCTTCACCATGTTTGCCGGCTAGGTGAAGTTTAAGACTACCCTTTCGAGCGGAAGAATAGTTACATAATTCACACTTGAACAGCTGACCTTCACCATGTTTGCTGGCTAGGTGAAGTTTAAGATCACTCCTTTGAGCAGAGGAATATTCGCAAAATTCACACTTGAACAGCTGACCTTCACCATGTTTTCTGGCTAGGTGAAGTTTAAGACTACTCTTTCGAGCGGAAAAATAGTTACATAATTCACACTTGAACAGCTGACCTTCAACATGTTTGCTGGCAAGGTGAAGTTTAAGACTACCTTTCTGAGCAGAGAAATATTCACATAATTCGCAATTGAACAGCTGACCTTCACCATGTTTGCTGGCTAGGTGAAGTTTAAGACTACCCTTTCGAGCGGAAGAATAGTTACATAATTCACACTTGAACAGCTGACCTTCACCATGTGTGCTGGCAAGGTGAAGTTTAAGACTACCCTTTCGAGCGGAAGAATAGTTACATAATTCACACTTGAACAGCTGACCTTCACCATGTTTGCTGGCTAGGTGAAGTTTAAGATCACTCCTTTGAGCAGAGGAATATTCGCAAAAATCACACTTGAACAGCTGACCTTCACCATGTTTTCTGGCTAGGTGAAGTTTAAGACTACTCTTTCGAGCGGAAAAATAGTTACATAATTCACACTTGAACAGCTGACCTTCACCATGTTTGCTGGCAAGGTGAAGTTTAAGACTACCTTTCTGAGCAGAGAAATATTCACATAATTCGCAATTGAACAACTGACCTTCACCATGTTTGCTGGCTAGGTGAAGTTTAAGATCACTCCTTTGAGCAGAGGAATATTCGCAAAATTCACACTTGAACAGCTGACCTTCACCATGTTTGCCGGCTAGGTGAAGTTTAAGATTACCCTTTCGAGCGGAAAAATAGTTACATAATTCACACTTGAACAGCTGACCTTCACCATGTTTGCTGGCAAGGTGAAGTTTAAGATTACCTTTCTGAGCAGAGAAATATTCACATAATTCGCAATTGAACAGCTGACCTTCACCATGTTTGCCGGCTAGGTGACGCTTAATATTACCCTTATGAGCAGAGGTATATGCACACAATTCGCACTTGAACAGCTGACCTTTACCATGTTTGTAGGCTAGGTGCCGTTTAGCATAACCTTTACGAGTAGAGGAATAGTCACAGAACTCAGATTTGAACAGTTTTGCTTTCCTATCTTTGCTAGGTTGGTATGGTTCACGTTCGTTTCTACGAGCAGAGTCATTCAAGTTCCGCCTGTTAAATCGACTTTGAACATGTCTGCTTATTTGAGGTCTTATTTTGCGTTTACCAGACAAAAACTGTGTCAAGTTTCCTTCATTTGCTGAAGAATGTTCGCATACATCACACTTGTACACCATCCTATTGATTAATGCACCTATTTTAGGTGAATCAGGACTGGACTTGACGACAAAACAAGAGTTACATAAATCACATTTGCGCTCTTCCTGACAATGTTTGTTACGTGGCTGTTCCCCCGTCATTTTCACACTTGGATATTGGTTACCCCCGGGTAGACCTTCGTACCGGCTTTCCTTGTCATGCTGCTCCACTACATGCCGCTTCAAAATACTTATGTACATAGTGGAGTAATCACACAACCCACAATCGTAGTAACATCCTAATTTGTGCCTGACACGGAGATGCAGCTCCATAAAGTCCTTCCTACCAGTGATGTAATCACAATGTTCACACAGTAGGTGACGTGACATGAGTCTGTCAGCAGGTGCGGCCTCAATACCACTGCCGCTACTTGACGCATCTGATGGTAGCGAGTCAGCGCTCCCTTGAGATGCTGCAGCTGGTCCCTGCTGAACAGCACTTGTGATGCACGCACCAGAGCTGCCTTCCCTCAACTCGTCCTCCGCTTCTGCGTGCCCTGAACGTGCCTCAGTGCAGTCATAGTCTACTTCCCTCTTGCAAGTAACTGCATGAGAGCCTGAACTTGAACAGGCCTGTGAGGAAGAACTTTACTCGATTATTACTGGTAAGTGTTCTCAGAAAAAAAAACACATACGAAAAATTGCAATTAAAAGCAAATATGCACTTGTAACCATGTACTTTAGAGACGAAGTTGTGCTCTGGAGCATATGTTCTTACTTTAATCTTGAGCAAATGCGCTCAACTGTTCAAAACAAAACAAAAAATTTATGGATATAATACAGGAAGCAAAAAATAAAAAACACACAAAAGAAATTTGAAAAGCACATTCTGCCTTCCCTGCAGGTTAATACTTAAATATAGAGCAAAAGTTTAACGAAGTATTCATGCAATCGAAAATTACAAAACAAGACTCAATAAAATAACGACAGTCAAAGATAGTCACTCTACGTGGTACAACAATTTTTTAGAATAAGATCAATTACACAAACCACCAATAAGCAATCAAATAGACAATAAATATCAATTTAACAGAATTGAAACTAGAGAATAATGGAGTGAGCAGTGAAATTATTTTCTGGAACCAAAGTAAAACATCGCTTAACAGCTGATGAGATGTTATATTCTAGTGCCCTACCTCAGTTACCCCTCAAATCATATTCTAATTTTTTTGTGCTCAGTTATCTTAATATGACTCACTGTAAATTTATTCAATAAAAAGTTTCAACTCCTCCACTGCGTATCACCGATACCAACCACAGGAGGAGCATATAAGTAAGGCCGCTGTTTCACTCGCTTCAAACGGAACTCAATGGCCAGAGCAACAACACCTGGCCTTACAATATTATTATTATGTGAGAAAGTTTTAGCCTCCCTTAACCATGACAAAGATGTTTTAAGAGAGGAAGGCTCCATTTAGTATGGAGTTGAGGGAACGCAGAATCTATGCACAAAGTGCACAGAAACAGTAAGCCAAGAAAGAAGTTCATGAAACAAGAAAAAGTTGAAGAAGAAAGTACTAGGAGCTGAAAAACAGGACAACGGTGAACCGAAAAATTATGGTCCGTAACAGAACAAAAACCTATTCTATTTCAACAAAAAGGAAACCTACCTAACCTTTATCTCGGGCCCTCACACAGTCCCCCTGAGAGCGCTAATTCCCATAGATACAACAGTTGTATCCCCCTGACGGGTGATGAAATGGTTTAGCAATGAATTAAGCGTATCTAAAGTGAGACGCTTTAAATTATTCATAAAGTAATTGGAATATAAAATCCACTGAATGACAAGTTTTGTCAATTATGTCAGAAATGCTCAAAACAATAAGACGTGAAAGCAGTAACAATGATATAAATGTCACAAAATAGGGGCCAAGAACAAGTAAAAACAGACAACATGTGAATAAATTAAAATTTTCTGCGGAATGATAAAAACTCCACTGAAATCAAACGGAAGAATTCTAGTCAAGAAGAAAGTGAACAACCAATTGGAAGCATCCAACACGAATGTACGTAACCAATCGGAAACATTGGAGAGGTGAGTAAGCAATCCACAGAAAGCACTCAAGAAGAGAGTAAAGAACCAATCAGAAGCACTAAAGAGAGTAAGCAACCAATTAGAAGCACTCAAGAGAAGGAACCAATCAACCAATTAGAAATACTCCATAGGATAGTTAGCAACCAATTAGAAGCTCTCAAGAGGGGAGTGAACTATAATAAATACAGTATGCTCACCTCGGTAACAAAGTCGACTAGACATCGTTTCACCACTTACTTGAGGTTTAGAGCACGGACGAAGGTGAGATTGTGAACTTGTCCCTAGTTTCAAGCATTATTATTATTATTGTTACTATTACCATCCATGCTTTTGCTTCTGAAAGTCAACCAGTGTTACCTGTGACAGCTGAAATTACTCTTGGTGCAACGGACGAGTGTTGTGAAGTTTCGTTGGTACTGCCATCAAGGCCCACTGTTTAGCATGAGGACGAACATTTCTGTGCATCTTCCGCTGTCTTCACTTTTCTCTTCTACCTGCATTTCCTTCTTCTGTGACGCTTTTTTCCCTTTGGTGTTCTTAATTATTAATGGGTAACCTAGTAATTATTAACTTACCTTAGCTGTCTTCTTTGAGAGGCGATTATTAACTTACCTCCACAGTCCCCCTCGAGGAGCGATTATTATCTTACCTTTGCTGTCCTCCTCGGGAGGCAATCATTAACTCACCTTCGCAGTCCCCCTCTAGGAGCGATTATTATCTTACCTTTGCTGTCCTCCTCGAGGGGCGATTATTACGATACAGTCATCAGATAGGCTGTCCGCAATCTAGCTAGTATTAATTACTTCAAGTTAATATTAAGGCTAACGGGATTTTTAATTGAATGTTCTGTAGCTTCATTTGACCCTTTCACCTTACTTATCACTAAAAGAGGAGAAACATTACTGAGGGAAAATTTTTCATGTGAGTTTTGATGAACCGTTAAATTAAGACAGTTTCTGAATCACATTGACTTCATTACTTCGACTCGCTTCTTGTTATCTATTTTTATGATTAAACCTTCTTTTACAGTATAACTTTACCGGAGAGGCCCCTTCCTGTTGATCCTGCAAATTCTTTCCTTTTGTCTCGTAATGCAAAGCATTTCGTACCAAACAAGCAGCGTTAATAGTGTAAGAGTGCTAATCTTGGATCTTTTGTGTATTTCTTTTCATTAACGTGTTATTTACCTTGATCCAGTTAATGTGACAATTAATCATCTTGACTTTTTGCTCCTCTTGCAGTAAACCGTAGTACATCTTCTTCCATTGCTCAAGAACAGAGTCAAGACGTCTGGAAAACTTTTTTCCAATCCTTGCTGGCTGAATGAGAGGAGGGCGCGAGAGCACTTAGATGAGAAGCGATCACTTAGAATCAATTAGAGTACAACACGGTTTCCAACGCTGAGGAACTACCGGCGTCTCGAGCTACGAGTCTAAACTTTAGTTTTAAAGACTCACTTTGACAAGCATTTTCAATAACCTTGTACTAGAGACTTGTATCGCACCTGTTCACGATTTTCCTTTTGACTTCTTTCCAGTTTATTTTAGTTTGTTTGTCTGCCCAGTGCATTACAATTAAAAACTTAACCCTGCAGTGCGTGTTATTCGCACGCACCAATTAGAAGCATTCAAGAAAAGATCAAGCAACCAATTAGAAGCACTCAATACATAACAGAGTAAGCAACCAATTCCAGCACCTGGGGTTCCTGATGCCAGTCAATGGGCTCGTCCTTCACAGTAACGGCCTCCAGCTCAGCGTCAGGCACTTCACTTTTGATGTGAATTTCTTTTAGATGGCTTCCAGAGCTCAGGCTATCACCTGCAAGTGACACAAGCTCATTGAGAAAATTTGCATTTGAGATAACAAACCTTTTAACAGCTCTTTATGCATTAAATATAATTTCATGATTTTGACAATGTTAACAATTTTGTTAGTATTTTAACATATGGAAACTGGAATGATCTTGTAGGTTAGGAAAAGAAATCTAGTAATACTTATAACAGATTAAGATTAAGGTTATAAGTTAGTTTAAGCCTCCCTAACCGCTGCAAAAAAAGAGTGTATCGAAGAGAGGAAAGAGGAAGGCACCATTTAGTACGGAGATAAGAAAATGAGGAATCTATGCAGAAAGGGCATAGAAACAGTAAGATGGGAAAGAAGTTCATGAAATAAGATAAAAGTTGAAGAAGAAACTCAGAGGTGCTGAAAAACAGGACAGTAGTGAACCGAAAAAAGTTGGTCTTTAACATAACAAAAAACATTTTATTTCAACAAAAAGAAGGCCTACCTAACTCTCAGCTCAGGCCCTCACATTTTTCCCCTGGGAGCACTAATTACTTATAACAGAAAACACAATGCAATTTTTTCACCAAAAAAGTTAAGACTTCACAAGCTTTGGAGATTAAATGAGCTTAAACATATTTAGCTTACACCAGCATATTTAAGTGACAATAAGAAGCAAGAAATAAAGTCTTCAGAATAAATAGTACTTACAATTCATAATAAACTAGCAAGCCCAATAAAAATTTGCATTAAAAATGTACTTCGCACTTCACTATATTTCTGACGGACATCATGAAGTTTGAATTTAAAATAAGGTAAACTAATTTTTAAATCATTCATGAGGCAATAAGAATAGAATGAAATCCAGTGAGTGACATGTTTTCTCAATTATGAACCATTTCTCAACCTTGTGGGAGGAAGTTTCTCACTGAAAACAAAGAACAAAACTTGACACAACTCCTTCTACCACTGAAGTCCTTATCTTTAACAGAGCAATACCACAGTTTTTTGAAAGTTTTCAACTTGAATTATATGAAAATTTAAGCCAACTTATCCAACTCAGGTGTTGCAAAGATAGGAAGGATGAAGGAACCATTTAATATGGTGTTGAGGAAATGGGGAATCTATGCAGAAGGTGCATAGAAACAGCGAGTCAAGAAAGCAGTTCATGAAACAAGATTAAACTTGGCGCAGAAAGTATCGAGGATAGAAAATAAAACCAATGTGGCCGAGAATATCATGATAGAAACAAAGTAACATTTCGGATTTTAAAAAATTCATCTTCAGTGATCTGTAATACAATAAATCGAAGTATTAAAACATTGTAACATCAAATCTTCTGAATGACTTGGATGTAGGACAATGAAATTCAAGACATGATAAAACAAAAACTATGCAAAATGTCAACAAACAATGGAAAGTTTTACCGCCGAATCACATTCATGTATTGATGGACGGTTTTTTAAAATGTATTTTGACTCTAAAATGGGGAGATTGGACAAATTTGATGGTGAATCCAAATTTTTTTTCGTATTTGTGTTTTTAAAAATTTGGTTTTTCTTAAAATAGTGTTCTCTTATAGATGAGTTGGATGGTTTGGTCAGGTTACAGCTGGTGCAAAAGGAGATTCCCCTGTGTTGTGCACAACTCACAAACAATTGGATGGAAATATCTCAAAGAATATTTTTACCACTGAATCATGGAAATTTTTGAGTAGAAAGTTCATTGCAAAGCCAAGAATTCTTACTGTGCCAAAGCTAAGGTCGTCTTTTCAGCTACCTTTCATAGGATCCCGCACAGAGGAAATGAAAATGGAAAAAGTGTCAACAGTTGAGAGTTTTTTCCACAAATAAATCCTTGCTAATATTTTGAAAACAATAGGAAACTAGAATCATATTTTAAGCAAAGGGATACTCCGGATATGATGTTGCGCACCTCATTTGTGTATCAATATACGTGTGACCACAGCGAGCGCTCTTACATTGGTAGCTGGACTCCAATTGTTGGTGAGGTATGCACAACACAGGGGAATCTCCTTATACACTGGCTGTAACTTGACCAAACCATCCAAGCCATTTATAACATTGTTACAAGAAAGACCATATTTGTAAAAATACAAATTGTAAAATTTTTGGGTTCAACCTCAAATTTTTTTGATCTCCTCATTTTAGAATCGATATACATTTTAAAAACAAGGTGTCTACTGAAATGTCCATCCTCCATTTTAGCATTTTGTAGCACCTTTTAGCATATTTAAAGATGAAATTCTAGCACCCGTTTCCTTCAATAAGCTCCAATGATAACTAAATATAAATTCGACAAATATGATCATTGTTATAATATATGTTTATACATGAAATATACAACCAACACTTTCATGACAAATGACAGGTATCAGACAACAGAGATTTCCAGTAGCAAAAACACATGTATATTCAAAACAATTCCATTTTATTATAAAAGGATTCAAGGATGATTTTGAACAACAAAGAAAACCTGAAAAATAAACAAATTTAGTAATACAAAAAATAAGTAATTAATATATTTTTTATTCAATAGCCCCTACCAGCCAGTTGAAGAAAGATGTTGACTTTTAATGACTATAATAATTAGATATTTGTAATTATGAACTTAACAACTTAAGAAATAATATAAACTCTGCAATTGTACTAATAAAAAAATACTGCTCAGGTATGAGGGAATGCAGAAACTTCCCCTATTAAGAATGGCCGGATACCAATCCTAACCCTTGCACTTGTACGTATACATATTAAAATCTAAGCGACTTAACATTTTCATAAATTTTTAGCACCTGTCCTTCAATTTGATCACTTTTTAGCACATTTGTAAGCACCTTGCTGGTTTTAGCACTTTTTAGCACTTAAGCACCCAGTAGACACCCTGAAAAAAACATCCGTCAATAAATGAGTGCGATACGGTGGTGCAACTTTTCAGATTTATATTAGATTATTAGTTAGTTTAAGCCTCCCTATCCGCAACAAAGGCGATCCAAAGAGAAGAAGGAAGAAGGCACCACATAGTATGGAGTTAAAGAAATGTAGAATCCATGCAGAAAAGGCATAGAAACAGTAAGATAAGAAAGAAGTTCATGAAACAAGATCAAAGTTGAAGAAGAAAGTAGTAGGTGCTGAAAAAACAGGACACCAGTGAATCAAAAAAAGATGGTTCTTAACATACTAAAAGCATTTTATTTCAACAAAAAGGAGACCTACCTAACTCTCAGCTCGGGTGAAACTTTTCTTTGTTTGTTGACATTTTGTTTGGTTTTCATTTTACCATGTCTTTTAAATTTCATTGTCTTACATCCAATTTATTCAAAAGATTTATAGTTACAATGTTTTAGTACTTCAATTTATTGTTTTACAGAACACTGAAGATGGATTTTTCATACTCCCAAACGTTAGTTTTTATGATGATATTCTTAGCCATGTTGGCTTTCTTTTTTATCCTGAAAGTGTGATTTCCCAGAAATCAATCTATTTCATCTAGAAAGTATTGAATACTGAAAAACCGGACAGCAGCAAACCACAAAAAAATGGTCCATAATAAAACCAAAAATGTATTCTATTTAAAAAAAGGCCTACCTACTTCAGTACAGCACTTCACATATTTCCCCTAGGAGTGCTTATACCCATAGACACAATAATTGTTGTCCCATGAGGGGGTGATGGTTTTTAAATACTCAACATTACACTCATAGCATGGTTCAGCAGACAGGAATAATAGAAGTAAAATAAGGTTTACTCTGAGAGTAATTCTTATAAAAATCCATGGTATGAATGCTCAGGTGGCAGACACTCAAAACTGTGTCATGAAAAGGAATAATAAATGTGGTACTCCAAAGATCTACTCCAAACAGAGATTTACATGCAGTATTACACTCCCAAATATTCACACATCTACAAACATGACTGTGTACACCAAAATGCATGCAAAATGACAGCATAAACCCACAAACAAAAGTTGCATATAATGTTGAGAACACTAAAACCATTTGTGTCTAGTGTTGCCACATCTCCACCCACAGCATGGGACTTTCAATTTGGCTATGCTCCTGATAATGACAAAACGTATGTACCAATTGCATTATGTTCAAGCTGCTTCATCCTCTGTATGACTCAAGAAATTCTATTCAAGCCAGAATTGGTTATACAGCCCATGATAAAATAATAATTGGAGAGAAATATTTTTTGTGCAATTTGGTTTTACTTCTGAACAAAATTTTTGCAACATTATATCCTATTAGTGTTCATGACCTTTCAAGAACAAGGAGATGTGATATTTTTCTTACATAAATCTTCCACATATAAATGACAAACATCTATATTCATCCTAATAGTACCAGTGATTAAAATATTCTTTCTATCACAAATACGGTCAAGTATCCGTAACTCTTTGACTGCAGTCGGTAAAACTGAAGCTCAATATTCAACTCAAATTTGATGTCAATAGTAATAGGCAATTTTGAAACAAGCAATCATTAACTGAATCATACCCTCATCTAGCTTTAACTAAGTAATTATGAAAATTGAGTTTGCAACTACTGGTAAGTCGACAGCATTATGAAAATCTTATCCGAGGCCACCAGCAGCACATGTTGCAGTCAGAGTGTTATGAGCATGACAGAGAGATGGACCAACCAAAAAAGCAACAACTGTGCATACACATAGAAACTCTGCCAATTTTAATAACATAGGAGAAATTACAAACTAAAAACATAGAAATTCATTCATTCAAAGAGATACCTGGATCTTTATTACATAAGGATAATTCAATTTCCTTTGCGACATTTAATGAAATCATAAGCAGCAGGTCTCACCCTCAAACCAGTGGGGAGAGCTTCTATTTTATTACCATTTTAGTTTATTTCAACACTATTAAGGCTTAATTTTTTACTTTAAGAATAACTGTCTGTGTCTAACGCCCACACCAGAACCAAGTCTTACCTTGGGTCATGTTCTCCACTGCAGCTTCTTGCTTGATGAAATCCTGCCTGCAGCACAACCTCTCCACTTCAGCATCCGTCAGCTTGTGCACCATAACCACTGCACGCTCCATGCTGGGTGCTGAGGTACCTGAGCAATGGGATGTTGCTGTAATATTTGAGAAAATTGAAGTTGTAACTTGAAAATATTAGAAACAAATGCTGTTCTACCATCATTACAGAAAATAATTAGCGCCCACACATTTCATTAATGCAAGATAACCATACATCAAGTGGATCGGACAATTTAAGATCATTTAATAAAAGAATAAAGTAACATAACTTTTGCCTTGTGTTATAGAATGAACCACTCAAAGATTCTCTAGTGAAAAGAAGTGTGCAGTCAAAATAATTATTTCATTGAAGTGATGCCTGTTTTTTCAATCCTTTGGTTTTCAAATGAAACATGCACCATCAAATTACTTTGTGAGTTAATTCGTTTGTTTTTGTGGTCTGGTTGCTTTATAAAAGTCAGTTAGTACAAGATAAGTATATTTATTTTTGGGTCTCAAATGATCAATCAATAATGAATGGTTAACAGAAATCAAAGGTTCATATATCAACATGAACATCAAGTTGAAGAAATTACTGTCTTCATTAGGGTCTCCCATTGGTGGGACATCATCAAGCTGGAAGTAAATAAGTTGAAGGGCTGATTTCCTCACAGACGAATTTCACCTAGATCAAATATTCCTAAATCAAGATTACCTGATTTTTGTCTTTTTTAGGGTTCATTCTTTGAATTCATAACATGAAGAGTATTTTGTATTGCACATTGCTCCACTGAAAAAACAACGCCAAAAATGTCATTTAATTCATTTATGTTAATACTTGGAAGGATGTTGTAGGACAAATTGATATTCATATTGGTGAATATCTTGAGCCTGGTGGTGGTTATTTTGAAAGCCAAACAGAACAAAATAAAATGTTCAATTTTAGTTCTCTCTGTGCAACCAATTTCATTCAATCTTTTCATAACAATTTAAAAATTGGAAGCATTTACAAACTGACTACACTATTAACAAACACCTTGTAATCACCAAGGTCAATCCCCTCCACAAAGATAGCCACCCAGCAGGAATCAGATTCACCCCTATAGTCAAACAACCCACAGATCGAATTATAAATTAGTTGAAGCCTCCCTAACACCAACAAAGGAAAGCCAAAAGGAGAAATGGAGAAAACACTGCATAGTATAGAGTTAAAGTATTATACTAGATGTTAGTTTAAGCCTTCCTTTTCCCAACAGAGGTGTTCTAATAGGAAGAAAGATGGAGGCACCGGTCAGTTTGAAGTGGAGGCAACAAGTAGTCTACACGTAAGGTCTGCTGTCACATTGATTCCTCTGCATACAAAAACAGCAAATAAGGAAAAGAGTTTAAGACACAAAATAAAAGTTGAAGAAGAAAGTTATGGATACAGAATCAAAGCAGTAACTGAAAAAATATGGCCTGTAACAAAATGAAATTATTCTATTTTAATACAAAGAATAGCTTTTTACTTTAAGCCTTGAATCGGAAAATTCCTCCAGGGAGTAATAAATACTAGACACAGAAGTTGTATCCTCCTGAGAGGACAATAATGTTTCTCTGTTTATTCTATTGCATATACATCTTTTGAGAGTCTCTACCACAGAAAGGCCCAACAGCACTATGTAGATTTACTCTTGCAGTTTTATAAGACTTCAAAGATTCCAGACCTAACCTAAAGAATTGACACAATTACACGTCCTATTTACCAAGCCTGGGTCACTCCAGCAGGCAAAACACCTCCAGCCATAACCATCATGACAACAACAGTCAGGCACTCACAACCACTATCAACTCATCTTCTAAAATACTGGTGCAATGCTCTATCAACACTATTCATTTATCTAGTTTTTGAATAACCTCTAACATTCCTTCTCCTTGCTTCTGACTTCACTGCTTCCTTCACCAACAATTTCTTTTCAATTTCCCCATATGGCCAAACCACTTCAACAAACAGCAGTTCATACTTTTTGCTGCCCTTTCTACATATGTCATACTCCTCAGCTCATTGATTTACCTATCCCACAATGTCACCCCAGCCATACTCCTCGGACACTCCATCTGGAGTTCATTCAACTGACTAATATTAGCCACTTTTAAGCTCCAAGTTTCATATCCAACCAGCACATCAGCCTGACACTCTCATACTGTTAGAACACTTAAATGTCTTCCTTCTCAATAGAGAAATGCTAAAGGTTCCAGAAGACCAGTATGGCAGCAACTACAGAGTTAAAAATTTAGGAACACTGACAAACCTTATGAATGAGCAAAATATAACAAGACGATCAAAGAAAACTACGAAATGGTGATATGGGTAACTTGTTAGCAATGCCAAAGGCTGCACATGAGAAGACTCAGGAATTTCTATCAACACTGGAAATCATAGCACAAAATTAAATCAATAAAAAGTAGTAAGTTGAATTATTGATAATTGCAATAATTCAAGATGGCTAAACAAAAAACCTAGGATTCAACTAAAATTCTATAAATAAAATTAAACAACTGAAAATAACTCAAAGGTCTTGAATGATGTTACACATGCAATCAAATCTTGAACATAGTTGTCTAAAAATTGAAGACAAGTCAAAACTAAACAAAACTCAAATTATAGAAACAAATGACTGAGAAACCAATGAGCCACAGGATTAGAGAGGCATCAAAGAAGTAGAGCAGGCCATGAAAACTCACCTGTCAAACTCCAGAAGGCAATCAGTGGCTCCTACACTGCCAGGCACTTCAGCCAGCACCAACTCGCTGGTCTCCACCTAATCCTCACCGCTATGAAGGTACACAAGGACAAACAATCAAACAATCATAACCTTCAAAGTTGCAGTATGGCATCATCCTACTGTACAACTGCAATAGCAATATAAGAGGTCACTCATGAATGTTCTCCTAAATTGAAGAGAAAATGTGACTCCTCTAATCTCGACTATATTTTAACATTATCACAACAAATAGTTTTATCCTGCAATACATAAGAACTATAGTAATTAGAGACTGGCATCAGAAGCTATCTTTGAATAAAAGATGAATGACTTACCTAATGTGAGTCCTGATCACACAGGATATCCTTTTTTACAGGAAGGCAGGTTTTATGAGGTTATTCAAGTATTATATATATTAATTAAATTTATATTAAATTATTTTTCTTTATTGTAAGATAAAGCTGAAAATAATTAAAAAAACATTCAATAGAGGAACAAAACTGAATACAATAGAATGAAATATAAATACAAAAGTGAATTAGCTCCATTCAATGAATGAAACAACAAAATGCCATATTACCTTACAGTTCAATTTTTCTAGCATTTATAGTCAGGTAACTTTTCCTTATAGCTCCTTACAAACTTTCCCATGCTTGTTACCATCTTTTAGTTTTCACCCCATCTTATTCATTATTAGTAGGCCATTGCACTCCCAAATACTACCACCAACTTTTTATAAACAATTCTTATCTTAATTCTTCTACAACCACCTGAAATCTTTCCATAGAGACCCCTATAAACACTTACCAGTCTACAATTTCTATTCATCTTAGCTAATAATGCTAAAATATCAGCACAGAGTAGCTGCAATTTATTGATGACTGTGCACCTAATCCCCCCCCCCCCCCCTTCAGAAAAAAAGTCTTGCATTCATCTGACCAAAAACTCTATCTGTATACATATTTAACAAACATAACATCATAATGTAAAAGGAAACGGGACTAGGGGTACTAACGTTTACCCATCGTTACACGTAGCTGTTTGTGAACCACATAGTGAGGGAGTATTGAAACTGGTTTAGACAAATGATAGTTTATTGTGGAACAGGTGATTTTACATGCAATAACAAGTGACAGGGCTCAGAAACCGTGGAGATAAATTAGAAGCCAGTATAATCAAAAAAGCCCTGAAAACAAAAATCAAACAAAAATAAAAATGCAGGAAAAAAGAAAATATACCACCAGTCTCTTTGGATTCCTCAAAATTAAAATTCAAAATAAAGTAAGAAGCAGAACAAAATAAACCATGCTGAAAATGAATTCATGCTAAACTCACTAAAAATGAAACAAAGCAACTAAAAAAATGGACTATGAAATGAATATGAATGAAATTAAATTCAAATAAAATCATTCAACAACAAATTCATTGGAGTAACTCAGAAAAAATATTATTACAAAAACGGTTTTGAAATCTAGCAGAACTGAAAAACTTAAATCTTTCAACCAAAAAAAAATGAAAGAACCAATATGCCAAAAGAAAACATCATGCTCAACATAAAGTAAATCTTAGCCTAAAGCAACAAAAAATATATACAAGCTAAGCAAACTGTACAATAAGCAACATTCACCAGATCAACACTTGGTTCTATAAGGTGATGGAATAGCTCTGCCAAGAAATATTTACACTAGTTTTACTGTAAATCTGAGTGACTGAAAATGAAAGAAAGACAGTGCATTAAGAAACTTTTCAAACACAAAAAGAACAGCAAAAATCAAGAATGCAAAACAACCAACGTACACTTAAAACACATTTAAACTCTTAAACACATTTAAACTCTTAAACACATTTAAACTCTTTTAAACTTTACACTCTCTATACTTAACATATAAAATCATTCAGAAGACTGGAGAAAACAGAACAAATTCAGACTGATGCATGCTGGATACTACAGACAAACAAAAAACCCTATTAGGGGCCACGCCTACAATTACACACGACTGATGCAAACCCACAAGCACTCCACACCATTCACTCATTATCCTTTCAGTCCTCACACATGCTCTACTTTCATTATAATAGCTCATAGCTTTAACGTGAACGTCCAAGCCAAATCCGGGTTTTTATTGCTCTATTTGCTAGAGATATGCTTATTTCACAAGCTGTCAAATTTGCAGAACAATCTGAGCACCGTAAGAGGTTGAAATGAGGTTTGGAAGAGGGAGAGGGGTCCAATCAGCAGCCAGTGCCGACCAGCAAGTGCATGTGCCACGCCCCTGAAAATTCTTTTTTAGTAGTTTTATTGCTCTATTCAATACAGAAGTCTTTATTTTACAAGATGGCAAAGGTTCAGAACGTTCTGGGCTTCATGAGAGGGGGAAACGGGGGGGAGGGGGGTGGATTCAAATCAAATAGTGCCGGACAGTAACTGCATTAGGCACAAACCAGAATTATCTGGATTTTGTTTTGTTGGTCTATTTGACACAGAAATCCTTAGTTTACAATCTAGCAAAGCTACACAACTTTCTTTTTTCTGTGAGATTGGAAAACATAGGCGAGAAAGGGTGTTGAGGGTCGAGAATGCCGCAGCATGCGCACCTGGAGCTGTGGTTCATATCAGTGACGCCAGCTCCATGCATTTCTGTGATGCCTGTGGTACCAGTTCATTCGAAGAACAACAAAAAACTTACATGAAAATAAATTCAAATGTTCAGATAGCTTTCAGAATATCAACTGAGTCAATTTTTTCAATGATATAGCTTGCAAAGGAAAATGTGAAAAATTGTAGAAAAATGCACTTCCAGAACAGTTGAAGGTAAAAGTTCAAAATATATCTCCTCTGAAAGTTATTAGCGTAATGATCCAAGTCTCATTGAATACGGAAAATGTTGCTGCATAACTAGAAAAATCTACAGAAAAATGAAAGATAAAAAAAATTTCAAATATAAAAAACAGTAAATTTCATAACAAGCCCACGTCCAGCTATGCAGCAACATTTTGCACATTCAATGAGACATAAATCTTTGCTCTACAATAATAACTTTCGGAGGAGATGGCTTTTGAAAATATCCTATTTTTTCCCTCATTTTTTCCAATTATCTCAGTAATTAATTTGAAACTTGGAAAAAGTTTGGGATACGCACCTGTGACTCTAAGAAGAATACATGCCTATGCCAAATTTTATAGAACTAGTTCCCATACAACAAACTTCAATCAAAAAAATTGCTGTCACATTTGATGTATGGGAACTAGATCTATGAAATTTTGTATACATGTGTATTTTTGATAGGGTTACAGGTGCGTATCCCAAAATTTTTCAAGTTTTGAACTAATTACTGAGATAATGGGTAAAATGTGATGAAAAAGTTTGGTATTTTCCATAGCTATCTTCTCTGAAAGTTTCCATTGTAGAGCAATGATTCAAGTCTCATTGAATGTGCAAAGAATTGCTGCATGGCTGGACAAAGAATGGATTCAAAATTTGTGAAAGTTTAGTTTTCATGATGATACAATTTTTTTTTCAAAGGTTATGGTTATGGTCTATTCCATAGATTTTTCAATGTAACTAAAGAAGTACAATGAATTTCATATTGATTCTCCGTCCAGCCATTAAGCCACTCTTTGTGCATTCAATATCTAAATCACATTGCTTCAAGATAATAACTTCCGGAGATAATAGCTTTTGAAAAACCCAATTTTCCTATTTTCAACTGTTCAGAGAGAACATTTTTCCAAAATTTTACTTTTTTTTCAAATGCAAGCTATATTGCTTGGAAAAATTTACACGGTTGATATTCTGAAAGCTATCTGAATATATGAATAGTTTTTCATGAAAGTTTTTTTTTGTTCCTTGAAGGAACTTGCACCAAAGGTATCAAGAGACATTTAGAACTGGTATCATAGATTCATATCACCGCTCCAGGAGGGCCAATGCTGCATCTTCCTCGATGCACTCCTACCCTTCCCACCTTTGTTTTCCCCTCTCACGCAGCAAAGAATGTTGTGAAGCTTTGCTAGATTGTAAACTAGGGAGTTCTGTGTTAAATAGACCAAAACAACATAATCCAGATATTTCTAGTTCATGTCTAATGCAGTGACTGTCTGACACTACCAGCTGGATTCAAAACCACCCCCTTCCCCCCTCGTTTCCCCCCTCTCACAAAGCACAAAACGTTCAGCATATTTGACAGCTAGTGAAGTAAGCATGTCTCTGATGAATAAAGTTATAAAACAAAAACCAGGAATTTTCCGGATACTGGGTATACGTTCCTCTTCAGAGAATCAAACAATTTGACCCAATGAAATATTCAAAAATTTGTGCAAATACTTCACGAGTGAAATAAGCTTTAATGTATTCACATGTTTATAACATTCGAATAGACATTTATGGCCATAAAGTTTTTGGAATTTACCCATATCTCTTTTCTCCCACTTCCTTCCCCAAAGGAAAATTTCTTTAAATAGCTATTTTTCAGCCAAGATTGTGCAGAGACTTTTTTTGTTAGACTTACAATAGACATATCTACAAAATTAGGATTCAATGTTTTTATATTGCTTCAGAACTATTGAAACATATTTTTCATTTTTTAAACATTTTTCCTGATTCAGCAAGAAAAAATTAATAAAAAAATTCAGAATCAACTGATCAAAAACTCCCTCTCAATTTTACAATGATCTCTTTACAATGCAAAAAAGATCAATGATCTTTACAACTTTTTCTTCTAACCTTCAAAACTGTAGAAGAAATAAAGTGGCTATGTTGGAAGTAGAGATGTGACTCAAAAAAATACCATGCCGTTTTTAAAAAAAAAACATGTTTTTTTACAAAAAAAAAACCGTGGCCAAAAAAACGTGGGTATTTTGGTTTTTTTTAAATATTTTGTCTGAAAATAACTCGGCAAGAAAAAGAACCACATTACATTATTTGTTTTCATGTTAAATTACATAATAAAACAGCGTTCTATGCTGTTTTATTTTTAGAGCCAAGGTTTTACGAAAATTTTACAAATGCGATGAAAAACATGTTTGATTATAATCCGCCACTTTTTTTACCTTGGCTCGTCCAAAAGTGACAGGCTCTAAAAATAGTTTCTATAGTTTTAATTCTAAGTTAAAACTAAGAATTAAAACTAAGCTATTATATTGTCAATATATTATATTATATTGACCATTATATTTTATGGGACCAAAAAAAATTTTTTTTTAAAACATTTAAAAAAATCATGACTAAAAAAACACGAATGTAAATATCAGGAAAGTTATTTTTCTTTAATCGGATTGTCTTTAGAAACTTAGAATTAAAACTATAGAAACTATTTTTAGAGCCTGTAACTTTTAGACGAGCCAAGGTAAAAACAGTGGCGGATTATAATCAAACATGTTTTTCATCGCATTTGTAAAATTTTCGCCGTACTCCTATCTCGATTATCAGAGAAAAACTACTGACAACACGAAAAAGTAGACGAAGATTAATGAATACACTGAGAAATCGAAATAATATTAAATTATTTCAGGAATTGGATGTTGATTGATTGATTATACTACTATTGATTATGCTACTGTTCCGACCCTTTTCAGTATACAGGTCGAAACTAAACGCAAATGAGGTTCGGGAGTGAATCAGATGCAGTAACGTAGTATCCTTTATTGTTACTTCAAGTTGACACAGGCTTCGTAATTGGTAGAGAATCTTTAGATCGGAAAGTAATCTTGTTACTTCTGTAGCGCATCGGTGATCTCTACAGATGCTCTCTCGACAGCCGAGCTTCCGTTACTGAACCTGGGTTGCCAGATGGTCTAACCTAAATTTCCCTGTTTTAGTCTCAAAATTTCCTTTTTTGGACTAAAAATTTCCCTGTTTCGTAGATTCTTTAAACATACATACGTACATACATAGAATCATATTCCTTTCATAGAGTATACCTATTTCAGTGAATAGCTCTTTTATTTTTTCATGCAAACATGTTGTAGCACTGATGAGTAGAATGATAGTCGAAAATGGATATTTAACAACATCTTTTTTAACAAGCCTTGCCACCAATACCAAATACTTTGTACTTCGTTTATATGTTTATTCATCCGTTATCAGAGAAAAATAATGATTCTTCAAGAGCTCATGAATATTATCACTCACTTCGCCTCTTGAAACATTCTTCACAATTGCAATACACTTAGTCCTGCCACATTTGAAGCCTTTCGCAGTCTCCGAATCAGGACAAGCTGCTTTCACAACTGGGACTAAATGTTCATCAATAGAATGCGGAAGATTATGCTCTTATCAAAATGCAACAAGTCTAATTTCACCTTCTTCTACTTGTGTATTTTTTCTTCGTTTACTGCCGTTCTACGAATCCAAAGAACTTCTTGTTGTTTTTTCTAATTTCTACATTTTTTGTATTTTTCGTTTCCGCATGGTTTTCAATCTTCTGATCTGCCAGCTTTTCCATCTATTTAAATCACATATTTCACATTGAAAATATTCTGCTCCTTTTTAATTTTTACTGAGCCATCCTTTGAATTTCATTTCAATTTCACACAACTCAAGGTACTTTTGAGTATGAATTAAACGTCAACGTCTTACTTTTGATTGTGGGGTTTCATTCCACTGCTTTACATATTACGTTAATTCACTTCAAAAATTTCAATAATGATGAAGCGCGTCTCTTCAATTTCCTCTTGCTACAATCATTACGATGGCTAATGCAACTGTGATGAATAGGATCTGTGACTCTATGAAACGTGAACCGAGTGAAGTTGAACTGGCGCTGAGCGGTTGCGATGCATTGGCGCCTCTGATTGCTCCTATTCAGTATGTACGCGTACAATACGTGTATCAAAGTTCGAACATGTCCGCCAAGTGTTAAGAATTATAAATACTAAGTAGCTAGCACAAAATGCTTAGTAGCTAATCACTTACATATAATTTTACATGAAAATGAAGCCGCATAGCAAAATTTCCCTGTTTTCATACGTTTTTCGAAGTTTTTTCCCTTTTTCCCTCTGGGACCCATAATTTCCCTAAAGCAGGGAAATTTCCCTGCATCTGGCAACCCTGTACTGAACAGCGACGCTTCTGTTTGTAATGCGACCTCTACGGCAAGCCACCTCTAATGAACGACGATATCTCTCGCCGATTCTATTTATATAGGCGGCGGGCGCACATAATGCTCCCCCCACAATTTTAAAAATTCTTTATTACAATAAAAATTTTTAAAACGGTATTCAATTAACTTTGATTTTCCTTTGACTATCAATTAATCTTACAATCCGTCTAATTAATTCGAACAGATCAGAACGTATAACAAAATTGCTTCCGAATTATGAACGGAGGTAGGCAGGTATGGCCTTTGTTGTCATCATAAACAAATTTCAACGGTAATCCTACATCTTGGTAAACATTATTTTTAGTGTCAATATTATATTTTAGTGTCAATTCAATACTAGATTTATTACCCAAAATCAACCAAATAATCACTCTACGCACTTAGCTCAAACAATTTGTTCATTCATTATCAAGATATTTATCAATTGAATCTTAGAATTCTTGGATACTCCAGATATTTCGGATACAAAGGATACACCACACAATTTTATTAACATATCAAAATATCAAAATCAAACTGGACACTTACCGTCAGATCGAGAACAAAATTTTTATTTTGGATTAGCATATTAACATATTTCGAGAACAGAATTTTTAATGCAATTGGAAATAAAGAAGGAAAATCCATCATAAGACTGTGTTACGTAAAAATATAGAAAAGAGTTTTAAATGCGCAAAACAGTACATTACATTACCACAATTGGCATGGTAAAAGTAGAATAGGACTCAAATCGTCCTACGATTTAAATTAACATATTTCAATTCAACTAAACTACAAGCGTGCAATTTGGTTTTTTTTTATTCGCAATATAGTACTTCGTCTCAATACTTCACGTGAATACATGAACAAAATAATCTATAAAATGGAATACATAATCCGTATATAATAGAGATTTTTTCCGTATAAAATAGAATTAATCTAAGACAATGGAAGACGCTTCATCTAAGACGCTTCATTCTCATTAAGACACATTCATATCAACTACACTGCCTAGCATTGTTGCCAAACAATTTGCGGCAGAAGCGCAGATCTCGCGGCTTCGCGCTCGCACTCTAGTGTTGACATTTCCAAGATTGCATCTCAGTTTATCAACTCTAGCTGACGGCTTGACGAACACAGCTTTTGATGTCGCAACACAGTATGACAACATCCTAAGCTCAACATCTCGTCACAAGGTGTTTGCGCAAAACAATATTTCCTAACGCAAGACATACATAAAGTCTTAAGAAAGAAACTCATAGAACGCACTTTTGTGTTAAACAGTTGAAATGATAACGCAGTAAAAATGAAAGAAAATCGCATCGTTGAAACAACAACTAAAAAGTTTTTAATCAAACACGAATAAGAAATAGGGCACGCAGATACCTCGACAAATAAAAATCATTCTCGCCATAAAATGTAAATAATTCAATACATTCGTCAAGGATAATAATAACACGCATGAAATTAAATACACAATACCTTTAAAATTTTAAATGAACAAGTATTCGCATAAATTGAGTTATCGATAAACCAAAATGAAACAAATCATAATTATATACCGGAACACTGCATCGATTCGAGCATTTTCGCGAACATGGTTTAAATGAAATACGTAAAACACAAGGGTGGAAATACCAACTTAATATTAATTCATGAGTAAATATAAAAACATCCGCTTACATCTCTGGTGAAAGATTAACACCGAGCGAAACACGAGTTCTTCGGCAAAGGCAATTTCGGAAAATTTTATAAGAATCAAAACTATTGCCTCGTAGGTAATGAAAAATGATACAGAAAAGTTGAGTTGATATTAAATAAAGCATCATTAAAGTTTTCACCAAAAAGAAACATTCAAAATATCGTCTGCGTTACCGTAGACTTAAAAATAGAAGTTAGTGTTATAGCCAAACATCGCACAAATTAGAACGGAACTTTTCCACCATTAGTAAAACAACCAATCAGAATAAACAGAGTGCCGTAGACTCGTAAAACTTAATTCTATCGGTCACATAATGGTATAGCACGTGGATTAAGTTATAAGAGAATACGGAACAAAATCCAAGACACACTAGTTTAGAACATCAAATATGAATATGAAAATCGGTTTCGCACTCTGCAAAAATAAAAGGAAAATCACTAAACCGATACAATTTATCTTAATCCAATAGTAATAACATGTGAACAAAGTCCAAAATTCTTGAACTACTCTGAATGTATAATTACCACATTTTAAGTTACTAAACTTATTAAACCACGTTTTCAACACTATGTCCACGGTAAAGTATAAAGTATTAACACCACATTAAACCTTTAAAGTGAGTTACTTTCTTCAAATCACTGCGCGCGAAGGTAATCTCTTTCAGTAATCTCTTGACTGCGCGCGAAGGTAAATTTCAGTAGTCTCTTTGCTGCGTGCAAAGCTCTGCTGCCGCCAAGGCCATCGATGTTTGTTGACAAGCGCTCTGGCACCAGGCTGTCGTACACCAACGCGATGCCATGTACATGTACCATGTTACCGTGTTACAGATGTTGTGTTACCGCTCGCACCAGTGCGAACTGAAATTGGAGAAAACACGAAGATTAGCATGGCTAAAACGCAGAATTTAGTACATCAATGCTTGAATAAAGTAAAATGGGAAACACCTTTAGTGTCACAGAGATCCATTACCGAGTCTTACTATATATTTAGTTAATGACGGGTAAACTTCCTTAATAAATCAATAATTTTAATGACAAACAAAAAGTAGCTTCCTCATTACCATCCAAGAATTTTCCGTAACACAAATGCTAACTAATAAAAACGACTAAATTTCGCATTTTCATTTAATCTTCGTTGCAGACATTCAAATTTCTCATTAAACAAAATATATCAGTAATCTTATCTCGCAAATGTGGAATTCGAAACTAAAAACTGTTAATTAACCGTTTCTATCGTGAGCAAAACCGGGGCATTTTCAGCCTCGATGCACAATAAAAATATAAATTTCTGCAAGGTCATCAATGTTTCTTGCAACGACAGATCACATTCAATAATCACGTACTGCTTTTGCACAAGAAAATTACGTATTATTATACTGTACTTGTTGAACTGTTACACTGTGAACGGGTACTTTACGTTTCACTTATCGCGTTACGTTAATGCCTCAATCAAAAAGGTTAAATACTAAAGCATATACGAGGTTAAACATGAAGCATAAGCAAATACAACAAAAAGAATGATTGAACACGTAAGGACATACTTTTACAGTACGTACACAAAAAGTTGTCAAGGCAAAAATCAATATTGACGTTAAATACTCTAAGTTTTAATCGCTCAATCAATTGTAAATTATCCCGTAGAAACCTTGGGAGACTTGACGATAAATTTTAAATTCTTTTGCGTTTGATTAATTTCAAATTACACAACATAACTTTACTGATTATGAAATTCTAGAAGACTTGCAAAAATGACTGTTATGACGCACTAGATCGTAAACGTGCTCAAAAAACATTACGGGCAGCCACTCTCGTTTAACGGATAACTAAGAATTAAGTTGAATATTTATTGACTTTTAATTAGTTTTCACTATTCAATTATTTGTCAATTCTTCAAAACACATCTTATTCATGACTATTTACCAGTCAAATTCATGCCCACGCCTTCGTACCTCGGCTGCCAACTGTTGCTAAACAGAGCCACAGGAAGTTCGGCGTCTCACTGTCTGGCGAATGTATCGCCTTGGTATAGGGTTCATTGCCTTGTGCAGCCGGCGCTGCGCGCTGCTCTGCACACTCTACCTCTATTACTCGTTTCTCTTAACTAATTACCTCACCACGCGTGGTTAATTAATGGGCGTCTAACGCCTCTCATTACTTCTCTTGTATGTTACTTCTGTTCGCCAGCACAATGACAACCGCAATCTACAATGCTAAACTCTGATCATCATGGTATCACTGGCATTAATTCCTAGTTCATCAACACGAATATCGTTACAACAATGCCTCGGTTTTACAGATACTACCCCAACGTCTTTACCAGAGATGGCATTGAAACTTTCACCACAAATACTGTCGACCCTGGGTAGATTCGCATTACCGGGAACATCGCAAACATTCGCTTCTCTAAAGCTTACTCACTTAATTGTCTGCGCGAATTCATTTCTACTTCAATACTTTGACCTCGCTGATAGAATTACCTGGTACTAATTTGCCTTTTCCCAGATAGCCCACAGCATTTCTGTCTCGGGGTTATCCGCTGCCCCACAGCATTTATCTCTAGGCTATCTAGTTGCCTTCCGCCATTTTCTAGGCTCTCTATACCGTAGCAAATATTACTCCTTACGCCTCCTCTGGGCAACCACGTCTGTCATCAGACACTTGATATCATCATTATTTAATTTCCGCCGACCACGGGCTATTTCTGTGGAATCAGAAACGTACCCTTTGTCGACAACTCCTGTGATCCCGACAGATTTACTATTAGTGTCTTTCTTCTCGACATCTAAATGACTGTCCTGAACAACACTCGTTGCCTGCACAAAGGTACTCAATCCTCCCTTTAATTCTCCTTGTACATCTGACAAGTAAACTTCGGATTCAACGTGATCCTTCTCCACTTTTTCTAGAGTACTTATAATTGCATTCTCTGGTAAAACAATCGCTCTGTCGGAGCTATTAATTAACAACAACGGAATCTTCCTCCTATTGTTAACTCTCACAATTGCTTCTGCGACACAAATGCCTTCTTTTAAAGTTGCTTTCTTTATTATGTATTCTCCATTTTTACACTTTCCAACATGTCCAACATGTTTCAAAATTACATTGGGAGCAATCTCCACTTGTCGAGTATGCACTCTTAACGGCCTTGGCCTTGTGAGGGAATTGGTAACTGCAACTGCGCCTCGAACAGGCTGATTTTCTCTCTTACCATCCCTTTTTACTTCCTCGCCTGCTCTCTCAGCAATGCACGTCCTCTTCTCTCTTAGCTTATTTAAGACTTTTTTCTTAGCTCTGGACGTAATCGTGTCTGCCATGAGACACTCAGTATTCTCTATTAAATACTCGAGACACTCTGTCTTTCTCTTTTTTCGTCGTTTTACCTCTGCAAAGGGGATTTTCTCGTCTTTGATAATTAAAAATCTTTGTTTTAAGTCTACAACGGCGTTCTTGTCTAATAAATCACGCCCAATAATGACGTCATAATTGTAAATACCATCTTTAATTATTAAAGCATTTGTCTTTAAACTTACACCGTTTTTTAACTTCAGGACAAGCTCCACCTCGCCTTCAACATTACTCTTAGCGTTAACGCCTTTTATAGTCAGAGAACTTGGCTTCACGTCATTACTTATCTCACTTATTCTGTGGTAGCTGATTAGGCACTTCTCTGATCCTGAATCAATCAATGCATTCCACAGGTCTGCATCTTTTCTAAGCACAATCATGGGCTTATGACTTTTTCGTATTACAAATAATTCATTTTGTCCTGTAACTTCAACTTCTTCATCTTCTTCGTATTTACAAACGTTCGCCGTCACATGGCTTTCTATTATTTTGTGGCTTTCTATTTCAGTGCCGTGAGCGTTCAGATCATCACTTAATTCCGCCTCTCCCAGCGATTCATATCTATTTTCACACTTAATGAGTGGATCTATCCTCTCAACATTTTTAACGAGGGAATCTTCAGACATGTTTAACACATCAACTCTCTCGACATTTTTAACGAGGGAATCTTCAGCACCAGAATTCTCCTCGGGTTCACAGGGATTTGTCGCCGTAGAGTCATACTTAGTTATTGTAGTTTCATTTTTACCATTGACGTTATTTCTATCGGAAATGAAATCGTCTCTGCTGTTTACGCTAAAAAATCATTGCCACTGTTAGTTTGGTAAGTTTCTACCTGGCCTTTTTCTGACATACGAGTTTTATACTGCCCTCGCGCACGGACACGATTCGGTCTGCCTGGTCTGTTTAAATAGTCTCTTCTGGACCTACAATCTCTTGCGTAGTGGCCTAACTTATTACAACGAAAACAAGCTACATCACGCAGTGAATGCTCGGTGGCTGTCTGAGATGAACCTGGTTTGTACCAATCAGTCGGTTTCCTAGCCACTGTGGTTGCCGACTCGCCTTGTCCTTGACAGACACACACATGATTGTAACACTTCGAGCAACGCTTCGCTTCAGCTGTCTCTAATGCTAGGACTTCTAGAGTCCCCAATTCACGATCTCCAAAAAAAGATTTTACGTGAGGTCTAGCACGAAAAGTTGGTCTCGGGAAACTTGGTCTCCAGTAGGGCCTACGCGTCCTACCTCTACCTTGGAATCCGCCTCTTGTCATTGTATGCACTTCGGCCTCATCACAGGCTGCATCAAAGTTTGATTCGGACGAATGATCATCCTCAGCACAATAGATTTCCATAGATCTCTCAGATCGAGTCGCTAATATTTGCTTATCCTTGGGAAAATTCCTAATTACAGTCACAAGTTTCTGAAGGAGCTCTTCCGACGATTTAAAGGGTTTATTGAATAGTTTCTTGGAGAAATCTTCCGTTACTAGAGGGTTGATGATGGCCATAGCTAACGCAACAACTAAAGTATTCTCGACACACTTATCGAGGGCAACAGGATAGGGACAATTTACTACATAGGGGTGGGCTCTGTTCGAACACTCCGGGCTGGTCATTATTCTGTGGGTAAATTTACGGATTTTGGACAGTATAGCCACGAACTGGCTAGCTAATGCATCGTTTCTTTTCAGGCGTACGTTATTTAGATCACAGGCGACCGCGTGCAAAGATCTTTCACCTTTTGACACGTAGATATTTTCTAACAGGTGCACAACTTCTTCGAAACTTAACTCATAGCCTTCACTAATTATGGAGGCTACGACCGTATTGAAGTCGCCTACCCGCTTGTCTGCAGTTCGCAATAATAGATTGAGTTTAGCTTCCTCTGAATTGTCTGAAAGCATGTTGAAATACGCTCTCACATTTTTTATATGCGTTTCTAGTGATTTGTTTTCTATGAAGTCCGGGTCATTTCTACGTTTTCTACCTCTGTACTGCGGTAGATCCTGCCCAGCAATTACAACACTAGGTATTGGACCTACAATAGAAGTCGTCACAGCGGTAACGGTACCAGTTACAGGGCCAACCGTGGTAATGGCTGCGCTCGTAACAGGGGTAACAATGGTGGTGGTCGCCATGGTGATAGGTATTTGAGGAATAGGTAATCTGAAAACAGGGACTGACAACCTACCAAAGCTGGTCAAGTACGGAATGGTTCTTATATACTCGTATTCGTCAGAGTCACTGCCTGACATAAGCACAAAATAATCCTATATTCATAAACCTCCAATTTCCATTAAAAGAAAAATGTTCTACACACAATAAAATTTTCTACATGCAAATGATAATATTCTACATACAATAAAATTTTAACTCACATTTTCAGTGGACTTAAAACAGGCTAAGGCTAATTTAGCACACAAAGTCAAAAGTCAAACAGCTTGAAGGTCGGCGGCAACTGAACAGAGCAAGCCGCTCCAGCTTACTCTTATATGCCGGAGAACAATGGCCGAGAACAATAGCAACAACTTCCTTCAATTGTTATGGAGAACAATGGA
This sequence comes from Morinoia aosen, assembly GCA_030386875.1. Lineage (NCBI taxonomy): Eukaryota > Metazoa > Arthropoda > Malacostraca > Amphipoda > Talitridae > Morinoia > Morinoia aosen. Next base: position 92,229,135 of record CM059579.1, on the reverse strand, counting down.
CTACCTCTCCACACACGTTTTCCGCGTAGACGCTCGCTCTCTCACTCCCGAGAATCAGCTTGCTTACTGCGCTTTCGCAATGCCTAGGCTGCTCGCTCTCGCCGCTACCCGGAATCAGCCTGCGCTTGCAATGCTTACTGCTTAACTTCCTACTCATTAACTTTATAATGATGATGTATAATCATTAATTTGAGCGCATGCTTATTTTTAATTTGCAAGCAACATTATCGGCGTACACTTAACTTAATATTTTGGCGATGCGTAGATCTCGTAGTTCTTCTCGTTGCAGATGACGGTGGGTAGATGCGTAGATCTCGTCGACAGATCAGGTTGTTGATCTGGACCCTCACTTCATCTTCTCCTTTGAGTAGCGATGTAAATTTTCGATTTTCTCTCCCTCGAAGTGTTTCTTTCTCGAAGAGTTTCTTTCTCGAAGAGTTTCTTGGAAAGCACTTCGATTTTTTGCGCTGACGTCTTTCTTCCTTTTCTCGATGCTCTGAAGAAATGCGATAACTATGCGACGTTACTCCAAACAGGGTGACACTCCTCACATTTAAAATCACGGATCAGCGGAACTGAAGATCAATTCTTGATATCTTTCTTCTTCAATGGGCATCCCCATACACGGGCACCAAATATGTTCCGACCCTTTTCAGTATACAGGTCGAAACTAAACGCGAATGAGGTTCGGGAGTGAATCAGATGCAGTAACGTAGTATCCTTTATTGTTACTTCAAGTTGACACAGGCTTCGTAATTGGTAGAGAATCTTTAGATCGGAAAGTAATCTTGTTACTTCTGTAGCGCATCGGTGATCTCTACAGATGCTCTCTCGACAGCCGAGCTTCCGTTACTGAACAGCGACGCTTCTGTTTGTAATGCGACCTCTACGGCAAGCCACCTCTAATGAACGACGATATCTCTCGCCGATTCTATTTATATAGGCGGCGGGCGCACACTACCATTGCTATACTATTGATTATGCTACTCTGTGCTGATATTTTAGCATTATTAGCTAAGATGAATAGAAATTGTAGACTGGTAAGTGTTTATAGGGGTCTCTATGGAAAGATTTCAGGTGGTTGTAGAAGAATTAAGATAAGAATTGTTTATAAAAAGTTGGTGGTAGTATTTGGGAGTGCAATGGCCTACTAATAATGAATAAGATGGGGTGAAAACTATGGCCAAATAGAATACATGGCCATGTCAGATTATAAAATAAAACAACATACTTCTTAATTGATGGTTTTTCATGGTTTTATGAAAGTTTTCATTTTCTGCGGTTTCATGCTTTCATATTTCATTTATTTTACAATACACGTGAATGACCTTCAACTTCCAAAATGGTATGTTATAATAACATATCTTTACTTATGGTCATTGATAGAGATGTGACTAAAAAACCATGCTGTTTTTTTAAAAAAAAACATGTTATTTATACAAAAATTATGAATAATAATTGTGGATATTAATATATTTGTGACCTTAAAAATCCAATGCTGTTTTTTTTGTATACTTTTTAACAGAAAAATCTTGACTATAAAAACATGGCTATTATATTGGTCAATATTGAATATAATGTTGTCAACGATTATGATAATTCCATCACCAAGAATGTATAGAGGAACCCAATTTGAAACGTTTTACAAGAACGTTCTTCCCGGAAATGCTTAGTTTTTGAGTTATTAACCTTTGAAGTTTTCGTTTCTGCGCCAATCAGCTGCAATAATAAATCGCCCGCAAACCACGCGGCCGGGCAAAAACAGTGCGAGAAATAACTGTTTACGCAATATATGTTATTGTTCTTACCTGAAAATGAGATGAACTAAGGTGTTGTTACAACCTCTTCATAGACGTCGCTATCTTCGTCTTCGTCAGTCGCAGGAATAGGACGATTTCGATGTTTCCGTTTATCGCGTTTAATTAGTGATGGCGGGTAAAGTTTAGCGGCGTGCAACAAGAATGCATGAAAAGCGTTATCCTGATGTTCTTTAATAAACATATAACGCCCTACGTATTGTTTCAAATATTGAGTACGAATTCCTGGTTTTTTTATGAATTGTTTAACATCCAACCACAACCTTTCAATGTTTTGCGTGTGAATGTTTCGATTATCAGGATCGACGAAATTGAGAACTGAATAGTTTTAAACTAGCAGTATCGTCATTAAAATATTGTTTGATGCATTCAAATAGTGTGGGAGAACATCCCTTGCATGAACCTTCCACCGCAACAGCCATACCGAAACTGCCGTTGATGTTTAAAATGACTCATTTTGCGCGGGAAACGCCAGTGAGGAACGTCGTTCGTATAACTTTAGAACTGAAAAGGAAGCTAACCCTCTATTACAAACGTAAAGAGGTTGGGTCGTGAGGGGTAGCCACAGTTCTTTTAGTGAAAATTATAAATAAAGCTTTTGAGCAACGTCCGTTTACATCGAATCGAAGGTGGCTCTCGCCATGGTGCCATTCGGTACTGGGGGCAGCCATCATGGAGTCGACTTAAGCAAATGTAAATAGAAAGCTTCATTTATAATTTTCACTAAAAGAACTGTTTCTACCCCTCACAACCCAACCTCTTTACGTTTGTAATAGGGGGTTAGTTCCGTTATTGTTAAATAACAATAATTGCCTTTGCGGAAAAAAGGCCATTCAGGAGCGCCGTTCCTATAACTTCAAATCTAAATAACTCGAAAACTAAGCATTTCTGGGAAGAACGTTTTTGTGAAAAGTTTTAAAACGGGTTCCTCTATACATTCTTGTTCACGGAATTATGAAAATCGTTGACAACATTATATTCAATATTGACCATTATATTTTATGGGACCAAAAAAAATTTTTTTTTAAAACATTTAGAAAAATCATGACTAAAAAAACACGGATGTAAATATCAGGAAAGTTATTTTTCTTTAATCGGATTGTCTTTAGATACTTATAAACAAAGACTTCTGTTAATATTGAAATCATGTTTATTAGAACTGTACTAGGTCTTGAAATAAAATATCTACAAAGAATCTATTCACTCCATAAAACCTTTCAGAGACCAGCTCCATCCTCAGTCATTCAGTAAAATTTGGTGAAATGGACAATGAATTTTCACTGTTCTTTTTGAAAAACATTTGACTGAATGACTTACTGAGGATGGAGCTAGTCCCTTGAACTTGAACTTGAGGGCCGACAGTGTCGGGGCCTTTGTAACGGCCTACAATTCCCTCCACAATTTTCACACAAAAAATTCAGCGCCTGGTACCAGACTTGTCCACTAAACTACTCAGGATCTACGATCCTTGTCACAAGCCTCCATTGGAAGGCATCACCGGGACAGCCAGTGTGTCAAAACACCATCCCCCGGCACATTGGGTCATTACAGCCCATTCTACCAGACTGGCTCATTCCAGTCACAGTCTCTTACTCCAGGCACGCACAAGAAACACTTTCATAGCCTCAGTGATACTCGCATTACACTCCTGATCCAATCCAGCAAGACAGCTTATACCGCAATCATCTTCAGCACATCTGGCATTCCACTCATTCTCTCCATACTGCTCAGACACCACATTCATAGAACTCTCTCTCTCTTGCTCATACTTACTACATTCCAGCACAAAATGCTCAATTGTTTCCTCTACTCCACTATTATACTGCTGACATAATCTGTTATTATTCTCATTCCATCTCCATGTACGTCTGTTCACACTCAATGACTTACATCTCACAGCAAACAAGAGTTAACTTCCAAAACTACCATCATAGAACAGCTCAAACTTAGGTGCTTTCTTTTTCATATACAAGTTCAGTGTAGGCTTCCGCATCATGCTAAGCTTCCCCTTATTCAATCCATACTTTTTTGTTTGTCTCTCAATCTCTTTCTTCCACCTCTTGCAGTCCCACTCAGGCCCTACACCTCCAACATTTATTAAACTCCAGTCATCCACAGGTCTCCCAATTCTAACATGAATAATCTTTTGCATACTGAGTTTCCTTGCATGCCCCCAACATACTTTCTCCCAATAGCTTACACTCAGATTCCATCCAAAGATTCGCCTTACCCACCTGCTATTCTGCATTCTTCCAATTCTCACCTTATAATTCAGCACAGCTTTCATCATTCTTTCTGAAAATAGGCTCCACCCTAGGTCACCTCTAATGGCTTCTATAGCTGTCCATTTCGGAGCACCCAATGCTACACGTCCTACCTTATTTTGTATCACATCCAGCTTTTCAAGATCACTTCCATTCCAAGCAAGAGCACTTGTACCATACATGACACTAGGTACAGCAACATACTTCCACATTCCTCACACATTCATACTTGTTTGCTCTGTAACTGGCCACACTACCTAACCGTCCACTCCACTGCATTGCTTTAGCCACTTTCTCACCTTTAGTTCTAGTACATCCATCTTCACTCATCATACAACCTAGATATTTGTATTCTTTTGTTCTACCTATTCTGATTTCTCCAATATTCCACAGTCTGTCTCTATCAGTCTCAATGCTACTTATAACCATGACCTTACTTCTATCGGCACCAAAGTTCATCTTGAAATCTGTACTATATCTATTCACAATGTCAAGCATCCTTTGTAGTTCATGACCACATTAACTAACCACAACCACATCATCAGCATACAACAAACAGCTCAGTCTCTCATTACCAACTTTCAGTCCTAAACCACTCCCTCTCAGTCGAACTGCTAATTCTTCTGTGTACAATCCAAACAACAGGGGGGACAGAGTACAGCCCTGTCTCACTCCTCTAACACTCCTCACTTGCCCTGTTTCCAAATTTCCTAACCTGTAGATAGCACTTTTGTTCTCATACAGACTCTGTACAATGTTCACTATTTTTCTGCTAAAACCAACTTTTTTCAAAATTTCAAACAGCCTAACCTGATCCACTCTGTCATACGCCTTTTCAATATCCAGGAATGCTAAATATACCTTCTTGTTATCCTTCTTCATTTGCTCAATTATTTTACTCACTACAAACAGATTATCCTCCCCCCGTCTATCTTGCCTAAAACCATTCTGTTTTTCTCCCAGGACTCCTAATTTCTCAACTAAATTTTTCATTCTCTCATTCAAAATACCACAAAAGATCTTACATACGGTGTCACCCGGTGCAATAGGTCTGTAATTGTTAAGTTCTTTCATACTCTTATGTCCACCCTTATGCAACAGAACTACATTACACTTGTTCCAGTCATCCGGTACTCTTTCACTCTTCCATATCTCATCAAATAAACATTTCAACATACTGACTACACTCTCTCCTCCACATTTATAGAACTCATATGGTATCTCATCAGGGCCACATGCCTTTCCATTTTTCACTTTCTTCAAAAAACTTACAATCTCTTCACAAGTGATTTCGTCTTCCATTTGCAGTTCATGTTCATCTATCAGAAAATTTATTGGTTCATCACCTGTAACCTGCTCATTCATTCCACCAATGTCCTCCCAGTATTCTTCAACTGCTTTCACCATTTGCATCCTATTTTGCACACTGCAACCATTGACTACTAATTCATCAACTTGAACTTCACTACCTCTATCATTACCTTGTATAAACCTCTACCAATCTTTTATTCTATATGGACCTTTCATTCTTAGATTTTCAACTTGGTGTCTCTCTTCTTTAACCCTAGCCTCATTGATCATTCTCTTTACTTTCTTCTGCTGGTCCTTGTACTCATTCCATACATTCCTTGCTGGTCCATACACATTCATCCTCAGTAATTCTGCGTCTTTCATACATTTTCCTCATACTGCGTTGTTTTTTATTTAAATTCTTCCTTCTCGTTCGTTCTTCCTTTATCTCACTCGTAAACCACCTAGCATTCCCTGTACTTTTCCTGCATTTCATTCTACCGATCTTTTGCTCTGCCACATCATACAAGGTTCTTGCAATCTCCTTATTTAGGTCATTTACATTTCCACACCTGTTCCAGTTACATCTACTCAATTCATTTCTAAATTCTTCCCAGTTTGCCATTTTAATACGCCAATTTTCTCTTACTCTGCTGGCCTTCTGCATTGGCTCCTTTCCACCCCAATTATATTCTAGTACAAGCATTTTATGGTCACTATCAATATCAAAATCATCTTCATCGACAAACATTTCTTTGACACACTTTCTTGCTCTACTATTCACTATCATATAGTCAATTGCAGTTTTACATTCCCTGCTTTGCCATGTATGCAAGCCATTTCCTATTGTTACATTCAGGTTCTCAAGTTCATTCTCATCACAGAACTCAATCAATTTTTGTCCATTTGCATTCACAGGCTCACCAAGTATACCAACATGGCCATTCATATCACCCATCAAAATCAGAGGGCATCTGCAATGCTCTTGCATAATTCTTGTCAATATTTCATACTTTTTTACATTCTGTTGATGAGCTAAAATACCATCAGTTGTCATATAGCATACAACCACAATAACACATTCTCTGGCATGCATTCTTTCACACTTTATTACTAACAGATCTTCACTCTCAGGTTCATTTCCAGCAGGAATTTCTTCCCTTTTGGGCTCTCCCTAAAGTACGGAACGATGGAACGCCCGGAACGGAACGTTCCGTGGAACTGATTTTACTAGTTGTGGCGTTGAAGAATTAGCCGCCGCAGCTCCCAAGAATCGGGATCTGGCTGCTGGCTGTCGACTGGCCGACTGGCTGTCGCAGCCTTTCCTGGCTGCCGCCACTGACTGGCGGCGCGTGAGTCAAGCCAGTATTGGAATGGACATGGTGGAGTGTAGTCGCGCGTGTGATTTCGCTCTTCGGATCTGCGTCGTGTCCCGGTGTGTCTCTTTCGTTGCGTTTGTAAAGCTAGGCGGGTGCCTTGCTTCCGGTGTTCCTCTAGTTCTACGAGGAAGGTCAAGTAGCTGTGGCAGCTGCTTGACGGTTCTGCTGGCGGTGAAGGCACCAAAGCAGAATTTGACGGTAAGCCAACAAGCTATCTAGGCTTTTGGCGGCGGTAGCCTTCTTGTGGGCATCAAGATGGCGGCGGCTGGAACGGCTGCGTCAGCTGAGGTGGCTGACGCAGCTGGAAAGGCTGCGGCAGCCGGAGCTGGCGATGCGGCATCGCCAGCGCCGCCGGCGGGGAGCATGTCGGGTGGTGTGCTTGTGGATGCTAGCCTGCTGGCGAACATCCTGACTCAGGCGCGTGGGCCGATCCTCGACCGGCTGTCTAGGCAGTTGCCTAAGCTGACGGGCGATGGGTCGGTCGACGCGCTTGAGTGGCTGGAGAGCTTGGAGAGGCTCTGCCAGCTGGAGCGGGTAGCTCCGACCGACATCATCGGGTTCATGCTCGACGGCAACGCCGCCCGAGTGTTTCGCTCGATGACTGTCGGTGATGCGGGACAGTGGCAGGCAGTTAGGGCTGTGCTGGCCTCGCAATTTGCTTTGCCTATGCAGGAAGCGTATAGGCGGTTCACCGACCGTCGGCTTGGGGCCGGGGAGTCGGTGGACGTGTACATGGATGACCTGGCGCGTCTGGGTGGGAGGGTTGGGTCGGCCAAGAAGGATTTGATTTTTAGGGTCAAATTCTATGAGGGTCTCCCCACTACTCTGTATACGTGGGCAGTTTCGCGGGGGGACGCGTATACTGCGCAGTTCGACGAGGTGGTGTCGAGAGTGCGGGAGAGGATGGCCGCACAGAGGGCTGCTGCCGGGCGTGGCCAGGAGGCCAGGCGCGGAGCAGACCTTGCTGCTGCGGGGAAGCAGGGCAGTGGTGGCAAGGGTGCTTGTTACCGCTGCGGCGGCGCACACCGCGTGCGGGTTTGCCCGCAGAAGCCAGGCGCGGCGGCGCCTGCTGGTAGGGGGGCCATGAAGGCTCCCGCAAAAAGGAGGTTTGCATGCTTTGCATGTGGGGAGGTCGGGCATTTTGCCTGCGACTGCCCGGCAGTAGGTAGGCCTGCGGTTGGTGGGTCGGGTTTCGCTGCGGAGGACGCCAGTCGGGGCGACGCGTCCTCCTCAATGGAATCCGCGTAAGCCAAGCTTACCGGAGGTCTCCTCCCCCCGAGGGAGGTGACGGCGCCCCCTCGGAGAGAGGGACCTTGAGCGGCACGGGTGTGTCGCTGGGTCGGGGCGATCTAGAATCGCTCGGAGCGACTGGCGTTACGACGGGGCGTCGGTTGCCAGTCGTTCGTGCCATCCTGAATGGGCATTGTTCTTGGTGTCTGATAGACTCCGGGAGCGAGCGGACGGTGGTTTGTCCGCGGGTGGTGGTGGGCCAATGCCCCCGGTCGGGGCGGCCGTTGCTAACGGCGGACGGCAGAACTTCCCATGTGGGGAAGCACTGTCGTGTGGTAGTCGGGCTGCAGGGGCATTGTTTTGGTGTCACTGCGCTCGTCATGCCGGAGTTGGGGAACCTTGGCGTGGACTGTCTGCTCGGGAGTGATGTTATCGATCACATGGGGGGCGTCACCGTCAGAAGAGGTCCTGACTCGAAGTATGCGGTTGACTGGGGGAGATCTCGGTCAACTGGATGCTGTGGGGGGCCCAGCAATGGACTCACCCGTGCCAAGCTGGGAGCCGGCCTGGTGACGGGGGCGGGGTCGGTGGGGTCGAAAGGTGCGCCAGCACCGATCGAGATCGTCGACCCTGACTTTGTTGCTAGGTTCGCTGACGGTCGGTGGACCGTCAGTTGGCGGTGGTCCGAGAAGCCGCCCGAGGGGTTGCAGACTCGGGTCGCGGAGTACGGATGTACTCAGGCGCCTCACGTGCGGGAGCCCTATGAGGCGGAGATTCAGATTTGGATCTCAAAGGGTTGGTTGAGGCGATGGCATGGCCCCATCCCGGGCGTCATTCCGTTGCTGGCCGTCGTGCAACCAACGAAGGACAAAGTCCGTCCAGTCATGGATTATCGTGAATTGAACGGCTTCGTCGAATGTCATACTGGCGATGACATGGTCGCTGTGTGTGGCGACAAGATTCGGAAGTGGCGGCAGCTGCGGGGCGAGCTTAAGGTCGTCGACCTTAAGTCCGCGTACCTGCAGATCCACGTTTCCGAGGATCTGTGGCGGTACCAGATCGTGAAGTTTAAGGGTGTGCCTTACGCTTTGACGCGATTAGGCTTTGGCCTCTCGTGTGCGCCTCGAATCATGACGGTGATTCTCGGCAAGGTTCTGTCGCTGACCGATTGCGTTCGTCGAGGGACGGACCACTATATCGATGATGTAGTGGTGTGTGAGTCCATTCTCAGCGCGCAGGAGCTCCGGGAGCATTTGGCACGGTACGGACTTGTGTCAAAGGAGCCTGAGTGCCTGGATGGAGGTCGGCTGTTGGGCATTTCTTTGCGGAAAGATGCCAACGGACATCTTCGAATGTTGCGGGGGACTGCTCTCTCCGAGTTTGGCTCGGTGAATGCCGGCCTGACGAAGAGAGGGCTGTTCTCCTTGTGCGGGCGGTTAGTCGGCCATTACCCCGTGGCGGGGTGGCTGCGTCCTTGTTGCAGTTTCTTGAAACGGCTGGGGTGCAGCGGTTCTTGGGACGACCCGGTTGACGGGTCTGTCAGCTCGTTGGCGGCGGAGCTGTTGGCGCGGGTTCGTCGGGACGACCCTGTTGGGGGCGTATGGGGTGTTGACTCGCACGGCATGGTTACCGTGTGGGCCGACGCCAGCTCCATCGGAGTGGGTGTGGCCCTTGAGGTCGATGGCCGCATTGTGGAGGATGCGTCCTGGCTCCGAAAAAAGTCAAACCACCTTCACATCAATGTGGCCGAGTTGGAAGCGGTGGCGCGGGGTATCAATTTGGCGATTGCGTGGGGTTTCGAGACCTTCACGGTCGCCAGCGGTTCCCGGACAGTCGTCACATGGATGGACAACACTGTCGATGGTCGCAGTCGCGTTCGCACGAAGGGCGCGGCGGAGATGCTCGTGAAGCGACGCCTTGGGGTGATCCGTGAGACGATCGCCGAGCACGGTCTGGTCGTGACTGTTCGCTTCGTCTCGACGATCGAGAACAAGGCCGACCAGCTGACCAGGGTACCTAAGAGGTGGCTTAGTTACCACGATGGTGGGGAAGCCGGCGCAGAGGTGGCGGCCGTGCTTGCCACTGGAGAGAGTGTCGAGGATGCCATTTGGGTGGCTCATTTGCCGCATCATTTGGGCATTGTTCGGACGCTCTACTTGGCGCGTCAGATCCGCAGTGATCTGTCGCGCGAACAGGTGAAGCGGGAGCTGGCTGGATGCGAGGCCTGCCAGCGGATCGACCCTGCGCTGCGGGGGGAAAATCTCGTGGAGCGGGGGGATCTGTCTGTGGAGGAGAGTTGGCGCCGGGTTGCAATTGATGTGACCCACTATGGCACTAAGCTCTACCTGTCATTGGTTGACTGTGGTCCCTCGCGGTTCGCCATCTGGCGACGGCTGCTGAATGAGTCAGCAGCGAGTATTGTCGCTCACTTGCGGGAAATCGTAATTGAGCGAGGGCCGTGTGACGAGTTGCTCCTGGACAATTCGACGGCGTTTCGATCAGCGACTGTGGCACAGTTCGCTGATGCGTGGGGGATTTCGCTGCGATTCCGTGCCGCCTACGCCCCGAGCGGCAACGGGATCGTGGAGAGAAATCATCGGACGATCAAGAGGATCGCTGCCGGGGGAGGTATCACTCCTGAGGAGGCTACATTCTGGTATAATGTGACGCCTCGGAAGGACACTGAGGCGGGCTCAGTCCCTTCGAGCGGTATTTTTCGGTATCGCTGGCGAGTGCCGTTTGACGTCAATCTTCGGGTGATTGATGGCTGCGCGAGCAACAGCTTTGCTGTCGGCGATGAGGTGTGGGTGAAGCCCCCGCTGCCTTCATGCACGAAGCAGTGGACGTCAGGTGAGGTTACCAGCGTCGTGTCAAAGTACGTGGTCTGCGTAGACGGCATGCCCAGGTATGTGCGCGACGTCAGGAGACGGCGCATTGGGGGTGACCGGGGCCGTGTCCCCGAGAATCATAGGGGCGCTGATGGCGCTACGGCGCCCGACGTAGTTATCTTCGGCGGAGGTGGCGGCGGTGGCGCAGCTCCTCTTGCGTTGCCTGAGAGGGTGGTGGTGGACGCATTAAACGCGGCGCCAGTGGCGCCGGCGGCAGACAACGAGTTTAGTGAAGACTCACTTGAGGAAGAGGGCGAGGAGCCTGCCACTGCCGATGGAGAGGCAGAGCAGCCCCAGGGAGAGCCGGCGCAATTAAGGCGGTCATGCCGTGAACGACGGCGTCCCTCGTACCTAAACGAGTACGAGTGCTAAGCACTGGGCGCCGTGAGTTTCGTGAGAAACTGGGGGAGATGTGGCGTTGAAGAATTAGCCGCCGCAGCTCCCAAGAATCGGGATCTGGCTGCTGGCTGTCGACTGGCCGACTGGCTGTCGCAGCCTTTCCTGGCTGCCGCCACTGACTGGCGGCGCGTGAGTCGAGCCAGTATTGGAATGGACATGGTGGAGTGTAGTCGCGCGTGTGATTTCGCTCTTCGGATCTGCGTCGTGTCCCGGTGTGTCTCTTTCGTTGCGTTTGTAAAGCTAGGCGGGTGCCTTGCTTCCGGTGTTCCTCTAGTTCTACGAGGAAGGTCAAGTAGCTGTGGCAGCTGCTTGACGGTTCTGCTGGCGGTGAAGGCACCAAAGCAGAATTTGACGGTAAGCCAACACTAGTCCTAAAATCCGGAATGTCCAGAACGGTTACGGAACTCTCACAAACCTAGCTTCGAATTGTGGTAGGTGATGATGGAACACGCGGAAACAGTTTGACCCAGCAAACTTTGATGACACCCTACAATAATTGATCTCTATAAACACCACACAAGCATTTCTTCTCAGGAGCCTAATATAGCTCCTTAGTGCCTGTAGTGCCCGGAATGTTCCGTTCCGTAGTGCCCGGAACGATCCGTTCCGTAGTGCCCGGAATGTTCCGTTCCGTAGTGCTCGGAACGTTCCGTTCCGTAGTGCCCGGAACGTTCCGTTCCGTAGTGCCCGGAACGTTCCGTTCCGTAGTGCCCGGAACGTTCCGTTCCCTAGTGCCCGGAACGTTCCGTTCCGTAGTGCCCGGAACCTTCCGTTCCGTAGTGCCCGGAACGTTCCGTTCCGTAGTGCCCGGAACGTTCCGTTCCGTAGTGCCCGGAACGTTCCGTTCCGTAGTGCCCGGAACCTTCCGTTCCGTAGTGCCCGGAACGTTCCGTTCCGTAGTGCCCGGAACATTCCGTTCCGTAGTGCCCGGAACCTTCCGTTCCGTAGTGCCCGGAACGTTCCTTTCCGTAGTGCCCGGAACGTTCCGTTCCGTAGTGCCCGGAACGTTCCGTTCCGTAGTGCCCGGAACGTTCCGTTCCGTTGTGCCCGGAACCTTCCGTTCCGGAGCGCCCGGAACGTTCCTTTCCGTAGTGCCCGGAACGTTCCGTTCCGTAGTGCCCGGAATGTTCCGTTCCGTAGTGCCCGGAACGTTCCGTTCCGTAGTACCCGGAATGTTCCGTTCCGTAGTGCCCGGAACGTTCCGTTCCGTAGTGCCCGGAACGTTCCGTTCCGTGGTGCCCGGAACGTTCCGTTCTGTAGAGCCCGGAACGTTCCGTTCCGTAGTGCCCGGAATGTTCCGTTCCGTAGTACCTGGAACGTTCCGTTCCGTAGTGCCCGGAACGAACCGTTTCGTAGTGCCTGGAACTAACCGTTTCGTAATGCCTGGAACGAACCGTTTCGTAGTGCCCGGAACGAACCGTTTCGTAGTGCCCGGAAGTAACCCGGAAGCTGTAAAGCTCCTGGAAACACTAAAAACATGGAACAGCGAATCTTTATGCCTGATACAGAGGAACTTGTGCAGCAAAATTTGAGTAGAGAGATAAAATTTTGAATATTTCCTCGGAATATTTCCAGAACACACTACTTTGCAGCAGTTACGTGGTTTTGTGTTCGATTACGAACTCTCTGACATGCTTCCAGTTCGCACCACCGTAAACATTTTCTGAACCAAAGACCTAACTAATGTACGACAGAGTTTGGCATGAGACGTGAACGGATACTGTAAGAAAAATGAAATTGTTTGCCAATAATATGTCTTCCCAAGAGATGTAAGTCGTTATCAAGATGACAGGAGCAAGGTGTGTTGAATGAATCGCCCGTGACTGTCGTTTACCTGACATCTACATACTATAGAGTGTTGACCTGGGCAATGGCCATTTGCTGAGTATAGTCACGTGGTTGTTTGACAGCTCGTTGCAGGTAGTAACCTGTGACTCATGTGTGCTAATGTACATCTGCCCGAAATTCATGCTCGTTGACAGGGAGCTAATATTGAAGTGGACGGCTTCTTTTGAGTCTAGATTGCTAGGATACTGCTCTATAGAGCTAAACTTGAATGCCTTTTGTAACCTTGCTTGCGTACGTGAAGGTGGGAAGCTGCTACTAACCTCTGTTAAATTTTCAGACAATCCTGATAAATTGCAATATAAAAATATGCTCACGGTAGATGCCGTTGATGAAACATTGAAAATTGAATAGGACCTTCTCGAAGACTAAACACATTCGAAACCATGCATTCAACTGTACAGCTTAGATTTAATGCATGGATGAATAAGCGTCTCAGAGAGCATTAGCTAAACTTTGAGTAAAAAATGAAACGAACGAAATTTGATTTTTTAATAAGAAAAAAATATACAAATGAAACTAAGAAAGGCAACAATATTCAGCAGCTATCAACAAGTACAACATGTTGCTTAGAAGACGAAAGTATTGAGGTAATTATTTACGTGGAAAAAGTATTTAACATTTGAAAAGTAAGCAATGAACAGAAATAACAGTAAAATTTTTTCAATCCATTCGCAAAAATTGAAGGATTGCTCTGGAAATCATTGGTTAACCATTTAACATTTAATTCTTAAGTAAATACAACAAATCACGTACATGCGCATGTTTTATATTTCCTTTTAACAACAAGGCAAATGGATTTTAAGGATGTTCAAAACTGACAATGCAAAATAAAGACATCACTGAAGAAAATAATAATGAAGGCATCTACGGATGCTTTATTTCCAATCAAGCCTGATACACATCACCTTGTACATTGGATTTTCAAATGCCTTGTAACTAACGCCAGGACGCCATGACGCTTTCCCCCGGTCGAGACCGGTACCCATTTCAGACACCTGGGTGGAGTGGGGCATTGTGCTTGGAATTTTTCTCCTATACCCAACAGAGAAAATCGTCACTGCCTGCGCCGAGATTCGATCCCGGGTCCTTGCCGCACGGCGGCAGAACCTATACCACATGGCTATGGCGGCGGAAAAGGTCCCTTATCTATGAACGAAAAATTTTCAGAAATCATTTATGTTTCGAAAGCTTGTAAGCCTGATCAACAGCTGGCGAAATACTCTTTTACGCATTGCCCGGCCTCAATTCTTTTTCACATTTGTACCTAAGCAGCTAATCAGCTAGACTGATCAAAACGCTCACGTTGATGTACACGCTCCCGCTGTTGAATACTTTGCGACTTGAATCTTCGTAGAAGAATATGTTATATGTATGAAAAGAGAGCAATAACTCTGGTAAATTATATTTTAACTTCATTTCAACTGAAATTAATTTCTTACTCCATATCACTTCGCTCAGTCCATATGAGACAGAGTGGAAGTGCGCAATTCTCAATGGCGAGCAGGCAAGCACTCAGTTTTGAGGATTCTCCCTGTTTTCATTAAAATGATTTTCCTCGTACCTGGGACGATTGTTTGGGCTCAGATTGCAGAGTAGGATGACGATTTAAGCGCAAATAGAAGTGGGATTTTATATTTTACAAAAATCAGTTTCGGGGTTAAAGATTTTTTAATGAACTTGAGTTCTATGGAAAGTTATGGAAGAGAATGTGAGTTTTCATTTTTCCACAAAAAGGCAGACAGAAACGAAAATGTCATTCCAAAAATGGAGCTACCTTCAACACACCCGTTTAATACAATGTATAGTTACATTTGATGTCTTGGATGACTATCATTATATCACGTATCTCTACCAAGTACTTTCTATGGATTTTTTTGCAAAATTACAAAAATAACAGCAGCCTAATCAGTTTTCATTAGTTGTTTAATAGGTGTCTCTCGTTGAAACAATGAGGCTGCAAAATTCGGTTAATGTAGGTGCAATAGGAAACGTTTTGATAACCAAAATGTAAACTTGAACAGAAAGCAATGAGAATTATCCTCTTAACAAATCAGAGTACGTTACAAAATAACGCCATCCCAAACTCAAGTCAGCATACATGTCAAGTATTATGCTCTCCTCTACAACTTCAATCTCGAATACCAAAGAGAGGGCAGTGGCAGCATAAGAACTTAAGAAGTCAGACATTTTTTTTAAATTAATGATCTGATTTAAAAGCCGTTTTGAGGGGCTATTGACCTAGCTTTTCAACTCAGCACATGCAGGTGGTCGTTAATTATTGTAAAAAATCGCTCATTTCACCCAATTATTGCGCGTACGGCAACTTCAAACTCAGTCTTCAATATTTCATTTTATTCCACACACATCATTTAAGAAAGAGTTCTTTTTACTGCTGTGCAAGCCCTACCAAAACAGCATCAGATGATGCGCATCTAAATAACCGAATGAGTATACCAAGCAGAAGGGCATAGGTTGCTATGTTTGAACTTCGAACAATAACACAAGCCAAGCTTCTCCCTCGCCCGTGGACAGCCGAAGACAAAACTTAGAAGTCAAAGAATCTTCGCAGCACGGTATCCCTTGCCCTTCTACGTACGTGCTATAATTATTTTACAAGGTTGTCAGATTGGCCATTCCATGGCCAATTTACACAAAATTTGCCATTTTTTGAACCCCGTGGCCATGAAAATTCACTTGGCCATTTTAAAAAAATCTTACGACTCAAGAAACAGAAGACCTGCAATATCTCGAAGAGGTGCTCTCGTCGCAATATTGTCGAAGTGTGCAAAAAGTTTATTAGTATTGTGGTTTTTTATGAAAATATGCCTATATTTTTTGTTGTGACCATTTTGCCCATCGTTTCTCGAAAAAAGTGGCCATAAGCTGACTGATTGATCTGGCAACCCTGCAGTATGGTGTACTCTCGCAACCACTTACTGCTGAGTCTGCTCAAAGTTTGTGACTTCTGACACTGAGTGTCTCTCTCAAATGACTCCGCATGAGCTCAGAGTTGCAGCAAGGCCTTACAGGCTGAAAGCTCGGCCACCTCGGCTGCCGCCACAGAGTGACTCAGTCTCTCAGACTGTCAGGCAGTCTCTAATCATCGGTGAGTGTGCATAGCGAAACGTTTGTTCTGCGTCCTGCTTCATTTCAAGTGCGCCCGCTCGGCTGAAATCGTGAGTCAAAGTTTTTTTACGCTATCTTCTATTGTTTACTTTAGAGCATTGTAATCCATGTGCGTATTGAGTGACTCTAATGAATTTGTTAATAAATTCGTCGCTCACGTATGTTTGTCACTCATTCGCCCGTTGTAGTTAGTCCTGCTTCCTGCTTAGTCCTGCCTGTGCTCGCCGTGGCACAGTGGTTAAGGGATCGGCCTTGTATGTTGGAGACGAGGGTTCGTACCCCGGAGCTGGCGCGGCGATTTTCCCCGTTGGGTAAAAGGGAAAGCTCAAGCACAATACCCCACTCAACCCAGGTGTCGGAAATGGGTACCGGCTTTACGGGGGGAACCGTCATGGTGTCCTATATATAGTGTTGGTTATAAGACATTTGAAAAACCAATGCTCAAGATCATATGTATCAGGCTTGATTGGAAATAAAGCATCCCAAAGATGCCGATGTTTGTTTGTTTCCAAAAATACGTGGGATATTTTCAGCATTTGGGATCAACGGCTCATCAACTAACCATGTGAGAACCATCGAAACTAGTGAAATGAAGTTGTTAAACCAGAGCGAGTGTCCTTTCGATTAATGGATGAAGATAATGCAATTGCCGTATTATTCCTTGAAAGGCATTATTCAATGTAGATCATTTAACTTTGGCATTGATTTATTCAGGCTATGTCGCGGGAAGAATTAGGAATATGTTGAAGGTAAAATTTTTGCCGATACTGACACCGGTATAATTTTATTCGCGATGCCTATCTAAAATTATACTTTTAATATGATCATTGAGTGTAAAGTAATTAAGGCTTGAATTTCTCTGAGATTAATCCAAAAACTATTAACAATTATTACATTCATTTAATTTGATGGTCGTTACATGTTGTGATAGTAGATCATTTTTTGAACGATGTGCTCAAGCCTAAAGTGGAATACAAATAGTATTTTCAATATTTCTCCTGTTGATAATTAAAATGATACTTAGACTCAAACGGTATTTGAAACTTAACTTTCTTCAATTAAGTATTATTAACACGAGCTTCTCTCGCATTTCCGGTGACCATGAGTATTTCCAAATATTTCGAAAATTCGGTAATTTGCTTCATCTGTGATTTGTTGAATTACCTTTCATTCTTAACGAACTATGTTGATTAATTGTACAAACTCAGGAACTTGATCCATCTGAACTCACGTTATGGGCAGGTTGCAATCATTATTGAATATCTAGTGTAAACTGTGTAATACATGAATAACGATGCTTATGTGGTTTTCACTTATCTTAATTATGCAGAACACTAGAGAGTATCATTTTATGTTATGAAATTTTTGGTTCACTATTGGTCTACACACTTACTTCATCTGCTTCGAAATAATACCAAAAATAATATTTAGGTTCGACAAAATCGTTCCGGTGGCTGGAAGCATCTTTAGGTACAGAAAATTAAATTCATTGACTTGATAAAGAGTTGTTAAATTTCAGTTTGATACTCATGAAAAGGAAGGTTAAATGTATTTTAAATATTTATTCCGATAAGACTAAATAAGTTCTAAGGAAAAAATTATTCGATCTCAGATAGTACTAATTTGAATGCTGAAATCAAGAGTAACGAAAGAAATGCGTGCGTACTTCGCTGTTGTGGTAGGATTTTTCACTTTAAATGATTGATCTGAGTAATAGTAAAGATGCTTCAACATGAATTGTACTCATGAGAAAAGAAAAAAATTGAAATTTTTTCTAAGTTCAGCGATGAATTTGATTACTTGAAACTCAACAAAAATTAAACCAAGAATCAAAAGTTTTTATATTTACAAAGTTAACTGTTTCAGAAAACGCATGTTGCTTCGACGCTAATCGGTCTACTCATCACCTTCGAAACTACTACATGAAAATGCTCTGAATGAATCAGTGTCACGAAATGAGGACGCGGCTGGTGCCTCATCCACATTCGTAGTGAGAAATCGAAACCTCATAGTAAAAGAGGAAAAGGAAAATACCGAGCGGAAAACACAGAGAGAGGAAATGGTAGAATAGTTGGAAAATAGAGAAAGTAAACACTGATCTGCTCACCCACACCAATACCTCAGTTCAACACGGGAAAATGAAACACTTAGTTAATGGTACATTATTGATTACTTTATTTCAAGTTAACTAATGAACACGGAAAATCGTACGTTGAATTAATCACCAGTGCATGTTCAGACACATGTGTGGCAAAATGTGAGAAATGTTCACTGCAGCAATGCCCGACCTTTGCGTTACATATCCCAATACCAGGGAATAGAAATGTTGTTACCTACCAATGCCAAAGCACCCACTGCAAAGCGTATCGCGTTTCACTGCACCAGCTCACCCCTACGCGCGCGCAATCAGCCTGCAACTTTCCTGTATGTAGTCGACCTGCTACTCAGTATGTGCACTGAGGTTAACTTGATGGAACTTGAGTCGTTCCTCAGATGTTTGGCTATCCCACTCAGCGACATTTCGCTGAAGGTTGCCCATAGGCTGCCTGAGATTTGAGAGCTGCAGAGGGCACCACGACTGCCCAGGTTGCAGAGAGGCCCAACTCAAACCCAACCCGCCTGTGAACAATGATCACATTAAATAACTACACTCCACTTGAATCTTTATTCCTTGCAATGCCCCTACTTCAAATCGAATTGATTGAATTTTACTCCCCTTTAATCCCCAAATCAATCATAAAATTTATTTATTTTCCCTTTAACAAATCACAAAGCACTCTGTTTCGGAATGAAAATGAAAACCATTTAGCCTACACTTCAATATTTCAATAAGACACGAATATTCTGATTTCCCTCTAAGAAATAATGAAATAATTCTTTCATTCCCCACATTAAAGCGAAACTCTAAACACGAGAACAATTCGAGAATAATCTAAAATGAAAACCCAAAGAACTAATTTCAATATTAACAATGAAAATCCCTGCGCCCCCACCTAGACAACAACTTCGATTGCAATAAAATTGTCAACCATTTCTACTTGAATCACTCCCTTCTTTTTATGAACACAAATTTAATAAGCTGCATGAGATTAGGATTCCCTCACTTTTCTTACAAAGAACAAACTCTCACCTCCCCATTGAAGAACTCGTATCCCTACATCTTGTCTCGCACCAGGCCACAGCAAAATAGACCGGTTACCCTACTCCTTCCTTTATATATACCTTCCCTCGAACAAAGAATGCGCTCTTTGGGCTTTGCTATACCCGCGAAAACTGAAAGTGACGTAGCGTTTCGCGATTGGCTAACCCTCAAGCGTCACCTCCCTATACTGACGTGTCCCTTACCTCACAATATTGCTACGCATATATCTCTAAAATAAACCCAGAAACCCCTGATTTCTTACTCATATGAAATTCAATTTTTAACCCACTGTTTTCTGTGCTATGTATTCAAGTTGCTCTCGTCTTATTCTGTATGCAATTTAGCGCACTAGCTTTTCAATCCAGCAATAAAAAATAAAAATTCGTACTCCTCCTTGCTCCTGATGTACGTATGTACGTCACACCTTCCTATGCCTCTCGGTATGTTGCGCTGCGTCGACTCTGGAGCCGGTTGCCTACCTATCCTCTCTACGTATCTATGTCGTAACATCAGTAACGTAGTTTGTCACAGTAATATTGGCTGTTGCGTCACTTAATAGCTTGCTTGAGTTGAGCATCATCGCTTTGCGTAACTGACGGAGCCATTCATCCACGATTTGTTTACGTACGCCACAGTCGTGATGTACGCAATAAAGTTGTTTCGATATGTAAATGTTGTCATAACATATTACTCGGTTGCTCTTTTCTTATCACTTTCAGAGTGATCGACGTTTTTAATGCGTCACTATTGAAGAATACGCGCAGTTTACGTGAAACCCCTTCGCAGATTTTAAAAGAGATTAGAAGGCTTATTTGACCGGCGACTGTACCGCTCACGTGTTGCGTCGCTCCCTTCCTCGTCGTTGAGTGGTCGCCGGCCACTGTGCCGCAGCAATGTTTTGATGCTGCGAGGATAGCCGGGCGTCAGTCAGTCCACTGCAAACGAATTTTTTTTACGTTACAAGTCTGACCTACAAGTGTTGTAGATTTATTAAAAGTCTAAGTCGGAATTAGAATATAAGTTCAGCAAAATGAATTTTTTAGCCTTCAAAGGTCGTGTGACACTAAAAATCTCGTTTATGTGATGAAAATTATCAAAGAATAATAATGAAGGCATTTACGGATGCTTTATTTCCAATTTCAAGCCTGTTACACATCACCTTGTACATTGGATTTTCAAATGCCTTATATCTAACGCCAGGACGCCATGACGCTTTCCCCCGGTCAAGACCGGTACCCATTTCAGACACCTGGGTAGAGTGGGGTATTGTGCTTGAAATTTTTCTCCTATACCCAACAGAGAAAATCGCCATCCAGCGCCGGTAGTCGAACCCGGGTTTCCCGCACGGCGGGCAGGGACTATAGACACACGGCTATGGCGAGCGTAAATCAAGTTGGAGAAGTCCCTCCAGTGCCTTCACAGTGGAGTTTCTAGAGTGATTTTGTATTACTTATTCAATCTAATGTTTTTTCAAAGTCGAGAAGTACTGAAAAACTCGGCTTCCGTTATCGAGGCTTTTGTACATGTGCTACAGATGATTTTAAAGCAGCCAGCATTGTTAATTTGTTTGTTCGGAAGTCGTTGCAGTTAACATAAATGAATTCTGTTCGAAATCGGACTATACTTTTCATGTGTTTCTGAAATGTTTTACTAAAGATAGGTAGGGCAGAAACAGTTCTACATATAATGTATATTTTCTATAAGTTACAGAGGCAGATTTTCATAATTTTCCATCGTATCTGAAGAAAAGCGTTACTGGCGGAGTTTTTTGGAAAAGGAAAAATTTTGAACAGAGAATGGTTAATTTAGTCTAATGAGATGGTGTTATTTTGGCGCTGCGTACATTTAACACGTGTGCTGGGGCAATTTCAATTTGTATAAATTATTTTTTAAAGTCAGTGGTGATACAGGCACGAATATTGGAGTCTTTAGTAAGCAGTAAGAGGAATGAAGATGTGTATATCCTGGTCGTTGAAGACTTCAATTAAGGTGTGGTTTATTAAGCTCGTCTACCCACCCCCCTGCGGTGCCGTGTGTGTAAGAGCACACGTCTCTCCTGCCTGTCTGAAGTGAAAGTTTTATTGGCATGTATGAATAATAATTATTCCTTCTCTTTGAACTCATTTCTCGGATGTAAATTGAATAATGAAGATTTATTTAGACTAATTCATGAAGTAGAATTATTAAGTTGAGTAGACTTCATATTTTTGTGCTGCGTCGTTGTCTTTCTTTGAACTCACTGTTTGTCTCTTGAGAAAGTAGCTACTAATTTGTTTAATACTTGTAATTTAAAATAAAGCTTTATGATTAAATCGGTACACAATACTAAGCCTAGCAACTGAAAACTTTAGATCAATGCCGTGACACTTGAATTTGATCCAAAATGTCATTGATGTGCCTACGAAATATAATGAATCGTTTTTGAAATAATAGCGAGAAAATCGGTACAATGAAAATCCTGGGTATAATATCTACTCCTCTGTATTTAATGCTTTTGTATATAAAAATAATTGCACACTATTTCCTCCATATATATTGCGTAATAACTTCATTGTTAGGATTGACCGAGGGCGGCTCGCCCGTTCCCACAACCCCGTCGGTCACTTGGTAAAGAACACGCTGCATTTTCCGGCACCTTGAGTAGATGTCCCGACCTTTTTGTTATACAACGCACAAAATCTCTCTAAATTGCTATTGTTCCTGCTGTCCTGTATGACTTTTCCTGTATTGTGTTTAGTTTGTGTGTTTCTGCATTATTACTGAAGTAAAACCAGCTTATTCTTTATCGAAATCAATTCAATGAATTCGCAGTTGGGCTTAATTTGTCATCATGAACTCGCAACCAAACTTCTGTTAAACCCTTAGCGCGTAGCAATAACCTTTTTCCGTGGCGGCAAAAATTTCCCGGCATTTTCAAAACCATGAATGTAACTCATTTTTGATGCACGATGAGAAGCCTTTAAATTGCTGTTAAACAGTATTAGAAAAATCAGTCATGTTTCTTATTTAGGTGAATGAGATGTGCTACACTCATGTACTACAATTATCTTAGTATAGTTGAAAAATCAATTAAAGTTCTCTGCTGATGGAATGTGTCATTGTTTTATACCGACCGAGAGCATATTTGAACTCAAAAATAGTAGTGGAAGTTCAAAAATCAGTTGAGATGCTGCATTATGGCATGCTTCTCTCCAATGTAAATAAAACTCTAATAATATTCCAAAACATTGAATGATATATATTAAGAAATAGCTTGATGCAATGTTATTCTGATTGAAATCCTGCTGCATGTCTCAGCGCTGTTATAGAAACGTGACAGAATGTCCTCACGCCTGCACTGTCTGTACAGATGTGGCTGTGCCGTGATGTGGCCGTCCCGCGGCCTGACGTGGCCGTCCCGCGGCCTGATGTGGTCGTCCCGCGGCCTGATGTGGTCGTCCCGCAGCCTGATGTGGTCGTCCTGACGTGGTCGTCCCGCGGCCTGATGAGGCCGTCCTGATGTGGCCGTTCCGCACCCTGATGTGGCCGTCCTGACGAGGTCGTCCCGCGGCCTGATGTGGTCATCCCGCTGCCTGATGTGGCCGTCCTGACGTGGTCGTCCCTGTGGCGGCCTGGTGCCGTCCCTGTGGCGGCCTGGTGCTGTCCCTGTGGCAGCCTGTTGCTGTCCCCTTGGCGGCCTGGTGCTGTCCCTGTGGCGGCCTGTTGCTCTCCGGTGGCGGCCTGGTGCTGTCCCTGTGGCGGCCTGCTGCTCTCCGGTGGCGGCCTGGTGCTGTCCCTGTAGCGGCCTGTTGCTCTCCAGTGGCAGCCTGGTGCTCTCCGGTGGCGGCCTGGTGCTGTCCCTGTGGCGGCCTGTTGCTCTCCGGTGGCGGCCTGGTGCTGTCCCTGTGGCGGCCTGCTGCTCTCCGGTGGCGGCCTGGTGCTGTCGCTGTGGCGGCCTGGTTCTGTCCCTGTGGCGGCCTGCTGCTCTCCGGTGGCGGCCTGGTGCTGTCCCTGTGGCGGCTTGAGCTGCTGTCCCTGTGTCGGCCTGCTGCTCTCCGGTGGCGGCTTCGTTCTGTCCCTGTGGCGGCCTGCTGCTCTCCGGTGGCGGCCTGGTGCTGTCCCTGTGGCGGCCTGTTGCACTCCGGTGGCGGCCTGGTGCTGTCCTTGTGGCGGCCTGCTGCTCTCCGGTGGCGGCCTGGTGCTGTCCCTGTGGCGGCCTGCTGCTCTCCGGTGGCGGCCTGTTGCTGTCCCTGTGGCGGCCTGTTGCTGTCCCTGTGGCGGCCTGTTGCTTTCCGGCGGCGGCCTGTTGCTGTCCCTGTGGCGGCTTGCTGCTGTCCCTGTGTCGGCCTGCTGCTCTCCGGTGGCGGCTTGGTTCTGTCCCTGTGGCGGCCTGCTGCTCTCCGGTGGCGGCCTGGTGTTGTCCCTGTGGCGGCCTGTTGCACTCCGGTGGCGGCCTGGTGCTGTCCTTGTGGCGGCCTGCTGCTCTCCGGTGGCGGCCTGGTGCTGTCCCTGTGGCGGCCTGCTGCTCTCCGGTGGCGGCCTGTTGCTGTCCCTGTGGCGGCCTGTTGCTGTCCCTGTGGCGGCCTGTTGCTTTCCGGCGGCGGCCTGTTGCTGTCCCTGTGGTGGCCTGTTGCTCTCCCTGTGGCGGCCTGTTGCTCTCCGGTTGCGGCCTGGTGCTGTCCCTGTGGCGGCCTGGTGCTCTCTGGTGGCGGCCTGGTGCTCTCTGGTGGCTGCCTGGTGCTGTCCCTGTGGCGGCATGGTGCTGTCCCTGTGTCGGCCTGCTGCTCTCCGGTGCGGCTTGGTTCTGTCCCTGTGGCGGCCTGCTGCTCTCCGGTGGCGGCCTGGTGTTGTCCCTGTGGCGGCCTGTTGCACTCCGGTGGCGGCCTGGTGCTGTCCTTGTGGCGGCCTGCTGCTCTCCGGTGGCGGCCTGGTGCTGTCCCTGTGGCGGCCTGCTGCTCTCCGGTGGCGGCCTGTTGCTGTCCCTGTGGCGGCCTGTTGCTGTCCCTGTGGCGGCCTGTTGCTCTCCGGTGGCGGCCTGGTGCTGTCCTTTTGGCGGCCTGTTGCTCTTCGGTTGCGGCCTGTTGCTCTCCGGAGGCGGCCTGGTGCTGTCCCCGTGGCGGCCTGGTGCTGTCCCTGTGGCGGCCTGTTGCTGTCCCTGTGGCGGCCTGTTGCTGTCCCTGTGGCGGCCTGTTGCTGTCCCTGTGGCGGCCTTTTGCTCTCCGGTGGCGGCCTGGTGCTGTCCCCGTGGCGGCCTGTTGCTGTTCCTGGGGCGGCCTGTTGCTGTTCCTGTGGCGGCCTGTGGCTCTCCGTTGGCGGACTGGTGCTGTCCCCGTGGCGGCCTGTTGCTGTTCCCGTTGCGGCCTGTTGCTGTTCCTGTGGCGGCCTGTTGCTCTCAGGGGGCGGCCTGGTGCTGTCTCCGTGGCGGCCTGGTGCTGTCCCTGTGGCGTCGTGATACTGTCCTGCAGCCAACCGCTGCTGATCACGTCGTTGGTTTTCATTATCCTGTTTAGAGTTGACTGGAAAAAATGTAACATGAATTTTTGGAGGTAAAATCAGCGCAAAATAAATAGATTTTGAATTTTCATCACCAGAAATAGGAATTATTGGCCACTAAAAAAATTTTGATTGATGGAGAAACTTATAGGGAGTTCGAAAATGGTTTATTATGTTGGGACGAACGCGTTGGCATCGTAGCACCCATGTTTGGTAATAGTTGAAACCTTTCATTGAAAGGAAAGCAGGAAAATACGCATTTTCATTTTTGGGCTGATCCTTGCTAAACAATTCATATGGCGGCCAAGTTAAACGGAAATGATACCCTTGCAATGATGAAATCGCCCATCAGTGAGTGTGTGACAGGTACGTTTACGGTAATAAGAGTGAAAGGGGATTGCGCGTGATGTTTTCAACTAAAGTTTACGAGCTAAAAAACGTGATTGAGTATGAGCGTCTTCTACGGTGACTGTCGTGAACTAAGTTTATTTGTATTATTGTTCCAAGTGTTGCTAAACAGTTCAATCCAAGTGTATCGGAACGAGTTTTTCTGAGTATCCCAAAACGATTTATTCCGTGTGTTCCGGGCACTACGGAACGGATCGTTCCGGGCACTACGGAACGGAACGTTCCCGGCGCTACGGAACGGATCGTTCCGGGCACTACGGAACGGAACGTTCCCGGCGCTACGGAACGGAACGTTCCCGGCGCTACGGAACGGATTGTTCCGGGCACTACCGATCGTTCCGGGCGCTACGGAACGGATCGTTCCGGGTGCTACGGAACGGATCGTTCCGGGCGCTTCGGAACAGATCGTTCCGGGTGCTACGGAACGGATCGTTCCGGGTGCTACAGAACGGATCGTTCCGGGCGCTACGGAACGGATCGTTCCGGGCGATACGGAACTATGATAGTCTTCTGGGAAGTAATGTTCGCGTGTTGTTTATAGAGCTCAATTATTGTAGGGTTTCATTTTTGTTTACTTGGTCAAACTGTTTCCGCGTATTCCATCATCACTTACGATAATTCGAAACTACTTTTGAACGAGTCGTTCCGGGCGCAACGGAACGGAATGTTCCGGGCGCTACGGAACGGAACGTTCCGGGTACTACGGAACGTTCCGGGCACTACGGAACGGAACGTTCCGGGCCCTACGAAACGGAACGTTCCGGGCACTACGAAACGTTCCGGGCACTACGGAACGGAGCGTTCCGGGTCCTACGGAACGTTCCGGGCACTACGGAACGGAACGTTCCGGGCCCTACGAAACGGAACGTTCCGGGCACCATGAAACGTTCCGGGCACTACGGAACGGAGCGTTCCGGGTACTACGGAACGTTCCGGGCACTACGGAACGGAACGTTCCGGGCCCTACGAAACGGAACGTTCCGGGCACTACGAAACGTTCCGGGCACTACGGAACGGAGCGTTCCGGGTACTACGGAACGTTCCGGGCACTACGGAACGGAACGTTCCGGGCCCTACGAAACGGAACGTTCTGGGCACTACGAAACGTTCCGGGCACTACGGAACGTTCCGGGCACTACGGAACGTTCCGGGCACTACGGAACGGAACGTTCCGGGCACTACGGAACGGAACGTTCTGGGCACTACGGAACGTTCCGGGCACTACGGAATGTTCCGGGCGCTACGGAACGGAACGTTCCGAGCAATTCTGAACTATAATAGGCTCCTGGGAAGAAATGTTCGCTTGGTGTTTATAGAACTCAATTATTGTAGGGTTGTCACGTCGTACAAGACGTGAGGAAATTTGAAGAATTTTGATAAATTCATTCCGGCAACATTCCGCGGATCCGCACTTCATCCGCAAGAATGACGCCAACGTTTTGTTTGTTTGAAGTGCGTGGAAGGAACAGGTTCCCGGATAATCTTAAGTTTATACGTCCTCTTAAACGTGAATTCGTGACAGGAGATTATTTTTTTTTGAACGTGTTACCTTAGTAGCTATATTCATCGATCGCCTAACATATTTGCGCTTGGATAGCGGTGAACAGCCGGCTTCTGGAGCATTCGAGGATGCTTCCGGTGGCCGGTGAGTCACCCACATTAAGCTGGACTAGCCGGCGTAACGTTTCATAATCAGTAAGCTACAGTGTAATGCTGGGAATTAGCTCAGGTTCTGGTTTAACGGTATTTTAGCTGAACACTGTGATTTTACTAATGAACTTTCCTATCTCTGTTTCACTGCTCTAAGTGATTTGTGTTAATGTCCAAACCTTTTGCTCAACAACATTTACATAATAGCCAAGCCATGTAAGCTATGTTGTCATATATAATGTTGTAAACAGTGTCATGGGCAGTAAATGCAACATGGAGAGACTGACATTTCAATGCCTCTTAGTCTACACAGAGGATTACTTGAAGTTTATTGCATTTCATAGATTAACACAACATAGCAAATTTTATATTTATTTGATAATACAAACCAACCACTGCTTCACTATTGAAAGATTTGTGTACTGAAAATAAAAGCTATGGTGATTCTTCCATGGATTAGACATCAGTTGTTGATATGGAAAATTTCATGGCACGTCGTGCCAGACTTGTACTAACTCGGGAACACGATTTTCTTGTCTTTGTATTATTTCTTGTCTTTGGATTATTTATCACATTCATTAATAGAAGGATGTGAAGCAAAGTAAAACGCATTTAGTCGATTGGCTTCTTACCTATGAGCTGTGCTGGGCAAGTTGCGCCAGTCAGCAAGGTGGAAGCCTTAAGTTACGGCATTCAGTAGACTGAGTATAGGCGCAGAAATTTGAGGCCACTAGCTCATATCAGTTGTATTTTTAAAGCGACGCTGGCAAACGTGGACTTGCCTCTCTCATTTTTTTATAGTAGAATTTATTGATAATGGTTGACTTGATGACCTGAGTGACTTGCCCCTGCCTTAGAGACCTAATTTTTGCTGTCTCTCTTCCACAGATAGGGTAAAGAAAGCCAGAGTAGGCACTTATTTTGCAGACTAAAATAAGCTGTCACAGGTCTGAACTGAGGGACCTTTCCTCATCGTCTGTAAGTATTTTAGAGTATCCTCTTTCAACTTGTGATGTTACCTAACTCGTCATCTCTTTATATTGTGTGAAAACTTTATATTCATGTGAAAACTACAAACTTGTTGTGCGATCGTCCACCTTTTTTCAAATAAAGTGCTCATTGACTAATGACCGCTGTGTTAAGACTGTTAGATACGGATGTGTATTCATGTATATATCCTTTTACGCTTCCTCAAAAAGACACTTTGAACATTGGGCGAAACAAGCGATTCATGTATCATTGCCTAGCGTTAGTGACACGAGTTTTACAATATTCGTGTGCGTATCATAAATGTGTTCTTTCTAAATGTGTTTCTAGCTGTGTGTCTTTGGCAGGGTGTTCTTGATAATGGGTTCCTCGACTAGGTACTTACTCTCTTCCTTGCCAACGCAACGGAAACCTTTCTTGTTTCGTGAACTTATTTCCTAGCTTGCTGTTCCTGTGCACCTTGTGCGCAGATTCCGCGTTCCTCCAACTCCACACTAAATGGCGCCTTCTTCTTTCCTCTCTTGGAACATCTTTGTCGTAGTTGCGGGAGGCTAAAACTTTCCTATATAATGATAATAATTGAGTCATGGAATATCATTGTGCTATGTTGTTCTGAGGACTATGCCCCGTGACCACTCTTATCGCCCTCCCGTCATTGAAATGTCATGCCTAGCGTTAGCACTACTCGATTGCCTCTTATGTCTCCGGTATGAAGTCTTTCTTGTCGTGCGGTGATATATAAATGGTGCCCTCCTCCTTCCTATCTCAGAGCATCTTGTCGTGGTTAAGGGAAGCTAAACCCCTCTCGTGCAACAACGAATACTGTGTTATGAATTCCGTCACTAGACTATCATACCTAGTTCTAACATTATTTAGCTGTTATCTGTGTTTTGCTCAAGATGTAGGATGCTCCTTTCTCGTCATGCAGCACCGTATAAATTAATTGTTCATTCGACTATTGGGGTTTTCGTCACGTAATTCCTAGCCCGAGTCTGAATCATATTTGTCTGGGCAGATACACGGAACCAGGGGATAAGAAATAAAAATCCTGAAGAGACCTCGTTTCCCTTTGGGCATCCTATCGAGTTCCGTTCAACGGCGTGCCGAAGCGAAGATCAATTCCGCTAGCGTACGACATTACAGTGTATAGACGCCAGCGGAAGGCGCCCTCCCACGAAGAAGCCCTCCAAAGAGGAGGCCCACAGCAGATTCTCAGCCGCCCGCGGCGAATATCCGAGACCACAGAAATGACCTCTCTCGGAAGAAAGAGCAAGCTTAGACTTCCACAGCTGGAAGAACAATTCCATACGGAGCTAGCAGCCTTGAACAGTCTCTCGAATGGTGCAGTACCACGAGATCTCAAGACTCCCAGCGAGGTGGATCAAGTCCACGCTGGAATCCGAGCAAAGGCCAAGTCCGTCAAGCGAATCGGAGACCAGCTGGTCCTAGCTCTCGAGGGTTCAGGAGCCACCGCCGAAGCGACGGTAATCCGAGGCTCATTGACAAGCGCTAGAGCTCGCAGGAAAGCACTAGCGGACTCAATGGACCACAGAAACGAAGAGCTCGGTGCGAGCTCCTCACGGAGTGTGACAACGGAACCGTCCCAGCGCGAGAGCTCGAGGTCGAGGAGGACCTCGTCCAAGAACCAGCAGCAAGGCGCTGCCCATCAGAACAAGCCCCCAAAACCATCATTGGCTGAGAACAGGAACGGACACCGTTCCAACCGTCGGGGCAGAGACCAGGCCAGCCCCAGCCATCGTCGTCAGAGTCACCAAGGTTCGAGCTATTACAGCCAGAGTCAAGACAGTGAGAGCGATCATAGCCAGAGCCTTCCCAGTGCCAGCTCTCGTCACAAGGACGGCGAATCCGAGCGCCGTGAGCCCCCTAGCCAAGGCAATAAGCAGATGCTTATTGACATCACTGAAGAGCCATCGGTACTGTTGGCGCAAATCGCCATCGAGAGGTCGAAATTGAGGAACAGGAACCGAACGAAGAATGATCAGCACTTCGGTGAGCAGAATACCGAGTGCAAAGAGGACCGCACAGGAGCATGGGTCGACCAAGCCTTCCAGCATCACGTCATTGAACCCGCAGGGGGCACAACGGCGGTTGCGAATGCTTCGCCTCGTGACACCGATCTCGCACCTCCGATGAATCCCTCCGCACCAGCATTCCAGCCCCGGGCTTCCACCGGCTCACCCGCCGTCGTCTTTGAAACGAAGCCACCAGTGATCGACGGAGCTATGAGGCTCTCAATGATCGAAGATCTGAAAAAGGCGCCAAGCCAACCCTACGCGGGAGAGGCTCACCTGTTCCACAGATGGTTCGATGCCATCAAGAGAAGGATGGAGAGGCTCGCCGTGGAGCCCATCGACGCCATCGAGATCCTCACGAACCACACCTGCGGCGAACCAAGGAGCCTCATCGACGACA
This sequence comes from Morinoia aosen, assembly GCA_030386875.1. Lineage (NCBI taxonomy): Eukaryota > Metazoa > Arthropoda > Malacostraca > Amphipoda > Talitridae > Morinoia > Morinoia aosen. The sequence goes on along the minus strand of CM059579.1, from coordinate 92,198,802 downwards.
CCCTGGCAGCTACCTACCAGGACACAGCGGCCCTGCTCACCCTCATCGTCGAACAATTGAAGACTCGCTTCGCCTCTGACGACAGGGTAGCCGATAGCCTGCTCGAACGCCTCGCGCAAACGTCAGACATACGGGGAACAAAGGGCGACCGCACGGTCGGTCTCAAGCTGCGGAAGTTCAGCGACGCCTGCATAGCGATTCATCACACAATGCGGCACAACAAAGGGCTCGCCTTCCTGAACACCGACGTAGGGCTGTCTCCCATCGTTGAGAGGCTACCCTTCTTCGTTCTGGACGCCTGGAGAAGCGAACGAACTAGGCACAGAAGACTATCTGGATCGCTACCTGATTTCGCGAGGTTCTGCGATTTCATCAAAACGCTGGCAGATACCCAATGCGACAGTTTCGGAGCATCAAACCTCAACTGGGTGAGCGCCCGACGTGACGCCGCGGCACCCGCTCGTCCCAATTCAAGAGCCCCGCGAGTGCTCTACACGTCCTCGGAGAATCAAACCGGCAGCTGTGTCCTCCACCACAGCGCTCAGCACGCGACAAACTCGTGCCAAGCGGTAAGAAAGATGGAATCTCAGAAAAAGAAGGACTTCATACGCGAGCACAGACTGTGCTACCGTTGTTTAGGCCCTCACTGGGCAAAGCACTGCCGAGAAGTCGTGAAGTGCGATGACTGCGGAGCTGACAACCACAGCACGACGGCCCATTTCAACCGAATGAAGACCGAGAACCACGGTGTAGCTATCAGCAGGGCACGCCCCAAGCGGGACACAAGCGTCGAACAGACCCCGAGCGAGGTCAGAGAGAACCCGAAAGCCAGGGCGTTGAATTCTCGTTCGGCCACGACCGGAGGCAGAGCATGCAGCAAAACCATCCTGGCCGACGTTTTCGACGAAAGATCGGGCCGGTCGTGTCGCGTCTACGCCATTATCGACGAGCAAAGTACGACGTCTTTCTGTTCCTCTAAGCTACTGGACACTCTTCAGGTGACGGGCCCCAAGTCCTACTCCACGCTGGAGACCCTGTCCGATCAATCGGTCGCTCGACAAGGCAGATGCGTATCCGGATTGAAGATCAGGGGAGTTTCCGAAAGCAAGGCTTCCGAGCTCCCACCGATGTACGAGTGCGACCTCATTCCCGACACCAAAGAGGAAGTTGCGACTAAGGAACGTGTGGAAAGGACCCCGGAAATAGCCCACTTCGCCCCCCACTTCCTCACCCTCGACGACAAGGCAGAAGTTGCCGTGCTTCTCGGGACAGACAGTAGGGACATACTGTACAGCCACGCTGACCAACGTCGTCAGAGCGCCCCATTTGTTCACCACACCGCTTTGGGCTGGGCCGTGGTCGGCAAAGTGAGCGACAGCGTCGGGCCCTCACTCGGACGAAGATGTACAATCTTAAAGGTAACAGCTGAAACCGTTCACGAACATCTCAGCGCCAGGATGTGTTTCGGGCCGTCCCCCGAAAAGGACATGTTCGTCCAACAACCCGACGACGAGATGCCCGGTCTGTCTCACGACGACCGCAAGTTCTTGAAAGCGATGGAGGAAATAAGGGTAAACGACGAAGGCCACCTCGAAGCGCCACTGCCGCTGAGATCGCTCGACGCGGCGCTGCCCGACAACAGATTGGCGGTGCTTCGTCGTCAAGAGAACACGCTGAAGAGACTAACAAGGGAGCCGGCGAAGTTACAGCAGTGTCTAGATGCCATGAAGAAAAATCTCGACATGCGACACGTTGAGCAGATACCGGCGATCGAAAGGAACCGACCGTGCGGTCTCACATGGTACATCCCCATCTTCCCGGTAGTCCAAGAAAAGAAGTCCAAGGTGAGGCTCGTCTTCGACAGCGCTGCCAAGTATCAAGGGACTAGCCTCAACACGTGCCTGCTGTCGGGACCAGACTACAACAATCGTCTGCGGGATGTGCTAACGAGATTTCGGGAGCACAAGAGCGCCTTCGTAGCTGACGTCGAGAGCATGTTCCACGCCTTCCACGTACCGCCAGATCACAAGAACCTAATGAGATTCTACTGGTGGGCCGACAACGACCCCCAGAAGCCCCTCGTGCCGCATCGAGCGCGCGTGCACGTATTCGGTAACACCAGCAGCCCCGCCGTAGCCACGACTCAGGGGCCCCGCCCCGCTCAGGGAACTGCCAGCGAAACGCGGCCCGAAGATGCAGAACACCTCGAAGCGGCGCAAGATTATGTAACGTCGCATTTCTACTGCGACGACGGACTTGGAACTGCGCCAGACCCCGCCAAAGCTATCGGAATCTTGCGAACGGCCAAATATCTCCTGTCACGGTACCACATCAGACTGCACAAGATCATGTCCAACTCCATGGAGGTCCTCAAGGCCTTCCCCGCGAGCGAGAGAGCGACCGAAGACGACATCGACCTGATTACAGCCCCCAACCACAGCACGCTCAGCGTGTCGTGGAACATCGCCAGCGACTGTTTTGTGCTGAAAGTGAACATACCAGACCGCCCCCATACGAAAAGAGGACTGCTATCTGCAATCAACTCAATCTATGATCCTATCGGCTTCGCCAGCCCAGTCACACTCGGCGGGCGACTCATCCTACGAAACCTGCTCTCCGAAACCGACCGAGCATCCGGTGGCAAGACATTGGATTGGGATGAGCCCATCCCGAGCGGCACGGTTCAGTCGTGGCTGCGCTGGCTCCAGAGCCTTCAATGTCTGCACGAGCTCTCGATTCCAAGGTGCTTCCTTCCACCAGAATCGAACGGAAACGACACCCAAACCTTGCACATTTTCTCGGACGCCTCGCAGGAGGCCATCGGAAACGTGACGTACCTGCGTACGACCACCAACAGCGGCCAAGGGCACGTCGCGTTCGTACACGGAGAAAGTCGTGTGGCTCCAAGAGCTGCCACCTCGATTCCCAGATTGGAATTGTGTGCAGCAGTGGGAGCAGTTTTGTCAAGCCTGCAGACGATACAGGAACTGAAAAGGAAACCCTCTCGAGTATACTTCTATTCGGACAGCAAGGTTGTGCTAGGTTACATCAGAAACGACTCTGCGAGATTCAGTCGGTATGTTCAGAGAAGGGTGGACATCATCCGTCAGAGCAGTGACCCGTCCCAATGGAGCCACGTCGACACCACATCGAATCCCGCCGACCTAGCCTCGAGGCCGACCGACCCATCGAGACTAATGCAGACGGAATGGCTCAGGGGTCCGGCATTTCTAATCAGCGACGTCGTCTCCCCTTCCTCCACCTCGGCTTACCCGACGGATCCCGATGAACTCCCCGAGGCCGAAACAAGGGCCGACGTTCAAGCCCTTCGATCGACGGGCAATATCGCTGAATTTCTGTTCTCCAAGCTCTTCTCAAAATTCAGTTCATGGTCGGCCATCCTGAGGATTGCCGCCAGGGTAGTAGCTCTGTCGCAAAAGCTACTCAACAGAGTCCTCCACCGAAGAGCCGACCAGAACAGCCACGTCGCAGTTGCCGACCCTCAAGCCCTAGCTCACAACGTCCTGATTCTGGAAGCCCAGAAATCCGCCTTCTCAGATCTTTTCGACCGGATGCGCCGAAAGGGAAGTGTAGCCCCTCGACACAAACTTGCCAGCCTTGCACCCTTCATCGATCAAAGCGGGCTGATCAGAGTGGGAGGTAGACTTGCCATCTCAGACTTCCCAGAAGACATCAAGCACCCCTTACTGCTCCCCTTCGACCACCCCATCAGCGCTGCTGTCATGATGCATTACCATCAGAAAACGAAGCACCAAGGCCGGCACGTGACGCACGCCTCCATCCGAGAAGCCGGGTATCACATCGAGAACGGCCGAAGGGCGATACAGAAGTTACTACGGAACTGAGCCATCTGTCAGCGACTAAGGGCCTCCTTCTTGACCCCGCAAATGGCAGAACTGCCGAAGGAACGCTCCGAGACCGCGCCGCCCTTCACCTTCGTGGGCTTCGACGTCTTTGGTCACTGGATGATAAACAACGGACCAGCCACGAGACGCAACGCCCCCCTCAGAAAGTGCTGGGCTCTCCTCCTCACTTGCCTCGCTTCCCGCGCAGTTCATATCGAGATGCTGCCATCCCTCGATACTCCTACTTTCATCAACAGCTTCAGGAGGTTCATAGCGGTGCGAGGTCCCTGTTCAGTCCTGCGGTCCGACAGAGGCACCAACTTCATCGGAGCCAAGAACCTAGCCGAAGAAGTCAACGTCCAGCAGGCCAGTCGGGCCCTATCGGACCTGGGAGTGCGTTGGGAAATGAACCCACCGCACGCCTCTCACTTCGGCGGAGTGTGGGAGCGCAAGATAGGTCAGATCCGAAGGTGTTTAGAAGCAGCCCTCTTGCACGCCGGTCAACATTCTCTGTCCTTCGACGAGTTACACACCCTACTGCAGGAAGCAGCAGCCATCGTGAACTCCACTCCACTGTGGGAGACGTCCTTTGATCCCAACGAACCGCTGCCAGTGACCCCAAACATGCTCCTGACGCAGAAGACCAGCACGCCACAGCACGACAGGCCCGCGCTCACTCGACACGAACCGGCTTACGGGAAGTTGCGATGGAAAATGGTGCAGTACCTGGCAGATCAGTTTTGGCTGAGGTGGAGGAGGGGCTACATCTACGAACTGCAACAACGCAGCAAATGGAGAGCCGTCAACCCACCGCTAAAGAAAGGAGACATAGTCCTGGTGAGGGAGAAGATGGCCAGGAGAACCACCTGGCCGACAGGCGTCATCGAAGAGACCATCCCCAGTCACGATGGATCGTTGAGGACAGCCACCGTACGACTCGCGCGACGAAACGACAACGACGGGATCCAGCGGGTGGTACGTCCCGCCACTGAATTAGTTCTCATCCACCGCCCCCCCGGCGTCAGCACTTAGTGGAGAAAATCCACAAAGGAGGGGGGAGTGTCACGTCGTACAAGACGTGAGGAAATTTGAAGAATTTTGATAAATTCATTCCGGCAACATTCCGCGGATCCGCACTTCGTCCGCAAGAATGACGCCAACGTTTTGTTTGTTTGAAGTGCGTGGAAGGAACAGGTTCCCGGATAATCTTAAGTTTATACGTCCTTTTAAACGTGAATTCGTGACAGGAGATTATTTTTTTGAACGTGTTACCTTAGTAGCTATATTCATCGATCGCCTAACATATTTGCGCTTGGATAGCGGTGAACAGCCGGCTTCTGGAGCATTCGAGGATGCTTCCGGTGGCCGGTGAGTCACCCACATTAAGCTGGACTAGCCGGCGTAACGTTTCATAATCAGTAAGCTACAGTGTAATGCTGGGAATTAGCTCAGGTTCTGGTTTAACGGTATTTTAGCTGAACACTGTGATTTTACTAATGAACTTTCCTATCTCTGTTTCACTGCTCTAAGTGATTTGTGTTAATGTCCAAACCTTTTGCTCAACAACATTTACATAATAGCCAAGCCATGTAAGCTATGTTGTCATATATAATGTTGTAAACAGTGTCATGGGCAGTAAATGCAACATGGAGAGACTGACATTTCAATGCCTCTTAGTCTACACAGAGGATTACTTGAAGTTTATTGCATTTCATAGATTAACACAACATAGCAAATTTTATATTTATTTGATAATACAAACCAACCCCTGCTTCACTATTGAAAGATTTGTGTACTGAAAATAAAAGCTATGGTGATTCTTCCATGGATTAGACATCAGTTGTTGATATGGAAAATTTCATGGCACGTCGTGCCAGACTTGTACTAACTCGGGAACACGATTTTCTTGTCTTTGTATTATTTCTTGTCTTTGGATTATTTATCACATTCATTAATAGAAGGATGTGAAGCAAAGTAAAACGCATTTAGTCGATTGGCTTCTTACCTATGAGCTGTGCTGGGCAAGTTGCGCCAGTCAGCAAGGTGGAAGCCTTAAGTTACGGCATTCAGTAGACTGAGTATAGGCGCAGAAATTTGAGGCCACTAGCTCATATCAGTTGTATTTTTAAAGCGACGCTGGCAAACGTGGACTTGCCTCTCTCATTTTTTTATAGTAGAATTTATTGATAATGGTTGACTTGATGACCTGAGTGACTTGCCCCTGCCTTAGAGACCTAATTTTTGCTGTCTCTCTTCCACAGATAGGGTAAAGAAAGCCAGAGTAGGCACTTATTTTGCAGACTAAAATAAGCTGTCACAGGTCTAAACTGAGGGACCTTTCCTCATCGTCTGTAAGTATTTTAGAGTATCCTCTTTCAACTTGTGATGTTACCTAACTCGTCATCTCTTTATATTGTGTGAAAACTTTATATTCATGTGAAAACTACAAACTTGTTGTGCGATCGTCCACCTTTTTTCAAATAAAGTGCTCATTGACTAATGACCGCTGTGTTAAGACTGTTAGATACGGATGTGTATTCATGTATATATCCTTTTACGCTTCCTCAAAAAGACACTTTGAACATTGGGCGAAACAAGCGATTCATGTATCATTGCCTAGCGTTAGTGACACGAGTTTTACAATATTCGTGTGCGTATCATAAATGTGTTCTTTCTAAATGTGTTTCTAGCTGTGTGTCTTTGGCAGGGTGTTCTTGATAATGGGTTCCTCGACTAGGTACTTACTCTCTTCCTCGCCAACGCAACGGAAACCTTTCTTGTTTCGTGAACTTATTTCGTAGCTTGCTGTTCCTGTGCACCTTGTGCGCAGATTCCGCGTTCCTCCAACTCCACACTAAATGGCGCCTTCTTCTTTCCTCTCTTGGAACATCTTTGTCGTAGTTGCGGGAGGCTAAAACTTTCCTATATAATGATAATAATTGAGTCATGGAATATCATTGTGCTATGTTGTTCTGAGGACTATGCCCCGTGACCACTCTTATCGCCCTCCCGTCATTGAAATGTCATGCCTAGCGTTAGCACTACTCGATTGCCTCTTATGTCTCCGGTATGAAGTCTTTCTTGTCGTGCGGTGATATATAAATGGTGCCCTCCTCCTTCCTATCTCAGAGCATCTTGTCGTGGTTAAGGGAAGCTAAACCCCTCTCGTGCAACAACGAATACTGTGTTATGAATTCCGTCACTAGACTATCATACCTAGTTCTAACATTATTTAGCTGTTATCTGTGTTTTGCTCAAGATGTAGGATGCTCCTTTCTCGTCATGCAGCACCGTATAAATTAATTGTTCATTCGACTATTGGGGTTTTCGTCACGTAATTCCTAGCCCGAGTCTGAATCATATTTGTCTGGGCAGATACACGGAACCAGGGGATAAGAAATAAAAAACCTGAAGAGACCTCGTTTCCCTTTGGGCATCCTATCGAGTTCCGTTCAACGGCGTGCCGAAGCGAAGATCAATTCCGCTAGCGCACGACATTACAAGGGTTTCATTTTTGTTTACTTGGTCAAACTGTTTCCGCGTATTCCATCATCACTTACGATAATTCGAAGCTAGGTTTGTAAGAGTTGTTCCGGGCACTACGGAACGGAACGTTCCGGGCGCTACGGAACGGAACGTTCCGAGCACTACGGAACGGAACGTTCCGGGCACTACGGAACGGAACGTTCCGGGCACTACGGAACGGAACGTTCCGGGCGCTTCGTTCCGGGCGCTACGGAACGGAATGTTCCGGATTTTAGGGCCAGTAACATCAGTTCCACGGAACGTTCCGTTCCGGGCGTTCCATCGTTCCGTACTTTAGGGATTGCCTCTCTTTTGCTCATAGGTATTATCTCAAAATAAGCTTTTCTGTTACCTTCCTTTTCTTATTCAGATATTTATATGATCAACAATTGAAATGCTTATTCGTCCACTTCGGTTGGTGTTGTTCAAATCCTAATATGTTTATTGATATTTATGTTGAAATATTTAGTGTTAAATAGTATAAGTTTTTCAGATTTATGAAGTACGTCTTTTTTTACATTTTCTCCGGCGAAAAAGGTCATTTATGCGTTAGTATATTTTCCCACGGTACGATTTCCGCGGTAAGTTTTTTGTCCAGGCTAATGTTTCATTCTTGAGGTTATGTCATTCTGAAAGTGTTTGTTTAGACGTCTCGACACAGTCTTTCAGAATGCTTCAGTGTTCTATAATTTTTTAAAAATATGATTGCAGGTCAACAAACTTTTACGGTTCGTTTACTTTGTAAGTAACACTGTCAATACGAGTATTTACGGGCTTATTCCATGTATTATTTTTCAACTGGTAGCTGTAGGTTAAAAATAGTTGTTCTTGTATTTTTGTAACTGCTGAATTATATGATGAAATTATAGTGATATCATGAATCGCTTAAAGAACGTATTCTCAAAAATGAAACTTATGCTCCTCCGCTATGATGTTGTTCAGAAATTTTATATGGTCATCGTTTTATACGTCACGGTCTAGTTCGATGTGTTTCCGGTCTTGACATTTGGCATTGAATTTTTAAACAAATTCAAATGAAATGGCCTGTTGATTGGATATAACGTTGAGGATATTATCATTTCGTTTCTGAGAACAGAGGAAAGTTTGATGTTCTGACAACGCGCGAGAGCGAAAAGGTCAACTAAAGTCTTTCAACGGCGCGTGAGTCGTACAGGTTCATCGAAGAATTTCTATAGTTTTCAGAAAACTTTTTTGGATGTGTTTATAACACCTATGTAGAAAATACTTTGCTCTTTCGTTCGAGAGTAATTTGAAGTCAATAGGTGCATTCTCTCAAAAGTTATGAGTAGTGGACCAAAGTTTAAAGTCGCGCGAGTAGGACTCAAGAAATTCTCCAGAAATTCCTGTACTCTTCACAAACCGTTTCTTGAACCGTCTCGGCTGAGGCCTGCCGGTTTGTTCTAAGATGTTTTTATTTTCCAGAAAATTGTGGTGAAACTCATAGAACTCAAATGATTAATATTGCAGGATAAAGATTATAAATATCATAGTCATGTCAGTTTTGTGTATTACGTAATTTAATTTTGAGACTAATTTAGACAAGCACAATAATTTAACCAAGTGCACGGATATTAAAAACATTATTTAAAAAACATATGTTTCCTACAGAGTTTTACAATATGGTATTACCAAACATCTTAATAATGAGAAAGAATATCAACAACATGGATGCAAAATAGCTATTTATTGTTTCAGCAGCTTGCGTTTGTAGTGAAATTATTTCACTACGTGATTTGTACCTTGCGGCAGGGTTGCCAGATTGGCCATTTCATGGCCAAATTACACAAAATTGGTCATTTTTGAAACGCCGTGGCCATGAAAAAATTCACTTGGCCATTTTTAACAGTTTGGCCATTACATTGGCCATTTTTAGACTCTGTGTCCATGGAATATTGCATTCGGTAATATTTTCCACAAGGGAGCGTAGAACGAACCAAGATGCTGCAATGTAGAACGCATTATATTATCGAAGATCGAACAAGTCTTGATCAATCTTCGACAAAACTTTGTTGCAACGCAGCGGTTGCCGCCTTGCCGGGCGCGCGAATTGCGCCACAGTTCAGCGACCGCGATGGTTAAGTGAGTGCACTGCCTCAAGCTTCTCCTCGTCATATCTATTTGCGAAGTAATCAGCCACAGATATTATTCCCAGAAGGTTACACGCCTCTCAAGATGCCTAAAGAAAAAAGTGATCGAGGAAGAAAATATAAAAAAGAGTGGGAGAGAGATCATTTGTGGCTGAAATTCTCAGAAGACGGAAATAATGCTTATTGCACTTACTGTAAGTGCAACGTGCTTCCAAAACTCTACAACATAAACGTTCATGAAAACTCTAAGAAACATCAAGATAAATTCCCCAGTTCTTCGCAACCAACATTAGAGAAGCCTTAAAATTATTCATGAGTGATCACATAAAGAAAGCTGAAATAGAACTCAGCCTAGCAATAGCATGCCATGCGTCAATTCGCGCTGTAGATCATATAGGTGAAGTAGTGAAAGCACACGGAAAAAACAGCGTACTCAGCGATATTCAATTGCACCGTACGAAATGCATTGCAATAATAAAAATGTGATTGCAGCATCTTTACAAGACGATTTGAGGAACAATATAGAAGGTAAAAAATTCGTATTGATGGTTGATGAATCTACTGATATTGCGACTCAAAAACATTTGTGTATTGTTGTTAGATATTTCTGCAGCAATAGAAATAATATTCAAACTGCGTTTCTGAGTCTTAAACCTGTAGTGGAGACAACAGCAGAAGTCTTGTTCAATGAAATTGCTTAAGAATTGGCATTGTATAATCAAACTCTGAAAAATTGCGTTGGGTTTGCAAGTGATGGCGCTGTTGCTATGGTAGGATGCAACAATTCACTGTGGACCAGAATTAAAAATCAAAATCCAAATTGTATTCAAATGAAGTGTGTTTGCCATTCTCTTGCGCTTTGCATACAACACTCAGTTTCGAAACTACAGTCCAGTTTAGGATTCATCTTAGGCGAAATACCATTGTTGTTTTCTCATAGTAACATCAGAAGAGAAGACTTTAAAGTTCTCTTCAAAGTGATGAATACTGGCGAAACTAATGACCAGGAACAACGAGCACCTCTCCCATTCATGAAATTGTCGAAAACACGGTGGCTTGTAAGAGGAAAAGTCTTGAATAATATACTTGTGAATTGGGAAGAATTGCTAGCTCACTTCACATGCTGTGAACAATCTGCAGGTAATGACACTCTCTACAAGGTTAAGCTTATAAAAGAAATGCTGCAAGATAGAATGAACTATTTTTACTTTGTATTTGCAACACCTATTGTTAAGGAATTTGAAAGAATTAATCTTGCATTTCAGCAGACCAATGCTGATCCCTATCATCTCGCACAAGAATTGTGCAGACACCGAGATAGTTTGCACCAAAGGCTATATAACAAAGCCAAAACAGCTTAAATCTTAGAAAATGTGGATTTTGGAGAAAAATTTGCTCAAGAAACTAGTACTCACCTAATCAAGCTTTTACATTCTCCTGATAAAGACCTAGAACACCATAAAATTCACGGTGTTAAACTCAGATGCCAATCTATGCTTCAAGAAGCTTTGAATCAAGTAAGCAAGCGACTCTCTGAAACAGTAAATGTGTTTAAAGGTATTTCCCTTCTAAATCCAACAATTCTCTTGAGCCAAACGGATAAATGAAAATTTTCAGATCGGCCATTTTCCGGTCTGATGAGTGATGTTGATCTGGTTGAAGAACAGTATCGAAAAATTAGTCTAGTAGCGTGGAATGAAGAAAAAACATTCAAAGAACATGAAATTCCTAAAGGAGCTCTTCAATTTTGGCAAGCTGTTTCAAAGTATGAACACTTTAAAGAATTGTCACACTACGCTTTAACATGCCTCATAGTGCCCCCCTGTAACGCAATTGTGGAAAGAATTAAAAAAAACAATTTAAAAACAATTAAAAAAAAAACAATTTATTTACCACAGGAGATACAGAGGTAGGTGATACAGAGGTAGAGTTTTACTTAAGTCTAGTACAATGGTCAAATTTGAGTATAGCTACCTGTGGGCCCGAATAAGTTCAGCGACTTCTAGGGCATCCTACCATCACGCTATTCTAGGGTGTACAAAAGTTTAACCTAGTTCACTTAACCTAGTTTCGCATTAGACTGATCATTGAGATGATTAACTCGATATTTTACAAGTCGGCTATATTTAACAGTATGTTCGATAAAACGATTCAAGAGCAGAGAGAAGATTGGTTATGGTACACAAGGCAAGTTACATTATGACAATATCATTAGTTACATGTAGGAGGCAAGATTTCGACACGGTGATCTTACACTACTAGTATTCTGATAGGAAGTGAGACTCAAGATGTCTTTTGAATACTTTGTACGAATTACATTCACGGATCTCTGCAGGTATAGAGTTCCAAGTTTTGGTTCCAACGAAGAGAATACTGTGTTGCGACCTGGCCTTTGAATAATAAGGAAGCATGAATTTACTTCTATTTCGGGTTAAATGGTCGTGATGACCAGTTTGCGCAGTCAATAATTGTCTTAGGCTATTGTCGCCATCATTTCTTAATGTTTTGTAAATGAAATTACAGATGGAGATTTTGTATAGATCCGAAAGTTTAAGTATTTGTAAATTTTTGAAAGAATCATTTGTGTGAGCATTATATTCTAGGTTCTTTACCGCTCTGACAGCCCTTTTCTGCAGAGTAAGAATTTTGTTGGTTTTATTTTTATCAGTTCCGTGCCATGCTTCTATTCCGTATTGCAAGTATGGAGAAATGAGCGTTCGGTAGAGCATTTGTAAAGCTGTTTCAGGCAGAAAATTTTTAACTTTATTTAGGATTCCGATGGATTTTGATAATTTAGAACTAATATGAGTGATGTGCTCTTTGAAGGTCAGATGTTTATCTATTATGATGCCCAGAAACTTACATGAGTTGGTTTCTTCTGTTGAAACCTTTCATGTAGCACCTTGAATGTATATGTGTATAATACTGATAATGTTACAGTGCTCTTGCGTAAGAATGTATTTAGACAGCACTATGCGTTGAGAACTGAGCTCATGGTTCTTGTGGATCTCTGCTCGTGGTTCTCGGGCTTGGCTGGAGCCCACTCCACCGCTACCCTTCGTAATGTAAACGTGTGTCCTGCTGTGTGTACTGATTATACAAACTCCAAGAGTCTCGTCTTCTTAACCTACGTCCATTAGGTTATGGGCACAGTAAACCTTCCGATGAAGCAATATCAAGTGAGGTTATCTTAAGTCCCGAAGCGAAAAACAGCCCGGGACAGCGAGAACAGAAGTTGGTGATTTGTTAGTGCTGTGTGAGACAGAAACGGTGAAAGAGAAAGAAACATGGCAGGCTCCGTAAGTGAAAGTGCAAAGAACTGCCTCACGGCTCTTAATGATAAAAACTATCCTACGTGGAAGCTGCAAATGAAGATGATTCTGATGAAGGAAAAACTGTGGAACTTGGTTCGAGGAACGGAAACCATGCCACAGACTACGGACGAGACTGCTCGAAGAAAATTTGAAGAAAGACGTGACAGTGCACTTGCAACAATTGTGCTTGGTGTCGAAACAAGTCAACTTTATTTGTTGGGTGATCCTACTGACCCTGTGCAACTATGGCATAAGATTGAAGATACATTCCAGAAGAAAACTTGGTCTAACAAGTTCAGACTACGCAAAAGACTCTACAACATGAAACTAAAAGAAGACCAAGACTTACAAACTCATCTCAAAGCATTTGTCGAAATATTTGAGTCCTTGAGTGTGATTGATGACGCAGTTGATGAAGAAAGTCGTGTAATAATCTTGCTGTCGTCACTTCCCGACCATTTCTCCACACTGGTGACTGCACTGGAAGCTCATGAAAAACTACCGTCATGGGATATTGTGACAGAGCGTCTTCTGAATGAAGAAGCAAAACTGAAAAACCAAAGTGCTTCAGACTTCAGTGAAAAATCCCTTGTGACCTCCAAATTAAAAAACTCACGATGCTTCGAATGCGGAAAATTGGGACACCTACGTACCAAGTGCTGGATCTATCAAGAAAAATTGAAGAAAGAAGATGGGAACCACACAGAAAACCAAAACAATTTTGTAGCAGGTAAAACAAATTATATCGGTGCATTGTCTGTGATAAATATCAATAATTGTTGGGTAATTGATTCCGGTGCAACAGCACACATGTGTAATAATAGGAATGATTTTTCTTGTATGAATGAGCTATCTAGTCCAATTAACATTGAAGTTGGTGATGGTAGAAACTTGCAAGGTGTTGGTGTAGGTGATGTTGAAGTTATGGTGTTGTTGCCTAAAGGTCGAGTAGATACCTGTGTTGTTAAGAATGTCTTGTATGTACCTGGTTTAGCTTACAATTTACTTTCCGTGCCTCAGATTACAGAAAGTGGAAACTCAGTTTACTTTGACGAAAGCTCATGTAAGATTGTAAATAAAGACGATGAATTAATTGCCTTAGGCAGTAAAGTAGGAAAATTGTATAAACTTAATTGCACCCTTAATTCAGCCGCTAAATGCATGAACGTTTCCTCTGATGAAATTCTGTGGCATAAACGATTTTGTCATCTAGGATTCAATAATCTTAAGAAATTAGGCACTAAGAATCTTGTTAGAGGTTTTGATTGTTCTGTGAGTGGAGATAACATTTTTTGTGAAAACTGTTGTGATGGTAAAAATCATAGGCTTCCGTTCCCCAAAACAAATCACAAAAGGAAACGCCAACCCTTAGAACTTATCCACAGTGATGTGTGTGGCCAGCTTAATCCCATATCACTTGGGAGTGGAAGGTATTTTGTAACCTTCATAGATGACCACTCCAGATATACTTGGGTGTACATTATCAAACATAAGAGTGATGTTTTCAAAGTGTTTCAGGAGTTCAAATCCTTGGTAGAAAATCACTATGATCACAAAATTAAAATTCTGCGCTCCGATAACGGTGGGGAATACATCTCTAATGACTTTGAACAATTCCTAAAAGGGGAAGGAATTATCCATGAAAAAACTGTGCCTAAGACACCTGAACAAAATGGAGTTGCAGAAAGAATGAATAGAACTCTTCTTGACTCTGTCAGAGCTATGCTGTCTGGTTCAAAGTTACCAAAATCATTCTGGGGTGAAGCTATATCAACTGCCGTGTATGTCAAAAATAGGAGCCCTGCTAGTGCATTGAATGATATGACCCCTTATCAGGCCCTTAATGGACACAAGCCCAACGTACAGCACCTCAAAACCTTTGGCTGCAGTGCGTACGCTCATGTCCCCAAAGATGAGAGGGAAAAACTTGATCCAAAATCTAAACCGTGTGTTCTTGTAGGATATGGAAGTGGATCCAAGGGATATCGTCTGTATGACATAAACAGTAGAAGGATATTTTTGAGTAGAGACGTTATGTTCAATGAATCTCAGCAGATGCCAATTGAGAAGGAGCCTTCAGAAGTAAATGATGGTAATTTTTCTCTTCTTCCTCAGGATCCAGAGCCAGAAGACTCTGAGGGAGGGGTGGAGCATAGACAGTCAGATGCTGGGATGGAGGGAGTGCAGCCTAGACAATCAGCCAGATATCGACGGGCTCCTGATAGGTTTGGTGAATGGGTGTATTTAATGAAAAATGAGCTTGATATACCATCTTGTGTTCAAGAAGCACTCAGTGGACCAGAAGCAAAACTATGGGAAACAGCTATGGAGAATGAGATGGAGTCTATAAATCAAAACAGAGTATGGTCCCTTGTAGAGTGTCCTAATGACAAAAAACCTATCAAATCAAAGTGGATCTTTAAAAGAAAAACCGGACCCGACGGAAGCATTTGCTCGTACAAAGCTCGCCTTGTGGCTCAGGGCTACTCACAAAAATATGGCATCGACTACGACGAGACCTTCAGTCCCGTGGTTCGATTTGAGTCTGTCAGGACAGTACTAGCTTTGGCTGCCAAATGCAACATGCAAGTCCATCACATGGACGTTGCAACAGCCTTCCTTAATGGAGAACTGATTGAAGAACTATATCTGGTTCAACCTGACGGTTTTATTGTCAAAGGCAAAGAAAATCTGGTGTGTAAACTACAAAAATCGCTCTACGGACTAAAACAAGCTCCTAAGTGTTGGAATACTACACTAGATAGCTATTTGAAGAAATTGGGTTTTGTACAATCTAAGAGTGATGCTTGTATATACACTCGTGTTCAAGATAAGAAACTGTGTATTGTGGCGGTGTATGTAGACGATCTAATAATTGCTTCTGAGTCTGGTGATGAAATAAATCAAATAAAGTTGAGCCTTTCTACCCAATACAAAATGAAGGACCTTGGTGTGCTGAGTTACTTCCTAGGTGTAAGTGTTGTACAATTTAAAAACAATGTCTTCTTGAATCAAACTGCCTACACTGAGGCTCTGTTGTCAAAATTTGGCTTTGATAATTGTAAACCTGTTGCAACTCCCGCCGATGTAAACGTAAATCCGATATGCTCCCCAAATGATGTCGAATTTGACCCTGCCACTTATCAAAGTGCTGTAGGTAGCCTTTTGTATTTGTCAACCAGAACTCGACCTGACATTGCATTCGCAGTGAATAATGTTGCTAAATACAGCTCCAAACCTCTTGAACAGCATTGGATGTGTGTTAAGAGAATATTCAGGTACCTGAGAGGCACCTCTAAACTAGGTCTCTTGTATAGCAAATGTTCTGATACTTGCATTGGTTATTCAGATGCTGACTGGGCTGGTGATAAAAATGACCGAAAGTCTACCTCTGGTTACTGTTTCACCCTCAGTAATTCGGTAATTACGTGGAGATCTAACAAACAAACTTGTGTAGCCCTCTCAACTGCAGAAGCCGAATACGTTGCTCTTGCCGGTGCGGCTCAAGAGGCTGTCTGGTTAAAGCACTTACTCAGTGATCTAAATTTTGGGACTATGGAACCAATGGTTATAAACGAAGACAACCAGTCAGCCATCTGTCTTGCCAACAATCCCAAATATCATGGGAGGAGCAAGCACATCGATATTAAGTTTCACTATGTACGGGATCTTGTAAGTAACAAAGATATAGACGTAGTGTATTGCCCTACCGACGAAATGCTCGCCGACATATTCACCAAGAACCTGCCGATAGAAAAGTTCTCTAGACTAAGAACGAAGTTAGGAATGGTCTCATCTGACACACATTCAATGTGAGAAGGAGTGTTGAAACCTTTCATGTAGCACCTTGAATGTATATGTGTATAATACTGATAATGTTACAGTGCTCTTGCGTAAGAATGTATTTAGACAGCACTATGCGTTGAGAACTGAGCTCATGGTTCTTGTGGATCTCTGCTCGTGGTTCTCGGGCTTGGCTGGAGCCCACTCCACCGCTACCCTTCGTAATGTAAACGTGTGTCCTGCTGTGTGTACTGATTATACAAACTCCAAGAGTCTCGTCTTCTTAACCTACGTCCATTATCTTCGATTTCACCTTCGCCAATTTTAATGCATGGGAGAGATACATCTTTCTTGTATGAGAAAGTAATATAATTTGTTTTATCGATATTTAGGCTTATTTTATTAGCTTTGAGCCACGATGAAACCTTGTGAAGTTCAGTATTTATACTCTCCACAATCATAGCAGGATTTTGGTTCGGAAGGACCGCAGAAAGCGTACTGTCATCGGCAAAAAGTATGAATTTGAAGAATGATGTAGATTTTACAATATCATTGATAAAAATCAGAAACAAGAGAGGCCCGAGAACAGATCCTTGTGGAACTCCATGGCTAATTGTCTGTGGGTCTGATTTTGCGTCGTCAATGACAACGTATTGCTTCCGATTTGTTAGGTATGATCTGAACCAATCATGGGCAATCCCTCGAATGCCATAACAGTGTAGTTTCGATAATAGTATTTTATGGTCCACACAATCAAATGCTTTTCGGAAGTCAAGAAATACCGAGAAGACAGGCTTTCCTTCATCTATATTAGAATAGAGGAATTGTAAATGATTTAATATAGCCTGTGTTGTTGATTTTTTAGAGCGAAAACCGTATTGTTTATCGTAAAGAAATGATTTTTGTTTAAAATAAGAGTACACTTTTTTATACACAATCTTTTCGAATACTTTGCTAATAATTGGTAGAATGGAGATAGGTCGATAATTGTTTACACAGGTTTTTTCACCACTTTTAAAGATAGGGGTTACTCTAGCAACTTTGAGGGAGTTCGGGAAAGTGCCTAGTAAGAGAGACTGGTTAATAATATTTGATATCAGTGGGGCTACAATGTCAGCAATAACTTTAAGTACTTTAGTCGGAAACGTTTGTAACCCACTCGATTTATTTTTCATGTTGTTTATGCACGTAATTACATCGGAGGAGTTTGTAGGCGTAAAGAAAAAGGAGTTGGGTTCTCGAATATGATCCATAAATTCCAGGTGATCAGTAGGTTCACTTAGAATACCATCAGCTATTGTTTTCCCTACGTTTACGAAGAAGTTGTTAAAGAGATTAGCAATTTCTTTCTTCTCATGATATTTTACATTATCTTGAACAACATATTCAATTTTCTTTTTATCGGCATTATTCGGTTTACAGCAGGAGTTAAGGAGATGCCAAGTCTTTTTAACGTCAGTTTTGAATTGAGTAAACTTGAGCGTAAAGTAGTTCTTTTTTGATGTTCTTATCTGGTTTGTTACATAGTTTCTAAATCGGTTATATGTTTCTCTAGATATTCGTCCTTCGCAAAGGAGGGCTAGGTACGCTTGACGTTTCTTTATATTTATCACGATGTCTCTAGTAATCCAGGGCTTATGTTTATTTTTCGGGGTAACTGTACGAGTTACAATTGGGCAACACTGATTGTATGCGGTCATTATAGTTTCAGTCAACTTTACTACTGCTTCATCAATGCTCGTAGTATTATTGTTTTGTTGAGAGATGTGCAATGTAGGCATTGATTCTTCTAGAACGGTGCGCATTTCTTCAAGGTTTGATTCGTTTATTTTACGATATGAGTAAGTTTCAGCCCGTGCCATGGTGCAAGCAATATAGACATTTTTCTTAATAAGAAAAACTGGGAAGTGATCTGATAAGTCAGAAGTAATTATTCCAGCAAGAAAATCACTAGGGTCTGTCATAAAGATATTGTCAAGCAGCGTAGCACACTCTGAGGTTATTCGTGTAGGCTTTGTAATGATCGGAAGGAAGGATTGAGACTGAAAGGTAGTTAGGAAATTAGAGATTGGTTCATGGCTTTCATGTTTCAGTAGATCATAATTGAAGTCACCGCATATTATTATGTCATTGTATAAGGGCCTGTTGAACTGAGAAATAATACGATTCAATTCATTCAGGAAGGATATAGGACAGGCTGTAGGAGGCCTATACACCGTTCCAAGCACAATGCGTTTACCATCTCTAAAAAGTTCTACGAAGAGTGATTCTATATGATCCGGATTCATGGTTGCACTTGCTATGGTTCTCGAGTCTATGTGGTTAGATATATATGTGCTGATGCCTCCGCCCCGCTGGTTTTTTCTTAGCGAATGGTAACTATGATAATTTTCAAATCGAATCATGTCTTTTGTCGAGTCATCTAGCCAGCTTTCGGTGAAGCTAATCACGTCTAGGTTATATTCAAGTTCAGTAATAGTACATTGTATCTCTTCCAATTTTGGATAGAGTGACCTACAGTTCCAACACAGGAGTGAGAAATCTCGGTCAGTTATTCGTATAGTTTCGTTGAATTCTGATATATTAGTATACCTACACTCTTGAGAGTCGTTTAGGTTTGGATATATTCTGTTCAAATGATTGAAATCTGGATCGATTTCCTCAAATATTACAGGGTGATCAGTCATTTAAAATAAGTAAAAGTAAGAATTAGGTACTATAGAGCTTAAGACGAAATACAGAGTCAAGCTTAAAGGAATATTTCAGTCTAAAAAGTAGCTTATTAAGTAAGAGAGAATAGAGTAAAAAAGAAAAATCTAGCGCGATTTCGTGAGTACACACAAACTCAGTCCATGAGCGAGTGATAATGGAGTTCAATATCACAACATTGGTGCAAACAGATTGCTAAGGGCGTTTTCGCAAGTTCACATACAACAGGTAATAAATTTCTAAAGAATTATGACGACAATGATACAATCAGCTAATATGGTTTACGCGTAATAATAACTGTAGTGGTAAATAGAGAAGAATTCACAGTAACATTGGTTGGTGAAAAATTACTAATTGCGATGTTACAAAATGTGACACACAGTTGTCATAGATGTTTACACACACATCTATTATTTATTTGTTATAATATTGGAGTTCGATATCACTACATTGGTGCAAACAGATTGCTGAGGGCGTTTTCATAAGTTCACATACAAGAGGGAATAAGTTTTAAAGATTATGATGACAATGATACAATCAGCTAATATGGTTTACGCGTAATAATAACTGTAGTGGTAAATATGGAAGAATTCACAGTAATATTGGTAAGTGAAAAATTGCTGATAGATTATAATGACAATGATATAATCAGATTATAAGAAGATTACAACGACAATGATATAATCAGATTATAAGAAGATTACAACGACAATGATATAATCAGCTAATATGGTTGTACGATGGCAGTGGAGGGCAGAAGCGATTATCAGATTATAAGAAGATTACAACGACAATGATATAATCAGCTAATATGGTTTACGCGTAATAATACTTAAGTGGTTAAGAAGAGAAAAAATTCACAGTAACATTGGGAGGTAAAAAATTGCTGATTGCGTTGTTTCAAAAGTTCACACACAGCTGTCATAAATGTTTACAAGCACATCTGTTATACACTTGTATAGATTCAGGTTGAACGAGCATCACGTTGAGGTTTACTGACATGATACCTAATTGAGGTTAAATTAATACGAAATTGACATATTTAGGGGATGAATATGAAATTGACTAATTTAGGGGATCACCTAGTCTAGGGAATTTAGGGGATCACCTAATGACAATGATATAATCAGCTAATATGGTTTACGCGTAATAAAAAAAAAACTTTAGTGGTAAAAATGAAAAAAAATCACAGTAACATTGGGAGGTAAAAATTGCTGATTGCGTTGTTGCAAAAGTTCACATACACCTATCATAAATGTTTACAAACACATCTGTTAAACATTTGTATAGATTCAGGTTAAGCTAACATCAAGTTGAGGATAAGCTGATGTGATATCTAATTGGGGTTAAACTAGCACGAAAACTGACAATCAAATTGAGGAGATCACCTAGTCTAGTCACCCATGACTTGTTTTGATGTCATATTGAGTTGTTGCATCAGGTATTGCTCGAGGTCATCTGGCGTGTTGATCTCGCGGCGTCTTGAATCTGGGTTTCCGGGGTTAAATATGAAAATGTTTCCATCCTGTGTTTTTGGGGTTCCAACTTTATCCGGGAATTTCCTTTTGGCCATCCTCAGAATGTACATGGCGTTAGCTCGTGAAGGTATGAGGTATTCATTTATGAAGAAGAACTTTGGTTTCTTTTCTCGGCAGGCGTTGAGAATTTCACGTTTTTTGTTGTAATCTTTTAGTTCAAATGCAATGTTTCTTTGATCTACGTTCCCAGTTACTGGTTTTTTCCCCATTCTTGTAGCTGACGTCATATCAGTGTCGGAGAGGTCAATGTTGATCTTGTCCTTCAGGAGTTTGCAGACTGTATCCTTACAGATTTCGTTTGCGTGAGATTGCGGTATTTCCCTTCCAGAAATGACGAGAGTACATTTTTTGTCTTCAATGTCTCGGCGTTGATTATTTTTTTCCAACTGGTCGAGGCGGGAGGTTAAGCTATCCATTTTCTTGTTCTGTTCATCGAGAATTTTTTTGTGTTCCGCTTCTTTTGTTCCAAATAGCGTTTTAAGGTGGCTTATTTCATTTTGCATTTTTTCAATATCACTATTAAATTTTGTCATCACTGAATCGAAGTATTTTATTAAGACAGAGACCACTTCTTTACCGCCTTTCGTTAGGCTAGACACATCAGGGTATTGACCAAACTTCGGTTGAAATTCGGTGCTGTTGTTGCTGCTGTTGTTGGTGCTGTTGTTGGTGCTGTTGCTGGTACTGCGTCGTTTGTTAGCCATCTTGAAGATTGAGGGAGTGCGGTCGTTGTGTAAACGAGGGTTGAATACTCTCACGCTTTTGAGGGCATATTATGCTTTTAGTTTGATTATTTTTATATATGGGGTATTTAAATCACATTTGAATACTCAGGACGAGAGTGGGTACCCATTTAGGTTAGAGGTACATTCTTTCTAACAATAGGCACTTTGTTTCGGAGCGAGCGCCACACCCGTCCTCACACCACGGAGTCACTGAAGACACTGTGACTCCGTGTCTTCAGAATTTTCTCTTATGTGTCATCAAATAAAACCAAACCCAGAAATAGAATGCAAATGAAACTCCTGGATTCAATTGTTAGAATTCGTTCATTTTTAAGTGACAACGACATGTGCTGCCATAATTTCAAAAGTACGGCGGCCAGACATGCTGAAGAGACACAACAGTAACAACCTGTATCGCCCGACTCAAGAAACGGAAGACTTGCAATATCTTGAGGAGAATACATTAGCGTGAGGAGAACCGTGTGCACTGACGTAAGGCTGCGACTGACATTAAAACATATCCAAGTGTAAGTTTCCTCCATAGGAGGAGACTTATTTAAAAAATATGGCTTCTGTGAAAAATAGAAGCAATCTATTTACTGCAGAAGAAGAGCCGGTGATAACGCCGGCAATGCTAGAGATCAATGATCGAGAACCACCGTCAAGCGAGGATAGTTCCACAGAACATATGGACGCCAACGAATCGGCCGTAGCTGGCTCATGGTTTGAGCCTAACAGGCGTTCCAAGAGACTAAGAGGCAAAGTGGAATCAGATGTAAGTGATACTGCGGAGGACGTAACAAAAAAGGTGAGGCAAAACTTCCAGAAAACATTCCCTACTAACAAGACTCTTGTGTCTCAGGGAGCTGGCACAACTGTGCTTATTTCCCAACCGCAAGCATCAAATGAAACATATTTTGGAGCAGATGAGAAGAAAATAAGGTAAATCTGAAGGACATGACAGTTGTCGATTTTCCACTTTTTGGTGCCTGAACCTAATTAATTGAATCAAAATAAACAAGTTTTCTTCTATGCACTTTTCGTCTCAAATGAGTATTTTACGATTTATAGCGGTAAGTTTAGTTTCGTCATTGATGACGAATGCGCTCGAATAAACAGCTACTCATCGATTTTTGAATTTTTGTTGCTTGAAACATGGTAATAACATCGAAATAAACAACTTTTCTCCTATACACTTTTTTCGTCAAATGAGTATTTAACGAGGTATAGCGGTAGGTTTGGCTTCGTCTTTCAAGACAGAGCGCTGGAAGCGAGACGCCATTGCAGTATTGCCATACAACTCGATCAAAGAATTTCTTTCCGCTTCAAAGACTGGAGTTGCGGTAAGTCATTTACCGCTATAACTAATAAAATACTCGCTTGAGATGAAAAGTGCATAGAAGAAAACTTGTTTATTTTGGTGTCATTAACCATGTTTAGGCATTACAACTTGCAAAATCGACAACTGTCATGTCCTTCAGATTTACCGAAAATAACCCTGGATCCTCTGAACCTTGCAAGAGGGCTGAAGGATATTCTTGACTATTCCACAGTTAAGGATGTTAGAGTGAACAAGCGGAGGAACATTGTTGCAGTGGAGTTTCTAAGTGTGGATGCTGCTGGTATTGGAGACCTTTTATCAGTGGACCACATTGGAAAGTTAGCTGTTCAGTGCTATCAGCCTTCTATAGATGTAGGAGAGGTAAGCTTTGGGGTCATTGGGCCAATTGATACAGAGTTAGACCCTGAAGAGCTGCTTCCATCAGTAAAATGTGTGGGCTACACTGTTCTGCGTCTCTATAGGTTAAACAAATTTAGCAGTGGTAAGAAAGAGCCATCACTCTCAGTCAAAGTTGCCTTTGCTGGGCAATACCTGCCTCGGGCTTTGAAAATTGATCTTGTGTCATTCCAGGTGAGGCCTTTTGTGCCACCTCCACTACGGTCACGCAGGGTGTAATTTGAGGATTGGAGGGCACAAATTAGCAAAAAGTTCAAAAAATTTTGTGAATGACCGTAAAAATAGTTCACTTTTTCTCCTCATTTTATGATGGAAGGTTCATATGATCAATAATATTTCGAGTCATTTACATGTTTTAAATTTTTCATTGTGATTTGATCAATGTTTCCACTGTCATTTGGTGAATTTTCAGACTATTTATCAGTAAATAATCAAGGATTTCAAACTTATCAAAAATTGAATTAAGTTTAGTGCTTGAGTTCTTAAACAACTTCAAGTTTCTATTGCTCTCTGTAAAATTCAACATTCTTGTCTTTTAAGGATATTCTTTGGATAAAACCAATTGCATTACCTTCGAAGTAAAACACACCCTTCATCATTGAAAGAGCATTTAAATGTCCTCACTCTGAGTTTAATACTAGCACTTCTCTCAAACTGTCGCATCATATAACTATACCTCGAAAATATGAACATAAAATATAAGCAGTGACAAACCTAGTGAATCACAACACAAATGTTGAAAAACCCTTGCAAGCTAAATCGCTTGAACTTGGAGTGGCGACAGCGTCAGAGCTTTTGTATCGGCCTTCGAACCTCACAACTTTCGAGATCGGACTGTCCGAAACTCCGAATGTCTGAGAGACGCATACCATTATACGCTTTGAATAATCACTAAAATAATAATCATCCAGAGGAGGTATAAATTCAAAGCGTTAAGATTTATGAGTGTTGAGGAAATTACCAAATGAAGCAATGAATTTGAATAACTTGCATGCATTGGTATAGAGGTGCAAAACTTATATTTTACATTTCTAATTATTTCTAAATAATACGATAACCTGTAAAAAAGAGCGCATTTCAGAAGTGCGCAAAAAATACAATATTTCCCTCATAGTCTTGCTGCTAACTCAATTTTATATATGCATGTTGTTAGGAGTATTTAGCTATAATGTTCATAGCATTTTGCATACACTTTAATTTCATGAAAAGAATAGAGACATCCCTTTTCGCTAAGGCCGTGTAGCTAAAATATAATTTTCCTCAGGTGCCGGTGACAGTACTAATGAGTGTAAAAAAGTTGTATAATCTCACTGTTTGAAGTATATTGAAAATGAAGGTATCATTGTAGTAGAAATAAAAAATTTTTATGGGCACGCACAAGATCTAGAA
The DNA here is from genome assembly GCA_030386875.1 of Morinoia aosen. NCBI lineage: Eukaryota > Metazoa > Arthropoda > Malacostraca > Amphipoda > Talitridae > Morinoia > Morinoia aosen. The sequence continues at coordinate 92,174,107 of CM059579.1, read as the reverse complement.
GGGTAAATTCACAAAGTGGTTCATCCTGTATTGCAGGTAATTATTACATGCTCATAATCGAAACATGATTGTTCAGAAAGATATGCTATTTGATTATATTTTCCACAAATGAAAATTTTTACGTGCTCTGTCAAACTATTCGAGCATCCATTGCCTTCAGTTTTGATGGACTCTGCACAAAAATCTTCAATTATTTCTGTAATGTCACGAAAGTCTTCAAACCTGATTTAGTTGGACGAACGTGTAACGTATGCTATAAAGTATCTTGCTCTCAACATGAATTTTCATTTATTCATATGTATACCAAATGAAATTGGAAAGCGTCATTTGAAAAAAAACTGATTTCCGATCTTAAAAAACAAAAAATGGGAAAAGAAAATGTTATTTGCAGGCCATACTTGCAAGGCACTCTTCTATTTGTTGGTTTCCAAAAAATTGTACAAAACGATCATTTGTTTTAAAAATATCATGCAATAAAGATACAAAGTAGATAAGCATGCTTGGTATCTTAATACTCATTTCAATTGTCGAAAACAATTATTGAGATAAAAGAGTAAAAAAAGCTTTAGCTCTCATGAAGTAGTCGAGGTTTCATAATTCGTAGAACTACAAATTAAAATAGTATAATACCACTGACAATGCATTGTTGACATTTTTATTAGTGCGCACTTATGTTGAAATACGAGGCCTGTCGAAAAAGTATCCGACCTTAATTTTTCCCGCGCAAAGTAGTGATTCTAAGGCGGCGCCACTGTGCACGGTGGAAGGAGGAATCTTAATGCGCATGCTTGACTTTTTTCACCGCATTCACTTGGGCCAGTCACTGGCTGGTGGTCGCCAAGTAAGGTGCTGTTCTAAGTGTTTGTCGGATTTAGTTTTCTTGCAAGATGACTGAACGAATTGAGCAAAGACACTGCATCAAATTTTGTCAAAAGCTTGGTGATTCTCAAATTGAAACAATTCGTAAGATTCAGCAGGTGTTTGGGGAAGATGCTATGGGTGTAACACAAATTAAGGAGTGGTTCAACCGATTCAAAGATGGCCGCACATCAGCGGAGAGTGAGCAGCGTTGTGGCAGGCCCAAAACTTCTCGGAGTGCAGCTGTTGTTGAGAGGGTGCGAAATTTGGTGATGGCAGATCGTCGTTTGACCGTGCGGGAGATTGCCCAAGAGGTTGGAGTGAGTAAAGATTCTGCACATGCCATTTTGCGTGACGATTTGAACATGAACCGAGTGGCTGCGAAATTCGTGCCCAAGTTGTTGTCGCCGGAACAAAAAGACCTCCGTCGTGACGTTGCACAGGACCTTCTGGACACCGCCAACACTGATCCTGGGTTTCTGAACACCGTGATAACTGGAGATGAGTCATGGGTGTACGGGTACGACCCAGAAACAAAAAGACAGTCATCCCAATGGAAGCATCCCGAGTCTCCAAGGCCGAAGAAAGCGCGGCAGGTGCGAAGCAAAATCAAGGTGATGCTGACTGTTTTCTTTGATGTCCGTGGAATTGTGCATCACGAATACGCACCGGAAGGACAAACAGTGACAAAGGAGTACTATCAGGATGTTCTCCGGCGACTTCGTGATGCAGTTCGGCGCAAAAGACCAGACATGTGGACTGCGAACAACTGGCACTTGCATCACGACAACGCGCCCGCACATTCATCCCATTTGATCCGCAATTTCTTGGCCAAACATGGAATTACGACCGTTCGCCAACCTCCCTACTCTCCAGACCTGGCTCCTTGCGACTTCTGGTTGTTTCCAAAATTGAAGACACCACTGAAAGGATCCCGTTTTGAGAGTAGAGAAGAGATAATGCGGAACGCGACGACAGAGCTGAACACCATTCCAAAAGAAGACTTCCAGAGGTGTTTCCGGCAGTGGAAGGATCGGTGGGCTAAGTGTGTGGAAGCACAAGGAGCCTACTTTGAAGGGGATTAGGGTCCCAACCCCGTCAGGTTGTTGAAGTATTTTTTCTGGCCAAAGGTCGGATACTTTTTCGACAGGCCTCGTATGAGCTTAGGAACTTGGATATCAGGGATTAATATTGAAAATAATATATCGATTGAAATATTCTGCGTTTATGAGTATGAGGTCGTCATTCGACATCTTTTATTCCTACGTATCATATATGCATATAAACGAAATGAAAAATGAAATAGCCTAGCTACAGATTTTTCGTGGAAGTTTATTAAGTGGCTTTGATTAAAATATGTCTGCCAAATCAAACCATTTATATCTTATGGCAAATCGAGATTTTTTTAATGTAAAACATCATGTGAACTTATTCTTTTATAGTTAATAAATAAACATTTAGCCAAAATTTTCTAATAGGTAGTCGTATTTATCACAAAATAATAATTACACTTTTTTAGACTTTATCTTAAGGAGATGCAGTAGCCCATGGGATATATAGCATTGGTGACCTAATTGTTTGTTTTTGTGCTCTTGTCACTAGAAAATTAGAGTATTTCATTCACAAATGTGAGCACAGAAATTAAATGATTCTTAATTTGTCTTAGAGACTTTTGTGGCAATTTTAGATGAATGAGTCACGAATCGAACTTTTTATATTTCTATTCCCGATGAATGATGTTAAACAAAGTCATTTATTTGGCTGGCAAAATCTTGATTATCATTAACTTGATACAACGAATTTCTATTCATAAATAAACAGTCTCAATCTAAGCACTTCAATGAAAACATATATATATTATGGGATTTTACGAACAAAATAAGGGGAAAACAAGATTTACATTTCAACAATTTCGTACCACGTTCATGGGAATAAAATTGTATATATATCAATACAATGCAATACATCATTATATCCTTAATTTAACATCAGTACATTACACCGCATACACACTGAAAAATTGTTGCTGCAGGATAGAAACATCGGAATGATGTCAACTGAACTTGAACTTGAAATTGAGGGCCGACAGCGTCGGGGCCTTTGTAACGGCCTACAATTCCCTCCACAGTTATCACACAAAGAGTTCAGCGTCTGGTACCAGACTTGTCCACTAAACTACTCAGGATCTACCAATCCTTGTCACAAGCTGCCATTGGATGGCGTCACTGGGATAGCCAGTGTGTCAAAACACCATCCCCAGGCATATTGGGTCATTACAGCCCATTCTACCAGACTGGCTCATTCCAGTCACTGTCTCTTACTCCAGGCACGCACAAGAAACACTTTCATAGCCTCAGTGATACTCGCATTACACTCCTGATCCAATCCAGCTAGACAGCTCATACCGCAATCATCTTCAGCACATCTGGCATTCCACTCATTCTCTCCATACTGCTCAGACACCACATTCATAAAACTCTCTCTCTCTTGCTCATACTTACTACATTCCAGCACAAAATGCTCAATTGTTTCCTCTATTCCACTATTACACTGCTGACATAATCTGTTATTATTCTCATTCCATCTCCATGTACGTCTGTTCACACTCAATGACTTACATCTCACAGCAAACAAGAGTTGACTTCCAAAACTACCATCATAGAACAGCTCAAACTTAGGTGCTTTCTTTTTCATATACCAGTTAAGTGTAGGCTTCCGCATCATGCTAAGCTTCCACTTATTCAATCCATACTCTTTTGTTTGTCTCTCAATCTCTTTCTTCCACCTCTTGCAGTCCCACTCAGGCCCTACACCTCCTACATTTATTAAACTCCAGTCATCCACAGGTCTTCCAATTCTAACATGAATAATCTTTTGCATACTGAGTTTCCTTGCATGCCCCCAACATACTTTCTCCCAATAGCTTACACTCAGATTCCATTCAAAGATTCGCCTTACCCACCTGCTATTCTGCATTCTTTCAATTCTCACCTTATAATTCAGCACAGCTTTCATCATTCTTTCTGAAAATAGGCTCCACCCTAGGTCACCTCTAATGGCCTCTATAGCTGTCCATTTCGGAGCACCCAATGCTACACGTCCTACCTTATTTTGTATCACATCCAGCTTTTCAAGATCACTTCCATTCCAAGCAAGAGCACTCATACCATACATGACACTAGGGACAGCAACATACTTCCACATTCCTCTCACACATTCGTACTTGTTTGCTCTGTATCTGGCCACACTACCTAACCGTCCACTCCACTGCATTGCTTTAGCCACTTTCTCACCTTTAGTTCTAGTACATCCATCTTCACTCATCATACAACCTAGATATTTGTATTCTTTTGTTCTACCTATTCTGATTTCTCCAATATTCCACAGTCTGTCTCTATCAGTCTCATCACTATTTATAACCATGACCTTACTTCTATCGGCACCAAAGTTCATCTTGAAATCTGTACTATATCCATTCACAATGTCAAGCATCCTTTGTAGTTCATGACCACATTCACTAACCATAACCACATCATCAGCATACAACAAACAGCTCAGTCTCTCATTACCAACTTTCAGTCCTAAACCACTCCCTCTCAGTCGAACTGCTAATTCTTCTGTGTACAATCCAAACAACAGGGGGGACAGAGTAAAGCCCTGTCTCACTCCTCTAACACTCCTCACTTGCCCTGTTTCCAAATTTCCTAACATGTAGATAGCACTTGTGTTCTCATACAGACTCTGTACAATGTTCACTATTTTTCTGCTAAAACCAACTTTTCTCAAAATTTCAAACAGCCTAACCCGATCCACTCTGTCATACGCCTTTTCAATATCTAGGAATGCTAAATATACCTTCTTGTTATCCTTCTTCATTCGCTCAATTATTTCACTCACTACAAACAGATTATCCTCCCCCCGTCTATCTTGCCTAAAACCATTCTGTTCTTCTCCCAGGACTCCTAATTCCTCAACTAAATTTTTCATTCTCTCATTCAATATACCACAAAAAATCTTACATACGGTGTCACCCAGTGCAATTGGTCTGTAATTTTTAAGTTCTTTCATACTCTTATGTCCACCCTTATGCAACAGAACTACATTACACTTGTTCCAGTCATCCGGTACTCTTTCACTCTTCCATATCTCATCAAATAAACATTTCAACATACTGACTACACTCTCTCCTCCACATTTATAGAACTCATATGGTATCTTATCAGGGCCACATGCCTTTCCATTTTTCACTTTCTTCAAAAAACTTACAATCTCTTCACAAGTGATTTCGTCTTCCATTTGCAGTTCATGTTCATCTATCAGAAAATTTATTGGTTCATCATCTGTAACCTGCTCATTCATTCCACCAATGTCCTCCCAGTATTCTTCAACTGCTTTCACCATTTGCATCCTATCTTGCACACTGCAACCATTGACTACTAATTCATCAACTTGAACTTCACTACCTCTATCATTACCTTGTATGAACCTATACCAATCTTTTATTCCATCTGGACCTTTCTTTCTTAGATTTTCAACTTGGTGTCTCTCTTCTTTAACCCTAGCCTCATTGATCATTCTCTTTACTTTCTTCTGCTGGTCCTTGTACTCATTCCATACACTCTGCCATTCATCCTCAGTTATTCTGCGTCTTTCATACACTTTCCTCATACTGCGTTGTTTTTTATTTAAAGTCTTCCTTCTCGTTCGTTCTTCCTTTATCTCACTCGTAAACCACCTAGCATTCCCTGTACTTTTCTTGCATTTCATTCTACCAATCTTTTGCTCTGCCACATCATACAAGGTTCTTGCAATCTCCTTATTTAGGTCATTTACATTTCCACACCTGTTCCAGTTACATCTACTCAATTCATTTCTAAATTCTTCCCAGTTTGCCATTTTGATACGCCAATTTTCTCTTACTCTGCTGGCCTTCTGCATCGGCTCCTTTCCACCCCAATTATATTCTAGTACAAGCATTTTATGGTCACTATCAATATCAAAATCATCTTCATCTACAAACATTTCTTTGACACACTCTCTTGCTCTACTATTCACTATCATACAGTCAATTGCAGTTTTACATTTCCTGCTTTGCCATGTATGCAAGCCATTTCCTATTGTTACATTTAGGTTCTCAAGTTCATTCTCATCACAGAAATCAATCAATTTTTGTCCATTTGCATTCACAGGCTCACCAAGTATACCAACATGGCCATTCATATCACCCATCAAAATCAGAGGGCATCTGCAATGCTCTTGCACAATTCTTGTTAATATTTCATACTTTTTTACATTCTCTTGATGAGCTAAAATACCATCAGTTGTCATATAGCATACAACCACAATAACACATTCTCTGGCATGCATTCTTTCACACTTTATTACTAACAGATCTTCACTCTCAGGTTCATTTCCAACAGGAATTTCTTCTAATTTCCAATTTAGAGCATTTTTTACAATGAGACCAACTCCACCACCTCTTTTTTGCCAACTTACACGCCCTTTTCCAATCATGTAGTACCTACTCTCCTTACATTTTAAACTGACTCTATCACGCATTTGGGTCTCTACTACACCAACACAATCCAAATCTCCATTCTCAAATTCTGCTACAAGGTCATTTAACTTTCCTGCATTCCATCCACGCACATTTATACATCCAAACCTTACAACACTATTGGACAATTCACAACATTTTTCATTTATGCTCTGACAGCTTTCCATTCATCCAGTTCCACCTTCCATTACAATATGAGTACACCCAATCCACCGGATGTATCTCCTGGAGAGTTTCATCTCACCTTCTTGAGTAAGATGGACTCCATCTCCACGAAAACACCCACTCTGGATCAGGTTATCCATATCAAGGAAGCTGGAACCCATTTCACGCTTTCTCATACTCTCAGCTTTCATACTCATAATCCTTTTATGCACTTCTTCTTTTATGCACTTTTTATGCAAAGAAACTTCTCCGCACTCCGTAGTTCATTTACATTCAGCAAGTTGGAAGCAGGATTGCTTTTCTAAGCTTGTTGTTCCGAGCGGTGTGCACGTGTTTCTGGTCCTCCGACGAATATTGTGGTGAATTAAAGTGAAGTTGGTGGAAAATGGTATAGTTTGTATATTCACGTGGGTACAGTGTGTGACTTTGTATGGAGTGCTCGTGAGAGTAGTTTTTTTGTTGCGTGAGAGTTGAGACTGAGCATTGGAGTTTGGTGTGGTGACTTGCAATTTTTGACTGAGGTGTTTTTGACTGGTAGTTAAGCTTCTTTGCATATAAAGAGTATAGTGTGTGACGTTGTAGAGAGTGACTGTGAGTAGTAGGAAACGTTTTTGTTTCTTTTTGTTTGATAACTTGATTTTCAGTTTATTTGGTGAGTGAAGACTTCTTCTGCCTGTGAAATTTGTACTGAGATAGAAGTCTGTGTTTGAGGATGGCAAGAAATAGGACTGGTTGTAGGAAGGGAGGTGCAAGTGGAATGGATGAGGAGATTGAGTGCATGGCTTGTAAAGAGTGGGTAGATATAGATGCATGCAAAGGTTTGAGAGAGATGAGTCGGAGGAAGTTGAATGATCTTGTGTTTACGTGCTGGAAATGTTTGAATGACGAGAGAAAGAAGTTGGAAGAGGAGGTTGAGAGATTGACAATTCTGATGGTTGCTTTAGAGGCTGACTTGAAGGATGAAAGGAAGTTGAATGAAGGAAAGAATGAGAATGGTGCAAATGCAGTGAATGAAGAGGTAAATGGTGGTGGTGCAAGGAGTGCAGATGAAGTGGATGAGGGTGCAAGGAGTGCAACTGAAGTGGATGATGGTGCAAGGAGTGTGAATGCAATAAATGAAGTGAATGGTGGTGCAAATGTGCCAGATGAGAGTAGAAGGATGAATTAGCATGATGAAAGAAGCACGAATGGGAAGAGAGTGAAGGAGCAACCTGTTGATATGCCACATGAGGTGCAGGCGCCTGTAGTGGAAGTGAATGAAAGGAAGATGGATGGAAAGATTGATGTGAGTGGAAGAGTTGAACGAAAGAGTAGTATGAAAGGGAGAGTGAGACCTACGATTAGAATATGTGGTGACAGCATGGTGAAGAATGTGGATAGGTTTGTGAGAATGACTGACAGTAGTGGATGTACGAGCATGAGAGGAAAGGGAGTGAAAGAGATTTGTAGGCATGCTGAGGAAGTGATAGATGGAATGGATGAAGGGATGGTTGTACTGCAAGGAGGTGGCAATGGATTGCTTGAATGTGGGAGAGAGCATACGGTGAATGCAATTATGAATGTTGTTGAAAGGGCGCGAAAGAAGAATGTAAGAGTGGCTGTGACCAGCCTGCTGAGAAGGCCTGCATGTGGTGAGGAGTATGAAAGGGTGCCAAAGGAGGTGAATAGGAAAGTGCATGACAGGATTATGAGTATGAAAGCTGAGAGTATGAGAAAGCGTGAAATGGGTTCCAGCTTCCTTGATATGGATAACCTGATCCAGAGTGGATGTTTTCGTGGAGATGGAGTACACCTTACTCAAGAAGGTGAGATGAAACTCTCCAGGAGATACATCCAGTGGATTGGGTGTACTCATATTGTAATGGAAGGTGGAACTGGATGAATGGAAAGCTGTCAGAGAAAAAATGAAAAATGTCGTGAATTGTCCAATAGTGTTGTAAGGTTTGGATGTATAAATGTGCGTGGATGGAATGCAGGAAAGTTAAATGACCTTGTAGCAGAATTTGAGAATGGAGATTTGGATTGTGTTGGTGTAGTAGAGACCCAAATACGTGATAGAGTCAGTTTAAAATGTAAGGAGAGTTAGTACTATATGATTGGAAAAGGGCGTGTAAGTTGGCAAAAAAGAGGTGGTGGAGTTGGTCTCATTGTAAAAAATGCTCTAAATTGGAAATTGGAAGAAATTCCTGTTGGAAATGAACCTGAGAGTGAAGATCTGTAGTAATAAAGTGTGAAAGAATGCATGCCAGAGAATGTGTTATTGTGGTTGTATGCTATATGACAACTGATGGCATTTTAGCTCATCAAGAGAATGTAAAAAAGTATGAAATATTAACAAGAATTGTGCAAGAGCATTGCAGATGCCCTCTGATTGTGATGGGTGATATGAATGGCCATGTTGGTATACTTGGTGAGCCTGTGAATGCAAATGGATAAAAATTGATTGATTTCTGAGATGAGAATGAACTTGAGAACCTGAATGTAACAATAGGAAATGACTTGCATACATGGCAAAGCAGGAAATGTAAAACTGCAATTGATTATATGATAGTGAATAGCAGGGTTGCGGAGTCGGTGGAATAAATTTGCGACTCCGACTCCACCTTTCCAGAATTTGGCGACTCCGACTCCGACTCCGACTCCACCTTTTCAGAATTTGGCGACTCCGACTCCGACTCCACCTTTTCAGAATTTGGCGACTCCGACTCCGACTCCATTTCTCCAGAATTTGGCGACTCCAACACCGACTCCGCCTATTCACAATTTTGTGACTCCAACTTCACCTATTCATAATTTATAAGATGAATATTTTATTTCTTAACTAGTGTACTCAGACCGTAAAAATGACAAGATTCAATACCTTTCTTCAACAAATTTTCGTTTGAGTGGAGTTTCCATGCTTTCAGCTTATTCCAAAGGTACCTTAATTTTCTTATAAGAGTAATAAACACTCAGAACACAGCATTTTTGAGCCGCAAGAGAAGTAGTTATAGCCATCGTGTCGTATCCAAAATACAGAAATTCAGCATTACTGAAAGCAACTGCGAACTTGTGTATGTATATTGTAATATGCAATACAGTACATTGCAATACAGTATATTGTAATATACAATACAGCATATTTCAATATGCAATACCCCGCCGAACTCGGTATTCACGATACAAACTTGAGTATATAAGGCTCTGGATTGCTCTAATTGTGATGAAAATGACTTATTACAGAGCTATTGCACAACGAAAATGAGTGTATTAATTGACCGTGAACTGGAACCAAGACCGCCAGTGCTATTTTTTTCCCATCAATTATTCTTAACAGCGTGACACAAAACGTATAAATAAACACACGACACTCATTCTTAGTAGTAAACGGTTGCAGGTGTTGAAACCTGTGCATATGTTCATTATATTCTTTATTAGCAAGCGACTTTTAAATTGACTACAGATTGTTAATAATCAAGTTACTAGTGTACATGATTGGTCAAAAATGACGGGATCCAATGGTATCGTTTTAAAAAAATCTCAAGATAAAAATGGCAAACAAATATATCCATTGAAATAGTACCCGCGATTAAAATACAGTATTCTCGTACTTGTGCACTGGTAAAACTCGTATCACAGATACGGTCATTAAGCATATTTAAAAACGTCACAAACGCACACAACAACAAAGCAAATTGTATAACATAATACCTACCTGAATTGTAATTTAAATTATTGTTCGCAAGAGGTTTTTAAAAAATTTGCCATACCTTTTAAGCATTTAAATGCCTTTGAAATTTAAATGCGATGAGTCGCATTTTCTTGACAGTCGATTCGATTTTCACGCAATGTTTTTTACTTATAAACATAAGTGAGCAGATGCCAGGTTTTTCATATTTCGATGGTATTTATGATACTGTCCAAGCAAGCAGATTCCCATTGTAATGAGATAGGAGAAATTACGCACGAGACCATATACATATCATTGACGGACACCTGGCTTCTTTTTATACCGGGTGTCCTATAAAAATGTCCCCGATTTTTAATTAATTATATCTCAGCTTTAAATTAACATATTTTGATCGCCTTTTTTCACAATGTAGTAAATTTTGTTTCCTTTTCGAATAATTTAAATTTTTGAAAATCGGTTGAATAACCACTGTACAATGTCCAATTTACTGAAACGAGCAGAAAAATTAATTGTTCAGAGGAAAAGTTTTAAAACAATATTGATATTCTTCCTTTTTTTGTAGTTTCCATACAACTGAACACACAAAAATTTTAAGGAGTAACAAATCATTACCTTATATAACGTTTAAATAAATGAGGTAATTTCAGTATCCAACGACATACCCTCCATTTCTCTCAAGGCAAGTATTACTTCTTGCCACCATTGAACGAAGAGTTTTACCCATTATTCCACCGTTTCTTATCAGTGCTTGAAACACTATTATTGAGAACACTTGAAACTTGAAACCTCTCAGAGGGTTTAAATACTTAGTTGTATGTACGATACATCGTTATGAAATTATTCTTAACAGTAGGTATTGAGGAATGAAGAAGAACACCAGTGTTGTTTTTAAAACTTTCCCTTTGAACAATTTTTCTACCCCTTTCAGTAAATCGATCATCTTAAAGTTTATTCAACTGATTTTCAAAAACTTAAATTATTTCGAAAGGAAACAAAATTGACTAAATTGTAAATAAAAGACAATTAAAATATGTTAATTTAAAGCGGAGATATTATCAATTAAAAAGTCCGGGACATTTTTTGTGGGACACCCGGTATAGTATTGATTGTTCATATACAATAAATGGTCAAGTGTCTCCTTTGAACAAATTAATAAATAGGTTTAGCTATTTCGTGAGCGTAATCTCTCCTATGTTAATACAATGGAGTTTTAGGATTTGAAACTTAAGAGCAACTGCTCGAACATTCATTTCAAATACAGAAGAACTTCAAGGGAACATCAGCAAGTCGTTTCCCTTTTCTCCTGCGCAAAAAGAGAAACCGTATCCATAATATGCAGATCTTGAGGATTCCAACAGTACGCTCAGCAGCGTCCTCTGTAATACTTTTACTATTAAATTCCTTTAAAATAGAGACCGAAGATCTTCTTTAACGTAAGGTTAGTTTTTAAAACGATACGCGCTAAAAATAGAAGACACCCAATGGACGCGGCCGGTCATCAGTACGGTACTCCGGTAGGAAGATTTAGTGGCGTTCTGAGTAGATAGAAACAGAGTTTTAAGATGTCTGGTCGCCGACTAGCTGAATATTGTATCTTATTGTAAGGTTGCATATAGCACTAAGATTTTAACAATTAATTGACAATTAATCACCTTGAATAGTAAGTGCCTATTCAAGACGCTGCAAAAGCCGTGTCGAGGAGTTCAAGTCGCAGAAAGAGACTACTTTTTACGCAAGAGAAATAAGTTAGAGGTACCAGACCCACTTTTATTAAAAGGACGACATGCTGCCCAAGCAGAACAAGCTCAAAGATAATTTAATGAGTGAACGCCAAAGCGTAACAAGTAATTTTAATTAAAGCTATTTAAGGTTAATGCAGGTCTGCTAGAAGTGCAAACATGCTTAATTATAGAAAGTTAAATTTAAACACAAAAATCGAAAAGAAAAGGTGCAGCTGCAAAACAAAAAACAACGAACGAAAAGATCTCATTTCATCAGTTTCAAATTTTTGTCAGTGAACTAAGAGAGGCCAACTGAAGAAAACTTTTTCTTCCACAAAGCCGCCATCAGAAATACGGAAAATATTCAACAGGAAATTTCATTGAACAAACAAAATTGGCTGTCCGTCTTTGTTGGTTGATCTGTCTCCCTTTCACGCTCTTAAAATACTTAACTACTGTACCTGTGATGCGAGTTTCACCGGTGCACAAGTATCAGAATATTTTAATCGCAGGTGCTATTAGGATGGAAATATTTCTTTATGGTCCACATCTGGAAGATTTCTATACAGACAATATCGAATCCTGTCATTTGACGAGTCGTGTACACAATTATGTATACTGAGTGTTTCAGAACACGAGGTACAAAATTGCACATCAAGTAGAAAATGGCCAAATAAACACTTTTTGTCCTATGAAATTCTCCCCCAAAAAATCGGGGTTGGGAGGTATTGGGTGTTTATTGTTTTTAAGGCTGAAATTTAAAGGCACAATTACTCGCGATATTGATTCTGAATTTACTTTACAAAATTTTTCAAAATGTGTTCCCCCTACATCTATGCACTTTTCGAATGTTGGCCTTAACGGCTGCCGAATATTAGGAAACACGTCTGGCATTTAAGGTATCTCACCTGCAGTCACTGCAATTCTGGCCACAAGATCTTCCTCAGACTCAATGGGTGTAGCATAGACAAGGCTCTTCACGTGTCCCAAAAAATTGAAATCGAGTGGAGTCATGTCAGAAGATCTAGGAGGTCTTGCAACTAGCACATTTCTCCCGATCAACGTAAATTCAAAATAAATATTGCGAGTAGTTTATTCATTAAATTTCACCCTTTAAAACAATAAACTGCCAACTCAATGTCTCTTTCTTCGGAAAATTTTATAGAAGAAAAAGTTTTCATTTGGATATCTTCTAGTTGGTGTGCAATTTTTTGCCTCTTATTCTGAATCTGAAACACCTTGTATATTACTGACAAGTGTTTTCTGAGTAGGTAATGTAGGCATTGTCTACACTGAGAAGCATAGATATGTATCAACAGTTTTTTATTACTAAGTATGCACTAATTCAGTGAAATTATAATAGTTAATTCAATGACTATGCTTCAAATCCCCAAAATTATGTATACGTGTAGATAAGGTAGGCCAGACTTGCACACTGCCTTTTCTTCTCTGTACCTACACTATGCAGGGTAACAATGCAGAAAAGGTGTCATATTATTGCTCAACTCTGTTACATTTCAGCTATATATAATAAGCAAAAGTTGTTCTGCTTTCATCGCAGGGTTCTGACGTTTTCGGAACGTTTTTTTACGAATAAAAGTCACTTCTAGCTTCTTTGCGTGTAATATGATACTATCTCTTATTTTCGTCTAACTTTTTACTTTGTATTGGACACTTTGTTATTTTAATAAACGCCCTGGTTCTTCTCATTTCGTGTTTTTTGGAGCAGTTTGAAACGTTTCCAGCAAGAGAATTTGTACTATCGCATAAATGCAAAAACCATTGCAGCTGAGATAGTCCATTGTTTTCAGTTACAATGTGTGTGTGTGACTGTAAGTGAAGTTTTTGCTGGTGTGTGTAATTATTTTCATTGCAGCTCGTTTACATTGTATTTTAATTTTTTTCAAGTGTCTCAATGCCGATATAGATAACCTTACAACATTTCCAAATCTTCCTTAACAAGAAGTAATTAATTATATAATGCTACAAAACGAATACTATTTCAGTTTTTAAAAATGTATCAAGATAATTATAATATTCTCCATTTCAGCGTATGCTTGCTTAGAAACTGAGGAGTGATACGAAGATAAAAATTAAACATGATGATGATATAGTGAAATACAATATAACTCTGAAAGAACCAAATTACATTCAAGGAATAACTTGAGAAATGAGCATAAATTTTTATTATTAATACATGCTAACTTGACTTAAAAACACAGAATCCATATCAATTTTGATAACAAGACTTGAAAACTAGAAGTCTTTGTGCACTAGACCATAGCTTCAGGTTTCGGCAAAGACTACTCATTGGCAATGAATCATAACCTAAAGACTAGAAATGTTTATGATCATTATCAATCAATGCATCATTTTGAGCATACAGAGTTACCACTTTTTATGTGAGTACAATGTATTGCATCAGCTGAAATGTTCTACAAGTAACTTGCAACACATTTAATACTATTTTCCAGTTCCTATGTATTAATTGAAGGAAAAATGAATAAAACAGAAATATACAGAATGAATATGCGACGCTTTCAATTACTAATTCCTGCTTGTAACTACAAAATATGCATCAATGCTGGGTACAAAAATTATATTTCGCACTCGTAGGTTTCTCATATATATCTGTGCAAACCCTCAATGACTAGATAACATGACGATATTAGGTGATAGGAATAAATACGCTGTTTCAAACTTAGAACAAAACAATCAACAAAAACATTGAGTATTTTTAAGATTTTTCAGCAAAGCATTCTAACTCTGTTTTGGTTTATTTTTAGTTTTAAAGAATTATAAATAATATTTAGCAAAAATTAGAATCGAAGACACCAAAAAAGAGCGACTCCAACCACGACTCTACCACATCCGAATGAACGACTCCGACTCCGACTCCGACTCCACCACATTCGGAAAAGCGACTCCGACTCCGACTCCGACTCCATCACACTTCAGAATAGCGACTCCGACTCCGACTCCGACTCCACCACACTTCAGAGAAGCGACTCCGACTCCGACTCCACCCTAAAACATCCGACTCCGGCGACTCCGACTCCCGACTCCGACTCCGACTCCGCAACCCTGGTGAATAGTAGAGCAAGAATATATGTCAGAGAAATGTTTGTAGATGAAGATGATTTTGATATTGATAGTGACCATAAAATGCTTGTACTAGAATATAATTGGGGTGGAAAGGAGTCAATGCAGAAGGCCAGCAGAGTAAGAAAAAATTGGCGTATTAAAATGGCAAACTGGGAAGAATTTAGAAATGAATTGAGTAGATGTAACTGGAACAGGTGTGGAAATGTAAATGACCTAAATAAGGAGATTGCAAGAACCTTGTATGATGTGGCAGAGCAAAAGATCGGTAGAATGAAATGCAGGAAAAGTACAGGGAATGCTAGGTGGTTTACGAGTGAGATAAAGGAAGAACGAACGAGAAGGAAGACTTTAAATGAAAAACAACGCAGAATGAGGAAAATGTATGAAAGACGCAGAATTACTGAGGATGAATGGCAGAGTGTATGGAATGAGTACAAGGACCAGCAGAAGAAAGTAAAGAGAATGATCAATGAGGCTAGGGTTAAAGAAGAGAGACACCAAGTTGAAAATCTAAGAAAGAAAGGTCCAGATGGAATAAAAGATTGGTATAGGTTTATACAAGGTAATGATAGAGGTAGTGAAGTTCAAGTTGATGAATTAGTAGTCAATGGTTGCAGTGTGCAAGATAGGATGCAAATGGTGAAAGCAGTTGAAGAATACTGGGAGAACATTGGTGGAATTAATGAGCAGGTTAGAGGTGATGAACCAATAAATTTTCGGATTGATGAACGCGAACTGCAAATGGAAGACGAAATCACTTGTGAAGAGATTGTAAGTTTTTTGAAGAAAGTGAAAAATGGAAAGGCATGTGGCCCTGATAAGATACCATATGAGTTCTATAAATGTGGAGGAGAGAGTGTAGTCAGTATGTTGAAATGTTTATTTGATTAGATATGGAAGAGTGAAAGAGTACCGGATGACTGGAACAAGTGTAATGTAGTTCTGTTGCATAAGGGTGGACAAAAGAGTATGAAAGAACTTAAAAATTACAGACCAATTGCACTGGGTGACACCGTATGTAAGATCTTTTGTGGTATTTTGAATGAGAGAATGAAAAATTTAGTTGAGGAATTAGGAGTCCTGGGAGAAGAACAGAATGGTTTTAGGCAAGATAGATGGAGGGAGGATAATCTGTTTGTGATGAGTGAAATAATTGAGCGAATGAAGAAGGATAACACGAAGGTATATTTAGCATTCCTGGATATTGAAAAGGCGTATGACAGAGTGGATCGGGTTAGGCTGTTTGAAATTTTGAGAAAAGTTGGTTTTAGCAGAAAAATAGTGAACATTGTACAGAGTCTGTATGAGAACACAAGTGCTATCTACAGGTTAGGAAATTTGGAAACAGGGCAAGTGAGGAGTGTTAGAGGAGTGAGACAGGGCTGTACTCTGTCCCCCCTGTTGTTTGGATTGTACACAGAAGAATTAGCAGTTCGACTGAGAGGGAGTGGTTTAGGACTAAAAGTTGGTAATGAGAGACTAAGCTGTTTGTTGTATGCTAATGATGTGGTTGTGGTTAGTGAATGTGGTCATGAACTACAAAGGATGCTTGACATTGTGAATGGATATAGTACAGATTTCAAGATGAACTTTGGTGCCGATAAAAGTAAGGTCATGGTTATAAATAGTGATGAGACTGATAGAGACCGACTGTGGAATATTGAAGAAATCAGAATAGGTAGAACAAAAGAATACAAATATCTAGGTTGTATGATAAGTGAAGATGGATGTACTAGAACTAAAGGTGAGAAAGTGGCTAAAGCAATGCAGTGGAGTGGACGGTTAGGTAGTGTGGCCAGATACAGAGCAAACAAGTACGAATGTGTGAGAGGAATGTGGAAGTATGTTGCTGTACCTAGTGTCATGTATGGTATGAGTGCTCTTGCTTGGAATGGAAGTGATTTCGAAAAGCTGGATGTGATACAAAATAAGGTAGGACGCGTAGCATTGGGTGCTCCGAAATGGACAGCTATAGATGCCATTAGAGGTGACCTAGGGTGGAGCCTATTTTCAGAAAGAATGATGAAAGCTGTGCTGAATTATAAGGTGAGAATTGGAAGAATGCAGAATAGCAGGTGGGTAAGGCGAATCTTTGGATGGAATCTGAGTGTAAGCTATTGGGAGAAAGTATGTTGGGGGCATGCAAGGAAACTCAGTATGCAAAAGATTATTCATGTTAGAATTGGGAGACCTGTGGATGACTTGAGTTTAATAAATGTTGGAGGTGTAGGGCCTGAGTGGGACTGCAAGAGGTGGAAGAAAGAGATTGAGAGACAAACAAAAGAGTATGGATTGAATAAGTGGAAGCTTAGCATGATGCGGAAGCCTACACTTAACTGGTTTATGAAAAAGAAAGCACCTAAGTTTGAGCTGTTCTATGATGGAAGTTTTGGAAGTCAACTCTTGTTTGCTGTGAGATGTAAGTCATTGAGTGTGAACAGACGTACATGGAGATGGAATGAGAATAATAACAGATTATGTCAGCAGTGTAATAGTGGAGTAGAGGAAACAATTGAGCATTTTGTGCTGGAATGTAGTAGGTATGAGCAAGAGAGAGAGAGTATTATGAATGTGGTGTCTGAGCAGTATGGAGAGAATGAGTGGAATGCCAGATGTGCTGAAGATGATTGCGGTATGAGCTGTCTTGCTGGATTGGATCAGGAGTGTAATGTGAGTATCACTGAGGCTATGAAAGTGTTTCTTGTGCGTGCCTGGAGTAAGAGACAGTGACTGGAATGAGCCAGTCTGGTAGAATGGGCTGTAATGACCCAATGTGCCGGGGGATGGTGTTTTGACACACTGGCTGTCCCGGTGATGCCTTCCAATGGAGGCTTGTGACAAGGATCGTAGATCCTGAGTAGTTTAGTGGACAAGTCTGGTACCAGGTGCTGAACTCTTTGTGTGAAAATTGTGGAGGGAATTGTAGGCCGTTACAAAGGCCCCGACACTGTCGGCCCTCAAGTTCAAGTTCAAGTTCAAGTGGTTTTTATGCCCTGAACTTGATCGCAAGGCTAATTTCTTCCTTTGAAAAGACTGAAGTTTATTCTGTCTACTACGGTGTGCGGGGAACAATAACGAATAAAAGTACTTATAAATATTTTTTTTCGATGAAAAATTACCTCTTCGTAAAGCTGAAAGTTTTTTCTTTCCAGTGACATTAGGATACGCCCAAATACTGAAAGAATTATGGTGTAAAAATGCATTTTAATACGTTGTGTAATCATTTGAACGAACGTAAGTTCTTTTCACGTTCGTTTTGACGTCACAGGCTCACAGCGATTCAGTTACCTTCAAACTATCGTACGAGGAGTATGTTGACGCTCTGTCTTATCGTAGTTTATTCTTCGACTTTTCATGGGAAAGCTGCATGAAAATAGCGTTTTCATGATTTGTCCCGTATTATAACATGTTAATTACCTATTTGTGGTCACTATTGATTGAAAATAGGGTGCCGATTGAAATTTTTAGGAAGGATAGAAATAGTTCACAAAAGTTCGTGTGACTGCTACTCATAGTTCCGATGTGCCATTGTGTCCGGTCATAATAAAGTTCCCTGATATTCCACCTTGCTACGGTGCTACCGTTGCCAGAGGCTAGGCCATCTTGCAAGTGGATGCGCAGCGACTCAGAGATGTCTGGTCTGTGGTGGCAATCATCTAAAAGAGGAATGTGAAGAGGAATGTGATGCTGGGTCCCCAAGGTGTGCTAACTGCCTGGGCCCACATGTGGCTAGCTCACGTGAATGCAAATATGTACAAGATGCTTCAAGGCTACAGCAACTTATAAGAGAGGGTTTCTCTTTCAATGAAGCAAGAAGTGCATTACTGCAGAAGACCGGGCGGGGAAACCTCGAAATATCACAGCAGAGCACAAAGCAGTCTCAAACACAGCATCAGCTAACAGAAATGGAGACATCAGTTGCAGACAAATCAGGACCAAATACCTTTGATGTTGAAGCAGAAGTTCACCAAACTCAAGGATCATATTACTTACCCAGAAGAGTCCCAAATAAACCTAGGACTTATGCCTCAGCACTTGGTGTTGCAGCCAATCAGGCCACTCAGGCTGTAGCTGTGGAATACTCTGAAAATCAAGACCCAGGTCTCCGGGAAGCAGAGATCATGGAAAAGTGTGAGAAACATTTTGATAATGTGCTAGAAAAAATCCTCTTTAAATTAGGAAAATTTCTCTTGGAAATTTTTTCAGTGAACTTGTCTCTAGAAAATAAAAGAGAAAAATATCTACTAATTCTGGGTATGATCAGAAACCACTTTGGCCTCAAAACTGGAGAAACAATCTTAAATGAATACCATTCAAGAGAAACAATGGACAATATTTATTTTTTGTCAGGCAAGGAAATTAATAATTTGGGGGCAAATAATCAATAAAGGAACACATTTAATAACCTTTTACATGAATGACATTCTGCTCGCTGATGCGTTATTTTTGAATAATTGTACTTTGAAGTTGGCGCCGGCGCGCGCCGGAGCCGTTATTTAGTTAATAAGGGTAGTTAACCCCCTATTACAAACGTAAAGAGGTTGGGTTGTGAGGGTTAACCACAGTTCTTATAGCAAAAATTATAAATAAAGCTTCTAACCCACCCATTAGGGTGACGACCGCAATCTTGTTTACATCGGATCCAAGATGGCGGCCCCCATAATGGTCGCCTGCCTGACCTAAAGTAAATATTGACCGAAACAATTGCTGCTGAGTCAACTTTGGAAGAAAACCCAACACCAACATCAAAGGAAAGAAGTGATCCTCCTGAAACCTGCAAACAAGGCGAAAAATCAAAGGAAACTAATCCTCTTCTTGAAGCATCAATGAAGAACCAGGATCCAAAAATCAAGTGTCCAGGATCCAAGAGTGTATTCTCAAACAGGCAGCAATCTAGCAGAACAAAGAAGAAAAATGACAAATAGGCCTTTTAAAATTGTGGATCAGAAATTGAAAAGAAACACTGCATCAGAAAAAAAGTTCCTATTATATCAATTCAACTGTAATGGAATACGTGATAAATTGTCAGAGCTCAAGTTATATTTATATACCAAAAAACCAGATGTTGTATGCCTATGTGAAACTTGGATTTATTCTCATGAGCCTAAATTTGTGGGATATCAATGCATTTGGCATCATCGACAAAATGGGAACAGAGGGGGTCTTGGCATCTTGGTACGAGGCGATATACCTTTTAGGGTAAAACCTTTGAATCCATGTCAACAGGGTAAACTTGAGCTGCTAGCAATAGAAGTGTGTACAAGATTAGGTAGTATTGATGTGATTAATTTGTATAATCCTAACTGTAATGTAATGGTCTCAGAATTTCTGCATTATTTTTCACAATTGAATAGTAAATTTATTATGATTGGTGATTACAATGCCCACTCTCCTATGTGGGATCATAGGATGAGACTAAATCAAACTGGTCAGAGTTTATTAAGTTTATTAGATCAGTGCCCAGTTGGGGTTTTAAACCCCCCTGATTTGCCTACCTATATTGACAAACGAGTTGGGACTACTTCCACTCTAGATTTGTGCCTTGTTTCAATGAATCTGTTAAATTGTGGCCAGTTGACTAGAGGTCCGGACTAGGGTAGTGACCATTTTCCTACTGAATGTTGTTTTAGTGTTTCCATTTGTAAATGTGATGTAAGAGGTCTGTTACGTGTGCTCTAGCGGAAATTCTATCTTCGCTTCGGCACGCATAGGAACGGAAGGCGTAGGGACACCAAGAAGAACACGTGGTTTCTTCGGTTTTATTTCTTATCCAAACGACTCTGTGAATCTGCCCAGACAAGTATGATTCAGACTCGGACCAGGAATTGCGTGACAGGAAATCCTAATTTAAGATCACAGTCGAATAAGCAATTGATGGATAACAAGAAAGGAATCTTCCACTTCCTGAGTGAGACACAGAGAACTGCTAAATGTTGTTAGAACTAGGTATGATATTCTAGTGACAGAATTCGTAACGCATTACTAGTATTATTAAATAGGAAAGTTTTAGCCTCCCTCAACCACGACGAAGGTGTTCCAAGAGAGGGAAGAGGAAGGCACCATTTACATAGCACCGCACAACAAGAAAGTAAATTCATACCTCGAGGGTACACGAGAAATAGCTGAGTGAGACATAAGAGGCCATAGAATAGTAGCACATAATAAAGGGAACTCGCCGCCCTGCTAACGACGTAGCACCACAACAATTCGCATTGCTATTACCAGTATTATATAAGAAAGTTTTAGTCTCCCTTAACCGCGACAAAGATGTCCCAAGAGAGGAAAGAGGAAGGCACCATTTAGCGTGGAGTTGGGGGAACGCGGAATCTACGCACAAGGTGCACAGGAATAGCAAACTAGGAGATAAGTTCACGAAACAAGAAGGGTTTCAGTTGCATTGACAGGGAAGAGAATAAGTCCTTAGTCGATGAACACATTATCAAGAACACCCTGCCGAAGACACACGGCTAGAAACACATTTAGAAAGAACACATTTATGATACGCACACGAATATTGTAAAACTCGTGTCACTAACGCCAGGCAATAATACGTGAATCGCTCGTTTCGCCCAATGTTCAAAGTGTCTTTTTAAGGAAGCATAAAAGAATATATACCTGAACACACATCCGTATCTAGCAATTTTAACACAGCGGTCACTAGTTGATAAGCACTTTATTTGAACAATTGGTGGACGATCGCACAACAAATGTATAGTCTTCGCATGAATGCCTCACGATAATAAAGGGATGACGAGTTAGGTAACGTTACAGGTTGAGAGAGAATACTTTAAAATACTTACAGACGATGGGGAAAGGTCCCTCTGTTGAGATCCAACTTCAGTATATATAATTATTATTATATATGAGTTGTCGCAGTCGCCCATTAAATTTCTTCCGTCCCGTTTTCTATGTTCATGTGTTAACCGCCTTTGTAGAGCGATCGAGTTCCTTCTTCTTGTTCTTGCCGCCGTACCCGACGGACGTACAGTACATGTAGTTCCTAGATTACCAACTGTGTTTCTCTACCCCACACTCATACTTATAATCGTTGTCGTACTCCATTATTCCAAGATGGAAAGAGGCCTCTCTGGTCTAACAGGTTATGGGCCCAGTAACCTAACTTTTGATGGCAATGATGAAAGGTATGAGTTGTGGGAAGTGAAATTTCGGGCCTACCTAGACTTAAAGTCGTTGGATGCCGTCCTTGAGGGCGAAGAATCAAGTCTGGATGTTGAGAAGAACAAGCAAGTGTTCTCCGAGCTTGTACAAAGGCTCGATGATAAAAGTCTCTCGTTGATTATCAGAGACGCCTATGGAGATGGAAGAAAATCCATGAAGATTCTGCGTGATCATTACCTTGGTAGCAGTAAACCGAGAATTATTTCTCTGTATTGCGAGTTGGCCGCACTGAAGATGAAAAATGGCGAGACGGTTACCGACTATTTGCTGCGGGCAGAGACAACTGCATCCTACCTGAAGAAAGCCGGCGAAAATATCAGCGATGGACTGATTATCGCCATGATTATCAAAGGATTGCCAGCTGCCTACAACGCTTTTTCTACCATCATCACGCAAAGTGACAGTAATGAAATGGACTTCATGAAATTCAAATCGGCTCTCAAGAGTGAAGCGGAAACAAAGAAAACCCGGCAAGGCCACAGTGAAAGTGAAGAAAGAGTCATGAAAGTGAAAGACACTAAAATTACTTGTTACTTATGTGGTAAGTCAGGTCACAAGAAATTTGAGTGTAAATATTACAAAAGTGCAAAGAAAAATCGGTGGTGTTCTATTTGTAAAAGTGCATCTCATGATACTAATTTTTGCCGAAGAAAAGGTACCGCGAACGCGATGGCTACTGATAGCAAAGATGGGAGAAGCTCTTATTGTCTCCAGTTCTCTTCGGAACACAGTGTTGTGAGGTTGTGTCGTGGCCTAACTCCCTAATTTCGCAGTTAGCTACTCGGTGCTTTGATTGAAATGCCTATTAGGCGTGAAAGTGCGGCAAACTTGCCTCCCAAACAGCCACCGGATAAATTTTTGAAAAGCAAAAACCTCCATCCAAACCAACTAACCTAAAGCGCAGAAGTGACTCTCCAGACATTTCTGCAACAAGCTCAAAGAAAACTATTAGAGACGCAAACCGGCCTATCTCTGACTGCTAGTCAGACTGCAGTGGCGTTCTCTCTGACTCCGGCACCAGCCTTATTGCCGATAACATTCCTCCTACCCCATCCTATCAAGAAAAATCGGACAGCCTTCTTGACGCTGAAGCCTCCAGCTCTGCTAAACAGAACAACCCTTCAACCGCGGCCCAAAGCAGCGCTCGGATTGACCTAAATTTGGACGAAAACCTAAAAAACATACCGGATTCTACTCGTCAAGTTGTGTTGACATGCACCGACCCAACTATAAACCTTGCAAAGAAAAACCCTTTCTGGATCGGACAAGCAATGGACTCACTGTGTGATCCCATAGAAACCATTGAGCATCAAAAGTCAGGATCACTCCTTGTCACCACTAAAAACTTCAACCAAGTCAAAAAACTTCTTTCTGCTAAGACTCTGGTAATAAAGAACCAGAGCATCCCCATAAGTGCCTCTGTTGCCTGGAGCACCCAATTCTCCTATGGCACCATCTATGCTCCAGAATTAAAAGAAGAGTCGCTGGAGTTCCTACTTGACATCTTGAAACCCAACAAAGTTGTAGGAATGAGAAAGCTGCTTGTTGATCCACTAAAAGCTCATGTTCTCCTATATGTCCTCACCTTTTTGTCCTCGACCCTTCCAGCCAAAATTCGAATTGGATATGTTTATTATAAGATAGATCAATATTATCCCAGCCCCCTGCGTTGCGGTAAATGCTGCAAATATGGACACTCGCGCAGCAGATGCAGTAGAGTTACTCCAGTCTGTGGTCACTGCGGCAAAGAAGGCCATCTATTTGATGCTTGCCCCTCAGCAGAGTCTCCTCCTACCTGCCCTAACTGCAAAGGCCCACACTCAGTAACTTCTCGCGACTGTATTGCTTACAAAGCTGAGCGGCATGCCTGTCAACTTACCACAGACAAGGGACTCTCATTTGCTGCTGCAAGGGAGAGAGCCAGAGCTGAACTTACTGCCAACCAAAATGCACCTAACCCTAATCCAACTGCAAGGCAGCAAATCATCCAACCTCGTCCTACCAATGGAATTGCCAATAATGAAACCTAGGATATCTCCTCTCCTGAAGCTTTCCCAACATTGACTCAGCTGATGAATGAAGACGAAGCGTCCCCCACTCCGTCACGCCCAATCTCTTCTAACAGTCCTGCCAGTCAATGGATAACTCCAGGACAACGCCAGAACTCTCCCCCGTGCTCACCTCTCACTCAAACTTCTGTTCCTTCACAATCTCGGGTAAACCCTAACAGTCCATACCTTCGGCCATCTCACTCTGGCAATACTATGCGTCATCCTGTTCAACAATCTCAATCTTCCAATACTAACTCATCTACTTCAACTTTCTCAACTGAAATGGCCAACCTGATTGTTAAAGTCTTGCCAGTCATTATCAAACTGTTCATGACCTCCAGCTTAACAGATAAAATTCAATGTCTGACTCAACTTGGTCAAATTCTTCAGGCAGATGCTATAGTAATTGACTCACTAACTAACTTAGGTCTCACTTCCATATCAAGTTCATGTTAAACTTCACAATAATACAGTGGAATGTTAGATCTTTCTTTTCTCGCAAACCTTTCTTGCAAAAATTAATATCTGAATGCAATCCTAGTGTACTCTGTTTACAGGAAACTATGGCCAATTCTAATTCAATCAATTTGAAAAATTTTTCCAAACCAATGGCAAGTTATGAAAGGGTCTGTGGTGGTGGTGGTGGAGTGGCAGTGGCTGTGCATAATTCATTCCCTCATACTATCATTCCCATAAAGTCTTCCCTTGAAGCCTGTGCAAGCAAAATTTTCCTCTCCCAGCTAACTATTTCAATATGTTCCTTGTACATCCCACCCAAACTTCCAAACTCTGTCCTAATTTCTGAACTTCCTTTACTCCTCGCTCAGCTCTCCTCTCCTTTTATCATCTGTTTGGACTCTAACTCGCACCACCCCAGCTGGGGTTCCCCTGGGGAGGACGCCAGGGGAAATCTTATTCAGGGTTGGATCATGAGTAATGATCTTTTTCTACTAAACAACTCTGAACCTACTTTTCTATCTCCAAGCGGTACCTTCAGTCACATTGACTTGACAATAACTTCTCCTGATATAGCTCCTCTCTTTTCCTTGCAACCTCACTTTAGTCCATGTACCAGCGATCACTTTCCTCTAATTATTTCAACCTCCCTACCCCAAACCAGCATACCCCTTCCGCGGTGGCACCTGCAGTCGGCAGATTGGTCAGCCTTCCAATCAAGTTTGAAACTCCCTGATAAATTCTTATCACCTACTCAGGCTTGTGGTGCTGTGACTCTGGCCATCTCAGAGGCAGCTCATGCAAGCATCCCAATTTCCAAAGCAAAACCCAACCCAAAATCTGCCTGCTGGTGGAACAAAGAATGCTCCACAGCACACCGAGCTAAAAATAGGGCATTGTCACACTACAAAAACCATCGAGGCAACCTAGAGCTCTGGATCAAATTCAAAAAAGCGCAGGCATACTTCAAGCGAACAGTGCATGAAGCCCGTAAATCCAGCTGGCTGGCTTTCCTAAGCAACATGACTGCCCAAACCAGCAATTCCACAGTCTGGAAAAAAGTTAGAGCCATATCCTCTCGGCAAACCAATAAATCAATTGTAATTAAACACAATGACACTATTATCACTGACCAATTGAATGTAGCTAATGAACTTGCACTCCACTTCTCCAAAGTGAGTAATGGTAAATCAAATGATCAAGCTTTTTTAAAAGTCAAAGAAACAGTTAAAAGAAACCCACCCCAATTCATCCAACAAGACTCTCCATGGTACAACAAACCTTTCAGCATTCAAGAACTTAGTAAAGCTCTGCAGCACTCCACATCTCGCTCTCCTGGAGCTGACTCCATACCATTCTCATTCCCCCAACATTTCACAAAGCATCAGCTACAGGCTCTCTTGCACTTTTACAACTACATTTACTCCCATGGATTCCCTCACCAGTGGAGAGAAGCCATTATCATTCCAATTCTGAAACCCACCAAGCCCTCAACTGACATCAACTCATACCGCCCCATTGCCCTTACTAACTGCTTATGCAAAATCTTAGAAAAAATGATCAATTACAGACTACAGACTGCTTTAGAGCGTAGCAGCTTCTTCAACCCTAGGCAAAGCGGCTTCAGATCTGGACGCAGCACACAGGACGCACTATGCAGACTAAAGAACTCCATCCGAGAAACCTTTCTCGAAAATGGATACTGTATAGCCGTCTTTCTTGACATAACTAGGGCCTTTGATACTGTCTGGCATCAAGGCATCCTTCTCAAACTTAAAAAAATAGGAATCAAAGGTAATATTGCCTCATTTATTCAAAACTTCTTGCACCTAAGATCCATCAGAGTTAGAATCAACAACACCACCTCAAGGTCATTTCCCATTTACTCTGGGGTCCCCCAAGGGTCTGTTATCAGTCCCACCCTTTTCACAATTTACATAAATGATCTTCTAGATGCACTACCAGCAAGCACATCCCACTCATTATATGCAGATGATGTAGCCATATGGATAAAACATCATAGTCTTCCAGAAGCCACCAATGTGATGCAAGACGCTCTAAACCAAATTGAAAAATGGTGCCACAGGTGGGGACTCCAAATATCAACAAGCAAAACATCAGCTGTCATCTTTACCAGGCACAGACCCAAAACTGTCCATCCCCTAACTCTTCAGAACACCCCCATCAACTTTGCCAACACTGTTAAATTCCTGGGCCTCACTTTTGACAAACAACTCACTTGGCACCATCACATAAAAAATCTAGTATCTCGATGCCAGGCTGACCTACGTCTGATGACTGTGATTGCTGCACGCGGGTGGGGAGCTGACTACTCCTCTCTCCGACTCCTCTATACTTCCCTTACTTGCCCTAAACTTGACTATGCCTCTTTCCTATTTTCTACTGCTTCACCTTCCAACCTGATAAAAATAGATCGCATTCAATTTGCAGCCGCACGCATAATGCTTGGAGCTCTTCGCTGCACCCTAACTTCAAAACTTGAAGCGGAGGCCAACCTCATCCCTCTATCAATTCGCCGCAATCTCTTACTTACTTCATACTGTTCGCGTGTACTCACCATCCCTTGCCATCCTGTGCGTCAGCTGCTACTTAGCCACTTTCTCTATGCTCTGTATGACATCCTGCCTCTTCCTCTTCCCTTCGCAGGGCGTGCAGGTAGGGAACTCCAAAGCTTGAATATCAAAATATCCGACGTTCCTACTATACCCATGACTGCCCGGTACCTGCCCTCTGCTTCATTTGCTTGCTCTTCTCTATCTTGCTATCCCAAACTTTCCATGGATAATACACACTGGGCGCAGGCTTTTAAAGATCTTACCCTGACTCTGTACCCTCACAGAATCTTTGTATTCACAGACGGCTCTTCAAGCAATGGAAACACCGGGTGCGGGGTTTTCTCGCACATATTCAAAATCAAGGCAAAACTTCCTCCCCACTCTATATTTACAGCTGAATTGTATGCAATCTTCGTTGCTTGCAAATTCCTTTCGACTCTCCCAGGCTCATTTGTCATCTTCACTGACTCTCTAAGCTGCATTTATGCCCTAAACTCCAAAAGAAAACCAGACCACTTCTTGGTAATCTGGATTATGGAAATAATCTTCTCACTAGAAGCAAGTAAAATAATGATTGAATGGGTACCAAGTCACGTTGGCATCCTGGGGAATGAAGCCGCTGATGAATTGGCGAGAGAATCGTTGGGTTTGAACCATATGACACACCTTTTTCCTAGCAACTATGAGCTAAAAAGAAAATTCATTCTCCACTATGACCAAGCATGGCAAAGCTACTGGTCATCACTTCCTCAATCCATCACTCACTTCCGACCAACGCTGGGGCCATTCATCCCACAAAACCTCACCCGTGCTGACCAGAAGGTAATCACTCGTCTGCGACTACAAACATGCCTTCTAACTCATGGCCACTACATCACCAAATCAGCCCCTACATCCTGTCCAAGCTGTCACTCTCACATCACGCTGAAGCACGTGTTCATTGAGTGTCCCACGTATGAACCATTTCGCCACTAGCTGCGCACAACCTGCCGGATCAATGCTCTTCCTTTCAGTCTTTCGACACTACTCTATCCCCCCCTTGCTCCAAGCTTGATCATTTCATTCCTCCGGGAAGCTGGACTACTGAAGAGAATCTAATGGAACCAGTGGCGGAGTGGGGGTGCTAATTCCCATTGAAGGAGATGCGCCGCATCGTTAACAAGTAACAAGTAACTTATTGTCTGAGAGTATCAACAGACTCAGGAAGTGCTTCTGTTGTAGACAGTGCAAGGTTACTTGTGGATTGTGGAGCTACTGCTCACATTATTTGTGATAAATCTAAGTTTGTATCTTTTTAGATGAAAGTTTTGACCCTAGTAAGCATTTCATTGAATTAGCTAATGGTTCTAGAATGAACAATATTGTAGATTGTAAGGGTGATGCGCAAATAACCTTGACTGATGCCAAAAATAGGAAACACAATGTTCTTTTAAAAAATGTTCTTTGTATTCCTAGTTTTAAGCAGAATATTTTCTCTGTCCAGGCTGCTATTGATCAGGGTGCATCATTAAATTTCAATCAAAATGGTTCAAAGTTGTTTGCTTCAGATGGGAATGCATTTAATATTAAAAAATGTGGTAAGCTGTATTATTTAAATTCTGTAAGCTCTGTTGATTCTGTTAATGCTGTTGGTGAACACACTCTGGAGGAGTGGCACAATATTCTTGGGCATTGTAATGTAAAAGATGTGTTGAGCCTAGAAGGTATTACTAAAGGAATGAAAATTACCAACAAGCATAATTTTGATTGTGAGATCTGTGTCCAGGGTAAAATGTGTCAATATAGGAGCAGAGACCCTGATGAAAAGTCAAGAAAACCTTTCGAGCTAGTCCATAGTGACCTAGCTGGACCTATAAGCCCTACTTCTTTTGAGAATTCCTTGTATGTCATGTCGGTAAATGTAAAGGACTTGACCATAATCGATTTTCCACTCTTTGATCAATAAAGATTGTTGATGAGACCAAAATAAACAAGTTTTCTTCAATGCACTTTCCGGCGGAAATAAGTATTTTAAAAGTTATGGCATTAAATGAGTTACGGTAACTCCAGTGTTTGAGGCGGGTAAAAATACACCGCGCGGTCCGACGTGAAAGTAAACAGGCGTTCCTGCGCGCCAACCAAGCAGACGAAGAGCAAACCCCCTATTACAAACGTAAAGAGGTTGGGTCGTGAGGGGTAGCAACAGTTCTTTTAGTGAAAACTATAAAACTAAAAGAACTGTGGCTACCCCTGGTCCCCTTACGACCCAACCTCTTTACGTTTGTAATAGCGTGATGCACACAGGAGTTCCGGTAACTCATTTAACGCCATAACTTTTAAAATACTCATTTCCGCCAGAAAGTGCATTGAAGAAAAATTGTTTATTTTGGTCTGATCAACAATCTTTGTTGATCAAAAAGTAGAAAATCGATTATGGTCAAGTCCTTTACATTTACCTATATTAATATCACTATTTTCACAATGAAGTCATGACCAAAAAAATGAATGGTAATGACTTTTTTGTAAAAGAAAACATGTTTAAAAACTATGATTTTTCTTGGTCACATAAAATACATTAACATCCATATGTTTTAGACATGATTTTTTGTAAAACATGTAAAACACATGTTTTTTGGTCACATAAAATATATTAATATCCATGTTTTTTAGTCATGATTTCTTAGTAAAAAACATGTTTCTGAAAAAAACAGCATGGTATTTTTGGTCACATAAAATATATTATCCATGTTTTTTTGTCATGATTTTTTATGTAAAAAACCGCATGGTTTTTTTGGTCACATAAAATATATTAATATCCATGTATATTAGTCATGATTTTTTGTAATAAAAACATCAAAAGGAAACCATACAGTGAAAGTGATGGGAGATAACCCACAATTACCTAGAGGAGTCTAAGAGGAACAGCAGGAGCCACAGAACTCATATTGATGAGGTCAAAATTCAGAGCTTCCTATCTCCACTATGTCTGATTTTTTGGTCTCATAAAAATAAAATCAGACATAGTAGAGATAGTAAGCTCTGAATTTTGACTCCATCATTATAAGTACTGTATGGTTTCCTTTTAATTTTTATATTTATGTATAATTTTTTCTTTAATTTTTATCTTCTTTCCTAACCTTTCTTTGCAACTAACTATATTTATGCAGTCAGTGTCTCCATGGAATGCAACTATTTTCTCTATTTGGAATGGCCACTCTCAAGGGGGGGTAATGTGTGGTCCTGAGCTGAGATTTAGGTAGTCCTTTTCTATTGAAATACAGTGTTTTCTATTTAGTTTAGGATCATCTTTTTTTTGGTTCACTGCTGTCCTGTTTTTCAGTACCTCTGGCTTTCTTATTTAATTTTCATCTTGTTTCATAACCTTTCTTCTTACTGTTTCTATGCACACAGGATCCTGTACAAAAACACACCTCGTGCATAGATTCTGCGTTCCCTGGACTCCATGTTTGACGGTGCCATCATCCTTAATCTTTTTGAACATCTGTTGTGATTAGAGAGAGGCTATAAGTAATTAATAATCAATCCACTAAATCTTCTAATGCTAAGTATTCATATTTAAGTAAATAGGCAATATTTCAAAACATTAAGTGGATAAAAAAGTTAATGTAACAAGATCAAAGTTGAAGAATAAAGTAAAGTGCTGGAAAACAGGAGAGTAGTGAACTGGAAAATTATGACTGAAGTGTAACAAAAACCTATTCCAACAAAAGATAGGCCTAAATGACCCTTAGCTCAAGAGCTCATATTTTCCTTTATGACTTCCCTTTGCAAACAATGGGACAAATATTCTTTGGAAATCAAAGTAATATAAGACCTCAATAGCATACACAAAAAATTACAGCTCAAGTTCCCTGAAATTAATTTTTGAGGAAAAAGGATAATAACAATCACCAGGAGATCTGAAAAAGTTATGACAATTCACATGCAATGGTACTTAGTTGGTTAGCTAAGCTCAAGTCCTAAGCACACACTTAGTTTTTTGTTGCATAGGTTCTAGGTTTTAATAGACATCCATCTGTTTTTTTTATTGCCTTGTAGATATGTTTCCTTAAGGACAGCATCCCCCATTGGGATCCAGGATTTTGAGACCATTTAAAGAGATGTTCCCAATTTTCAACTTATTTTGTCTGATTCTTTTGAAAATTGGCCAGTATATGCATTTTTTAAAAGTAAACCTTTTTACTAATGTCACTTTTTTGATTAAGGCCTTAGTTTTTTTACAAAAAATTAGTTTTTAGGTACATTTTTATATTTATTTCAAGACGTATCTCCTCATTGAGTTTTGATGCTAGAACAAAACCAAAGACAGTTTGAGAATCCTTGAAACATTTCTAACAAAATCAAATAGTCAAATTTTAACATTTTGAAAGAAAATTTTGTGATGAGTGATATTTTATGATTGCATTACAAAAAATTGTTTTTGGGTTTAGAGTTGTATAACTTTTCTTCTTCTCAAATTTGAAAAAAGCCTATTTGATTTTGCTAGAAATGTTCCAAGGATTCTAAAACTGTCTTTGGTTTTGTTCTAGCATCAAAACTCAATATGGAGATACAGTTTGAATGTTGAGTTATTTGTTTTAGGTATACGAGGCCTGTCGAAAAAGTATCCGACCTTTGGCCAGAAAAAATACTTCAACAACCTGACGGGGTTGGGACCCTAATCCCCTTCAAAGTAGGCTCCTTGTGCTTCCACACACTTAGCCCACCGATCCTTCCACTGCCGGAAACACCTCTGGAAGTCTTCTTTTGGAATGGTGTTCAGCTCTGTCGTCGCGTTCCGCATTATCTCTTCTCTACTCTCAAAACGGGATCCTTTCAGTGGTGTCTTCAATTTTGGAAACAACCAGAAGTCGCAAGGAGCCAGGTCTGGAGAGTAGGGAGGTTGGCGAACGGTCGTAATTCCATGTTTGGCCAAGAAATTGCGGATCAAATGGGATGAATGTGCGGGCGCGTTGTCGTGATGCAAGTGCCAGTTGTTCGCAGTCCACATGTCTGGTCTTTTGCGCCGAACTGCATCACGAAGTCGCCGGAGAACATCCTGATAGTACTCCTTTGTCACTGTTTGTCCTTCCGGTGCGTATTCGTGATGCACAATTCCACGGACATCAAAGAAAACAGTCAGCATCACCTTGATTTTGCTTCGCACCTGCCGCGCTTTCTTCGGCCTTGGAGACTCGGGATGCTTCCATTGGGATGACTGTCTTTTTGTTTCTGGGTCATACCCGTACACCCATGACTCATCTCCAGTTATCACGGTGTTCAGAAACCCAGGATCAGTGTTGGCGGTGTCCAGAAGGTCCTGTGCAACGTCACGACGGAGGTCTTTTTGTTCCGGCGACAACAACTTGGGCACGAATTTCGCAGCCACTCGGTTCATGTTCAAATCGTCACGCAAAATGGCATGTGCAGAATCTTTACTCACTCCAACCTCTTGGGCAATCTCCCGCACGGTCAAACGACGATCTGCCATCACCAAATTTCGCACCCTCTCAACAACAGCTGCACTCCGAGAAGTTTTGGGCCTGCCACAACGCTGCTCACTCTCCGCTGATGTGCGGCCATCTTTGAATCGGTTGAACCACTCCTTAATTTGTGTTACACCCATAGCATCTTCCCCAAACACCTGCTGAATCTTACGAATTGTTTCAATTTGAGAATCACCAAGCTTTTGACAAAATTTGATGCAGTGTCTTTGCTCAATTCGTTCAGTCATCTTGCAAGAAAACTAAATCCGACAAACACTTAGAACAGCACCTTACTTGGCGACCACCAGCCAGTGACTGGCCCAAGTGAATGCGGTGAAAAAAGTCAAGCATGCGCATTAAGATTCCTCCTTCCACCGTGCACAGTGGCGCCGCCTTAGAATCACTACTTTGCGCGGGAAAAATTAAGGTCGGATACTTTTTCGACAGGCCTCGTAAGCCATAACAAAATTTTTTTTTGAAGTGTAATATAATTGACAATTTATGTAATTGAATGCAGTTTTAATTTTTATTTTGATAATTTCCATACATTACTTCATATTCACACTGTGAATTGTGATTTCCAACCAAAAAAAAGAATACAAATTTTTTTTTTCAATTATGATTTTTTTTATTTTTAGTCTGATTCTTATGAAATTTGACTATAATATGTAACTTTTGAAAAGAAACACAATTTCTTCTATTTATCTCTATGATTCAGGCCTTAGTTTTTGATAAAAATGGGACATATTGGTTTTTTAGTTCATTTATATGCTAGAACTAAATTAAAGACAGTTTTAGAATCGTTGAAACATTTCAGACAAAAGTAAATTTTCAAATTATTTATTTCCTGTTTTGCTTTCTTTTTATATGGAGTTGAAATGGGGTTGAAAATTCAAAATTTTTGTCCCCTTTCCCCCTCCCCCCTGGGTGGAAGGGGATCTATTGTTCGTAGCGCCATAAAATTTTAGGAGCAAATAGTCAACCACCTAAGGGTCCTTTTCGAACAACAAAACTAAAAAAGCTCACCGGACCGACATTGGCCTGAGACGATCTTCTTAACTAACAGAAATTTTTGCTGCAATGTGAAGTGTAGGAGGTCGAATACATCCTGTGAAAAAATGAGACTCCAACATTCACTCGTTTGCACGCTACGGAGGTTTGAAGAAAGGGGGGGAGGGGGAACTGTTATTTTATCTTGTTACACCTCCTTGTTGGCACTTTCTTCATAGTGCAACGTTGCTGTCATCTCATTTGTCTCTGTATTACTCTATAAATTTCAGGGGTCTAACCTGAACTAAAATTTTTTTTTTATAATTTTAATTAAAATTCTTCACACGTCTTTCTTTTGCCTATAATGAAAACCTTGAACTTTGAGGTTTCAAAATCCTTCTTCTATGACAGTTTTTGAGCTACAGTGATGATTTTAGTATCATTGGATGCAGAATAACAAGGGCTTTTATAGAAACTCAAAAAATTTTGGAAATTAATTTTTGTTTAAAAGTAATGTTGTCATAAATCCAAATTTTTTGGAAAACAGGTTTGCTCTCAAATTTATTCATTTTTATATTTATAACTGGAAATTTGGGGAGAAGCATTTGAGTTTCTATAAAAGGCCTTGTCTTTCTGCATCCAATGATACCAAATTCATCACTGTATTTCAAAAACTGTTGGAAAAGAAGCATTTTGAACTCCCCCTAAAATTTGGTTTCCTATGATTTCCCATTTTCTTTTCAAGTAAATCACATTTTTTCATAGAAGATCAACCATTTCAAATTGCATTTCCTATCAGCATACTAAATTTCATTGCTCTAGATTCAATAATAAAAAAATCCGTATAGGAAACACTCTCCTTGAAATGCTTGGGTTGATAGCTTGCCATCTACCTTATTTGTTTCTATACTAAGGTTTCTGTAAGCTGCAGTTATCCCTCAGATAACTTGCATATTACCTTGCTCTATAATATTTCTGTAGTCTTTGTTATTGTAGTCATAAATGAGTTCCTGGAGACAATACCAATAATTATCTACCCTGACGTACAGACAAGCACAGCTGCCTAAATTTTACTTTTGTAAACAAGATTTTCACTTTTTCATTCCCAGATCAAACTTTTTGCACTTCGTCTTGATAAATTGTGTTTCAACAATGCTACATAAAGAAAACTTGAGAGTGAGACTGCAAAGATTATAGGGTTGGTGCTGAGAAGATATGTACCATTTTCCTTAGGTACAACTGTTTTTTATTCCTTTGTTATTAATTCTTGCCAATTTAGGAGGTCCTTTGACAAAAATGTTTGAAATTTATATGTAAGTAAAATTAAACAAATGAATAGTGTTGTGGATATTTATTCTTGTATTGTCTATAGACACTAAAAATATTCCAAGCTGAAATATTGTAAGGTTAGTTTGAAAAGTTCTGCCTCTCAGATCTCATCATGCCATGAAAACCACCAGTTTCCAAGTTAAGGGAACCGTACTCCCAAAAAATTGAGACGTCGAATTTCGTTTTCATTCATTAAAATGTACGTATATATGTAGCGGACATATTGGTGACGTTTTACACCCAGAAGACCACAGGAAGTGGGTCAAAAGGGGGGTGGGTTAAAATGTACGTATATATGTTATATGTACGTTTTCTTTGAATAACACGTTTTCTATGGGGGAAAAAAGCAAAAACACATGAGTCCAATCTTAATCCTTGTTCAATTTTACATACCTATACCAAGTTTCATGAAGATCGGTCGAATAGTTCAGGATTTTTTTTTGGGAGTACGGTACCCCTCTTTCTCCTGGCTCTCCTGAACAATTGGCTCTCCTGAACAATTGAAATTTACAGCTTCTACATCTAGGGTAGTTTTCAGTTTTTGAGCTGCAGTTATGATTTTAGTCTCAAAAGAACCGGAATTTAATCCTCTACAAGATGACGTGGGCTTTTATTCATTTTCGGAATAGAAAATGAGCTACATTTTCTTTTGTCAGGAAAAGTGTGAAAATTTCTCAAATTTTTGTATTTTATCATTTTTTTCAAAAAGTATTTCGAAAATTCAACATAACTCCACGTCACGTTGTAGAGAATACATTTCTGCTTCTTTTGATACCAATATTATCTCTGTATCTACAAATCTGATTACGTCCATAGATTTTCCCCAGACCCCATATTTTGACGTTTTCTTTGAATAACACGTTTTCTATGGGGAAAATGGAAAAAACACACGAGTCCAATCTTAATCCTTGTTCAATTTTACATACCTACACCAAGTTTCATGAAGATCGGTCGAATAGTTTAGGATTTTTTTTTTTTGGGAGTACGGTCCCCTTAAGGATTTCAAAAAATAAGTACAAATAATAAAATTATTTGTGTATGTATTTTGAATAAGTTGAGCAGTTTCAAGAAAATAATATGGATGCACAGGGCATCAAATTTTCAAATATCTACCACGTAATGGTTCTAAAATAGACAGTAGATTCAGGTCAGTTACAATTTTCCGTTCTTGCTAAAGTGACTGGTGGCCCCTAAGTAAATATTATTAGATTATTCCACCCATCAATTAGCCTTTGAGACATCTCTCTTATGCCCACTTTGTTTCTTTTAGTTGTCACGCCTTCTCTGCTATCTCTTTATCATTTCTCTCTCTTCCTTCTCAACTTGCTGTTTCAATGAACAGGGTATCATTTGTGGGTACTTGCTTTGTTCAAAAATTCCCCATTTTCTACTCTCTTTATTGAATATCTCTTTACTATCCAAAGATTGATTCAGTTGGGGCTGGGGATTCTTGAACCGACTAATTTAGTGAGAATTTTAAAACCTCTGTTTTACAGAATAACTAATATTATAATCTAAATCTCTGGATTAATAAATATAATAGCCAAACCATTCTCTTCAGTGACGCACAACTAAGAATTTCATACCCTTGAATTTTTTTGTGTACAATAGCTCTGTACATGCTGCTGAGCCTTTAATTTGTGTAAAATTAACAACTGTAGAACTTTCTGCTAAGTACTTCATGGTATTTTGAGCAGTCAACTTGGCAAATTTTCCTAGATGTTATTGGTGCCATTCAGAAATGATAAAAATATTAATAAAATTGAAATCTTCAATGAAGGGTTACTTGGCTAAAATCTTAAAATCATGGCTAAATGTAAAATCATGAACGTAAAATCATGGCTATATGTGAAATCATGAACGTAAAATCACGGCTAAATGTAAAATCATGAACGTAAAATCATGGCTATATGTGAAATCATGAACGTAAAATCACGGCTAAATGTAAAATCATGAACGTAAAATCATGGCTAAATGTAAAATCATGAACGTAAAATCATGGCTAAATGCTACTGCACTAAGCCATGAAACCTATAGCTTATTGCTGAAATTTAATCCCAATTTTTAGGGATATGAAAATAATTTTGATCAACTTTTACTGAAGATTTTAATAAAAATGAAAAATATTTCAAGAGCGAAATAAGCTTCGAGGTATTCACAACATGTTTAGAACATTCGAATGAATATTCAGAGCCCTAAAATTTTTGAAATTTTCCCATACCCCCTGCACTATACCCCCTGCACTATTACCCCCTGCACTATTACCCCCTGCACTATTACCCCCTGCACTATTACCCCCTGCACTATTCCCCCCAACTCTCAAAGGGAAATTTCTAAAAATCTTATATCTCAGGCAATCTTGTACATAGAGGCAAGTAGTTTTTTTTTGTTCAATTTAAAATGAACCAGTCTACAAAATTGAGATCCAGTTTTTTGATATCGCTTCCAAAAAAAATTTACGAAGCGTTTGAATTTTTTAAAACAAAGTATATTAACTTTTAGTTTTTACTTCAAATGACAATAAAAAATTTTTCAATTAACTTGGCAAAAAACAAATATGTAAGTTGAGGCTACTCACCTTGACCTTTATGATGTAAAAAAGATCTCCATAAGTAAAAGCTGTTGGAGAAATAATAAAAAAACGAACGCTTTTTCTTATTAAAAGTGTTTTTCGACTGCGATTCAATTTCTTCTACAGTTTTTCACGTATGAAGGAGATCTTTTCAGCACTGTAAAGATCAAGGTGAGTACTATAAATTCAAGATGCAGCTTTTTGAAAAGTTGATTGAAAAATTTTCTATAGCGATTACACGGCTTCAAGTGTGGCGTGACCCACCAGTGGTCATTTAGGTGATTTTCATAATGCTGCTGGCTGACCAGCAGTCACTGACCAATTTTTGTAAATGCTAAATGAAAGTTAAATGAAGGCATGATCCAGTCAATGTTTGCCATTTTCAAAATTTCTTACTGCAATTGACTTCAAATTTGAGCTGGAGATTGAACTTCAGTTTAACCCGCCGCACATAACGTGTTAAAATTGGAAAAAAAATTATATTTAAAAGTTGAAAAAAGTTTTTTTGAAGCGATATCAAAAAACTGAATTTTAAATTTGTATATCAATTCATTGTGAACCAAACAAAAAAAAAATTGTCTGTATGTACAATATTGACTGAGAAATAAGGTTTTTAGAATTTACCTCTGAGGGGGGGCTCTATGTGCAAATTTAAATAATTTTTTGGCTCTGAACGTCCATTTCAATGTTCTAAACATTTGAATACCTCCAAGCTTATTTCGCTCTAGAAGTATTTTTTTTATCTATTTTTGAAGTTTTACGAGAAAAAAACGTTTGATTCCCTTAACCCGTCGCCACGTCCTGGACTCTATAAAAAGGTCGGCAAAGCTAGTACATGTTGCACATCAACAAACCTAAGGTTGCCATTTATGGTTTTAAGCGTCTCCTTGAGTGCTATTCATTGGTGGAAGGTAAAATAAAGGTGGGGGGGGGGGGGGGGGCAGGAGAGGGGAGGTAACATATTCAAAACTGTGTGCATTCTTCCACTCAGTGTAGCCTTTGAAGGGAACGAGTGAGGAGTGTGGCTACCGGCGCTGCATGGCCTCTTGGAAGGTCAACAGTGTTGCTGTGGCATGCCAGCACACATTCTGCCTCTTAAAAGGTCGCCATTGTTGAGTGCAAAAGAAAAGCGATTTTGCTGTGAAATTTTGGTAAACATTGTCGGGAGTATAGCAAACGCACGTGCACTTCATGCTTTGATGTGAATATGTGAATGCTTCATTTTTTTCAGTTATATAATTATGCATAAATAAAGTATTTATGTATTCTCATCAAAGCTTGAAGTGCAAGTGCTCCTATTACACCACTGTAATTGGGCGATTCACCTGTCTCCTTAACCGTGTTTGCTCATGAGATGGTGCAATCTGCCTATTCCCCTAACCCCTACTTTTTCTGTTCCAGAACAGATGTATCAATGTTGAATAGTAAAGCAGGAAATTCCTAAGTGCAGCATTATAACATACGGGCAAATTATTCAGAGCAGCACCTGCTCCACTCCGGCAAATCTTGCCGCTGCCTTGCTATCGCTTCTTCACCGCTGTATTTCTGTACCCTTGTACCGCTGCGCCCCTGCCGCCCTGGCACTCCTGCAAGCCAGCTTTGCGTTGCTGAGGGGAAGTTGCTCTAGGGTTGCTGCAACGCCGGGTTGCCCTAGTATAGTTAGCCGCTGCGTTATAGTTGAGTTTTTATTTTGTTAGGGTTATTTGTAAGGAGGTAGGTTAGGTCTCTTACAACCAATGTACATCAGTGCTATGGATCTAGGTCACACATGTTGATGGTAGGAGGCCTACCTGTCCCCCAACACCACTCTCAAATATATGTTTTTATTTATTTATAGGTTTTTCAGAGATCATTTATGATGCATTAGCTATGCCTCGTCGAACGAAATGTTTAAATTTGGATGAAATCCGAAGCCGCCCAAGAGGAGCTGGATTTGGAGTCAGAAAACTTCAGCGATGGGGGCTTTATGGCTGTGCACGAGGAGTGGGCTGATTTGAGTGCAAAGTTCCAGAACAGGAGGAAGAGGCCACCGACTCGTCCATCTCCACCCTGATGAGGGCAGGGTCTTCAAGGTAAAGAAGTATGAGGACCCCTCCACCGACAGGGCATCCTCCTCGACATTGGTCCCACCACCTTCTGAATTAGTGGCCACGGCCATAATTGTTTTGCTGCCGCTGCCACCACCTGCTTTGCTGCAACCGCCTGCCTTGCCACCACCGTCTGCCTCACCACCACCGCCTGCTATTGCCTCTTCATCAAAATCTGCCACTGCTGATCTTGTTTCCTCTAGTGACAACAAGGATAGTGGCATCGGGCCTAATAGCGCTTTGCTTCTACGTCAAGCAGCTAAGAACGTTGCTGACATTCCAGGGGAGACAGGGGGTGGAAACATCATGGGTGTAAGAAGACTGATCCAGTCCTTGGTGAAGTGCCCCAAGATCCCCTGGAAGGAGTCAGGAAAAGAGCATTCTCTATGTCCCATGGATTTCAACCCCAAAAATCCAGGGATCCAAGTCGATATTCCCAACGAGTTCGAAGAAGTGGATGCTCTCATGCTGTTTATGCCAGATGATATTTGGGAGACTATTGCATATGCCAGATTTGGGTTGTCGGGCAGGGGGGAGTGGGGGGGGGGGGGGTGGCAGCAGTAGCAATACATACTACATGCAGGGGAGGGGCTGGGGGGACAAGTTACGTCATCATCATTCATTGTCATGGTCATCATCTTGGTTTTCATCTGGCAGCAAGAGGTAGGTCATCATCATCCATCATTTGGTGAGTACTTGAACTTTTGTTGTGCCCTTGTTTTTCTTGTTTGTATAATTTATGTTTTTGCTCCTAACTTCTGATCTATTTGTTGTAAATAAAAATAAAGGTATCATTGTATTCAGTAGATTAAAATCTATAAGAATACATCATAATAATACACAATACTATCCAGGGATGGAAAATACCCAGGGTTTTTTAAAAAAACC
The DNA here is from genome assembly GCA_030386875.1 of Morinoia aosen. Lineage (NCBI taxonomy): Eukaryota > Metazoa > Arthropoda > Malacostraca > Amphipoda > Talitridae > Morinoia > Morinoia aosen. Next base: position 92,133,438 of record CM059579.1, on the reverse strand, counting down.
CAACCCACCTGGGTTTTTTTTTGGGTTAAATTGGGTTTTATGGGTTTTATTGGGTTTTTTGTAAGACCTGTTTTTGTAAAAGAGCTATTCACACAACTCCCGTTGCCCCTATTTCAGATTTATATACATACACTTATTGAGTAAACATTGTTATTTGATTACTTTATTTCCAACAATATATTGCATTATTATATGAATTATTACATTATATGAACAATATATGAATTAAGTTTGTCCATCACAATTACCATTTACCAATTACCATATGCATAGAGACATAGCTCTGCAGTCTGTAAAGATATAAGATGTCCAAAGAGAATTGCTATGCTCGTCAATTCATAGTAAGTTGATTTAGCAGCAGACAGGCGCAAGTCATGTGAGAGGGAAGCACCATGCAGATCATAAGTAACCACCACAAGCAGCTTGAAGCAAGACAGCTGCACATCACTTAACAGTCATGCTGTTAACAACTTAACATGTGTATTGTGTGAGCAGGAGTGCTTAGCTGCGCAAGTCAAGTCAGTCAACCACACTGTTACATGTTACAACATGTAGTGACGTGCCAAATTTTTTTTTTAAATTTGCCAAAAAATTCACTTTTCGCGTACAGGATAGCAACAAACACTAAAATGATTGGAAGTAAATGTTCTAACTGATTCCATCGTCAAATTTGTTCCAGTGCAGCTTGAATGCTCCCCATAGGCCAGTAGTTTCTTTACTTTCTCACCTCATGATGGCTGCGGTTGTCTTGCCCCATCTGACTATAATAGTTAGACTTATTTAAATTTAAACAATTTATTTACCACAGGTGATACAGAGGTAGAATGTTTATTAAGTCTAATACAATGGTCAAATTTGAGTATAGCTACCTGTGGGCCCGAATAAGTTCAGCGACTTCTAGGGCATCCTACCATTACATTATTCTAGGGTGTACAATAATGTTTAACCTAATTCACTTAGCCTAGTTTCACATTAGACTGATCAACAAGATAATGAACTTAATATTGATGTTTCATTTTACAACATTTAAGGCAAAGCTCTCACAGGAGACTCATATTGAAGAGTGGTTGGCTGAGTACTATCCGGAGTTCATCGGTGCGCTTTACTCCTATAAATTGAAGGACTCCAACATCTTCCCAAAACACATGTTCAATGAGAATATCACTAAAACAATGACTCCTTGTTGATGGTGGGATATTCAAAACATGAAACAGCAGAAAAATGAGAAAATGCATATTCATGAAAAGAACACTGGCAGAGGGTTGCTGCAAGTTTATAAGCAATCTTCATTCATGCCCCGCAAGTTCAGGATCCATTGAGAGAATTTTCTCAACATTTGGAATTGTGTGGAATAAATTGAGAAATAGATTAGGATCAGAACGCGCACATAAATCGTCTCAGTATATCGCCACCTCACGAATGATCATGATGTGGATGACAACGATGAAATGGCAGTGGATGTAGAAAGAGAAACACAGTATTGTAGTAGCAGTCTAGTCTAGAAGACAGTAAAAATTCAGAAGTTTCTATATTAAGTAGTCAAACTGCATTTTTTTCTAAATTTTTGTTTTTTTACTTTGGAAATGGAATTCATTGAAATATATTAGTCCCTCAAGTTTTTTTGTGATTAAGGTTTTTCTAATTTGATTTGTATAGGGTTGGTGTTTTGTTTTTCAATGTTTTCTTGTCATAGTCATGCACATGACTTAGATACTTATTTTGACAAGATAAATATTTAGCTCGTTTTGATTCTATATGCTTGAAAACATGTAAAATTTACATAATAATAAAACCCAAAAAAGCCCCAAAAAACCCACTAATTAGTGGGTTTTTTAGTGTGGGTTTTATTGGGCTGTTTTGGGTGGGGTTTTTTATGTGCCAACCCTGATACTATCATAGGGGTGAAAAAAAAATTATTTTCAACAATTTGTGTTTACTTTTTTCAGAAATGATGGTCCAGAATCTGCAGATTTCCTTCTGGGCAAAAAACAATACCACCATTGCATTTAGTCATCATTGTAGGGGGAGGCACTATACGCTCACGACACTCACCGTAATGTACAGTCCTACCGCCCCACGAAAATTATGGCCGGATCGTACAGGGGATTTACATCGCGTGCCGCGGGTCAATATCATGGTGCAGACCGGTCTCCCTACTGCCTATTACTTGATCTACTAACACGATGATGATAATACAAATCAAGGATTCAATGACTGACACTTTTTTTCTTTATTTTCGTAGACATACCGTTCAAACATATACAACCTTATCAGGCATAGCTGTTACATTTCCTATTTATTATTTACCTGACTTTACTCGCAAGCCTAACACAATATCGAAACAATGTTCAAAGCACGGGACTAGGCAACCATAAAGATATTAATGAAAACTGGATTACAAACAACACAGGCACACGACTTAGCTGTGAACGAGATAGTTATCGCACCAGGGATACATATCACAGCAGTGGCTAGGCCACTTGTAACTAGAAATACTCTTTGAACGTTAGGACACAGGTACGACAATACACCAATTCCAGGACACTCGCGATGGACTCCAAGCAAGAGTTCTATTCCTGAGATCCTCTGAGGTCTATGAACTGCCCACAGGCACTGGGCGCCAGGTGTAGATCGGCGGTACTCTTTAATCCGAGTCCTCTTGGCTTGATCAGGGCAATAGGCAACCGCTCCAAAGGCTTTCAACCGGCCAAGCCCCTGCGTCCAGGTGACGCACAAGATAACTTCAGTAGCCGCTGATCAGCTGCGATGATGGCGCCTACCCGGCAGATGGCACGCCACGCAGATAGCGGCCCTCGGATCAGCCGACACAGCTGGACTGATTGGCGCACTGCAGTGGGAGGCCTTCCCTGGATATCAGGGTGTCATAAATTGCACTGCCTAATAATTACGTCCGCTGCACATCGTTTTTACATCTTAAACCTATTCAGATAATCAGAATTACACCACTCATAGAAGCCTTTTGTTCTTAATGATAATGATTTACGTATAAACCTGGTCAATTGTGCTAGGCCACAAACTTTAAATCGATTTTATCTATTATGAACTGTTTCGATAATTCACACAACTAACCGACCATATTACATTGCAGAGTTTCATACATATTTCACAGCTTCTATCTATATTCGTAGCAGTCTACTATTTATTATAATTTTTCAACGCATGACTCAAAACAATTACAAGAGTATTCATCTTGAATGCCAACTCTAATAGATTTAAACACATTACCTATTATCACATGTTATCTCAATTATTACGTATCATTACAATTACATAAATTCATTCTTACCCTTTGGAGCTTGAACTCGAAAGACGCAGCCGTGCTACGGGTCTCTCCGTTCAGAGCTTATATAGAGATATTATTTAATGGAAATTTTCTAGAAAACCTATTACCAACCGTTATTTCTTTTTACTCAACTTATTATGAATTTACTGTCTTTCTGAAAGAATTAAAACAATCGAATAACATTATTACACTTTTGATCATGCCTATCTATTAAACAACATAACTTATATTAACTTTACATTAATTAGTAGTGGTCCTGCCACTACAACCATTGCATTTAGGAGCAAAAGCTCTATGCATATAAAACTCGTTCCAAGCAATGAAACTGCTTGATAACAGCCGTTGCAGAAAATGAACTAAAAAAACTAAAAACTTACTATTTTTTATAAAAATGTTCATAACTCTGCAACTGTTGAAGCTAGAAAAAAGTTTCACATACCACAAGATTCAGTATGTCAAAATCCATGACAATGCATCATAAAAAACACAGAAAAGTGCAATAGAAAAAAAGTGGTCAGTGATTTTCCTATTCCTGTTTTTGTATGTGACAAAAATGAAAACTCAAATTCTGTAATTTTTTTTGAGCTAGCAGCATTTTTTTTCACTGAAATAAAGAGCAACCCTTCCCCTATACAATGAACCCATAAGGAAATGCTAACTTGAATAAAGAATATATAGTAAGCAGCAAAGTTTACACATCTTTTCATTTTTTCCATTAGGGCGGCCGTGTGGAGAAGGGGTTAATAGGAACATCAAACCTCTCTGATAGCTCTAGTACGTTCCAGAGCCACTTTCAACATACCTTAAATTGTGTTGTAATTTTTCAGCAACAATTCGATTTTGAATTGTCAGTTTCAAGGAAAGTGCTTTGCTTTCTATTATTTATTTTTAAAATTGATGTGTACTAAAGTTTGCTTCAACTTTTTCCAGGAATGCTTGTTTTATAAAAGTTGTGTACACTTTTGATTGCTAATTTTATTCCAGGCAAAATTCAAGTTCTTTTCAATATGTCAGATGCTGATAAGATAAAGCTAGGATTTTTGAGTCCTAAGCACACAACACTTTTCATATGTGATGTACAAGAAAAATTCCGTGATGTGATGTTGAATTTTGATGCAGTTGTTGCAAATACCAAAAAAATGGTAAGTTCAGGTATATTTTTGTTTTTTATTGCCAATTCTAGAAAAAAATTTGCTGGATTTCCAGTTTATCAGTTTAGCAATGCATTATTAAACTGATATCCTGTTGATTTGGTAATCATCTGTATCTGTTCAACCTTTTCTTTTTTTGATTTTTTTGGCATTTGTTTAAACTTAAAATAACAAGCATCACTGCTCATGGGCTCCACTTTACATTGTGATGGATTTAATTCAACTAAGTTTTGAATTAAAATAATGGGAATGTTTAAAATTCAATCTGAAGCTAATTCATTGATATGTATAGTGTTTGCTCAGGTGAGATGACGCTGCTGAGTTGTGCGTGCCGGTTATGGGCTGACAGTCTGAAAGCAGGGCAATGTCAGTTGGGGAGTGGCTGTGCTCATATGAAGGTCATTGCATACATATTCGTTGCTTTGTACTTGGTGCTTATTGACTGTTAGACTGAGGCAGAGTTTAATTTGTGTGACTTTGTAATGGTAGGAGCTTTGTACGGTAAGTGGTCTGTGGGTTGGGCTTTAGGTAAGGAAGCGTCTGAGGAGCTGATGTAGCAGCCAGGCTACGGTGCTGAAAAGCACGGTGCTCACCCATGTCGAGTGGCTGGGCTACATTTTTTCTCACAGTATCATTTTGTTTTTTGACCACAATATGTGTGGTATAAAATTGGTTCATATATCTGGAACATATTGCAATTAATTCATTTTGTGATAATCTAAGAAGAATTTTCCTAAATACTACTCACATACCCTCTCAAAGAAGTATGTAGATTTCTTTGTATAGTTGGCCATTAAGTAAGAACAGGTTCTTCTTTTTATTTCTCTCAATTCTAGACATGATTCTGTTAATTTATTTCTGAAAAACAAAAGAAAATTCATTGCTATTAGTTGTTCATAATCTGATCATCAAAAATTATTGATTCTTTCATACAGGTGTGCATAGAAGTCAATATTCATTAAGCTTGAATCATAGTTTTTATTTATTTGAATTTGGGTATCAAATTGATCTTATTAAATGTTCATAAGATTGTACATACAATAATTTTTTGTGTCAATTTTATTATTAACAATCTGTGTGAAAGACTATTCCTTACTGTGTGCAAAGCAATGTTGTGCACTGGTATTTATGGGGCCCGCTGGTGCCACCACTGCAGAGAGACTAAACATCACTTGTACATGCGTGTTGTGTATGAGAAAGTCTTGCTCTGGCTGACTTCTTTTTTCTCTCCCTCAACATTCATGATCGTGCAATGCATTCAAACTATTCCATTTTGAAACCAAATTTAATATGCATGCATCTGTTACCTCTGGGAATTTCAGAACTTTCTCAAGCATGTTATTTCAATAACACAAACGTATTGTGAAACAGCTATATATTCCACCACTCTGAAAAAAATTAGTTCAGCTAATCCTCTCAAGGGAATACAATGATTATCTCTTCTGGGATTAGCTCTCCCATGGGGAAATGTGAAGTCCTGAGCTTTTTGTTAAAATAAAATATAACTTTTTTGCAAAGTACCATATTTGTTAGCTAACTGCTGCCTAGTATATGAGTATTAGCAGCCCTAACTCTCTTCAACACACTTTTTGTGGTGTCAGATGACAATTTTAGAATCTTATTTCATTTCAAACTTTGACATACGCTTGCTTTAACATATAAATTTTCTAATGTACAGCATGACATTCGATCGAATTATTGACTCGGAACTCGATGGAAAATCCAACATAAGACTTGAAAATTTTGAGGTTAACCCTATGCTGCAACACTCATGACGGGATGGGAAGCTCAGTTGAAGCACTTTGCTCCATTAACAACTCGTGTGATGGGCTTTTACTTCTTAGTGACAATTAGCATTATTTTTTCATTCTTTTCATTACTCCATTATGATGGGTGCCAAGAAGGCTTGTATGTGTTTAACTTAGCTCAGTTTTGAAATGTTAAGAGTAAAAGTGCAAGGAAACACATCTTCAAAGAGATCATTATATTATGTAAGAAAGTGATTGAAAATAAATATTTGGAATGTTCTGACCTGGATCATTATCAACTTGTAAACAAATAGAGAAAGTCTGGTCAAATGTAAATCAAAATATAAGTTATAATCTAAATTCAACAAGAATAGCAAAACACAAACAAAAGAGACCACTCACTAATAAAAAGTAAAAAATTTCATTATCAATATTGCATTAGTTGTACAGAGAGAGCTGATAGCATGTCTGAAAACCCATTTTTTGTTGAAATGTAAAGATATTCTCAAAGGCTGAGGTTTATTGGATTGCTTGATTTGGAGACTTTTTAAGTAAAATCTTCTGCATCTAATCAAATAAACCTCATTTCAGAATCTCTTTACATTTTAAAAAGAAAAATAGGTATCAAGTGACATGTAATCAGCTTTTCCTTTACAACTAATGTAATGCTGATGCTGAATATTTTAGTTTTTATTAGTAAGTTGTTTCTTTTGTGTGTTTTTTGCTTTTCTTGTTGCATGAAAAATATGTTTTGATTTATATTTGACTAGATGATCTCTATTTGTTTTCTGGTTGATTATGGCCCAGGAGGTTGAAACATCACATCTATTTTTATTAAATAACTTGTTAAATGAGATAATGATTTCAATAAAGATGTGTTTCGTTACACTTTTATTACAATTTGGATGTGCAAAGGCAAAGTATTAAATTCCTAATATACTCACGAGTAAATTAAATGGCAAAGTTAAATGTGTGGTACTATTTCAACTAAAAATATTGATTTTTTATGCATTGCCCTATTTTATGCATCAAGTATCTTTATATATATGTAGAATTAATATAAAATAATTTTTTTTCAGCTGATTGGCTCAAAGATCTTGGATGTTCCTGTGGTTCTGACAGAGCAGTACCCTAAGGGTTTAGGCTCAACTGTGGCAGAACTTGACCTTGCATCCATCCCAGTGACTCTCAAGGTTGAGAAGACTCAGTTCAACATGGTCACTCCCGAAGTAAAAGAAGCCCTAACTAGCTCAATATGTAGACAGGGCCTTTCCAGCGTTGTCATTTGTGGCATGGAAGTGAGTAGCATTCACACTAAACATCCTAACCTGAATTTGATGTGCATGCAACTGTTATTCAAAACGTTGGAAGAAGGCATGAAGTTTCAATTGTAAATTAGCTGTTTAGACTACTAAGTAGGTATAGTTTTATGTGGAATATCCATGCACTGGTGTGTATTTTAGAACTCTCCTGTTCCTGTTTGCATGTATTATTTGAAACTGTTTCTTGATTAAATTTCAAAAACATTTTTTGAGTTGAGACTAGTTCATTGGAAGTAAATATGCCATTTATTCACTGTATGTCATATTTTCCCTTTCGTGTTCATATAGTGTTTGAATGTTTCTTTCTGCTGTCACTCCATGTTATTATTATTATTATATAAGAAAGTTTCAGCCTTCCTTAATTGCATGACAAAGATGTTCTAAGAGAGGAAGGAGGAAGGCACCATTTAGTATGGAGTTGAGGGAATGCGGAATCTATGCTCAAGGTGCACAGAAACAGGAAGCTAAGAAAGAATATCATGAAACAAGAAAAAGTTGAAGAAGAAAGTAGTAGGTGCTGAAAAACAGGACAGCAGTGATCCGAAAAAAAGATGGTCCGTAGCAAAACAAAAACCTATTCTATTTCAACAAAAGGAAGCCTACCTAACATTTAGCTTGGGCCCTCACATAGTCCCCCTTGGAGCGCTAATTCCCATAGATACAATACCTGCATCCCCCTGAGGGGTGTCACTCCATGACTAAATAGTGTAAATAGATTTCTTATTTTCTTTGTCATGCACAGTAACTCAATGTAAAAAAACTGATGTGAAACAATAATCAGTGCAACATCAGCATTTGACTTTCAAATTCTTTGAAGCTGTGCATTGACCATTAGTTATGAGCACAGTGGGTTTATTTGTGTGCATTTGAGCTACTGAACCATGTCGGTAAATGTGAAATGAGGTTTGGTGAATGTGAAATAAGAAACAGTATATATGATATAAGAATCAGTAAATGTGAAGTAAGAATTGGTAAATGTAAAATAGAAATTGGTATATGTAAGATAAGAATTGGTATATGTAAAATAAGAATCTGTAAATGTAAAATAAGAATCTGTAAATGTGAAATACTCTGCAAGTGTAAAATTAGAATTGGCCATTGTGAAAATATAATTGGTATTTATGAAAATTCAGTTGGCTATTCTAGAATTTAAAAGGTTATTGTGTAGCTAGAATGTGTATTTCTGAAAATAGAATGGATCTTATGCAGTTAGAATTGGTCATTATAAAATTGAAGTTCATTATTTTCAAGTCTAAGATCTTCAAAAAAATATACGGACTGTACAGGATGGTTGCTAAAAACTATACCTTTTAAAATTCCAATACCTTTTCAAATATATGATAAACAACATAGAACATCCAAAAGGACAGAATTCAATGTTTTCTCCTCAAGTATCTGGTATACTCATAAAATAAGCATAACCGTCAAGGGTACAGGAGAGAAGATTATTGTAATCAGCAAACATCGCACCACTGACTCTTCAACGAGTTTTCATAATTGGAGAAATGATGAAAATGGGATCCATTGTCGGGACTCAGAGGATATTTCTCCTGGAATATCGGTTCAAACCTAACAAAATAACGACACAGAGGAATTTCCAAAAGTGGTTATCTCGAGTTTATTGTGAAGAAGATTAATATGGGAAGATTTGTTAAAAAAAGGTGGTGAACAAGCAATGCAAAATATTGAAAGACTGGCTCTAATCCAAGAAAAAGACAAAAATAGGTCCATCAAAGTAAAATAATAATGAAAAAATAACTCTTTCTTTACATTAATATGTTTTATTTCCTTACCATGTCTGTGAAAAGGTTATAGCAATTTTAAAAAGTATATATTTTTAGCAACCATGCTGTATATTGCATGTCCATATGGAAAATAGTCCCCTCCGGATTATACAGTTATTGTATCAAAGAGAATTAGCTCTGCCATGGAGAAAATGTGAGGTCCTGAGCTGAGAGTTAGGTAGGCTTACTTTTTGTTGAAATTAATTGCTTTTTGTTGCGTTTGAGGACAACCCTTTTTTTTTGGTTTACTGCTGTCGTCTTTCAGCACCTACTTCTTCAAATTTGATCTTTCATGAACTCTTTTCTCAACTTAATGTTTCTATGCTCTTTGGGTATAGATTCTGCCTTTCTTATCTCCATACTAAATGGTGCCTTTCTCTCTTTGTATTGTTTTTGTTGTAGATAGGGAGGCTTGAACTAAGATTTAATCTAATATAAAAATAGTTTGGATTAACTATCACTTTAGGTTTTCTTCATTGACATAAAACATCATTGCTACATTTTATGTTTTTTATTCTGGTTCTACAAATTTGAAAATATTGTGCTAAAGAAGTACCAGTCTTTTTTCAAAATGCAGTTGTACAAGAAAATTACACAGAAAATAATTACAATTAGCAAAATTTAAAGAGTAATTGATTGGCACAAATCTGAAGAGAACAGTGATGAAAATAATTAAGCATGAATTTTAGTTCAGCATACATGTGGTTGCCCAAGGTACATTAAGGGAAGCAAATGGTTTTTTGAGGCCAAACACCAAAAATGAGAATATTGCCTGAAAATGCTCCCAAACCCTTCCTTTATTACGTAGAAACGTCATTTGTCCCGTGTAGGCAACCCAAACCCCATAATTGCCCCCTTCCCCTGCAGATGGTCTCAGAGAGACCAGCTGCAGCTCTACATAGCTGTGGTTGGCTGCTCCAAATTTTTTTCTTTGTTTTTACACAACTGTCCATCCATCAGAGAGGTTTAGTGGTCTCTTGACCTTTGTGGGGTTTAAGTCCGTTTATGACTCGCCAGGCAGGATAATGATTTATATTGGAGTTTCGTCCGCAAACCGAAACCTGAAGAGATCAAGTTCGCTCTTTTACTTTATATATTCCAAGCAGTTACAATTCAATATAAACAAAATTAACCATGTTACACAAGCGCAAAATAACAGAAGGAGGTGATATCGGACAATGAAATTTGAACAACTTTAAATTATGAACAATCGAGCTCACCCTAAAACCGGGGTTCTGACGGGCTGAAACTACAGACGAAACTAGATATTAATTGGAATTTTATTGGTAATTTACCTAGTCTGAAGTGAGAAAGAAATGCAATGAAATAAATTATGAAATCTTTCTAATTATACGTTTGAAACAAATTTTAGAAGTTTAAACAAGATTACAAAATAAACAATCTACTAATAGTATTAAGCGCACACGATGCTCTACCACGCCTAACTGACGAGGTAACTGTCTTTGTATCATACGCCTAAATGGCAAGTGTTGCCATACACTGCAGTATAAGAGTTTTTTTATTAGGCAAAAACAATGTAACTCGCTGGAGGAGCGCCACACCTTCTTAATGAGTGGTTTTGTGCTTGTGCGTCCTGAGAAATACCTAGAATATCAAATGCAGCAGTCCGCTCTGGCTGAAAATGCTATTTTATTTCAAGGGGCAATTCCAGCTTTAATTTTTTACCTCTGGAGATTTTTTTGCAGTGTAAAGATCAAGAAGGTGAGTACTATAAACTTCAGAGGCATGTTTTTGAGAAGTTGATTAAAAAATTTTTATTGCCAAAAAATTGGGTTTGAAAAATTCTAAATTTTGTAGAAGAAATTCTAAAGCGATATAAAACCTGTCTCTGACTTTTGTAGACATGTTCATTGTGAATCTAACTAAAAAACATTATGTGCAATATTGGCTGAAAAATTAAAATTTTAAGAAATTCACCTTGTATGGCTACAACCGTCTATCCAAATGTTTTAAACATGCTGTGGATACCGAAGAGCTTATTTCACTCTGAAAGTATTTCTTATTTATTTTTAAAATAATTCATTGGAAAAAGCGTTCGCTTTTTTAAATTCAGGGCAGTCGGAAAAAAATAATCACGTGAGCAGTACCGTAGCCTAGCTACCCCCATGCCGGCTTACCTCAGACAGCCCACCCGGTCCAGCTGAAAGTGTGCAGTCGAGCGTGGTAACCGCTCACACTCTTGGGCCTGCTGTCTATAAGCTTCTCTCATGCGCACGCCTTGTTCCACCTAACCGAGCGTTGTTTGCGCAAGGCTCCAGCTGATACACAGCCACACAAATCAAGTCAAATCGGACGCAGTTCAACTGCACGATAACGCCGAGGTGAAAACGCACGTAATCAACCTCACTCAAGCGCCGTCGCTACAACACTGAGTCCTCGCAGCGCTGTCAGCCGTCTCCCTACAGCCAGCGTGATGGCTGTCTCACTAAGCAGGTGCACACACCTTTGCAGCGCCCTATCGTGGCCAAAAACACTACATTTCCCGCAGTTTCTTACAAAACTCACGTTGGCTAGTGCCTAGCACTCATCCCTGTCCAAGTGTGTGGAACGCCATTGCTCACGGCGCGACCGTCTTAATGGCTCAGGCTTATATCAATGCTCATCAGCATCCCCGGCAACAGCGTGCTGATCATTCTCTTCTCCGTGAGGTTTGTCGGGCAACTCGCGATCTACGGCTGGCTCAACGGGCTCCCTGTTCAAGGCATCAACTACAACTCCCTCTGATGACAACCCAAAGGGAGTCTCACTATAGTTGCCCCCTCCGCCCAAGACCGCTGTCCCGGACTCCGTGGTGTCAGCAGCATCACCAAGGTTCACAGGAGCCCTGCCCCGCTCCCCACCAACACCAAGCCTACATTTCCAAACGTCCCCCACATGTCTAGGTATGCCGTCTACATAAAATACCACTCGAAGGGACTGAGCCAGCCTCAGCCTCCTTCCACGGCGTCACATTATACCAAAATGTGGCCTCCTCGGGAGAGATATCTCCCCTACCGGCAATCCTCTTGAACGTCCGGGAGTTCCTTTCGACGAATTTGTTACCACTCGGGGTGTAAGCAGTGCAGAATTGCAAAGAATCTCCCACTCAGCAAACTGCTTAACAGTTGCTGACCGAAATGCCGTTGAATTGTCTAACAATTCATCACACGGCCCTCGCTTAATTACTTCCTCACGTAAATAAGCGACAATACTTGCTGCTGACTCGTTTAGAAACCGTCACCAGATGGTGGACTGAAAGGGCCCATAGTCAACCATAGACAGGTAGAGTTTGGCACCGTGATGAATCACGTCAACCGCAGCCCGGCGCCAGCTCTCCTCCACAGACTGACCCCTCGCACCATGAGGTTCTCCTCCCCCAAAGCAGGGTCCATTCGCCGAAAGGCTTTGCACCCTGCCAGCTCACGTTTCACCTGCTCTGGTGACATCGCTACAAATCTGCCAAGCCTGGTAAAACGTTCGATCGATGCCAAATGATGCGGCAAATGAACCATCCAAATTGCATCCTCGAGACTCCCTCCAGTGGCAAGCACAGCAGACACCTCTGCCACGGCTTCACCAGCTTCACGGTAACTAAGCCACCACTTAGGTTCCCTGGTCATCTGATCAGCCTTGTTCTCAATCGTCAAAGCGAACATACACGACCAAACCATGCTTAGCGATCGTCTCACGGATCACCTCAAGACATCATTTCATGCGCAACTTCGCCTCACCCTTCGTGCGAACACGATTGCGGCCATCGACAGAACTGTCCATCCAGTTGACGGCTTTCCGGGAATCACAGGCGACCGTGAAGGTTTTAAAACCCCACGCAAGCGCCCAATTAATTCCCCACGCAACGGCCTCCAACTCAGCCACATTGACATGAAGATAGTCTGACTTCTTGCGGAGCCAAGACGCATCATCTACAACGCGGCCACCGACCCCTATGGAGCTGGCATCAGTCCACACGGTAACCGACACCCCACAGGCCCCCAACAGAGTCCTCCCGACGAGCTCGCACCAACAACTCCCCAGCTAAAACGATGACAGAACTGTTGACAGAATCGTCCCAAGAGCCGCTCAACCCTAGCCATTTCAAAAACTGCAAGAGGGATGCTGCCACCCCTATCACGGGGTAGTGGGCAACTAGCTGACCACACAAGGAAAACAGCTCTCTCTTCGTCAATCTGGCTCCCACCGAACCGAGGTCAGGGAGTGCCATTCCTCTCGACATCTGGAGATGCTCATTGAAATATTTCCCTAAAGAAATTCCCAACAGCCGGCCTCCATCCAGGGTCTTGGGTTCTTTCGTCAAAAGTCCATATTCAATCAGATGCTCCCGGAGCTCTTGCGCGCTAATAGTGGACTCCCGAACCACATCATCGATGTAATAGTCCGTGCCTTGCCTTATTCAATTAACAAAAATCATTGAAGTGGGTAAACGGGTGGGTAAAAGCTGTGGGTATGGTACGTTGGAAGGTGGTGAATGATATAAATGAAATTGTACATGTCTCATTTTATGTTGTGTTATTTTCTCACTGGACACAGTAGAATGCAACTAGTAAGATCCCGATATTTCATCTGAATTTCTTTTTGCCTTTCTGAGAGACAAATGATTGTTTTGAAAACTTTCTTTCGTGGAAAATAAGCATTTTAATTTACTAATTGGCATAAGAGATGGATGGGTTAGAGGAGGGAGGGGGGTTTGTGGTTAGTGGTGGAGGTGGTGGTTAGATTTTGATTGGTTGATGGCTTGTGGAGTTTGCTTCATGTTTGCTCTCCATCATTCCTGAGACTCAGTAGTCTGGATATGATAATGGCTGAAAAATTTTTGTGTGAGTTTAAATTTCAATGAATTCAAATCTTTTCTGATTATTCTACCATACAAATGTAGGAATTAAAACAGGAATGAAAAGATTCCTGGATATTCACTGTTAATTATTGTCTCAACATCTGAATTCAATAACATTGGACAGTTTTTTGCAATTAATAAAAGTAAAATGGAAAATGGAGAAACCACTGTTGCGTAGTTCTTTTATAATGCTTATTTCAGTAATTCAGTAAGTGTCATTTTTCTTGCCCTGTACAGGCTCACTTTTTCTTTCGTCAAGTGGTTCTATCTCGTGAAAATTTTATTATGTCACGCAATTTATCTATTTATTCATTAACCTGAAAGTTTAATTAAATGCTATTTCATCTCTGAAGACAGGTATAGGGTTTGCGTTTACATGAAAGGTGCCAACACTAATGTCTGTTCGATTGTGCAGACGCATGTGTGCGTGGAACAGACTGCTATAGAGCTCTTGGCCAGAGGCTTGACTGTGCACATTGCAGCAGACTGTTGTACATCTCGCACCAAACAGGACAGAAACCTCGCTCTGCAGGTAACCTTATTGTATCAGCACCTCTATTTATATTAGACTGTGGGAATACAAAACCGCAATGTTATGTTATGGAGGTCTTTGTCTTGTTACATCAGAGTAGCAGTAAGGGCTTCTTGTTTTCTCAGCTATCGTCCAGAGGAAGCTAGGTGCGAGTATTACTGAGGTTGTTCAATTTGAAGAGAAGTTGATCAACACGCTTCCTTCATCTCAGCTATTTTAATCACTCTACATCCTTTTATATAGTAGTTTCTTTCAGTATCTATCCATCGATGCTTATTCAGATGCAAGCCAACATTTTTTTTTTTTTTTTGTAGCAGGATGTTGCCAATGCTTTCTTGGTGTACATTCTAATTCTGTGTACGACTTGCTGTCATTGCAATGCAACTCCTATACTTCTTTACTGTTGTCTCTAGTGTGCCTAATTTTGTCTCGTCTTGCTCTTGATGTACTAAGTTTTGATACATTGACAACGGTCATTACGTTTTCCTGGTTTTATGAAGTTCTTTCCCAATATACTAAGATGTATGACTTGAACTAATTATTTTCATATGACCCATTTAAGGCGTTAATCACCCTGACTCTCTTCATCTACAGATCTTCTTGAAAACATTGAAGATATTATATTGTTTGTTTTTCTTTATAATTTCCATTTGGTAATCTGATTATTTAATTCTATTGAATGCTTCGTTTTAACACCTGCATAACATATCAATTTTATGTTGTGCGTTTCCTCTTGAATTTTTTATGACTGTTTTTTCTTTCTGCTCAGCTTTTTTGGGTATTCTAGGGCAAATTACATTGGAGAAGAAGGCTTGGTCTGTCTTCATGATGAGTTCACAGATGTTATCATTGTATAACTTTTGTACTCTGACGTAACCCTAGTATGTGTACATCACAGTCTCAGTCTTGGATGAATCATGTACCAGGGGCTCGTACACTGAGAATAATCTGCCTTGCATACCTGATTTTGACTCACTTTAACACGTTTCCGCGGTTGCTATGGGCAGTTTGGTCAGATCGGAAGAAGTAGAGAGGAAAGTTTTTTTTACTGCTTGATGGTGATGTACTGATACAATTTTTTCGGCCGATACCGATACTACAACCGATACCACAACCGATACCAATACTTTTACTGTTATATTATAATAAAACCATTATAAGCCCTACATGGGTGTTATAATGAAATTATTTACTAATATACCTAATAATATAACAATATTAACAATAAAGTTTTTGATTAGGAATAATGAAACTGCTTTTGCTGTGTTGACTATATTGTTGAGAAAACTTAACAAATGAAAGCTATTCGATAGATAAGCGTTTCTAATCGTATAGGTATATAGGTATATACCAAGCCTTTTCCTCTTTTCAAGTAGAGGGTGGCTAGCATCATTTACATGATACTTTACAGGGAATGTACATGATAGGGGTTCCCCAGGCCCCTAGTCACGCCCGAGCTTTAGGCCTCATTTTTCTCTCGTTTAGTGCTCAGGTAACATTCCTTGAGGACAGTGACCATACTGCAGGCACGACCCTGATTTGCCGCATCAGCGTTTTTCACGCCAACTGCCGCTTTCAGGGATCGAACCTGGGCATGAAGCATAGAACGCAAGCGCTCTATACACTCGGCCACTGCGAGGCCGAGTGTATAGAGGGATGCTGCCACCCCTAATCGTATTGCGACATAATTTAAACTAGCTGTAATAGCTACTGGTTCCAAAAGTGGACCAAAATAATAATTTCTCCACAAAATGGTTATCGTTTGCGTGTTTTTCGCACCAAAATACATACTTTGGCGGAAAGAAAACATTAAAATTCGAAAAACCCCAAAACCGAAAAGATCAGCAAACACGCGACCAACTCTAAAGATTGGTTGTATATTTTTCAAACATCTTAAAATAGAAGAAAAATGCATGATTCGTAATGTACTGCGATTTGAATGCTAAATTAAAATGAAATTATTAGCTTCGTAATATTTGACGATTTACATGCTAAATTAAAATAGAATTTTCAGCTATTTCTATATTAAATTTACATAACCTTTAAAATGCTTCTTCAACTTTATTCAATTGGTGGGATTTTTGTTAGCCTTTCACATACTTTAAGAAATGGAAATTGGGTCAAACTATATAGGTTTTAGTTGTAGAAGTACAATAATTTTATGTTGCTACTGTGTTTAACTATTCATGCTACATAGCTTTCACTTACTGACTACGTGATTCATCGGG
Source organism: Morinoia aosen (assembly GCA_030386875.1). NCBI lineage: Eukaryota > Metazoa > Arthropoda > Malacostraca > Amphipoda > Talitridae > Morinoia > Morinoia aosen. Next base: position 92,116,517 of record CM059579.1, on the reverse strand, counting down.
AATTCAAAGTAGTAAATTCAGTTAGCAGACCTGATTATACGCTGTATTTCAACAGTTAGCTAACTAATTTACTAGGGATGAATACGCTCATTACTTGATTATACTTTTATCTTCATGATTTAGGACCTTCATTTATATGATAAAATACGTATCATTAGAAAGTATTGGTAAAGTATCGGCCGGATTTTGCCAATACCGATACCAGTAAAAATGACCGATACCAATACATCGGTACATCATTACTGCTTGATTACATTCTTATATTTTCTAACAAGCAGGACAAATGTCATTGAACGCTAACATTTTACCTTGGACGCCATAGTCTAATTTAAATAAAGATAGAGAAATGAGTGAAATTGTAGCCATTGTTACTGGTACATAAATGAGCAATTTACCAAGCGGTACACGTATGTACCAATACGGAGTGAATGTGTTGAAGGACTTGAAGCTTTCCAGTTTATCTATTACTGTCTATTTTCATGTTTCAGCCTCAATTGCTTACTCATAGACTTTTCTATCAATTGTATCATTGCTATGTGATAAATATTTGGTCTTTAAAATGCCCATGCTTAAAAAAGTCCATTAATTATTTTTCTACATCAGACCAATATTATTTACGGTGTGATTTATGTTTAGTAGTTTAAAAAATAATAACAATCATTAAATTTGATAAAGTATCAGAAGGCAACCATTGATGAAGGAATACTCTTTACTGAAATATTTTCATGAGACAGTAGAAGTAGAGTCCAAGTGGTTGGAAAAAAGTTTTTTCATGCTAAATTAGTTAACTCAACTATAATGAATATTGGCACTGATTTTTTTAATGCAACTGTTTCAAATTTTTCCCTCATTCTATTCTTTAGATACTTTTCCAAGTTTGAATTGTTCACATTTCCTTAGAAGAAAAATGCATTTTGCTATTTTTTTAATGAAGAATTAGAACTAAAACTAGAGTGAAAGGTTATACATATATTGAAAGGTTAACGTGAAGTTTATGCATCCCCCGCAATTTAGTTTCAAACTTGAAACAAAAATGTTAGCACAAGAGGACATGGTTCCAATTAAATGAAGGTCGATACTTATCTACCGTTCAATCAAAGGTATTTGTGAATACGTTGTATGTTCATCATCAAGATGCCTCCTTATGTAAAATCTCTTAACCTTAAGAAGGATTTCAACATGAGAAAAGCAGCTTACCTGGGTACATGGTAACTGATGTTCGTTAAAAACTTCTAAAACTGAAGTTTTATCTCAAGCTGTCGAGGGGGTTGCTCCACTTTCACTTGGCGGCTGTGATGTGCCCCAATTTTTTTTTAAAGACACCATTAGAACCTCATGTCCGATATGAATGAATCTAGATCGAAATTTTTACCTTTTCCTTGTCATAATTGGTGAAGATAGAGTAAAAACAAATTCAGAAAATTTCACTTACATTCACAATAATCCTAGTGCACCCTCATTTTTTTGCACTAAGGTAAGTATGTGTATTGATTGATCACCAAAGTTGTTTTGGATCTTTTCCAGATAAGCCCTGCCACTAATGCAACACATAAGTTGACCCAAGTGAAACTTTTGAAATAATGTTCCTATTGACTTCAAATTACTCTCAAACAAAAGATCGAAGCATTCTTTCTTTCCACACCGTAGATGGTATAGAAACGGTTTTCTGTAAACTACATAAATTTCTGGATATACCTATTTGACTCACGCAAAGTCATATCATGTGTTTTCACCCACATGTAACTTTCAAAAATAATGCACGTATTGACTTCAAATTACTCTCTAACAAAAGAATGTTTTAATCTTTCGTTTGAGAGTAATTTGAAGTCGATGGGTGCAATGTTTTAAAAGTTACAAGTGGGTGAACTTATGTGTTGCATTAGTGGCGGGGCTTATCTGGTAAAGATTCAAAGTTTTTTCTCACTGTTTTTTCAGCATCTATTGCTTTTGAATTCAAATTCAAAGTATTTTTTATCTTGTTTAATAAACTCATTTTGTTATTTGCTGTTTATATGCGCTCGGGATCTTCTGTGGGAACACACACACACCTGATGCATAGATTCCTCGTCCTCTTATCTCTATACTTCGCACCTTTTTGCTTCCTCTCTTTGGAAGACTTTCTTTAGTCGCAAATGTTTAAAATTAACACATCTAATCTAACCTGTTATGTAGCTAGATGAATTTGCTTGTTGATGCTTTCTTGGTAGTTTTATGTGGCTAAAGCAACTGGAGATATTTTATCAGCTCACCAAATCTGAAATGCCAAATAAACATAGATCACAAAAATGTTTGAGTAAATTGTTGCAAAATCACGGCATCAAAATGTATTCATCAAATAGAGCGGTTGTGTAACATGATTTGGTAGGTGTGTCACCGCGTCTCTGTAAAACTAAATGCAACTGCTGAAGCTTTTCCAGTTACACCAGGTACAGCAAGGTTGTTTAGTTCCTGCTCCTAAATAGTCTTGTCAGGTGGCACAAGCAAACAAAACTGAGTTCACAAAGCCGCGGGTCGATAGAAAAGTTCATTTCCAGGCTACAGATTTTCATATGTAATTGTGATGTAATCCTGTGTAATGTAATTCACGTGTTCATTTTCCTCAAAACTTGGTAAAGGTAACTCGCTAAAATTTTCTGTTTATTCAAGAATTAGCACATTAAAATGCCACGATGGCTATACAAATACACTATGGAGATAATAGATATATTAGAGATTTCTTGGCAATGAGCAACCCAGGGACGTTTTTAAGAAACGAAGTTCCAGTTTTCGGCTAATTTGGCAACAGTTAGGTGAGGCGGAGGGAGAGGAGCGCTAGACTGACGTCCGCACGAGACAGCAGGGCGTTGACGACTCTGTGAACGAACGAACGATGCTTATAGGAAAGTCAGAAAGAGTTTGACACAGGGGGTGTCAGGAAGAGAAGAGGTGAAACCAAAAAGGATAGATAGGGAACTGGAAACGATGCGCTTTGCGCATGTGATGCTAGTGTTGAAGGTTTTTGCTTAGTAGTTTGAAGGTGGTGAAGACTGCGGTGACCCGCTAAGCTATGCCTTTTATACCCCAACACAGGCGCTGTTTAGAAGGTCGCGAACGCAACAGCGCGCGTATGAGAACACAAAAGCCCACACATTTTAAAAAGGGATTTTTATTGAAAGAAACGTACTAAAAGCGTCTTGATAAAACGCCGCTTTCATCTTGGTTGTATTAACTGGGAGATCAGCATTTAGCCTCAAGTGTGAACCTGTGAACCTGAGTCACGTCCAGGCAGTTGCGCTGACCAGTCGGAGATACTGTGTAGTCAAGTTGCGCTTAAAACTAATATCTGTTTGCCGCCACTTTGATTGCCTTTGTTTTGTAAAACTTTACAGTGCAATTCAATCAATTATGATTTTAACCAACTTTTAACGTGTTGTTCAATAAAAACTGTGATTTTAATAAATCTGTTACGTTCCTAAATAAATTTAAAAATTCGTTAACTTTTAAACACCGGTGAAAAGAAACTCGAGGAAAACAAAAACAATTTTTACTGGTTTTATTCTGTGGCTATTGGCTTGAAGGCTTGGCCACCTGATATAGAAAAGTCAAGGGCGCGGCGACACCCTCACCTACCTAAAAAAATGTGGTATTTCTTTATGAAGCATTTATGCGTAAATTCATGTGAGAAATTTGAAACCAATTCGTTTTACGCTCAAATATCTATGTTAATAATATTTTTAATTCAAAGATTTTTTACAAAAACTGATCTGAAATATATTTTTGCGCAACTTTTCCTCAAATGCGATGATTAAATCGTCTTCGTTTTCAAGGATTTATTCCAGCGTGAGCAAAGTTGTTAGTGCAAACATGTTTTATAAATATTGCCTATTCTATTAATTGGCATTTAACAATATTGATTGGAAAGATGAAAACGGTGTTTCATTTTATTCTGTATTAACATGCACCTTAAGGAGACTGAACGCACTTTTCCCCCGAATTTCTTAAAAAAAAAATACTTTCAGATTGAAATAAGCTTTGAGGTATTCAGGGCACGTTTGCAGCATTCGTGTGGACAGGTATAGCCTATAAAGTTTTCGGAATTTGCCCAAAACTCCCCCCGGCTCAAAAGAAATCCTTTTCAAAGTCAATTTCTCAGCCAATAATGAAGATAGAGACGAATGTTTTTTTTTCTGCTTGATTCACAATGAACATGTGTCATAATGTTGCGGATTGTTTTTCGTTTCAGTTTTAAAAAATTGCGCGTCAAAGTCTCGAAAAGTTGGTTCTGAGAAAATGCGGGTTTTGTTCAGGAGAGAATACCCCCAGATCAGTGAATTTTTTCGGATATTGATTTTTAGCTGGTATAGAAAGGGTAAGATGTTGGGTACATCCTGTGAAAAAATTAGCTTCGTACGTGCACTGAGTCCGATGCTACGGGGGTTTTAAGAATGGGGGGAGGGGGAAGTGGTATTTTATTATGTTACACCTCCCCCTTAGCTTTTTCTTCACGGCTCGAAGTGGCTATATCATCTTCTATGTCTCTTTTTTACTGTATAATGATTTCAAAGGTCCTAGCTGACCCAAGCAATAATAATAAAGAAAAATTGAGATTGTTTGTTTCTTTGTTTACCGTATTTTGAAGGATCGGAATGTGGGGTTTCAAAATGCACCTCCTCCTACAGGTTTTGAGCTACAGTAATGATTTTGGTATCATTGGATGCGGAAAAACGCACACATTTCAAAAACTGAATTGGCAATTCAAAATTTATTTTCGATCATGAGTTGTGACGTCATACGGTACTTTTTTTACGAAAGAAGACATGTCGTGGAATTTTTTATATTTTCCCATTTCAAATTGAATGTATGGTGAATGCCATGTTAGTTTTTGGAATTTAAAAGTATTTCCGCATCCAACGACACTAAAATCATCACTTTTACTCAAAAACTGTCGGAGAAGATGCATTTTGAAAAACCCCCAAAAACTTCGTTTTTTATGAATATCTCGTTTTCTTTGAAGAAAATCAAATTTTTTACTTAAGTTAAATGATTCCAATTTGCATTTCCTATCAGTGTACCAAATTGCATTGCTATAGGTTCAATATCAAAGAAATTCTTCCTAAAGAGGTATTCTCCCCTTCAGGGCACTATGCCATACATGATACTTAGGTTTTTGTTATTCCTCCAATATAACTATAACACAACTAATTGTATATAATATTTCACTTGGTTTTCCATTGTTTTCTCCCTTTGGATATTATGGAAACCCTCTGGGTATGCCTCCAAAATACCCCCGTTTGGAGGGTTCTTAGGGTAAAATACCCCCTTTGGGGGGTATTTTGGGGGTTAGAAGCCTCGTACAGGGTTCCCGTTTTCACTACGTGATGTAGGAAGGGTTTAATAATATTTTCACGCAAAAGTCTCATTTATAATCTATCGACCCAAAAGGACCCCCGTTCGGTCTCCTTAATTCAGCTCCATTGGTAGAGAAAGTGGCAAGTGGCGTAGCGGTAAATAGACACAACCATCAGCTTGGTCATTATTAAATATCCAGTGCAGCAACCGATTTTGCTTTGCAAAGATGTTCGTCGCATCTTGTGGTGCATGCTAATACAGTAAAACTTTAATCCATACTAAATTGTAATTACGTTTTGTGTTACAGATATACAGATATAAATCTACAAATTGCCTTGTTTTCTACGGACGTTGTTTTGATGGGTGTGTTGTAATATGTAAATCACTCCTATGAAGTGCGATGAAGGAGACTATCTCAGTCATCGTAAAAACTTACCGCACCTTACAGAAATGTGGGTTACTTGAGCTACACAGGGGATTATGTTGGTAGCGTCATCAGACACCTTATAGATCTTGCACTCCTCATTATTGACTGAAGCTACCCATCGCAAAAGCAGCCGCCCTTGATGGAGTTGTGTGGGTTTTGGTTTGTAATCATATATAATTATATATCATTCTTTACTAATCTGTCTCTCTCGTGGGAGAGGCTTAGGTTCTGCTCAATTGCCCTTCTGTGCGAGTGTTATCGACCTTTTTCAATTTCTCGTCTGATCGAGGTGCTGGCGCCTTTTCCGGCCTATCAAACTGTGTCCATCAAAACGCCCAAATTTTGGGACACTTGAACTTAAACTTTGAGTTTCTTTGTGATTATCAACTGAGTAAGAACGAATTTTAATTTATGAATGTGTGGGAAATTATTCAACTATGTGAAAGGAACACACGATAAGTACGAGTATGGCACTTATGTCATGGAATTATAGCAAAAAATGTTGTGGAAAGGTAAATTCGAATATGTGAACGGGAGATGTATAGAGGAAGCAGAATCATTGGTGGAGGTCTTGATGGATTGAGCATTTGCATCGTTTGCTAACTCTGTCTCAGCTTGTTTGGAGTTTTGTCTTCTACATTGTCGTGTCTTTTAGAAGGTTTAAATATTTGAATTTTTAATTAGTACATGATGTTGACCAAAAGCTTCCATACCCTGCAGGGGTACGTTTCCGTATTTTTCAATAAAAATTTCATACAGAGAGGGTTACTAAAATCATGTAGTGTTAACATATACTGTGTGTATTGTATTGTAAATTTACCTATCTCCTAATTCATCTTTTTTTTCCCTCAGAGACTATCGCAGAGGGGATGCTACGTTACCACCTGCGAAGCTGTACTTTTCAGTCTTTTAGGTGACAAACAGCATCCTAAGTTCAAAGAAATATCTCAACTCGTGCGTGAACCTTGTAGGGACGTAGCACTTGATTAAAGTTGTGATTTGAAGCACGGGGATCTATTTCAACGGGCTAAATATTCCAGGTATACCGCTGAATCTGACTTGACTTGTTCACGACGTTTTAAGTGTACGTTCAGGAATAGAGCTTCAATAATTAGTATTCCGAAACATTTATAAAATAGATTCATAGATTGATTTCATTGTTGATATTTCTTTCCTGACTATTTATGAATTATACAGTAATTGCAGTATAATTGAAATTCAACGATTAGGCCTTTGTAGCTCGAAAACGCGTTACAATTTGTGAACTTTATTCTACTGCTCATCATTGATTAATTTCATCATATTTCTGTGCACATTACTATGCCGGTGGCTTGGAATATCATTAGTGAGCAAAATTCGTGTCGTTTCTGCTGATGACCTTCCCGACGCTTCCTATAAGTAGCAATATGTGTGCAATTGTCGTGAATGTTTGCTTTCTTCCCAAGTTCCAGTGTTTGCGCTCAAAATTAATCCTATCTTTAAATGTACATTCTGTATGAGCTCCACTGTACACTATTGAGTTGCCTCGTTATCACCTGTTGAAAGCCCAGTCTAACTTTTTCACCGCCTGCATGCATGTTTTTCGCTGCCTAAGCGATTTAAGCGATTACATCACTTAGGCGGCGAAAAACATGCATGCAGGCTGTGAAAAAGTTAGACTGGGAGGATTTGTGGGAAATGGGTTATCACAAATTTAACCCTAAACTTTGATTTTTGAGTGTTGGTGAACTTTGTACGTCCGTTGTTGATTAAATATATACGCCTTAAAAAATACTGCCTCGTATTTACTCTGACTGAAGTTGAGTGAACTAATTAAAATTTGTTTTCATATTGCTGAGAAAAACATAACTTAGCGCAAGGTTGAGATGGCAGTGACAGAAGTTGAATATATGTATGCATGCATGTTGGTTGAATGATCACGCTGTTTATTCTCCTTAACAGGATACAACTAGTGGACCTATGATAATTTGGGCTCCCAGGGGAAATATATGAGGTTCCGAGCTAAAGGTTAAATAGGCTTTATTTTTTTAAATAGAAGAGTTTTTTTTGCATGTTACGGACCATCTTTTTCCGGTTCTCTGCTGTCTTGTTATTCACAACTTTCTTCAGCTATTCTCTTGTTTCATGTACTTCTTTTTCACCTTTCTGTTTCTATGTACCTTGTGCATTGATTCGCATTCCTGCATTCCTTCAAGTGCATGCTGAACAGTGCGTTCCTCCTTTCTCTCCTTTTAATGCTTCTATTACGGTTTGGGAAACTTAAAGACGCCATCCCAGGCCCCTGCCAGGCCCCCGTCTCTCCAATGAGCATTTTTCATATTTTTGTTGGAAAAGGACCCTTAGGTGGTGGATTTTTCGGTCCTAAAATTTTATGGCGCTACGGACACTAGATCCCCCCGGGGGGGGAGGGTGTGGAGACAAAAAATCTTTAATTTTCGATCCCATATAAAAAGAAAAAACGGGAAATGGATAATTTTGCAATTTACTTTTGTTAGAAATGTTCCAAGGATTCTAGAACTGTCTTTGGTTTTGTTCTAGCATGAAAACTCAATGAGGAGATACGTTTTGAAATATCGATACAAATGAACTAAAAAAACCAATATATATGTCCAATTTTTTTTCAAAAACTAAGGCCTGAATCAAAAAAATGAATAGAAGAAATTGTGTTTCTTTTCGAAATTTACATATACTAGTCAAATTTCATAAGAATCAGACTGAAAATAAAAAATTAATAACCTTTATACAATAAAAAAAAAAATTTTATTTTTTACTTATTTATGGAACTTACAATTCACAGTGTGAATATGAAGTTATGTATGGAGATAATCGAAATAAAAATGAAAACAGCATTTAATTACATAAATTTTTCATTATATTACATTTCAACAAAAAATTTTGTTTGTGACTTATACCCGGGTAACACCTCTAACTTTCAGCATTCAAAACGTATCAATTCATGAGTTTTGATGCTAGAACAAAACCAAAGACAGTTTTAGAATCCTGGAACATTTCTAACAGAAGTTTGTTGGCTTTCTTCCAAATTCGAGAAAAAAAAGATATAGCTCTAAACCCAAAACTAATTTTCTTTGATGTAAAGGTTAACAGGTTAGGTTAATATCGGCATCTTTGGGATGCTTTATTTCCAATCAAGCCTGATACATATGATCTTAGCATTGGTTTTTCAAATCTCTTATAACTAACCCTATATATAAAGGACACCATGACGGTTCCCCCGTAAAGCCGGTACCCATTTCCGAAACCTGGGTTGAGTGGGGTATTGTGCTTCAGCTTTACCTTATACCCAACGGTGAAAATCTCCGCGCCAGCGCTGGGAACGAACCCGCGACTTCCAGCATACAAGTCCGATCCCTTAACCGCTGTGCCACGGAAAGTACACAATAAATTATACGATATCCCTTATCACAAATAAAATTATAATTTTATAATAAAGTAATGATAAAATATCCCTTATCACAAATTTTTTCTTTCAAAATGTTAAAATTTTACAACCTTCTTTTGTTAGAAATGCTCCAAGGATTCTAAAACTGTCTGGTTTTATTCTAGCATCAGAACTCAATGAGTTGATATGTCTTGAAATGTACGTAAAAATGTACCAAAAATATATTTTTCGTAAAAAAATAAGGCCTAATTCGAAAAAGTGACAAGTAATAATAATAATAATAATAATAATGAAGGCATCTACGGATGCTTTATTTCCAATCAAGCCTGGTACATGTATCACCTTTTACATTGGATTTTCAAATGCCTTATAACTAACGCCAGGACGCCATAACGCTTTCCCCCGGTCGAGACCGGTACCCATTTCAGACACCTGGGTGGAGTGGGGTATTGTGCTTGGAATTTTCCTTCTATACCCAACAGAGAAAATCGCCACTGCCAGCGCCGAGACTCGATCCCGGGTCCTTGCCGCACGGCGGCAGAACCTATACCACATGGCTATGGCGGCACAAAAGTTTACTTTCAAAGAATACATATAATGGCCAATTTTCAAATGAATCGGACAAAAAAAGTTCAAAAATCCGGATGGTCCCCTTAATTAACATCTAGTCACAGTGTATAGGGTGTAATGAATTTATTGCAAGTAGTCAAAGCGGTTCATGAGATAGTTCAATGTCTGCATTGTTTTAAGCATTTTTGTCGCCAAACTGGCCTAACGATTGTGGGATCTTTAGAAAAAATGTTTAGATAAAACTAAAAAAGGTTGACATCTTTTCCGTTGTATAGGTGTCGGTGATTGTTGTGAAGTACTAATGGCTTGAATATGAACAATGCCTTTATGTCACAAGAAAAAATAGTGCCTACTTAGGATACGTGAGAAAAAGTGAAAATATATTCTAGGTGTTAAAAGATTTTGAGACATTGAATGATAGACAATATGGGCAGCGTTCAAAACTTGAAAGAGTCCAACAAAAACCAAGTGTAACGTTGATTCCATTCCGATCCATGAAAGGTGGTTGAATTTCTTTTTTTCTTATTCCAATAAAACTTGAAATCTTGAATACCATGTACAGTGCGAACGAGTTGTGTGCTTCGAGCATGCCACGTTTCCTGGCCAAAATCTAATAGCAGTAATTATCAAAACGCGTTAATTCCACCTCGTTGGTAGGATAATAAATTTTTTGAGAAAATTCAGCTTCCATAAGCATGTTCACACAAATCGCTCTGAGTTATTTGCGAGTTTTCGATAATTTTTATTGAAATCACCTCATATGAGTCCACAACGCATGCACACGTAACGCAATCAATTTTTGCATGAACAATATTGGGGCAAATTTTTGTGAGGATGATACAGCTACTGCTATTTATTAACAGTATTAGTCATAGTTACGATCTTCGCAAGGAAATGATGTGAAGCCCAGCTGGAGGTTTGAAACTCATTTTCATTCAAATAGAATGCACTTGTTTCGTTACGAAGCATCTTTTTTCTGTTGACTACTATCCTTTTACTTTAACTTTTTCCTTGTTTCATGACCCTGTTTTAATAACGTAGGGTGCAAGGAGACACTTTATGCATAGATAACCCGTTCTTTTGGCTCTATGCGAAAATTTCCTTAAAAAGCCTCGTTTAAGTCTTATGCAAATATTTTCTTGCATAGCATACAGAAATCGTGATAGAGATGAAGGAGAATTATTACGGCAAAGTTTTAAATTTATTTTGAAAAGATGCAAATACTTTAGCTCGCTTTCTGCCTCACCTCCTGCATCGAGAAACCTCCTGAAAGAAACGAAAGAAAACCAGTTTAAATTCAGAGCAATAGAGTAAAAATCAAACATTTCATTGAATTAAGCCTACACGGTACATAATATCGACATTACTCCTGAGGAGTGATTCATTTACAGCAAAAAAATGGACAACCGTCCTAACGTCCCGAAAATTAACAAGTTTGGGATCTTTTCTCTTCGGGCCAAGAACGTGGTTAATCGTGTCTGTGAACCAACTTCAAATAATGGCTCCAAGTACCAATAGATTTACCTAATCGATCAATAACGTTGGTGTGAGATCTGTCTTCTGCCCACGTCACTCCCAGCGCCGAAGCTCCACGCTGGCCAGAGGGTTTAGCAGCGGCGGCCACCCCAAGTAAATCTTATGAGCTCGGCGGATGAGTCATGCCGACAATTCTGTTAAATGGTGACAGAAAATGAATTAAGATACGGGATTGCGTGCGTACCGAATGGTGAATGGTATGCGCAGCGAGACAGCAGGCGTACGAAGAAAAAGTGAGCTGTGTTGGCAGGCATTTTCTCTAAGGTCAATTTCGAAGGCGGATTTTTCACAGATAGTTCAGGCCAACCTCGGTAGGAGCACAAGATTTACAACAGAAATTTACAATAAATTTACACCTCCGGACCCGAAGCGCCTAGTCAACCAAACACGGGACCTGAGAGATGCCGCCTCGCGACTATGAGAAAAGGTGCCCGTAAGCTACAACGGCTTCCTGCCTCCAGCACCACAGGCCCACAAACTCGCGACCAATCAGGACTCACGCCCGGACTCAAGGCTTGCACTCGAGGCCTACATAAGGCGACCCCAACAAGGCTCCCACTCACTCAAGCCCTCGTCCTCGTTCAAGTCACATCTCCAGCACCAGCCTCGTGTTCCTGCATCTAGCTTCCGAGATCGACTTAGTCTCTCGCGTACCTGCACCAAGCTCCGGAGACCGGCCCTGCCTATCGACGCCCCAAGGTGTTGCAAGGTCTTAAACCTAGTAGCGTCTTGACGCTTCAAGGTGTTTCAAAGCCTTAAAAAAGTGTCACGTTGCAACGCCCCGCGCCGGCGTCGTCGGCCAAGCCGCTCTACGACATCTCTCGCCCGCTCCGGCCGGCTAGCCTCGCCGCAACTACTTACCAGCTACAACGGTGAACCGCGTGGCAGCTGGGCCCGACCCAGCTGACAAGCCTCGTCTCGGCGCCCCGCTAGCACCAGCTGACCTGTTCGTAACAGTCGCACGACGTAGCACCAATCATCACGTCTCGCCGCTGCGTTCGTAAGTAGCGTCCTTGCGGACGTTACCCACTATTAGTGCTGTGTTTCAATCATTACGTAATTTATGTCATTTTCGAATAGGATTGTATTTCAATCATCACGTATTAGTACTATTCTCGTATAGGATTGTGTTTCAATCATTACGTCATTCCCGAATAGGATTGTGCTTCAATCATCACGTATTTGTGCTATTCTAGCATAGGATTGTGTTTCAATCATTACGTCATTCCCGAATAGGATTGTGCTTCAATCATCACGTATTTGTGCTATTCTCGCATAGGATTGTGTTTCAATTTATGTCATTCTCGAATAGGATTGTACTTCAATCATCACGTATTAGTACTATTCGCGCATAGGATTGTGTTTCAATCATCACGTACTTCTCGAATAGTATCGTATTTCAACCATCACGTATTAGTGCTGTGTTCCAATCATTACGTAATTTACGCTTACGAACAGTGCTCATAGTAGTCACCGAGGGCCCTGTGTAATGGTCCGTGTTCCGTGTACCTAACAGTCACCAATATAATTACCGTGTTACCCCCGTGTTGTCCATATCCTGCCGAATACGGTTGTACCTCAGGCACTCGCTTCGGGCTATCCTATCAAGAAAAAGATAGCTCAAAGTCTGCCCGAAGCGTGTTGCAGCCTGGGGGAGAACACCACACTGGTTGACCCCAGAGGTATTCGGCAGGCAATAGGAGGCATGGCTGGGAAAGATATCCGGTTGCCCGCATTCAGCGGAGATGTGAAAGGATGGTTACTGCATTGCGACGTGTTCCTCGCACAAGTACCAAACCTGGACGACAGCGCAAAGTTCGGAGCGTTACTAGGAGGACTCCCAACACACATCGTATCCGAGATCCAAGAAATACTCCTGAACCCACCGGCAAACGACAAATACGACGCATTAAAAGCCGCATTAACGCACCGTTTCGTGCGACACGACGAGGAAGCAAACTACGACACCATCGTCAAAACTACCATGGGAGACAATACGCCATCAGAATCGCTCCTCGAAATGAAACGACTGAACAGCTGCAGGCAAGCACCCCTACCACCGTCCGTCATCCGTTCCATGCACCTCGCAAAGCTACCAATCACAGCACAACCGCTGATCGAGGCACTAGGCAGGGGAAAAATGGACGAAGAATACAGAGTAATCGCAGATCAGATCATAGCAAGGCAAACCGCTTGCCAAACTGCCATGAGTGAACCCATCGCCGTTACTGCCATCAAACAACCACCATCTCTTACCGTCTCAAGAGCGGAATTTGACAAAGCCCTACAGGAAATAGCAGAACTCAAGAAAATGCTGGCAAATGCTTCACGCCCACAGGAAAACAAGAAGCAAGCAGAAAATTGGCGAAACCAAACCACAGGACCTAGGTACGGAAACAGAAGCAATACAAGAATCAAGCAGGACCAAGCAATCTGCTATTACCACCAAACTTTCGGTAACCGAGCAAGAAACTGTACCCAACCTTGCAGTTTCGCGGGAAAACGACGACCGCGGAGAATGGTAAACGCCCCAGTCTCCGCACAGACAAAAAAAGGCGAGCTAATGTACGTCACAGACACCGGCAACGTACGATACCTCATCGACACCGGTTCAGCCGTCAGCCTAGTACCAGCTAAAAAGAAACACACGCTCAAACCCCCGTCCTACGACTTACTCGCCGCCAACAACACCCCCATAGCTTCTTACGGGACGACTGAGCGCATCATCCTGCTCAACCCCCTATGGCCCGTAAGTTGGAACTTCATAGAAGCGGACGTGGGACAACCGATCATTGGCATGGATTTCCTCGCCGCACACCAGCTAAGCGTCGACACCGCAAACGCAAGCCTATACGCCCAAACTTCCGGAACCAAAGTACCCTGCAAACGTGTCGTTTCAAGAAGCCAACGAGTGCACAGGATCGAACACCAAACCGCCCCGGAATTCAACACATTGTACGAGGAATACCCCGGAATACTACCGACCTCCCAACACATCCGGCACACACAAAAGAAAATCGACGTAGAACACCACATCGAAACAACCGGACCCCCAGTATATGCACGACCAAGGAGACTGTCTCCGGAAAAATTGGAAGCGGCGCGACAAGAATTCAAGGAAATGCTGGAACATGGCATCATCAGGCCGTCGAAGAGCGCCTGGGCATCACCCATGCACATGGTACCAAAGGCAGCCGAACCCGGGGCATGGAGAATCTGCGGAGACTACAGACGACTGAACGCAAGCACCAAACCTGACCGTTACCCAATACCACACTGTCAAGACTTCCATTACAAACTGCATAACAAAACAATCTTCTCCAAAATCGACCTCGTCAAAGCCTATCACCTAATACCCGTCAAAAACGAGGACATCCAGAAAACGGCCATCACCACACCATTCGGGCTGTACGAATACACCGTGATGTCATTCGGGCTGCGGAACGCAGCCCAAACGTTCCAACGATACATCGACGCGGTAACAAGAGACATGGACTTCGTAACGGCATACATCGACGACATACTGATAGCGTCCGCAAACGCAGAGGAGCACCAAAAACACCTCCGACAACTCTTCCAACGGCTACAAGGAGAAGGACTGCGCGTGCACCCCGCCAAGTGCATTTTCGGAGTGCCCGAGCTAGACTTTCTCGGACACAGAGTGTCAGCCGGCGGAATCTCACCACTCCCTCAGAAAATAGAGGAAATATGCAGTTTTCCCCAACCAGCAACAGTAAAAAAGCTACGACAATTCCTAGGAATAGTCAACTATTACCACCGATTCCTCCCAGCCGCAGCAGAAAAGATGCAAGCTCTGACCGGATTGACAAAAGGATACTCCAAAAACTCAAAGAAAATTATCAACTGGACAACAGAACTAGACGCAGCGTTCACTAGCCTAAAACGCGAGATCTCGCAACTCACCTTGCTAGCGCACCCCGCTCCAGAAGGCAAAAGCACCTTAATCACAGACGCATCAGGAACCGCAGTCGGCGCCGTACTACAACAAAAAGTCGGGCAAGAACAGCGCCCCGTAGCATTTTTCTCCAAAAACTAGACGACACCCAACGTAAATACAGCACCTACGACCGCGAACTAATGGCGATATTCCTCGCAGTGAAACACTTCGAGCATTTTTTGGAAGGCCGAAGCTTCGAAATCATGACAGACCATAAACCGCTCTGTTTTGCCCTGCAAAAAGCCACGGAAGGCAACAGCCCCCGGGTAGCAAGACAGCTCTCCTACCTCTCACAGTTCGACTGCGAAATCAAGCACATCAGCGGCGACAACAACACGGTCGCAGACGCGCTATCACGTCTGGTGTCAACAATAATACCTAAAGGACCCGCGATCAACTACGACAAAATAATGACCGAACAAAACAGAGACGCAGAATTAGAAGAACTGCTGCACCCAGCATCAAAGAACGCGCTCAAACTACGCCCCATAATCACACAGACCGGTAAACCACCCCTCTGGTGCGACGTGTCAACAGGCCTACGGAGACCATACATCCCGGAATGCTGCAGAAAGAACGTATTTCAGCATTTCCACGGGGCGAGTCATCCCGGCATACAAGCAACAAGGGACCTCTTGAGGCAGCGAGTAATCTGGCCCGGACTCAACAAAGACGTCGGCAAGTGGACACGCGAGTGCATTCCATGCCAGACAAGCAAAATAATAAGGCACACCAAATGCCCGCCCGGGAAGATGCCGGTACCCAAGGAACGGTTCCAGACGATACACATCGATATCGTCGGACCACTACCCGTGTCACAAAACAAACGGTACCTGCTGACGTGCATTGACCGCTTCACCAGATGGTGCACCGCTACCCCAATGGCCGATTGTACGGCAGAAACAATAGCACGGGCATTCCTAAAAGACTGGGTAGCATCATTCG
The DNA here is from genome assembly GCA_030386875.1 of Morinoia aosen. Lineage (NCBI taxonomy): Eukaryota > Metazoa > Arthropoda > Malacostraca > Amphipoda > Talitridae > Morinoia > Morinoia aosen. Next base: position 92,100,353 of record CM059579.1, on the reverse strand, counting down.
GCGCTCCAACAACGATCATCACGGACCAAGGCGTCCAGTTCGAGTCTAACTTATGGAAAAACTTGCTGACGGCGCTGGGCGCTGAGAGACAGCGAACGACAGTGTACCACTCGCAGAGCAACGGACTGGTGGAGAGGATGCACAGAAGATTGAAGGAGGCGTTAAAAGCTACGGTCACTGACGCAGACTGGGCAGACGCACTACCCCTCATACTGCTTAACATCCGAGCCACGCCACACACGGACGCAAACATCTCCCCCGCCGAAATGGTATACGGACAAACATTGCGCCTCGCAGGAGAGCTACCCGAGAAAGAAAAAGGAGACCGGCCCGCCAGAGAATTTCTACAATGCCTAAAAAAACGAGTGACAAATCTGCAGCCAATACTGCCACGACAACAGGGACCTCAAAAAGCCAATGTCCCGAGCGCTCTATACAAGGCGACCAACGTCTTCGTGAAACACGGGGGGCACAGAAGACCCTTACAGAAACCCTACGCAGGTCCCTTTCCCGTGCTCCAAAGGACATTAAACTACATCACCGTAGATATACAAGGAAAAAAAGCTAACATCGCGACGGAAAGGGTCAAAGCAGCGTACCTACCCACCATCGAGGATAAACCTCAACAACAGGCTAAGGCACCGAGATCAACAAACTACGAAGTATATGAGGGAGTTCCGTTCCCTGGAACAGGCACAGCAATCCCTGAAACAGCAAAACAGGCAGTATTCACTAAATACGGCAGAGAAAGCAGACCACCAGTGAGGTACTAAGTGTTTAAAAAAAAAAAAAAAACAGGAGGGGGACACCTGTGGTGATCCCAGCGGCAAGCCGCGGACCTCCACAAGACCTGAGAAAAGCTGCCTCCAGACTACAACCGCATCCGTTCCAGAGCACCTCCGGACCCGAAGCGCCTAGTCAACCAAACACGGGACCTGAGAGATGCCGCCTCGCGACTATGAGAAAAGGTGCCCGTAAGCTACAACGGCTTCCTGCCTCCAGCACCACAGGCCCACAAACTCGCGACCAATCAGGACTCACGCCCGGACTCAAGGCTTGCACTCGAGGCCTACATAAGGCGACCCCAACAAGGCTCCCACTCACTCAAGCCCTCGTCCTCGTTCAAGTCACATCTCCAGCACCAGCCTCGTGTTCCTGCATCTAGCTTCCGAGATCGACTTTGTCTCTCGCGTACCTGCACCAAGCTCCGGAGACCGGCCCTGCCTATCGACGCCCCAAGGTGTTGCAAGGTCTTAAACCTAGTAGCGTCTTGACGCTTCAAGGTGTTTCAAAGCCTTAAAAAAGTGTCACGTTGCAACGCCCCGCGCCGGCGTCGTCGGCCAAGCCGCTCTACGACATCTCTCGCCCGCTCCGGCCGGCTAGCCTCGCCGCAACTACTTACCAGCTACAACGGTGAACCGCGTGGCAGCTGGGCCCGACCCAGCTGACAAGCCTCGTCTCGGCGCCCCGCTAGCACCAGCTGACCTGTTCGTAACAGTCGCACGACGTAGCACCAATCATCACGTCTCGCCGCTGCGTTCGTAAGTAGCGTCCTCGAGGACGTTACCCACTATTAGTGCTGTGTTTCAATCATTACGTAATTTATGTCATTTCCGAATAGGATTGTATTTCAATCATCACGTATTAGTACTATTCTCGCATAGGATTGTGTTTCAATCATTACGTCATTCCCGAATAGGATTGTGCTTCAATCCTCACGTATTTGTGCTATTCTAGCATAGGATTGTGTTTCAATCATTACGTCATTCCCGAATAGGATTGTGCTTCAATCATCACGTATTTGTGCTATTCTCGCATAGGATTATGTTTCAATTTATGTCATTCTCGAATAGGATTGTACTTCAATCACCACATATTTGTACTATTCTCACATAGGTTTGTGTTTCAATCATTACGTCATTCCCGAATAGGATTGTGCTTCAATCATCACGTATTTGTGCAATTCTCGCATAGGATTGTATTTCAATCATTACGTCATTCCCGAATAGGATTGTGCTTCAATCATCACGTATCAGTACTATTCTCGCACAGGATTGTGTTTCAATCATTACGTACTTCTCGAATAGTATTGTATTTCAATCATCACGTATTAGTACTATTCGCGCATAGGATTGTGTTTCAATCATCACGTACTTCTCGAATAGTATCGTATTTCAACCATCACGTATTAGTGCTGTGTTCCAATCATTACGTTATTTACGCTTACGAACAGTGCTCATAGTAGTCACCGAGGGCCCTGTGTAATGGTCCGTGTTCCGTGTACCTAACAGTCACCAATATAATTACCGTGTTACCCCCGTGTTGTCCATATCCTGCCGAATACGGTTGTACCTCAGGCACTCGCTTCGGGCTATCCTATCAAGAAAAAGATAGCTCAAAGTCTGCCCGAAGCGTGTTGCAGCCTGGGGGAGAACACCACACTGTCTTCAAACTTTCGAAAAGATCTTCTGTTGTATCGGTCCAAGGTATTTGTTCGGGGGAGTTCTTATTTAGGAAACCATGGAGTTTAGAAGTCAGTTGAGAGTAGATTGGAATGTACTGTTGGTAGTACTCAACTGTACCGAGAAAACTTCTGAGCTCCCGTTTTGTTTTTGGGAGGGGGGGCGATTTCAAGGCTTCAACTCGGTTCTCCAGAGGCTGGATCTGATTACTGCTCAGTGATGACCCAAATACTGGAGGCTGTCAAATCCGAATTCGCACTTCGACGGCTTTGCTTTAAGGCCATTTCGAGAAAGAGCTTCGAACAGTATAGCTAATGCTGCGCAGTGGTCTTCCCAGGTAATCGAGGCGATCAAGATGTCGTCCATGTAGACCTCGGTATCTTGCAGTCCTGCAGTGACTTGACGTATAAAGCTGGAAAAAGTGGCTGGAGCATTTGCTAGGCCGAAAGGCAGTACGTTGAATTCATAGAGGCCAGACCTAGTTTTGAAGGCGGTGTATTGGCTGGACTCAAGGTGTAGAGGTACCTGCCAATATCCACTGGTCAGATCCATTTTGCTGAACATTGTTTTGCGAGCTAAATTGGTGAAAATAGCAGTGGTGTCTATTATTGGCTCAGCATCGAATACTGTCTGGCTGTTGAGGTGCCTGCAGTCCAGATAAAATCGGTGGGTACCGTCTTTCTTCCGGACGGCAAGGAACGGTGAATAGTAAGGTGATGTGGATGGCGTCACGATTTCCATCCTCATCCACTTCTCTAAATTTGACTGCAGTTCAGGCTCCAGCGCTAGGGGAAGTGGATACGAATGTTGAAGTCGAAAACTGGTAGGATCCATCAATTTTATTTCATGAACAGCCGTGCTGGTTCTTCCTGGTGTATCTGTGAAGAGATCGCGATTTTCTCCAAGTAGTTCCTGGAGTTCTGAGCGTAGTGTTGTAGTCAACGTAGAGGAGATGAGGCACTCTTCAATGGTTTCTCCGACGGGTGACTGTATCTCTGGTTCTTTCCGGTGGAGCTCTTCTTCTTCGCCGGTAGGTTCTAGGGCAAGGCCAACCGCTGCAAAAGCTTCCTCTACTCTCTCGTCGCCTTCCTCAAGACCGTTCTCGCTTGTTGAGGCGGACCTTTGCTGCTCCCAATTGTGGTACTGGCGAAGGAGATTGATGTGATAAACTTTGACTTTTCCATCCACGTCCAATGTATAGGTATAGGTTCCCAGGCGTGATTTTACTGTATAGGGACCTTTCCAAGTCATAAGTAGCTTTTCCGAAAGTCGGGTAGAAATACGAGGACTTTATCTCCTTGCTTTAGAGTTTGCACTTGGTACGTCTGTTGAAGAACTTGGCGCTTTTCTCTTGGCTCCTGTTTAGATTCTCGCAAGCGATTTTGTATGTTTCTTTCAATCGGTGCTTCATTTCCATTAGAGACTGAGCAGTGCTCGTGTCGTCTTGCAAGCTTCCATCTGTCCAGTATTCTTTGAGCACTGTTAAAGGTCCACGGACGCAATGGCCGTAGATGAGTTTGAAGGGAGAATACCCGGTTGAGGCCTGAGGTGCGTTTCGATAAGCAAAAAGGAGGGAAGGCAGATACAGGTTCCAGTCTCGTAGTTGTTCTACGGCTAATTTCCGCAACATGACTTTGAGCGTACCATTCAAGCGTTCGACTATGCCGTTCGATTGGGCATGGTATAATGGCGTCAATCGGTGCCGGATACCTACGAGTTTCAGAAAAGCTTCGAAGGTTGCGGCTGTGAACTGAGTGCCGTTGTCGCTCGTTAGCATATGAGGGAAAAAAACTCTGCTGCAGATTTCGAGGAGCTCCTGGGTGACCGTTTCTGCACCTATATGTCTGAGCAGGGCTGCGTCTGCGAACCGAGTTGCTTGGTCCACCACGGTGAGAATGGATCGGTGGCCACGTGCCGAAGCTGGTTGCAATGGGCCTACTAAATCAACACTGAGCGCGGAGAGTGGAGTGGTGATCGGTGGGGTTGAGATTGGTGCCTTTCTTGGTCGAGATGGAACGTGCGTCTGGCAGGTGTGACAGGAGTGACAGTATTGGACCATATCTTTTGCCAGGGACGGCCAGTAGAAATCTCGTTCTAGTCGAGCCTGAGTCTTCTTTTGGGAATAATGGCTAGCAAGTGGATTGTCATGAGCCATTTCCAAGATTTGCGGGCGCACGCTTGCAGGTGCTAAAGTTGATGAGTTTCCTGACCGTCTCGTAACGTTTTCCGATGCAAAATGCCGTCATGGAGTTCATAGGTAATGACTCTGCCATCCTTGTGCGTTTCTTCTTTGCCATCGTTAACTTTCTTGAACAAAAACTGCAATGTTTTACACTACCGTTACAATTTCTTGAAATCTTTTTTGTTGTGCTGGAACATATCGACAGTGCTTGGTGCGGCAGGGAGATTTTCGATCGATTTTGCTGCTGCTCCTGTGACAACGTGAGAGACTTCTTCAGTAACTGGTTGCTCTTTATGGTCGGTCATCTGTTCTCCGAAGGAGGTGGTCCCGGGAACTCGGCCGAGGATGACATCGTGGAAGAGCTCTTCCATGGCTACGGCTGTCACCTCTCCGTGGTAGTAGAGGCAAACGAGAGAGGCCCGGGCAAGAGGCGCCTCGAAAGAATGATTATTGGCCAGTCGAACTGCAATTTCCTTCTTCAAAATGGCGTCAGCTGGGACGAGAGCCTTCTTGACGAAAACCGCTGTTGCTCCTCCATCTAGTAGTACTTGGACGGGTTGTTGGTTCACGGTGCCAGAGCATGTTTTCAGCTGTCCCAATTCGATCAGCTTGTTCGAGGCGATGTGATTGCATGCGACTGGGGGAATATCGTATTCATCAGCTTCTTCATGCGTTGTTAGATTGTTTACTCGAGCTGTAGTACTGGAGATAGGAGGGCTTGCATGGGCTGCTTTATTACTGTGGCTTTCACCTTGCCTCCTCTGTAATTGGCGGCACACAACACTGGAATGTGATCGGTTTTGGCCATGGAAAGTGAAGTAAAGTCCAGTGTAAGGTCCTCGTTGTTCCTCGCGCTGCGGAGTGTTGACCGATTCTGAGCTGGTGGGACCACCACGTGTGTTAAAGTTCTTGGTGGCGTTCCTCGATAGTTGTTGCTGGAGTTGGGTGATCTTGCTGGGGTGCTCGGGGCTCGAATAGGAAATGTCGAGTGTCGCTCTGGTGCTACTGATGTTTCGAGTGCTGGAGGGTCCGCATCCGTCGTTGATGTCAGTGTGCGACCCTTACACAGCTGATGGAGCGATGTATGAGGTCTCGCTTGTAAGAAGCTATCACCCTGCTCTCCTAAGCTTGCGACTGTGTTACCACCCCTGTTACGCAATTGAGTAGCGAGGAAGGGAGGCAAGCTTGAATAAGCTCGGTCAACTAGAAGAAAGTCACCAAGAGTTTCGTAGTTGGCTTCGATGTTGCATCCTTTTAACCAAGCGTCGAAGGCTTGTTCTAGTCGCCGTAGGTTGGAACTGTAGATCCATTTATCCGAAAAAAGATGAAATATCTTGTACTATCACTGAACTGAACAGCAATTTTGATGTTCTTAGTTTCACCGAAAGTTGGCTAGATGACTCATCTAATGACCTGATTCAAATTCAAAACTATTATAGCCATCATTCACTCCGTAGTAACAAACGTGGTGGTGGCATCAGTACGTACATATCTAAACACATATCTTCGAAAGTAATTTTAAGTGCAACTATGAATCGTGAACATATTGAGACTTTATTTATAGAACTAACGAAACATGATAAACGGATTATACTTGGGACAGTAAATAGGCCCCCAACAGCTTGTAACGTCTCTTTCCTGAACGAGCTTCAAAGCATAATATCTCAGTTCAACAAGTCTCTATATAGTGACAATGATTTGCGGGGATTCCAACTACGATCTTCAACAATATGATAGCTGTGAGCAAATCTCAAACTTCATAAATGTTTTTCAGTCTAGCTCCTTCCTTCCAACCATCACGAAACCTAAACGTGTTGCATCTGAATCGGCTACGTTACTCGATAATATTTTTATGTTAGATCCGACTGATTTTCTTACCGGAATAATAATTTCTGACTTATCTGACCATTTCCCGGTGTTTCTCATCAAGAAAAATGTCTATAGTCCTTGTACCAGCCCACAGGCTGATACTTTTTCATTTCGTTGGGTAAACGAATATAACTTGGGAACAATGCAAACTATTCTAGAAGAATTAATGCCATCGTTAGACATCTATGAACGGGACAATAATGGGATTAACATTGATGAAGCAATACTAAATTTAACTGAAATTAAAACGACCGCATATAACCAGTGTTGTCCAATAATCACCCGCACAATTACGCCGAAAAAAAGACAAAAGCCCTGGATTACTGAAGATATAGTGATCAATATGAAGAAATGTCAAACGTACCTAGCCTTACTATACGAAGGGAGAATATCTAAAGTAACGTATAACAGATTCAGGAATCATGTGACAAATCAAATTCGAACATCAAAACAAAACTACTTCACAAGCAAATTTACTGAATACAAAACTAATGTTAAAAAAACTTGGCGCCTGCTCAATTCATGCTATAAACCGAATAATAATACTGCGAAAACAATTGAGTCCGTCGTTCACGAAAATGTAAAATATCACGAGAAAAAAGAAATTGCATGAGTTTTTTACAACTTTTTTGTAAACATAGGAAAAAATATTGCCGATAGTGTCTTCATTGAACCCACAGACCACCTGCAATACATGGACCATGTCCGTGAACCCGACTCTTTCTTTTTCACGCCAACTAATCCCTTCGATATAATTACGTGCTTAAACAACTTGAAAAATAAATCGAGTGGGTTGAAAAAATTTTCGGCTGAAGTTCTTAAGGCTATAGCTGATATAATAGCACCGTGCATATCTTATATTATCAACCAATCCCTTTCTCAAGTTATCTTCCCCAACTCTTTCAAAACTGCCAGAGTGACCCCTATTTTTAAAAATGGGGATAAAAATTGCAATAATTATAGACCTATCTCTGTACTACCAATTATTAGCAAAATATTCGAGAAAATTGTGTATAAAAAGTGTATTCGTATTTTGAATAAAAATCTTTCCTCTACGACAAACAATACGGTTTTCGTTCTAAAAAATCTACGACACAAGCCATATTAAATCATTTGCAATACCTATATTCTACTATAGATGAAGAAAAGCTTGTTTTCTCCGTATTTCTTGACTTTCGAAAACCATTCGATTGTGTGGACCATAACGTATTACTCTCGAAACTACACTGTTATGGCATTCGAGGAGCTGCCCATGATTGGTTCAGATCATACTTAGCAAATCGGAAACAATACGTTGTCATTGACGACGCAAAATCAGACCCAAAGACAATTAGCCATGGAGTTCTACAAGGATCTGTCCTTGGGCCTCTCCTATTTCTGATTTTTATCAATGATATCATTAAATCTACATCATTCTTCAAATTCATACTTTTTGCAAATGACAGTACCCTTTCTGCGGTCCTTCCAAACCAAAATCCCGCTAGGATGGCGGAGCGTATATATAATGAACTTCGTAAGGTTTCATTGTGGCTTAAAGCTAATAAAATAAGCCTTAATATCGATAAAACAAAATATATTACATTCTCATACAAGAAAAATATATCTCTCCCACGCATTAAAATTGGCGAAGGTGAAATCGAAGAAACCAACTCAAGTAAATTCCTGGGCATCATAATAGACAAACATCTAACTTTCAAAGAGCACATCGCTCATATTAGTGCTAAATTATCAAAATCTATCGGAATCCTTAATAAAGTTAAAAATTTCCTGCCTGAAACAGCCTTACAAATGCTCTACCGAACGCTTATTTCACCATACTTGCAATACGGAATAGAAGCATGGCACGGAACTGATAAAAATAAAACCAACAAAATTATTACTCTGTAAAAAAGAGCCATCAGAGCGATAAAGAATCTAGAATATAATGCTCACACAAATGATTCATTCAAAAATTTACGAATACTTAAGCTTTCGGATCTCTACAAAATCTCCATTTGCAATTTCATTTACAAAACATTAACAAATGATGGCGACAATAGCCTAAAACAACTATTACCTGCGCAAACTGGTCATCACGACCATTTAACCCGAAATAGAAGTAAATTCATGCTTCCTTATTACTCAAAGGCTCGGTCACAACACAGTATCCTCTTCGTTGGAACTAAAACTTGGAACTCAATACCTGCGGAGATCCGTGAAAGTAATTCTTATAAGGTATTCAAAAGAAACCTTGAGTCTCACTTCCTATCAGATTACTAGTCGAGTAAGATCACAAAGTCAAACCTTGTCCCCTACATAACTGGTCCTAATAATGTAATTTGCCATGGGTTATTTCGCCGATCTTCAGTCTGTTCTTGAATCGTTTGTCGAATATACTGTTAAATCTAGTCCATATGAACTATATTGTAAAATGAAGCATCTAATTTCGAGTTAATTATCTCATTGATCAGTCTAATGCGTCTCTAGTTTAAGTGAATCAGGTTAAACATTATTGTTCTCCTTAGACTAACGTTGATGGTAGGATGCCCTAGAAGTCACTGAACTTATTCGGGCCCACAGGTAGCTATACTCAAATTTGACCATTGTACTGGACTTAAGAAACATTCTATCTCTGTATCACCTGTGGTAAATAAATTGTCAAATTGTTAAATTGTAGGTAACGTGACATATTGTCGCCTTCTTCTGCCTTCAATTCGTGGCGCGTAGTTTTGCCGGAGTGACTTTATGAGCATCTAGTAGAAGCAATTTGATTTCAGGAGGCTTGAAGCGATCTGCTGCGGGCAGGGTATCGATGAGTCGACCTTCCTTCGGTGTGATCAAATTATGGAGCATGACAACAGCATCGGCTTCAGTAAATCCCACTGCTGTTGTGTGACTGCAGAAGCGTTGCAAAAATTCGTCCATCCTTTCTTTCGTGGGATCGAATTGAGCCGGTGGAGGTATGTTCACTCTAGCATTTTGAGGAGCGATTTGAGCATCGAGTTGTCTGAGTCTGAGCTCGTGGTCTCGTTGTGCTGCTTCTCGTTCCGCTGCTCGTTCTACGGCTTCTCGTTCCGCTGATCGTTCTGTGGCTTTTCGTTCCGTTGCTTCTCGTTCCGCTGCTCGTTCTGCGGCTTCTGCTTCTTCCAAATGCCTCAGGCGGCTGGTGAATTCTTCCCTGTACTCCGCATCGGTGGGAGTGAGGCCGAGGGCTTCGACGTATTCTCGAGCTTGAGCGACGAGGTTCATCTTGTTTTAATGATGCAGTGTCCGCGTAGTTAAGTAGAACCCAGAAATCACAGGCAACGTTGGTAGTCGCGCAAAACTTCTGGGTCCCTGTTCGGGCGCCAAAATATGTCGATACCTCCGTGCGGTCGACGTGAGGGTTCGTGGATAAGGGGCTGTCTTCTTTGCAGCTACCTTTCCCGGAGCGCTAGCTTTTCCGCGCAGCTGCCCTTCCCGAAGTGCGTGTGGGTACCGCCTACGCCGTAATTAGTCCGCTAGGGCAACAGAATAAATTTCTGTTTGTGCCGAACTAAGGCGGTACCGTTAGAGTAACGTTTATCTGGGTACCGCCTACGCCGTAATTAGTCCACTAGGGCAACAGAAGTAATTTCTGTATGTGCCGAGCTATGGCGGTACCGTTAGGAAGACGACCAACTGTCTGCGCCGTAATCAGTCCGTTAGGACTCCTCAGGAAATTCCCTGATTGGCCGAACTGCGACAGCGTCTATTTTTCGACAAACTATGCGGAATAGTTTGTCTTCCCAAGGTGGTTCCTTAAGCCCCTTTTTAGAGGCAAGGTGTCGTAACAGACTTATCAAAGCCTGTATCAAAGGAGAAAGGAAACTTTTTTTCACCTCAGGATGTGAATTGTTTGTTGCAGAATTTCTTTGCAGTGCCTCATACATACACAGATATATTTCAGCAAGGACAGTGATTTATTTTCTTCTGCAAAAAAGTGTGTACAAACATGAGCTACTACATAGCATGATACAACACGCAAAATTACATTCAGAATATTAGTGTTATTCAGCTAGGTAAACAAGATAATATGGAAATGTTGAAATACAATACAAATGACACTTAAGCGCTAACTAAAGTAAATACACAGACGTACTATCGGCGCAGAGGAACAGACTTAGGCCGGGTACAAGGAACTGATCACTTAATGAAAGTACTTAAGATTAAGGGTAACTAATATAAACGCCTCGAAACCACTTGCGCTGCCTGACACCTGGTCTGTACTGATGATGGTGGAAGTGGGATTTCTGGGCACATCTCTTTGAAACGTTGAACTCTATGAGGAGCGTTCACGAAGACACTGTGATGGTCTCAACTAGCTGTTCGCTTCGAGTAACCAGGCGACATCTCAAGACACACCACATAAGTTTAGCACAGCCTTAACAGCCCCGAAGCGCCGCCACGTACTGACCAATCAGAGCGCGAGCTTGGCACGGGGGAGGGGGGGGGGCAGTAACAAAAGGAGAAGAGAGGTGGAGTTTGACACAGAGTGTGCCAGGAGAGAAAAGGAAAGGAATAGTAGAAGATGAAAAAGGCGCATTTAAACACATAATTTGGTGACCTTGTGAATCTTGCCTCATATCAGTCACTGTTTAGTTATTAAACAATAAGGGGACGGAGGGGTACCCATCAGGGCTTTATATGCTACAAGAAATTCATCATCTTAATAATGTCGTGTAAGCTCCCCTCGACAGCGTTTTAGTCGGCAGTAAGAGGCGACAAGAACCATCGGTACACAAAATAAATTCAAATTTTTCCTAGTAAAATTTCATGCCTATCTACAAGTACCCTATATACATATATACAATTTCATCATTTTTATTTTATTTTATTTTTTTTAAGGATCCTTACCTGTACATATATATTTACTTACATTACACCCTAGCTTCCTAAACATATACAGATCACCTACACAATAAACACATCCTGAATTTTCATTGTTTTGTTTACAAACTATGATTCAGGTCTACCTATCTATACGCCATTACGCCTTCGATCAAGAAATTCCTACCTTAGCCTACTTAATAAATGTACAATCTACTCACACTAAACAAGGTTTGCCCATATCTACATTTTTTATTATTAAACTAATTCTTAATCCGTTTATTATCTAATATCTTCACACTTACATCACCTAAAGCCTATAATTAGAGAAGAGTGTTCCTACCTATGCACTAACCTTTTTTACATGTTTTCTCTGTGCTCTTCCGCACATGAACGCACTGTTTTTACTCTAATGTATACCTTCCGTATACAAATATGTAATTTACATATCAAATTATTTGTTGTTCCATACCTATTTACAATATTTACAACATAGCACCTACGTATATCAAACATTATATGCGCTTAGATTCAGTTCCGCAGATATACATTGTAGACTAACGTACATATATACAAATAGACCGTTGAATATTAGGAAATGCAAGTAAAATAAAAATTTAGGAACTTTTGGGGTCATAGATAAAGCAATGAAAAAGAATTGTTGAAAAATAGGTATAAATATTATTGCAGCTGTAATGAGATGAAATGTCTAGAGTTTCGGCTTCCCACCCATGGGGAGGAAGACCGTCCTGCCGCTCGCCAAAACCCCAGAGAAACAAAAAGTAAATAGATGTAAAAAAAAATTTTTTAGTTTTCCCCCACTTCCTCAGAAGAGGATTAAGGCTTTTTGAATTTTGTAGGCATGTCTGTTGAATTTGTTAGTTCAAAGAAACTTTGGAGGGAGGGGGGGGGGGCCTTGCCCGTAGTCTTGAGCTTTTAAATGTAGAGTTTTGTTTTGGGTTGAGATCTGATGGAAAAGTTAAGTTAGTACACAGATCGGGATCAAATTGCTGCATATTGTTCCAGATCTTGTTTGCGGGCTCATGCAGCAGTATGTTGATGGGAGGGACATTTATTGGATGTTCATGTATTCGGATGGTATTGCATCTGTTAGTTGGGTGCCCGTGATGAATCTGAGAGCTATGTCCTGAACCTTTTGCAGTCTGGATATTGCTGATGCTGATGCCTGTGTATAAGGGTATAACTGGGTAGATAAGTACTGATCTTACGTACGCCATGTAAAGTTTTAATTTTGTTTTGGTAGACAGATGAATGAAACGGTGAATTTGGTGAAGACTTTTGGAGGCTATTGCTTGTCTAGTAGAAGCCTGAGATGATATGCCATGTGTGGTTATGTTTCAGCCTAGGACTTTGCCTCTGCTTGTGTACGGTATTACTTGGTTGTTGATCGTTACATCAAAAGTTTTCTTCTTCTTATTGGAATGATGGCAAATTGACTGCTGTTGGCTAGTATTTTCCATTTATTTTCGAAAGAGTTAATCTGTTCTATAACTTTTTTTGTTTTTTGCTGTTGCAAATCATGGCGAATATTGTCCTGCTGTTATTTAGGTGATATCATCTGCGAAACATATATAATGTGTTTGGCAGTGGAGGAGGTAGATCGTGGGTGTAGAAGCTGTAAAGTGTGGGGGATGAACAGGCTCATTGGGGTACGCCGGTGTGTAGTGCGAGTTTGGGTCCTATGTAGTTTGCTATCCTTATTGATACTGTTCTGTTGTTAAAATAGTTGCTTAAAGTCCGTACAAATTGGAGGGGTAGATTTTTTTATGATAATTTGAAGGTCAAACCGGAGTGCCACACCTTGTCGGATGGTTTTTTAACGTCCCTAAAACAAATGTCTTTTTTACACTTTTTTGTTATTTTGATGGCTATTGTTTCGGGCAGAGTTGTATTCTGTTGTTTAAATGGTTATGAATTCTAAAGAAATTGGTCAATCTGTTGTTTAATTGAAATTTTGTCTAGTAATTTTCCTTGTACATCCAGAAGGATGATTGCCTATGACTCTGGACTGGTTTTGAGGATGAGTTTGGTTTAGGCAGTAAATCATTGTTGCGTGTTTTAAACTGTCGGGGAAGTAGGCTGCAGATATAGACATGTTAAAGATGTAAATCAGAAATTGTATCATGTTTTTTCAGAAGGTTTTTAAGTTGTTGAGTGGTTATACCTGTTGTTCCTGGTTCTTTCTGTCTGAATGGTCGTACCGCCTGTAATAACTCCTCAAATGTTAAAGGTGGAAAAAAATTGAATCCAATCTGTTAATATTTCTGGTTCTGTAAGGCACAATCGTATTTGCTATATTGTTCATATGATCTTGCACTGTTTCAATGTGCTCTCTATCAAAGTTTGGTTCGTCTTGTTCAGTAAATATATTTTTCCAGTGCTCTCTGAAAATAGGTTCATTTTCTTTTCGTGTGCGTAGCTGGGTTTTGTTGTTTTCTCTGTATGACACTATTTATTAAGAGTTGTCTCCCATCATCCTCCTGCAGGAGGACCAGAAGATCTTTGGGTCCTCCTTCAGTTCAAGACTTTGTATCAGGTCCTCCAAAGTTTGCTGATATTTACTTTTGTATAAGTCTTGAAACCGGGTTCTGATTGTGTTTAAATTTCTGTTAGATCTATTGACGGGCCGTATCTGTGAATATGTTGAAGTGTATGTTGACATTGTGTTTGTAGTGTCAGAGCTTCATGATCTGGTTTAATTCCCGGAATGATTTTGTGAGTAATTAGTGGAATTGTTGCGTTTGTGGCTTCATGTACATGTTTGGTTCATACATCCAGATATTTGTCTATTTCATTAAGAGTTGGGTCTTGTTCTGAGGGGGTGTGACCTGTCATTTATTTGTTTTTGTTTGTAATATTTCCAATTTGCTTTGTGAAAATATCTTTTGGGTTTGATGAGAATCTGTATGGGATTTGCTAAAATGGTTTCTATTATCGGAATATGGTCTTATGATATGATAGGGCTGGGTTTCAAAAAGATATTATGAAAAGCTTGCGTATTCTGTAAAACTACATCTGGTGAGGATGTGCTATTATGGGTTATGAGGGTTAGAAAGTAAGGTCCTACATATGAAAGTTTTGTTTTGAAATTAGGTAATGAAGGTGTTTTCCTCTATTGTTCTTAAATGTATTTCATGTTATGTTGTCTGCTGCGTTTATGTTTCCTAGAAAATAAGTTAGGTGTGGTCTGCTGAGTAGTTTGTGAGAATCAATAAAATGGAGGTAGTCTGTTCTTGGGGGTGTATAAGTGGTGACCATGGTAATTGGTCCCTGAAATGAGTCAATTATAATTGCTAGCATGTTGGAATAAAAATTATCATGAACTAGTGCACACGTGCTGGTCGGCATTAATCTGAAGAATTTCATCCCTTCTTTCTTGAGTTAAATTCACTAGTGCAAGTCGATGCTGTTCGGCATTAGTCTGAAGAATTTCATCCCTTCTTTTTTGAGTTAAATTCTCTCGTGCCACTCGATGTCCAGCGTTATGCCAAAGAATTTCCTCGCTTCTTCATGTGTTAGGGGGGTCAACCCAATTTTTCAACTTTTTTCATTCGATTCGTTTGAAATTTGGCCAGTAAATGTATATGTTGAAAGTAAGAATTTTTTAGTCGTGTAAATTTTTCGATTTAGGCCTTATTTTTTTTTAAATGCGAAATATTAGTTTTTTGTACATTTCTATGGATATTTAAAACAAATAGAAGTCGTTGAGTTATCATGCTAGAACACAACCAGAGACATTTTTAGCTATATAGTAAGCTAGGCTAATATGTAAGTATCCACACATTAACCGTTATAATGGTGACATAAAAGTACTGGACTTATATACATATATGTACCTATAATATTATATAAACCTGAATGGTAAATTGCCCTGTTAGAGGAGACCAATTCAAAAAATTTTTTAGTTTGAACTTGATCTAAAGCTACACTGACAGTATTTTTATTTTGTTTGTTATACAAACTATATTTGCAATTTTTCTTAGTTCAAATGTTATAGTTTTTATTCAAATTGTAATTGAAGTCATGTATTTTTTCAAGTCAGTAATGAATATATTTTCACGCACATTGGATTTAGTATGACCTAAAGAAATTTTGTTACAAGCCCGCTAATATTCTTGAAGCAGTCATAATTTTTATATATATTTCAGCTGTTTATACAGTCACCATTAATCCAGTATGTACCTCAGTTTTTTATTACTTGAACTTAATGTAATTAATACTTAAATTGGCTGCTCTTGAACATTAGTATTCGTGTCACAATGAAGGATTTGGGCTGTCCTGAAACCCTCATTAATACCAAGATGTGTCGTACTGACTATTAGTCGTGAGCAGAACCGGTCCTTCACTCTTTTATAATGGCATGAACGCAGTTTCATTCAAGAACGAAATACTGGGAAGTAGATTAGCTACATGTTTTCAGTTTAATGTTAACTATATAACCGCGTTCTTATTTTTACTTTCAATGAACCGAATTACTGTCGCCACAAAACGAGCGGCTACCACTTTTGCAATCATCCCTGGCTGTAATTTTTTCAGTACGTGTCAATATAATTGATGCTAGTTAACTAATTTGAAATAGATCACTATGCGCACATTTGAGCTAAAATGATACATCTTGGGGGGACACGATTTCTTTTCAGTTGAAACGGGGTCAAACCGCATGTACAGGTTGCCCGACCACTGGTACGTGAAACACAAAATTTGGACTTCTTTTCTACGATGCCAAAGAGGTTTGTAACCATGGAATCATGGATTTTAGATAAATTTTGAAAACAGTTCAATTCCTGGTCTTGTAGGTGTTTAGATATGTACGAGGCCTGTCGAAAAAATATCCGACCTTTGGCCAGAAAAAATACTTCAACAACCTGACGGGGTTGGGACCCTAATCCCCTTCAAAGTAGGCTCCTTGTGCTTCCACACACTTAGCCCACCGATCCTTCCACTGCCGGAAACACCTCTGGAAGTCTTCTTTTGGAATGGTGTTCAGCTCTGTCGTCGCGTTCCGCATTATCTCTTCTCTACTCTCAAAACGGGATCCTTTCAGTGGTGTCTTCAATTTTGGAAACAACCAGAAGTCGCAAGGAGCCAGGTCTGGAGAGTAGGGAGGTTGGCGAACGGTCGTAATTCCATGTTTGGCCAAGAAATTGCGGATCAAATGGGATGAATGTGCGGGCGCGTTGTCGTGATGCAAGTGCCAGTTGTTCGCAGTCCACATGTCTGGTCTTTTGCGCCGAACTGCATCACGAAGTCGCCGGAGAACATCCTGATAGTACTCCTTTGTCACTGTTTGTCCTTCCGGTGCGTATTCGTGATGCACAATTCCACGGACATCAAAGAAAACAGTCAGCATCACCTTGATTTTGCTTCGCACCTGCCGCGCTTTCTTCGGCCTTGGAGACTCGGGATGCTTCCATTGGGATGACTGTCTTTTTGTTTCTGGGTCGTACCCGTACACCCATGACTCATCTCCAGTTATCACGGTGTTCAGAAACCCAGGATCAGTGTTGGCGGTGTCCAGAAGGTCCTGTGCAACGTCACGACGGAGGTCTTTTTGTTCCGGCGACAACAACTTGGGCACGAATTTCGCAGCCACTCGGTTCATGTTCAAATCGTCACGCAAAATGGCATGTGCAGAATCTTTACTCACTCCAACCTCTTGGGCAATCTCCCGCACGGTCGAACGACGATCTGCCATCACCAAATTTCGCACCCTCTCAACAACAGCTGCACTCCGAGAAGTTTTGGGCCTGCCACAACGCTGCTCACTCTCCGCTGATGTGCGGCCATCTTTGAATCGGTTGAACCACTCCTTAATTTGTGTTACACCCATAGCATCTTCCCCAAACACCTGCTGAATCTTACGAATTGTTTCAATTTGAGAATCACCAAGCTTTTGACAAAATTTGATGCAGTGTCTTTGCTCAATTCGTTCAGTCATCTTGCAAGAAAACTAAATCCGACAAACACTTAGAACAGCACCTTACTTGGCGACCACCAGCCAGTGACTGGCCCAAGTGAATGCGGTGAAAAAAGTCAAGCATGCGCATTAAGATTCCTCCTTCCACCGTGCACAGTGGCGCCGCCTTAGAATCACTACTTTGCGCGGGAAAAATTAAGGTCGGATACTTTTTCGACAGGCCTCGTACATCAGATAACAAAGATATCAGAATTATTTATATTTCTCGCCTTTGAACACTTCTGAATATTGATGTGATATTAGAAATTAATTATTGAGCCAAAGTGTTGCTTAAGGAAACACCTCAATATCAAGTCAATAGTGACACAGTAATTAGCTGATACTGGGTTAAAAATAAATTATTATTGGGACAATATATTCTACCGATATCCACTGGATATCAGAAAATAAGTATTGGGCCAATATTTTTCTAAGGAACACCTCTATATTAAGTCCATAGTGATTCAATAATTAGCTGATATTGGGTTAGTGAAAATATGATAATCGGGTGAATATGTTTTACCAATATCAACCTGATATTAGGAATTGAGTATTAAGCCAATGTTATTGTAGGTAACACCTCATTATCAAGTCAATATTGACACAATAATAAGTCGATATTGGGTTCATTAAACTTTTGTTATTGGGCCAATATATTTTTCCAATAACATCCGAATTTTCTAAAAATAAGGTATTCCCCCACAATCCCGATTTTTTTGGGGAAAATTTCATGGAACATAAAGTGTTTATTTGGCCATTTTCTACATGATGTGCAATTTTGTACCTCGTGTTCTGAAACACTCAGTATACATAATTGTATACACGACTCGTCATAAATGACGGGATTCAATATTGTCTGTATAAAAATCTTCCAGATGTGGATCATACAGAAATATTTCCATCCTCATAGCACCCGCAATTAAAATATTCTAGTACTTGTGCACTGATGAAACTCGCATCACAGATACAGTCATTAAGCATCTTTAAGAGCGTGAAAGGGAGACAGACCAACCATCAAAGACGGACAGCCAATTTCATTTATTCAATGAAATTTCCTGTTGATAATCTTCCTTATTTCTGATGGTGGCTTTGTGGAAGAAAAAGTTTTCTTCAGTTAGCCTCTCTTAGTTCATAGGCAAGAATTTGGAACGGTTGAAATTAGTTTTATCTGTTCTTCGTTTTTTTTGTTTTGCAGCTGCATCTTTTCTTTTCGTTTTTTGTATTTGAATTTAACTTTCTATAATTAAGCATTGTGAGCTTCTAGTAGACCTTCATTAACCTTAAATCGCTTTAATTAACATTACTCGTGACGCTTTGGCGTTCACTCATTAAATTATCTCTGAGCTTGCTCTGCTTGGGCAGCATATCGCCCTTTTAATAAAAGTGGGCCTAGTACCTCTAACTTATTTCTCTTGCGTAAAAAGCAGTCTCTTTCTGCGACTTGAACTCCTCGATCCGGCTTTTGCAGCCTCTTGAATAGGCACTTATTATTCAGGGTAATTAATAGTAAATTAATTGCTAAAAATCTTTGTGCTATATGAAATCTTGCAATAAGATACGATATTCAGCCAGTCGGCGACCAGACATCTTAAAACTCTGTCTCTCTACTCAGAACGCTTCTAAAATTTCCTACCGGAGTTCCGTGCTGATGACTGACCGCGTCCATTGGTTGTCATCTATTTTTAGGGAGTTTCGTTTTTAAAAACTAACCTTGCGTTAAAGAAGATCTTCGGTCTCCATTTTAAAGGAATTTAATAACAAAAATATTGCAGAGGACGCTGCTGTGCGTACAGTTGTAATCCTCAAGATACGCCTAACTTGGGTACGATTTCTCTTTTTGCGCATCTCGGGAAACGACTTGCTGATGTTTCCTTGATGTTCTTCTGTATTTGCAATAAATGTTCCAACAGTTGCCCTTAAAATTTAAATCCTAAAATTCCATTGTAATAACATGAGAGATTACGCTCACGAAACACCTAAACCAATTTATTTATTTGTTTAAAGGAGACACTTGCCCTTTTATTGTATAAGAACAATCAACACTATACCGAGTGTCCCACAAAAATGCTCCCGACTTTCTAATTGATTATATCTCCGTTTTAAATCAACATATTTTAATTGTCTTTTCCCCTCAGGGAGATACAATTATTGTATCTATGGGAACTAGCGCTCCCAGGGGGACAATGTGAGGGCCCGAGCTAAAGGTTAGGTAGGCTTTCTTTTGTTAAAATAGAATAGGTTTTGTTGTGTTACGGACCATCTTTTTTTCGGTTCACTGCTGTCCTGTTTTTCACCGCCTACCACTTTCTTCTTCAACTTTTTCTTGTTTCATGAACTTCTTTCTTAGCTTTCTGTTTCTGTGCCCTTTCTGCATAGATTCCACGTTCCCTTTAACTCCATACTAAATGGTGCCTTCTTCCTTCCTCTCTTTACATCTCGTGCTCTCCGTGGCACAGCGGTTAAGGGATCGGACTTGTATGCTGGAAGTCGCGGGTTCGTTCCCAGCGCTGGCGCGAAGATTTTCCCTGTTGGGTATAAGGGAAAGCTCAAGCACAATACCCCACTCAACCCAGGTGTCGGAAATGGGTACCGGCTTTACGGGGGAACCGTCATGGTGTCCTATATATAGGCTTAGTTATAAGACATTTGAAAAACCAATGCTAAGATCATATGTATCAGGCTTGATTGGAAATAAAGCATCCCAAAGATGCCGATGTTAACCTTAACCTTGTTGAGGATAGGGAGGCTTAAACTAACTAATAAACTAACTTTTAATTGTCTTTTATTAACAATGTAGTAAATTTTGTTTCCTTTTCAAATAATTTAAGTTTTTGAAAAGCAATTGAATAATCCCTTCACAATGATAGATTTACTGAAAAGGGAAGAAAAACTAATTGTTCAAAGGGAAAGTTTTATAAACTACACTGGTGTTCTTCATTTCTCAACGCCTACTGTTAAGAATAATTTCATAATGATGTGTCCTACATACCATCAAGTATTTAAACCCTCTGAGAGGTTTCAAGTTTCAAGTGTTTTCAATAATAGTGTTTCAAGAACTGAAAGAAAACGGTGAAAAAACACATAAAACTCTTCGTTCAACGGTGACTTCAATGGGGAAATAGAATTAATACTTGCCTTGAGAGAAATGGAGGGAATTTCGTAGGATACTAAATTACTTTACTTGTTTAAACGTTATTTACGGTAATGTTTTGTTGCTCTTTTATGTTTTTGTTTATTCAGTTTTATGGAAAGTACAAAATAAGGAAGAATATCTATATTATTTTAAAGACATTTCCTTTGAAAAATTAGTTTCTCTACCCCTTTCAGTAAGTTGATCATTGTAAAGTGGTTATTCAACCGATTTTCAAAAACTTAAATTATTCGAAAACGAAACAAAATTGATTGCACTGTAAAAGAAGACAATTAAAATATGTGCTGCCTTCGCAGCAATTTAGGAAATTTCTATTTTCAAACAGCGGTAGAAAATTTGTGCCTTCGAATATCGAGGGAACCAGTCCGCACGTTCACTCGTTTTCCGGAAACGCTCTCTTCCGGTACATTAGGTATTTAAACTCAGCGAGCTGAGTAGAGGCCGCCAGTTGTGTTGAAGTAGTGTGTAGACTCCAGAGAAGGAAATGTAAGTAAAGAGTGTTAAATATTAAGTGCATTGGGTCCCTATAGATGTCTGTTTTGTGTCTCCTACTAGACAGTGAATTCTTAGGTCCTAGAAAAGCTAAAAGATTTCAGGGGATGTTAGAATGTGTGCTGTCACAGTTTTTCTGTTTGTACTTTTACAATTCTAGATACTGATTCTTCAGTCGCGGTGCCAGTATAATGTAATGCTGTGTTTACCTATTTGTACCTGGCTCAAATTGTCTAGTGGTTTGCCCTGTGTTGGACAGGGTTGTGAGACTTTCTTGCAAACACTCAGTCATGTTTTAATTATATTGTTGAGCCTGATTTGTTCTGTGCTTGTCAATGCTACTTAATTTATTTGCTGGAATTCACAGCTGGATTCATTGTGCTCAGTTGTTGATTTGATCTAAGCACATTGCATTATATAGATCCTTGTTATCATTCACGATTAACGTTAGTGGATTTAAACTCTGGTATTTGGACTCTAGAATTGTGTAATTCCTCACTCAAGTTGCTATTTTACCAGTCTGTAGAGTGTGGTGGTTTTTGCCTATTTTTATTTGTGTGATTTTTACCAGTCTGTAGAGTGTGGTGGTTTTTGCCTATTTTTATTTGTGTGATTTTTACCAGTCTGTAGAGTGTGGTGGTTTTTGCCTATTTTTATTTGTGTGATTTTTACTGTGCTGCGGTATTTTATATTGCCTGGTTGATGACGTGTTCATGCCTGTTAGGTAACTATTTACTTGTTCAGAGGTGTCTAAGTGTGCCCCCTTGTTCACTTATTAACCACCTTTGTAGATGGGTGTGTTTTAACTATGCCCAGGTGGTACTATAGATTGATAGACTTTTGTGACTAGTCATGTGAGTCAGAAACAACTCAAGTTGTCAGGCACTGTTTACGTAGGAATAGCTGTGTAACTTTAGTTCAGCGTCTACCGGGTTGGACATGCATTTTTATATGGGAATAGCCGTGTAACTTCAATTCAGCATCTACCTGGTTGGACATTAGTGTGTAGAGCCTACTGCCTGACCTTAGTATTTAATGAGGGCCTCATTAGGTTGACTTGTTATATCTGATTGTGCCATTGGGATGCTCGTATGAAAATTGTACTAAGTCTCGCCAATGATTTGAGTGTTGAATGAGCCGCTGAAGTATTACCCGTGTTCTCTGAGTTGGATTTTCTTGTGCCAGTGATGCAGTTCTGCCCCAATTTTTGCGTCCTTATTTTCTGGTTTGCCCTCTGAATCACTTTTAGATATGCAATCTCTAAAAACTGTATATTTTTTGTATTACTTTTGTGCTAACTAGACCTTTCTATTTCAGGAAAATTTATGTACTATAAATGGCTGCTTAAGACAAGTTTTGCATCATCCGTGGACTTTTCTGAACCTTCCCCTCGTCGATAAAAATTGTTGAGGCAGTCACAATAAATTTTCAACAACATCTCTGCAATGTCTCAAATGGCCAAAAGAAGCTCAAAGAAAACCCTTAAACTAGCTGAAGTTGAAGCCGTAAAGACCTATGACGATCTTTATGAAGCCCTGTCCAGGGAGAGTCCAGGAGAGGATGAGACGTCGGCCATCTTATCCTTCATAGCTGAACTTAAGGTCAAGCGCGATCAGTTCATCACTTCAAGCAGAGCCTTTGAAGGTTCCTTGGAACGAGCAGGACATAAGCAGCGGTACCATGAGCAATTTTTGAAGAGACGTGTGATGCTGGAAGACTGCTTTGGTCGCATCGCGACGCTCAACAAACAGATGGAGAGGCTTGGAGGGGACATGGTTTCCAACCTTGATCCCAAAGACCTGTCTTCTCTGCGTAGTGAGAGAATGAGTAAACTTACCTCCGTAAGAAGAGAAAAAGTTGGACCTTTTTCCACACCACTGTCGGTAGCCTCTGAGGTTTCTACTATCTCAGAAGGAGAGGATGAAGAATATCAAGAGCAGGAAAGCAACCTAGATGATCTGGCAGGGCTGATGGAACACGCTTCCGTGAGCTCTCGCAGGTCGATTCTAGAGCCTAGAGTAGAGGCAAACCATCGACTGAGAGCTCCTAGGCAGGGAAGCACTCTAGATGCAGCTTCTGTTCACCTTATCCGGGCCGAGCTGTTGAAGACCCCTGCCAACCCCTTCAAAGGAGACATCGGATTGTACCATTGCTGGGAATCTGATCTGAAGAATCGACTGCAGGGGCTAGCTTTGGGCCCCATCGAAGAGCTACAAGTTTTGGCGGCCAATACCGCGGGTAAACCCAAGGAGTACGTTCAGAGAACTATGAGGTCAGTCATCGGAAACAATGCAGAGGCAGTGTTGCAGGTGGTATGGAACACCCTTCGTGAGCGTTATGGTTCGGACTGGTTGCTAGCAGAACACACGGCAGACCAACTTCGGAACTTCCCAAACATCCCTCCTGGGGATCTTACCGCTCTCCAGGATTTCTTAGATTTTACGAGTACCGCACTTACCAACGCAGCAAGATCGGACGAGCTGGAGGAGTTTTGCACTACCAGAGGCATGAGGCTCTTGGCACTCAAACTCCCGCCAGATCTGCAACGCAGATGGCATAGGAAAGCATCTGACCTACGAGCCAAGAATGGGCAGCGCCCAACGTTCTCCTTCTTCAACCAGTTCCTAAGAGACGAAGAAAGAGCGATGAGGGATCCATTTTTCAACCCAGCACTGTCAGGCGGGAGACCCAAGCCCGTTCGGGTCCTGCACACAAGCGCTGACCAGAATACCAAGAAAGAGTCTAGTGAAGGTGATCAGTCCATGGTGGCCTACAACAAACCTGAGTCAAGATATGAGGCGCAAGGACCTCACAACAAAAAACCTCCGGAAACGGACCATAGAATCAACAAATGTATTTTCCACAAGGTCGACGCCCATGGAACCTGGGAGTGCCGGTCCTTTGGAAGACTACCCATCGACCAGAAGAAGAAGCTCATCACCGAGGCGAAGGTATGCTTCCGATGCCTTGGTCCCCATTACATCAGGAACTGCGACAAACAAGTGAAGTGTTCTCACTGTCAAGGCTCACACTTGACGGTCATGCACCGGGCAAGCACTAAACCGGTGACCCCTGGTGAGGTCGCCACCTGCACCAGAACGGGATGCCTCGGTCTCGAGTCCAGGGAATTTTCCAAGACGCTGTTAGTAGATGTCACCTCGACGTCCACCCAGAGAAAAGTGCGTTGTTACGCCATCATTGACGAGCAAAGCTCAAGATGCTTTGCGGACCCTTCTCTGATAGAACAGCTCGATCTTAAGGCCACTCCCTGGAAGTACGCCCTCAGAACACTGAGTGGTCTGTCGTCTGAGGTGGAAGGACACGCCATCACCGGGCTCAAGATAAGGGGTGTGGGTGAGAACCGATGGCATCAGCTACCCACTACATGGACCAACGAAAATATCCCGGACACGACTGACGAAGTAGCCACTCCCGACGTTGTGAAGAAGCTCAGCCACGTTGCGCACCTGGTCAAGCACTTCAATGAGCATGATCCTTTGGCTCGGTCACTGATACTCATCGGAAGAGATGCCGTGTCGCTCATGGCATCTAGACACTATGGAGTACGAGGTCCTCTTGCCTGCAAGACCGCCCTGGGCTGGGCACTGGTGGGACCATTGAACGGAGGAGCGAGAACCCAGCAGACCACTGCCCTGCGGACGTCATTCGTGAACCACGAGGATCATCACTTCTCGATCAAGATACGTGGGCCCAACCCTGGGAGGCAGACGCTCGACGTCTTTGAGGAGCGAGTCGACGACGAGCTCCAGGGTCTGAGTGTGTTAGACAATAAATTTGTAAGTATTTTGAGAGCTGGTATCGAAGTGAAAGACGATAGGATTGTTGCGCCCTTACCCTTTACTAGAGATCCACCAAATTTGTGTAATAATTACGTGTCTGTATTGGGAAGAACGAACACGACGTTGGGAAAACTGCGTCGAGATCCCTCAAGTGCTACACTAAGTCTCGAGAAAATGCAATCATACATTGACAATGATCACGTTGAGGAAGTAGTCGCAGGGGAACTTCCTGAGAAAGGCGTGGGATGGTACTTGCCTATCTTCCCGGTAAGGCAAGCCCAAGAAGGGAAAGTTAGGTTGGTGTTCGATGGTTCAGCAAAGCACAAGGGACACTGCCTCAATGATGAGTTGTTGACGGGCCCCGATTTGAACAACAGCCTTCGGGGAATATTGCAGAGATTCCGACTCCACCAGGTAGCCTTTACAATTGATATAAAAAATATGTTCCACAATTTTCGAGTCAAGATTGGAGACAGGGACTATCTGCGTTTCTTTTGGTTCAAAGATAATCGGGTTACTAACGAGATTGTCCCCTACAGAGCTAAGGTCCATGTCTTCGGGTTGCGGAGCTCTCCGGCCGTCGCTGCGTTCGCCCTTCGCCATATCGCCGACCTGGGCGATGCATCCGGACGCCCGAGCCGGGCCACTGACTTTCTCCGTCATGCGACGTACGTTGATGATGGGTCTGCTAGTTTGGACTCCCCAGACGAGGCCAGGGAGCTGCTTGGCGAGGTGCGGTCTCTGTTGCACAAGTATGGGTTGAACATTCACAAAGTTGCCACGTCTGACACTCGGGTAACGGTAGGTCTGCCAGACGAGGAACTAGCCGCACCAAAGACTGTCACTTGGGACGGATCCGTTATCCAACGAACATTGGGGATCCATTGGAACGTCTCCGAAGATCTGTTAATATTCAAGGTCAATATCCCGGACAGACCCTTCACTAGGAGGGGTGTGCTGTCTACTGTGAACTCCTTCTTTGACCCCCTTGGACTAGCTGCGCCTCTTATTTTGGGTGGCAGACTTCTACAAAGAAAGGCGCTGTCTGATAGCACTGCCGAAAATAACCAAAGCTCCACTCTGTGGGACGAACCTCTACCTAAGAAACTGGAAGAGCATTGGGAATCGTGGAAAGACGGACTGAGAAGATCAAAGGAAATACGCCTCAGTCGGTGCGTGAAGCCGCGCGACTTTGGGGAGGTTTCACGGCACTCGCTTCACGTTTTTTGTGACGCCTCTCAGGAGGCCATTGGCTATGCGATTTATTTGCGGCTGACCAGTACCCGAGAGCAGAAACATTCCACCTTGATCAACGCCAGTTCGAGGGTGGCACCTAGGGCAGCCACCACCATACCACGGTTGGAACTGTGCGCCGCAGTCGAAGCAGTACTGGCAGCAAGAGAGACCCTCAACGACCTCAAGGTGAATGTGCAAGAAGTCAGATACTACACGGACATCGTACTGGTACGAGACTCGCAGTCTCCAAGATGTCAGTGGCCCCTGGCTCGGGTAGAGTCGGTGCATCGCTCGGGATCGGACGGACGCGTGCGTGGGGCGACGCTGCGGCGGACGGACAATTCCGGAGGTACCAAAAGTTGTGAGCGATCGATTAAAGATATTGTAGTAATCTTACCTAGCACTGTTGAGAGAGAGGAGTGTGCTGCCTTCGCAGCAATTTAGGAAATTTCTATTTTCAAACAGCGGTAGAAAATTTGTGCCTTCGAATATCGAGGGAACCAGTCCGCACGTTCACTCGTTTTCCGGAAACGCTCTCTTCCGGTACATTAGGTATTTAAACTCAGCGAGCTGAGTAGAGGCCGCCAGTTGTGTTGAAGTAGTGTGTAGACTCCAGAGAAGGAAATGTAAGTAAAGAGTGTTAAATATTAAGTGCATTGGGTCCCTATAGATGTCTGTTTTGTGTCTCCTACTAGACAGTGAATTCTTAGGTCCTAGAAAAGCTAAAAGATTTCAGGGGATGTTAGAATGTGTGCTGTCACAGTTTTTCTGTTTGTACTTTTACAATTCTAGATACTGATTCTTCAGTCGCGGTGCCAGTATAATGTAATGCTGTGTTTACCTATTTGTACCTGGCTCAAATTGTCTAGTGGTTTGCCCTGTGTTGGACAGGGTTGTGAGACTTTCTTGCAAACACTCAGTCATGTTTTAATTATATTGTTGAGCCTGATTTGTTCTGTGCTTGTCAATGCTACTTAATTTATTTGCTGGAATTCACAGCTGGATTCATTGTGCTCAGTTGTTGATTTGATCTAAGCACATTGCATTATATAGATCCTTGTTATCATTCACGATTAACGTTAGTGGATTTAAACTCTGGTATTTGGACTCTAGAATTGTGTAATTCCTCACTCAAGTTGCTATTTTACCAGTCTGTAGAGTGTGGTGGTTTTTGCCTATTTTTATTTGTGTGATTTTTACCAGTCTGTAGAGTGTGGTGGTTTTTGCCTATTTTTATTTGTGTGATTTTTACCAGTCTGTAGAGTGTGGTGGTTTTTGCCTATTTTTATTTGTGTGATTTTTACTGTGCTGCGGTATTTTATATTGCCTGGTTGATGACGTGTTCATGCCTGTTAGGTAACTATTTACTTGTTCAGAGGTGTCTAAGTGTGCCCCCTTGTTCACTTATTAACCACCTTTGTAGATGGGTGTGTTTTAACTATGCCCAGGTGGTACTATAGATTGATAGACTTTTGTGACTAGTCATGTGAGTCAGAAACAACTCAAGTTGTCAGGCACTGTTTACGTAGGAATAGCTGTGTAACTTTAGTTCAGCGTCTACCGGGTTGGACATGCATTTTTATATGGGAATAGCCGTGTAACTTCAATTCAGCATCTACCTGGTTGGACATTAGTGTGTAGAGCCTACTGCCTGACCTTAGTATTTAATGAGGGCCTCATTAGGTTGACTTGTTATATCTGATTGTGCCATTGGGATGCTCGTATGAAAATTGTACTAAGTCTCGCCAATGATTTGAGTGTTGAATGAGCCGCTGAAGTATTACCCGTGTTCTCTGAGTTGGATTTTCTTGTGCCAGTGATGCAGTTCTGCCCCAATTTTTGCGTCCTTATTTTCTGGTTTGCCCTCTGAATCACTTTTAGATATGCAATCTCTAAAAACTGTATATTTTTTGTATTACTTTTGTGCTAACTAGACCTTTCTATTTCAGGAAAATTTATGTACTATAAATGGCTGCTTAAGACAAGTTTTGCATCATCCGTGGACTTTTCTGAACCTTCCCCTCGTCGATAAAAATTGTTGAGGCAGTCACAAAATATGTTAATTAGAAGCGGAGATATAATTAATTAAAAATCGAGGACATTTTTGTGAGACAGCCGGTATAATAAAAAGTCAGGTGTCCGTCAATATAAAAATAAGTATATGTTCTCTTGCGTAATTTCCCCTATGTTATTAAAATGGGAATTTGCTTGCTTGGACAGTATCATAAATACCCCTGAAATAATATGAATAACCTAGCATCGGCTCACTTTTATTTATAACTAAACAACATTGCGTGAAAATCGAATCTATTGTCTAGAAAATGCGACTTATCGCAGTAAAAAGGTATGGCAAAATTTTTACAAACTTCTTGGCGAACAATAATTTAAATTATAATACACAGTTGTTGCTTGCTTAGTTGGTGTGTGCGTCTGTGACGTTCTTAAAGATGCTTAATGACCGAGTTGTGATACGAGTTTTACCAGTACTATTAGGATGGATATATTTGTTTGTCTTTTTTATATTGAGATTTTTTAAAACGATACCATTGAATCCCGTCATTTTTGACCAATCATGTACACCAGTAACTTGATTATTAACTTTCTGTAGTCAATTTAAAAGTCGTTCGTTGATAAAGAATATAATGAACATACGCACAGGTTTCACCACCTGCAACCGTTTACTACTATGAATGCCCGTCGTTTGTTTATTGATACGTTCCGTGTCACACTCTTACGAATCGATAGGAAGAAATTAGCACTGGCTGTCTTGGTTTCACTTCACGGTCAATTATTACTCATTTTCGCTGTACAAGTGCTCTATGATAAGTCACTTTCAAAACATTAGAGAGATCCAGAGCCTTATATACTCGAGTTCGTATAGTGAATACTGAGTTCGGTGGGGTATTGTATATAACAATGTACTATATTGCATATTACAATATACATACACAAGCCCGCAGTTACATTCAGTAATGCTGAATTTCTGTATCTAGGATACGACATGAATGGCTATAACTTCTCTTGCGGCTCAAAAATGCTGTGTTCTGAGTGTTAATTACTCAAATAGGAAAATTAAGTTACCTTTGGAATAAGCTTAAGCATGGAAACTCCACTCGAGCAAAAAATTTTTGAAGAAAGGTATTGAATCCGGTCATTTTTGACGGTCCGTGTACACTAGTTAAGAAATAAGATATTGATCCTATAAATTATAAATAGGTGGAGTTGAAGTCACAAAATTGTGAATAGGCGGAGTCGATATTGGAGTCACCATATTCTGTAAAAGTGGAATCGTAGGCGAAGTCGCCAAATTCTGAAAAGGTGGAGTCGGAGTCGCCAAATTCTGGAAAGGTGGAGTTGGAGTCGGAGTCGCAGTCGCCAAATTCTGGAAAGGTGGAGTTGGAGTCAGAGTCGCAGTCGCAAATTTATTCCTCCGACTTCGCAACCCTGCTCAAAAGAGACATGCACCGCGGTGCAACCTAACCGTATGAGGCCTCTCTGTGACGCAACTTTGAATGGCCGAGCACCTCCTGTTTTGGGCGTCGAACCATAATAAACTTAATAGAACTATCGAGCTCTTGAAAATCTTGAACTAATAAACGTAAACCTTGTTACCGTCATTCTAATGAGTTTTGTACTCCATGCAACCTGAATTGAATGGGAATCTAACATCAATATAATTCGTAAAATTCAAATCTGTTTATTAGCAACAGTTTTCCTATCCTTTATAGTTGTAGTGTGCGAGAATTTCTTACAAACCTTGAAAAATTCCACTTTCCTAGCCTCTACGAATGCCATAAAATTATAAATTCCGAAGAACTATTCAACATCATACAAACTGGTTTACTCCTGTAAAATTTTATGGGAAACACCACAGAACAAAACCTTGAAAAATTCCACTTACATAGCCTCTACAGATGCCATAAAATTATCAATTCCAAAGAACTATTCAACACAATACAAAACCTAGCACCTACTTCTCATTCACTCCGCGTGATGGTTGAATTTGTCTTGCAGCCATAAGTCTATCAAAGCGAGGACCAGTGTTAGATAGGCAACACCTCATGTCAGCATCGATGACAAGCCTATTGCGTGCCTTCGTTTTCAGTGCAACCATTGCTGAGAATCCACCCTCGCTCTGGTAGGTTGACGGGGACTGAATTAACATTGTTAATGCACGCATCGAGAGAATAGGACAGTTGTCCTTCACTTTTGCCCAAAATGTTGGGAGCTCTTGTTCGGCAAACTCGACTTTAAGCTGAGAATCCTCACGAATTTTATAAAATTCTACCTTAGCAGCAACATCAGTATCACTGATGGTACCATCCTTTACTGAAAAGGGTCTATAGATCCACGCATCAGTACAGCGGTCGTTTAGTCCTGGAGAGTAACTTTCGATGGCGTCATTTACTGCCAAAAGATAAGATTTACTGTCATCTGGCATGGAACATAGGAGAGTCATCATCTCTGTGAAGAAAGCGATGACACTGTCCTGAACTCTTTTCTGGGGAAGTTGAATCTTAGACTTGAACGCTGCCACTTTGTCACGAGGTGTGTGCATCATTGTAACGTTTCCTGGGATTGAGGTATTCGTAGAATTTACTTCCGAGAAGAAATCTGCCAAGTAGACTGGATGGGCGGCAGTCCACGCTCTCCTTCCCGCCGCGAGAAGCCTCCCCTCCTTTACTCTCAACGATTCAAATTAAATAATAAATAATTTACGTACTACCTCATTGTTTTGCAGTGTTTTTTATATTTAATTATACGAGAACAGGTATTTTCATGTGAATGATAGCCAAACATAAATAAATCTAAAACTGTATCCGCATTGACGCGTCTTATTCTTAAAATGAAGAGCAAGGCGAAAATCGCTGTACGAATTGCCATTTTATTATTACAAATAATAAAGTCTAAATGACTAAAATTGAACGTTTCGAACTAAACAGTTCATCTTCAGCAAAGAAAAGAATTCTGCGATAAAACAAAATGAAAATGAGTAAATTGAAACTATACTAAGCAAACGAATACTACAACATATACAGAAACAGTCGTAGATGTAAAACTAAAATATAAAACAAAACAAAAATTAAAAAACCTAAACTAATGATCATGTATTTGCAACGAGAAAAGGAAAAGCACTTTGAGTATCATTTAGAGGGGGTCTGAGCTAAAAATGTATAGCAACTCGAGGATGCGTAAATCAATCATATGAGGGGCACCTGTTAGGATTTTAAAATGATTTACGGAAACAGGGACGTTACAGTTTTCGGCATGGGATCGAAAAGAGAACAGTGGAGGAGAACCAAGTGGACGACCGGTTCTACAGCTGCGCCCAGCGTGCTCGGCTACTCTGGACATAAGAGTACGACAGGTGGAACCTATGTACTGTGATTCACAACGTGAACAACTAAACTGGTAAACCACAGAGGAGCACATAGCAGTGGGCAGCTTATCCTTAAAGCGGAAAAGGGAACCGATTGTGAAATTGTTGACTAGAATAGAATGAATTTTAAGTTGCGGAGAAAACTTGCTGATTAGGAGTTGAACCTCCTGATTTAACTTGATAGATTGATGGCCAAAGAAGGGAAGCTTTAAGAAAAATTTCTGTTGATCACATGATTGGAGTGCCGGCGTTTGATCATAAATCTTAGACAAAGATTTACCAATGTGTATATCGATAGTAAACAGAGGAAAACCATTCTTAAGAAAAAATTGTCGTAAAAAGTCAAATTCTTGATGTGAAATTCGAAAGTTAGAACAAACTTTAAACGCTCTATGGACGAGAGTTCGAATCCGCAGAGTTTAAAATGGGTCGCACAGAAACTAAAATAACTAGTACCTAAACCCGAGAAAGTGCCTTTCCTAAAAACAGAACATTGGAAAGTATTATCAATTCTGCTAACATTGACGTCCAGAAACGGTAAACGGCTGTTCGTTTCATCTTCCCTGGTGAAATTAATATTCTTATGACGAGAATTCAAATAGTTGAGAAAAAAGGTCCGCATGAGTTCTCTCTTTGAATAGAACAAATGTATCGTCTACATACCTTCTGTAAAAAACCGGTTTGAAAAGATTGGGACAGTCATTTAACCAATTTTCCTCATGATTGCACATAAAAATATTGGCGAAAGTTGGACCGAGAGGTAAAGCCATGCCCAATCCGTCTATCTGCTGGTAATATTTGTTGTTGAAGATGAAAAAAAAATTGCAAACAACCAGTTCTAACAGTTTCTGTTAGATAAATCATTTTAAAATCCTTGCAGGTGCCCCTCATATGATTGATTTACGCATCCTCGGGTCGCTATACATTTTTAAGCTCAGACCCCCTCTAAATGATACTCAAAGTGCTTTCCCTCTTCTCGTTGCAAATACATGATCATTAGTTTAGGATTTTTAATTTTTGTTTTGTTTTATATTTTAGTTTTACATCTACGACTGTTTCTGTATATGTTGTAGTATTCGTTTGCATAGTATAGTTTCAATTTACTCATTTTCGTTTTGTTTTGTCGCATTATTCTTTTCCTTGCTGAAGATGAACTGTTTAGTTCGAAACGTTCAATTTTATTCATTTAGACTTTACTATTTGTAATAATAAAATGGCAATTCGTACAGCGATTTTCGCCTTGCTTTTCATTTTAAGAATAAGACGCGTCAATGCGGATTCAGTTTTAGATTACGTTAGAGAACGATACGGTGAAAACGGCTTTCGAATTTTACGGAGTTACCAAAATACAATCAGGAAATTAACGAAAGCTAGATTAGACGTGAAGTTCCTGACATCCTGCAAAATTTACAATATATTTCCGAAATTTTTGCGATTCCGGCTGTACCGAAGATTCCTGCAGACGACAGTGTTTTACCGTTCCTGGCAGTCCAAACTTCTACTCCGTGAAATGAAGAACAAGAAGAAGACTGTCTGCAACCTTACGACGAAGCTAGACGAATGCACGGCGTCATTATCTTCTTTCTCGCCGCTTGATCGTGTCCTTGTCAAGCGCTACGTGGAATCAATCTATAAGAATTTCGAGTGTGCAACAATCGCTACCCACAATAGGAAACTTCAGGATTTGGGTATTGAGAACAGGCTAGAACCAGTTGATCCTAAAAATGTTATTTTTAACTATACTTCTTTACATGTCCCTGATAGAGTTTGCCGATTACTAGCCTTCGGTCTGGAATTTTGCTTGCCTGTGTACAAGTTGAACTTCTTTTCCTATTACCTGAGTTTTGAGAAGTTGTTGCTTCAGTTAAAGTCCGTCCAGTGTTTAAATTTTGTACAATTTTCTAGTCAGCTCCGGAATGTGGCCCATAAATATTTTTATAATTTTAAATCTCTCAAAATTTTCTCTGCAATTTTTTCTAGAGACGATATAGTTCTTTTAAAGAATCTGGCTTCCAATAAGGATATTATTGTTTCTAGGCCTGATAAGGGAAAAGGTGTGGTCTTGGTTGATAGGGTCAGGTACATTGAGAGCATGAATAATATTTTGTCAGGGGATCGAAAATTTAAAGAGATTACAGAGCCAATACAGAAATTTTCTATGCGCATCGAGGATAAATTAAATAATTTTTTACTACGCTTAAAGAATGAGGGTTCTCTTTCTAAAGAGGATTACACCAGACTTCGTGCGACGGGCTCAGGACCCGGTACTTTGTATGGTCTCCCCAAAATACATAAGCCAGATTTCTCCTCTAAATTTCAGTTTAGGCCAATTTTTGCAGCGTTTAACACCCAGAGTTTTAATCTAGCTAAATTTTTTGTTCCAATCTTAAAACCCCTTACTACGAATTCTTATACCGTTGACAACTCAAGGTCTTTCGTAGAGAGCTTATCAGACTTTGATAACACTGATGACCTGTTCATGGCTTCTTTTGACGTAGATAGTTTGTTTACAAATGTTCCGTTGATTGAAACCATTGAAATCTGTTTAGCCAAATTATTCTCAAATTGTTCTGTATTCATGGGGTTTTCCCGTAAGATTATGCAGAAACTGTTAGAACTGGGTGTTTGCAATTGTTTTTTCATCTTCAACAACAAATATTACCAGCAGATAGACGGATTGGGCATGGGTTTACCTCTTGGTCCAACTTTCGCCAACATTTTTATGTGCCATCATGAGGAAAGTTGGTTGAATGACTGTCCTAACCTTTTCAAACCGGTTTTTTACAGAAGGTATGTAGACGATACATATGTTCTATTCAAAGAGAGATCTCATGCGGACCTTTTTCTCAACTATTTAAATTCTCGTCATAAGAATATTAATTTCACCAGGGAAGATGAAACGAACAGCCGTTTAGCGTTTCTGGACGTCAATGTTAGCAGAATTGATAATACTTTCCAATGTTCTGTTTTTAGGAAAGGCACTTTCTCGGGTTTAGGTACTAGTTATTTTAGTTTCTGTGCGACCCGTTTTAAACTCTGCGGCATTCGAACTCTCGTCCATAGAGCGTTTAAAGTTTGTTCTAACTTTCGAATTTTACATCAAGAATTTGACTTTTTACGACAATTTTTTCTTAAGAATGGTTTTCCTCTGTTTACTATCGATATACACATTGGTAAATCTTTGTCTAAGATTTATGATCAAACGCCGGCACTCCAATCATGTGATCAACAGAAATTTTTCTTAAAGCTTCCCTTCTTTGGCCATCAATCTATCAAGTTAAATCAGGAGGTTCAACTCCTAATCAGCAAGTTTTTTCCGCAACTTAAAATTCATTCTATTCTAGTCAACAATTTCACAATCGGTTCCCTTTTCCGCTTTAAGGATAAGCTGCCCACTGCTTTGTGCTCCTCTGTGGTTTACCAGTTTAGTTGTTCACGTTGTGAATCACAGTACATAGGTTCTACCTGTCGTACTCTTATGTCCAGAGTAGCCGAGCACGCTGGGCGCAGCTGTAGATCCGGTCGTCCACTTGGTTCTCCTCCACTGTTCTCTGTTCGATCCCATGCCGAAAACTGTAACGTCCCTGTTTCCGTAATTTATTTTAAAATCCTTGCAGGTGCCCCTCATATGATTGATTTACGCATCCTCGAGTCGCTATACATTTTTAAGCTCAGACCCCCTCTAAATGATACTCAAAGTGCTTTTCCTCTTCTCGTTGCAAATACATGATCATTATTTTAGGTTTTTTAATTTTGGTTTTGTTTTATATTTTAGTTTTACATCTACGACTGTTTCTGTATATGTTGTAGTATTCGTTTGCATAGTATAGTTTCAATTTACTCATTTTCGTTTTGTTTTATCGCAGAATTCTTTTCTTTGCTGAAGATGAACTGTTTAGTTCGAAACGTTCAATTTTATTCATTTAGACTTTACTATTTGTAATAATTAAATGGCAATTCGTACAGCGATTTTCGCCTTGCTTTTCATTCAACATAAATAAATTAACACTGTTTTCGTGAATCCTAGAAATTCACTGGGGTGGCTGCAGTCTCACAGTCCCTACTGATGAGCCGCTTCTGATCGTAATACACTAC
This sequence comes from Morinoia aosen, assembly GCA_030386875.1. NCBI lineage: Eukaryota > Metazoa > Arthropoda > Malacostraca > Amphipoda > Talitridae > Morinoia > Morinoia aosen. The sequence continues at coordinate 92,064,882 of CM059579.1, read as the reverse complement.
AACACATACCTCTTGGCTCTTTCCCTCGTTGACTGAAACTCGAATGCAAACGGCCTTCAAAGTCAGAGAGCAAGAGCGACACATTTGTCTCTCTTCAACTGTAGCTCAGAACTGATCTGTATGCAATGAGCATGGACTCAGGGAGATGCGAATGTGCGATCATTAATGATACAAGGTGAGGATAATGTAAATTTCGTTCACCTTGCAGCCCTCCCACCCATGGCCGCTGACCAATGGCAGGGCGTCAGAGATATCACGTTATTTACGTCACGTATCACGTGACTTGGAGGAGTATCCGATTGAGCTATAATGGGAATTTAACGCTATTTAGGTAACACTGGCTATGGTTAATGTACGGCAGACCACCCAACTTGTGACCAGTGTTGTACTCAATCAAACTGGTAATAGCCCTACTGGCTATTGCAAATACGTGTATAATGTATATGAAAAATAAATTATTCTCCAGAACCCTTTATGACCCCTTAAGAAATCTCAAACGACCTCCCCCCCCCCCCCCCCCCCGGGGGTCTCGACCCCAGGTTAAGAACCTCTGAACTAGAGGAAGAGAATCGTAAAAATACAGCCTTTAGTATTGGATTTGAAAAGTATCAGTTCCGCCGCATTCCCTTCGAACTCAGTTCGAGTCCAAGCGTGTTCGAGTGAGTTATGTCTTTTGTTCTTTCAACGATTCTTGGAAAAGTATGTTTCATCTAATCGAGGATAATTGTTTTTTCCAAATTCAATATCCAACATTTGACCGACATCAAAATGTTATTGACAAATTACGTGACAGAAATTTATCCATTAAGCTTGAGTAGTGCCACGTCTTGAAAAAAGTCGGTAGAATATCTTGGCCACGTCTTTTCAGCTGGCGGAGTCGGATGTAAACAATCTGAAAAGTTGAAAATTTCCAGGTACCTAAAAATGTGGAGAAATTGTAATCATTTCTCGGAGTTGCCGTCTATTTCCGCAGTCACCGTCCTTCCTTTGGATCAGATTTAAGGCCATTGTACTAATTATCAGGAAATATCGTTGACTTTGATAGGACTCCTCACGGCCCAAAAAGTTTTGACAGAATCAAAGCTAGTCTGACCTCTGACACTGTGTTACACTTTACCAAACCGTTTCACCTATTTACGGGCGCATCAAACTATGGAATTGAAGCTGTACCCACGTAACCAGACAACGACAGAAATAAAATTATGAGACCTAACATACTGATTCATTGCAAACTTTATTTAAATTTGAACTAAAATAATTCCACCCGCTTGAAAAAGCAACAATTCGAAAATTCATCCAACATTGTGAAGTCTGCAAACTATTAAAGGCTAATTCTTCCGTACCAATTAAGATTCGTTCTGTCCCAATAGCTAAACAACCTTTCAATGTTGTTTCCGTAGATATTTTGGAACCTCTCCAAGTAACCGAATATCAAAACAAGTACATTTTTGAAATTATCGATTTATTTTCGCGCTATTGTAAATTGTATCCTACTTCGAACCATCGAACAGATACGGTTATTTCTTGTTTAAGAAATTGTTTTTCAACTTTCGGGTTTCCAAAGGTTTTGTCAAGCGACCAAGCCATTAAATTCAAATCTGTAATGGTGATGCAATTCCCTAATATCCATGCTATTGTTCTATTGTTAAAAAGGAAGTACGACCGTAGAGCCCACATTCAAATAATATTGTCGAACGTAATAATAATAAAAATAACACACCTCCTTAAATTATACGTAAATTCCTAATCACACAGCGAGTGGGATCAGTTCCCGGAAATGGAAGAAAACGCTATAAATAACTCGTTAAACATTACGTTAGGAGAAACTCCCAGTTATGTTATTTGTGGAAGAGATGTTTGTCCTTATTATCAAGCGGAGAATTTTGAGGTTTCATGTAATTACTATTATGACGGTGACTTGGTAAAATTTCGCGCAAAAGAAGCTGCCAGAATTTTTGAAAATGTTAGATGGGCATGTTATTATCTGCAATTCCACAATAGGTACCTTAATTTCAGACGAAGAATAAACAATTCTCTTTGGGTGACCGAGTAATACTGAAAAAACACCAAAAAAGACAAATTCGATTTATCCTGGTTGGGTCCAGGGTAATAACGAAGATGCACAAGTTTGGGTTTATATTAAAATAGGAGAGAAAATTAGCATAAGTAAATGGACCATGTACTGCCCCTGTGTAAGATGACGTGCAAACGACTTTCGACCTGACTGTAATGGATCGATTTTTGTAGTACTGAATTTTTTTTATATTTCACATGTGTTGATTCTTGTATCATTGTATTGTTTTTGCTTATGCTTCATTATAACCACGTATACGCTTGTGCTTTTATTTTTTGCTTGTCCTAATGTAATATAACCGCACAAATCCGTTTATTCATTTAAACAATCTGTACTCGTTATATTTTTATTCAAAACCCCACCGTAATTAATTAAATGTCTTCTGATGTCAAGTTTTAAGTGAAAACTTGTAACGAGAGTGAACCATTCAATTCAGTGCTTTGACCGCATTTGTTCTGATCTGTGTAGCCGCGCAAACTGTAGAAGCAAAATTATCAATCTTGCACATATTTTCGCACTCTTTTTTTCCGTGAAACGTGTGGAGGGAACGCTCACGTTTTGCCCAGCTATAAACGCTGAATAGACAGTTTAAATAATGGGCTGCCAATGCCGTTTTTTTTAATGAGGAGACTGAGTGTTTTGATCTCTCTGCAAAATTAAATGTCTCTTCGGAGTTAAGTCGATCGTCATTGACTTAGCATTTTTTATCTGGGAAATTCTTGAATGATAATGAGAAATCTTCTGGTTTGGCATTTAATTGATTGACTTCAAATTCTAAGGAAATTCATTCTTCATTGACTAAAAGGTAACATCAGAGAAAATGATTACTCTTACACTGTGTACGGTTCTAATTTTCCTTCATTTGTGCGCTTATGCATGCATTCATGTCCTACATTATGTTCTATGGTCATGCTGATCATATCGTTTTATTTTCAGGTCGGGCGTGTGTGAGCGAGTCAGTGAGGACTTATGAGCTGCTTTATGTTCTCCCAAATCATTGCGCGTATCTAGACACACGACACAAGAACAAGAAACTTTCTATTTGTTATTTAGAATTGATCATTTAAAGATTTTGCGCAGTTTTTAGTAAGTGGTCGACAATGGGTAATACGTTTTCTTGTAGCCGTGCGTTTCTTTCAGGGAGGGTTCCCACCTCGAAGTCGAAACTCCACCCAATCGGTTATCTAAAATATTTTGCTATTACTTTCAACGTTGGGAGAGGATGAGAGCAATACAATTGACTCTAATATTTTTGATAATATTCGTTTGATTAATTCTTTACCTAGTTACTTGCTGACTACTCTATATAATTACTCGATAGGAATAAATGATTTAGAACAAGTTTTGATTATAACGTTTTTTGCTCCAAGGAAAAAAGCATGTTCATTTCTTTTGCTAAGTTGCCTTTTCCCGTTTTGCTTTGCTTATGACGTATTTACCTACTTCAAACTATAGTATTTGTTTATTTGAATTTGAATAAAAATAGCGGTTTGTGCTACTTTTATTGCCACTCAAATAAAAAATTTGTAGTATTCAAGCGTATACTAACATTCATTGAAATGATAACTATCGGTATATTTTATTGACTGGATACTTTATAAAAATTGATGAAATCTATTATGTTAACCCGTATGATTTTGTGGAGGAGGAGGTATATGCCGCCCCCATTACCTCGCTTACTGATGAGCACATAAAAGCTCTCATCGTGTGTTTGCAGGCGCATTTGAGATCGGCCGCTTACCGTGTACAGCAACAGTCCGCCATCCTACAAGTCCAGTAAACGTTACGCCTGGGACCAACTTTACTTATCCTCGCATCTTAGATTGGACAGAGCCATAAGTCAGGGTTTTGAGAAATCATATTTGGTGACCCAGTAGGATACCTTAGATGTCACTGAACTTGTTCGGGCCCACAGGTAGCTACACTCGAATTCGACCATTGCACTTACCTAATTTTTCAAATTTCCCTTTTCACATTTCTATTGCAACTTGGTCAATGAAAATGCATCCGTATATGTAAATTTGAACTCTGAACAAATTTTTTTATAAAAGTTTTAGATTTTTTCAATATAAAAATAGTTATTGGGCGAGCATAGGAAAAAAATATACATTCGCAAAATTTATCTCACTTCACAATTTTTTACGTAGATGCGTGATTTTGGTCTTATTCGTTGTGGAACGACAGTAGGTTCCCCATAATGAAAGATTTTTTTGAATTTCAAATTAAGAAAATTTATTGATACACATGTCCAACATGTGTAAAAAAATTAAAAATCTCATTTTTTTCTCAATAAAATTCAATTTACAATTCAAATAGAATTCCACTTTGCTAGGCTGTTTCTACTGTTTTACCGCATCGGATGAGACTAAAATAACGCTTCTATGTTGAAAATTGTACAAGGGGTGTGGTTTGCGCCAATTTATATCTATATTCAAGTTCGCACAATAATTTTTTTCTATTGCAAAAATAGAAAATTTTCAAAAAAGATAATATGTTCAGAATTTAATTTTAAATATCTGTATTCGATTTCGTTCACCTAGCTGTAATAGAAATGCGAAAACTGAAACTAGAAAATTGATCTAAGATTTTTTAGAAAAAAAAATTTCTCACACAAGTAGCACTAACTTTTTTCCAATTCGAAATACATCAAATTCTTTCGTTACGAGGTACCAACAACCCTTCCTTGTCGAATGAGACCAAAACCGCTCTTCTAAGTAAAAAATTTTAGAATGAGAAAAGTTTTGCGTGAGTATAAACGTTTTTCCTTATGTTCACACAATAGCTTTTTTGTATTGCAAAAATTAAAAATTTCCATAGATAAAAATGTTTTCAGAATCTAGTTTTACATATCTGTGCGCATTTTCATTAACCTACTTGCAATAGAAAGGTGAAAGAAGAAATTTGAAAAATTAGGTAAATTATAGGGCATTAGCTTCCCTTAAGAAACAATCTACTTCTTTATCGCTAGTGGTAAATGAATTCTTTAAATTGTTTAAACATAATTAGCCCCCGACGCGCATATTAGCTCCAACATGGCTATGCAATTAGAAAGCATCATGTGGTTTGCCTATTAGCAAACTTCTTATGGTTTGTCTATTAGTACACCTCGTATTGCTCGTCTATTAATATATTTTGAATGGTTTGACAACATCACAACTCGTATGATTTGTCTATCAATTACGAACAAATTTATGAAAAATCTTTTAAAAATCAATGAGTTGCAGCACATTTCATGTATCAATTTTTTTAAAGTAAACAGTTTTTCTTCTTGTTTCTTAAAAACGTATTATTTATTTTGCCTGTGGCAACCTAATTCATGAAATATTTAGGTATGTGTTTGATTTATAGAATTATAATTGTACATTCTTAGTGAAATTTTCATATGGTTCAACTTATGCTTCATGGTCTGTATGTCAGAGATGTGTAATATGTGTTTTAATAGCTATAAAAAAATTTTTCTCATTAGGAGATATTTTAACTTTCTGAATAAACTATAAATATATGATTATCTTTACCACAAAAATTTGTCTGAAATTCTTTCCTGTTACCTGTTATAAATAATCAGTATTGGGCTACCTACTGTATTTTTGAATGAAGTTCTTAAAAAGGCTATTATGCCTGGTTATAGCCATACAGTTATGTATAATTATGAAAATAGCCTGATGATCCACTTGGAAATGATAAAATGCCTTTTTTGTTGATAGTTAACACAAACAGTTATATGATAAGAAATATATTATTGCACTTAAGCTTGAAAGTAAGGGCCGACAGTGTCGAGGCCTTCGGAACGGCCTACAATTCCCTCCGCAATGCTCACAATACCCAAACAAAAAGTTCATTGCCTTTATAACAGACTTGTCCAATAGACTACACAGGATTCACCAAACCCTGTCACAAACTACAATTGGACTGCTTCACTTGTATAACCGGTACGTAAAAAACCACCCTCAGGCATGGTGGGTCACCACAGCCCACTCTTCATGTCTAGATCATTCCAGTCATTGTCTCTTACTCCAGGCACGTATAAGAAAATTGTTCATATCATTAATTATAGTCAAATTACACTCCTGATCTAATCCTATAGCTCATACCACAATCATCTTCAGCACTTCTGGTATACCACTCATTTTCTCCTTACTGCTCAAATACTACATTCATGAAACTTTCTCTCTTGCTCATACTTACTACATCCCAGCACAAATTGTTCTATTGTTTCCTCCACTACCCTATCACACTACTGACAAGGTCTATTATTATTCTTATTCCACCTCCACGTGCATCTATTCACACTTAATGTCCTACACCTAACAGCAAACATGAGATGGCTTCCAAAACTACCATCATAGAACATCTCACACCTAGGCACTTCATTTCTCATGGACCAGATTAGTGTAGGCCTTCGCGTCATGCTTAGCATCGACTTGTTTGATCCAAACTCTTTTGTTCACCTTTCATTCTCTTTTTTCCACCTTTTGCTGTCCCACTCTGGTCCCCCACCTCCACGCTCATCAAAAGCCAGTCATCCACTGGTCTCCCAATTCTAACACGAATTACCTTTTGCTTATTAGTTTCCTAGTGTGGTGGTCCCAACAAGCAGTTGCATCTACACCAACACACAGGCTTTAAGCTGCCGTCCGCCACCCCACGCAACGTTGGGTTTCAAAGCGGCTGTCGAATTGGCCGAAGCGCCACCTAACCACCAACTAATGGGGACGCGTGCCTAGCGCGTTACCGCATTCATCAGGCCCTATATAAGGAAAAGCAGAAGAAGCTCAACTAGTCTTATCACGGCGGCTCCGATCTTCACATCACTCACCAAAGACTCACCAGCAATAGCCTCTACCGCCGCTTTGCACTCAATTCCATCTGTGCTGCAACTCCACTTCGCCTGACGGTCCTATAAGACGTTTCTTGGTGCGTTACTACGTGATAGCAATTTTTTCCTCGTGTTCCATCACTGTCGGCGTGATGGAACTGTCGATTGTCGGCACTGCCGGCTTCATGTATTTCAGTTGTGTTTTCCTACCCTGTTGGGTTCGTTGGTACCTCTGGCACTCACTTCGGGCATTGATATTCAAAGCCCTTAGATATTCATAGTCTGCCTGGAGCGTAAAGTAGCCTTAGGGAGAACACCACTCATGTGACCCCAGAGTGACCCGGTAGGTAAAAGCATGGCTAGGAGAAATGTCCGGTTACCGGCCTTCGGAGGTAATATTACATGATAGGTCTTCCACTGCGATGTTTTTCTCACACGAATCCCAAACCTGAATGACGCTTCGACGTTCGGGGCGCTCCTCTGGGGGCTGCCCACGTTCATCGTATCCGGAGTAAAAGAGGTACTGTTGAACCCCACCGCCAGCCACCAGTAAATACGACGCCCAAGCGACACTAACGAAATGTTTCGTCCGTTACGACGAAGAATCAAGCAACAACATTATTGTTAAAATACCGCCGGGAGACAGCCAGCCATCTGAGTTACTCCTGGAAATGACGCATCTCAACAACTGCAGACAAGCTCCGCTACCAGTTTCAGTCATCCGCTCTATGCAGCTTTCAAAATTACCGACGGAAGCGCAGCCACTGATTGAAGCTTGTGGAAAAGGAAAATTGGACGATGAGCGCGGGAAGATAACAGACCAAGTCACAGCAAGGGAATCAGCGTGCCGGGTCGCAACTGCCGAGCCCGTCATAGTAACGCGGTCAAGCCACCGCAGACCCTGACGGTGTCAAGAGACGAATTCGACGTAGCTATGAAAGAAATAGCTCAACACAAGGGCATGTTAGGAGGCATGTTAGGCTCGCAAGAAAACGTCCTCATAGCATACAGGTGGCGGAATCGAATACCGGCACCCAGAAACGTCCAGGGCACAAGCAAAGGAAGCGGGCTTGACCAAGTATACTGCTACTACCACCGTTAATCCGGTGACCGTGAAAGAAAGTGCACACCACCATGCAGCTAAGCGAGAAACACCACCATGCAGTCGCCGAGGATGGTGAGCGCCATATCCACCACGCGGGTAAGTGCAGGCAATTTGATGTATGTCACCGATTCCAACAATACTCGGTATCTGGTCGATACCGGCTCGGCAGTTCGCTTATTTCCGCCCGACGAAAAACATTCGACCAGACCCCCGTCCTACTATCTACTAGCGGCTAACAACACTCCAATAACCTCTCATACGGGATGACGGAAAGGAACTTTCGACTAGCCCCCTACTGCTTGTTAGCTGGGATTTTGCAGTGCCAGATGTCGGTCAACCTATAATAGGCCTCGATTTCCTGCTCATGAACAAAATAAACGTCGACGCGGAAAACGCAAGAATGTACAGCCAAACCTCGAAAACTGAAAATCCTTATGACCGAGCAAACTCAAGTACCGCGAAAATTTACCGAAATGATCAATAAGCATTGCCTGAATTCGACGACATCTTCAAGAAGGTCCCCGAGATACTGGTCTCACAAGGACGCCCTTCTCAACAAGCAAGAAAAGATGTAGAACATCACATCGAAACGTTTGGTCCCCCGGTTGGTGTAGGTGAATCCTAGGAGACTTTCTCCAGACAAAGTAGAAGCAACTATGGACGAGTTTAAAATGATGTTAGATCAGGGTATCATCAGACCATCAAAGAGCGCCTGGGCGTTTCCCATGCGTATGGTCGCTAAAGGGCCGTTTACACTGGTCTACATTTTGCTGCAGGCTCACGTGTAGACGCCTCGTGAGGAGCTTCATAAGAGACATGTGCGTTTAGACTAGACACCATTGGAGCGAGCCATGGAGCGCGCGCTGCTCAACAGGGCTGCCACTCTAGATATTATATAGCTAGATCTAGATGTTTTTGCTGAAGCCTAAATGTAAAATTTCGAACCTAGATATTAGCTATAAAATCTATATAGTTTTTTCAGCATCCTAGAAATTTTCTAGCTAGAATTACAATTAAGCTATGTATATGATAGATTAATGTATATTCGAATTAAGAATTCACCATAATGGTTGGTTACTACTTCATTCTTTTTATATTTGTTAATTTACTTAAGCAAATTGTCTGAATAGTGAAGCGACCATATTCTGATCATGTTATGTTCAGATTATGAACGACACCAAGACGGCTATTTCACGGTTCATAAGCTAAAGCACACTATCTCCAATTGCAAAACTAGTGATGATATAAAAAAATCATGGAATAAAATTCACATACATTATCAAGAATGTATTGTGACCTCATTTTGACGAAAGACTGACGAATGATATTGGTAACAATGAGTTCAGTTTATTGTTGGATGGAAGCAATGATATTTCTATCATGAAACTATATGGTGTATCAGTTATATACTAAAGTAATGCATCTAATAAAGTAAAATCAACCTTAGTAATTGCAAAATTATTAAAAATGATGAAGTTAGAGGTGTGAAAGCCTTAAAACAATTGTTGATAAGTAGGAATCTGAGCATTGATAATATGCAATGCAATGCTACAAGCTGTATCAATAATAATTTCAAAAACTAAAAAAAAATTCGACTCGCAACACGTGTGGAATTGAAGAATATTTGGATACCAAGCTTTATTAGGGTGAATATCAGGATACTAGATAATTTATATAAAGATAAATTGCCTAATGTAAAGCAATTTATGATATAAATATCCTTATATGCTATTGTTCTACTAATTTATTATAGTAGATAATTAATTCATTTCTAGATAAATTTTTGGATGTTTTATTTTTAAATCTAGATGTTTCGAGATATTTTTTGAGGTCACACTAGATTTTTTGGTCAAACAAAAGTGGCAGCCATGCAGCACAAAATCAGTCAGTGTGGCCTGCTGCTTTGAAATATGGATTGCTGTGGACGAGCTTGTGTGAATATTGCTGCTGCATCGTAGCTACGTAATCTCTTTTTTATTTGCATGAGTGAAATGTTACTATATTCGTTCATTTTCATTAAAATATAATTGAAAGCAGCCTCCTTATATTCGCAGCTTTTAGTCTGCCAAAGGCATTGATGGGCTTCGTACATTTCAATAAGAAGCAGTGTAGTTTCTCGCGGCAGTGTTGAGTCAGCCATTACGGGTGAGAGAGAGGCGCTACCTCACTTGATGACTACCAACCGCACACTGACCGGTCTAGAGCTGCGCCTCTCACACATGCGGCGCTGCACGGAAATGTCCCCTAGTGTAAACACCCCTTAAGTCATCCGAGTCCGGGGTTTGGAGAGTATGCTGGAATTACAGGTGACTAAACGCAGTAATGAAGCCCAATCGTTACATAATTCCACACTGCCAAGACTTCCAGTGTAAGCTGCATGAGAAAATTTTATTTTCAAAAGTTGATCTCGTAAGAGCATACTATCAGAGACCGGTGAAATGCGAAGATATTCGACAAACGGCCATCACCACTCCGTTCGGCTTGTGCAAGTACACCGTTATGTCTTTTGGGCTCCGGAATGCCACTCAAACGTTCCAGCGTTACATCGTCGGAATCACTTCGTCACCGCTTATATAGACGATATATTATGACGAATTTTCGTCGTCTGAAAGAGGAAGGACTACAAGTGTACCCAGCAAGATGCATTTTCTGAGCGTTCGAACTGAACGTCCTCGGGCATGGCACATCGGCTCGTGGGATCTCGCCGCTTCCACAGAAAATCGAAGCAATCGCAACTTCCTACGACCGTCGACGATAAAAAAGCTACGACAGTTTCTGGGGATAGTCAATTACTATCATCGATTCCTTTCAGCTGCGGCAGAAAAAATACAATCCCTTACTGAGCTAATAAAAGACTATTCACAGAAGTAAAAAAATCTTCAATTGGACCCCTGAACAAAACACAGCTTTCGAAAAACTGAAAAATTAAATCTCCCATTTCACCGTGTTGGCACACCCAGTTCTAGAAGGCAAGACGTTCCTAGGTACGGACATCTCGGCCAACGCGGTGGGACTTTTACAACGGGAAATCGAATGAGGAAAACTACCAGTGGCATTCTTATCAAAGAAGTTGGATGACACGCAACGCAACTATAGCACGTACGACCGAAAGTTAGTCGCTTCTTAGCAGTCAAGTACTTCATCGACCACCCTGCTTTCTCCAACTACAAAGAAATAATAAAGGAGCAGAATGAAGATAAAAATTGAAAGAGCTCCTGCATCCAGTATCGAAGAGTGCTCTGAAGGATAATCCATCGATACCCACATCATCAAAATGCTACTTTGGGGCAGCGTGTCCCCCGCCCAAAATAAACTGTACATTCAAAAAAATTGACCAAAAACCATATTTGCGCTGTCATATAGTGTTAAATTCAAGTTAATAGTAATAAGCATTTTCAGAAACACTGCGAGTAGGAGAACCCGCAGTTAGTTACTATTGAGACTTGACACGTCAACAGTGTATGACGGACAAGTGTGCCCCAAGACTTAGGTTTGGCTAATACTCACTAACTGTAAGACTACTATTTCTCATTCTATCTATTCCGACTTCTATTTTCTTTTCTTGGCTAAATCCATATTTGGAGTTACTACGAATGGAACGGATATTTTAGAGGTTATTGGGTTATTAATCTATGTGTGTGCGTTGCTATGTCTATTGGTGTTATATTGACCATGTTGCTATGCTAATTGGATGGGGTACAACTTGATTGTGTACTGATATTTCTGCCATGCTTCGGTAGAAACATTTCATTTGCGACGAGGATTTTGGTAGAACCACTGGAAAAGACTAGGCTTAGATTAGTGAGAGAGAACTCAGAATTGATCTAGTGAATTTTTCGTCTTATGTGTTACACTGACTCAACATTCAAGATGACGATGGTAGGCTCGGTGGGGGAGTTCAATCCCATGAATGAGGAATTTGGAGCCTCGAAACACATCTACAATGCTTTTCCAAGATTAACATGATAGGATACAGTGAGAGAGCCCCCACACTAATTGCACTAGTGGGTCCAAAAATTTGTAGACTAATTAGGGACTTATTTTTCCGGAAAAGAACCTTGGATGTCACATATGATGAAATAATGAAAACGTTGAAAACATTTTAAGCTAACTCGCAACCAGATCTTCGAAAAATTTCGGTTCAAAAAGCGTAAACAGAAACAAGGGGAGAGCATAGCTGATTTTTTGGCTGGCTCGAAAGCACTGTCTAATACCTGTAATTTTAAACAGGAGGTACTATAAGTAACACTGCTGGATTGGTTCACACTGGGCATAGCCAGTAATGAAATCAAAACATTTTACTGAATGAAGCTGGCCTAATATGGCAAAAAGCAGTGGACCTGACAACAGCTAAAGAAACAACACTAAGAGAAACTGTGGTGTTGAGGCAACTAAATTCCATTCTGAATGATGGTCAGAACAAAATACAGCAAGATGTTATCAAACCTCAGGGCAAGACGCAAATGAGCGTGCAGCGGTTGTGATAATCTGCACTGGCGTAGATATTGCCCCTATAAGGACAGGGTTTGTCATGGTTGTGGCCTAAAAGGGTCACCTTAAAAACTGTTGTTACAAGTTAAAGAACTAAAAACCTTCTCAGGGAAACAAAAATAATTTGTGCATGCTATGCGTGAAAAAAGGGCGAGGGAACACCACCCTAACCCTAATGAAACTGTCAATGCAATCAGTGCAGACAACGCAGCTTCTAACCAAGGTTGCTATAGAGAGTTTTTTCAGTTTCAGTAGAACGCAAACCACAAGCCCAAATGCTGTTAAATAACATTTCCCTAAAGATGGAAGTAGATACAGAGGCTAGTTGATCTATAATAACAAAATCTGCATAATTTAGGTTTCCCACTAAAACAAGACCCGAGTTGAGACTTTCTACTCAGAACTTATGGTGGGGCTGAATTAGTAGTTTGTGGAGAAATTAGGACTAAAATCCAGCGTGAAGCTAGTGGTAGGGCCACTCAGCTCACAATTATTGTAGTTGTAGAAAGGGAGGAACCAGCATTGCTAGGTAGAGACCTGATTCATTCCCTTGGATGAATTATAATCAGCAGGCAGCGTGCATACGCTTGCAGCTCAACCTGAAGTGCTAGTAAAAAAATTTTCACACCTTTTACAACCAGGCCTTAACCGCTTTAAAAAGGAAAAACTTTCAAAACTGAGGGTGAACCTAATGTTACACTAAAGTTTTGTTAGACGAGGACTATCCCTAATCTCTTAGGGTTAAGGTGTAGGCAGAACTAGATAGATTAGTTCAGGAAGGTATCCACACCTCTGTGCAGTTCTTTAGATGGGCAGCATCAATTGTACCCTTGCTTAAAGTCTGATCATAACATTAGGATTTGTGGGGACTACAAGTTAACTGTGAACCGAGCCGCTAGGTTAGATACTTACCCTATCCCTAAGGTGGAAAATTTATTTAGCAGGTTAGCAGAAGGAGTTATATACTCCAAGCTAAACATGTCTCAGTCGTATGCCGAATTAACCTTGGATGAAGAATTCTAGGAGTTGATCGTCATATATACGCACAGGGGTCTGTTTTCATATAACCGACTGAGTTTCTGCATTGCTTCTGCCCCCAGAATTTTTCGGCGAGCAATGGACTATAACAGGGCTTTCCAGGCGTGTTCTACTATTTGGATGACGTTCTAGTGAGTGCTACTAATGAGCAAGAAAACTCCAAGCGTCTCCATCAAGTCTTAGCGCACCTGCAAGAGGAAGGCCTTAAGTTTTCAAGTTGAAGCTAGAAAGGTGCCACAAAAGAGTGTCACAAGTATCCCACCTGGGGTACCAAATCGACATGAATGGGTTGCAACCCACTGCGGAGAAGGTAGAAGCAATCCAAAATGCGCCGGCTCCCACAAACGTGACTCAGTTGAGAACCTATTTGGAGTTGCTGAACTTCTATAGAAAATTCCTGCCATCGTCTGCAACTTTGTTCGAACCTTAAATGCGTTACTGAAGGATAAAACCTCGTGGAAGTGGAATGCAAGTCAGGAGAGGGCTTTCCAGAAATCTAAGCAAGCCTTCCTAAACTCTCAGACCCTAATCCATTCAATCTATTTTGACCCTATCCTATCCATAGTAGTAGTGGCTGACAGTAGTGCGTAAAGTTTGGAACAGTTTTGTGTCACCTGATTGACGGGATTGAGTGCCCCGCCAATTTTGCCTCCCGAACTCTAACATCAACAGAGCGTAACTACTCCCAGACTGAGAAACAAGCCCTTGCTATATTGTTTGCGCTCCGGAAATTCCAATCTTACCAAAGGGAATAGAAATTCACAGTGATCACCGATCATAAACAACTTCTAGGACTATTTGATGCTGGTAAAAGCATCCCGCCAATGGCCTCCGGGCGCATTCAAAGGTAGCCTCTCCTGCTGCAATCCTACAAGTTCACCTTGCGTCACCGACCGGGCGTACTGTTGAGCACAGCTGATACTCTCAGTCGTCTACCCTTGACAACTCCCGAGGAAACCACGTCCATCCCAGCGGAATGGATGTCCCTAGTAAATTTCCTAGTGTCAGCTCCGGTCACCAGCACTCACATTCGTGATGGCACTCTAAGGAACCCAGTACTTTTGAAAGTACACAACTACTGCCAGGTAGGCTGACCTTCGGCTGTAATTGGGGACCCCGATCTCGCACCGTACACTAGGAAGAAGGATGAATTGTCCACGCAAAATGACTTTGTGCTCTGGGGAGCAAGAATTATTGTACCCTAAGCCCTCAGATAATCTATTATGAAAACACTTCACTCTGGCCAAGCAGGATCGTCCAGGATGAAGTAACTAGGTTGCAGTTTTGTTTGGTGGCCAAACTTGGACAAAGACCTATAAGGAAAGACTAAGTCCTGCAGCGAGTGCCTGAACGTCCGAGCAACGCCGACGAAAGCTGAACTCCATCCGTGGGAATGGCCGACAAAGCCTTGGCATCGCATACACATCGACTATGCGGGCCCAATGGATAGAAAATACTATCTATTAATCGTAGATCACACTCTAAGTGGGTTGAAATTTTTCCCTCGACTATTACAACTTTGAGTGAAACGATCTTGTGTCTGAAACACACTTTTGCTACGTTTGGATTTCCGGTAACCATTGTTTCAGACTACGCAACGTGTTTCACAGCGGATGAATTCCAAGAGTTTGTGAATGCGTGTGGTATGCGGCATATTATGAGCGCACCATACCATCCTTTACCTAATAGCCTTCGAGAATGTATGGTACAAACGTTCAAGAAGAATGTACGGAAGTCAACTGAACCCCTACGTCTAGCACTGGACAGGTCCCTGTTTAATTATCGGCTGACACCCCACACCACAACAGATGTTAAGCCCGCCGAGCAAATGTTATGCAGGAAAGTTCGCTTTCGTCTGGATCTACTTTGGCCGTCGGAAGCGATATCGTCCAACTTTACTCAATGCCAGGACGCTCAGAGTAGATACCACCCAGGGTTGACATTCCGCTGGAGTTACCCGTGATGGTTAGTCAATACACGACGGGTTCCCCGAAATGGACACCTGCTACCACCATTAAGAAAACAGGCCCGTTATCCTACAAGTGTCAACTGCAGAGGGAGAGGTCGTGCGTCGACACCAGGACCAAGTTATCTGCTCGAGCACCATCCACGAACCAACGGAGAAACATGTTGAAGAAACCGTGTTGGTTGTACAACCTGCTCGAGATCTATACCAGACACCTCGAACTAGTGAACCTTACCCAGAGACGCCTTGTAACTCGATTCCCATCCAGGAGATAGGGATGCACGAGCCTCTAAGGTAGCATCTCACGCAGGTCTAACTGGGCTCAGAAACCCGTTCTGAGAATGGATCTATAGGATTGATCAAGTACGATAGGGGATAGGGTTGTATGGGGAGGTTTCGAATTAAGGAGGGAAGGGTGTAATATAGTGTAAAATGTAAATTACTTGTATGAGAGATACCTTTTCGGCAAGACTGTATCGAAAATGACGCTGGGTGAAGGAAAGTATTGCACCAGTGTAATACAATTTTACTGTTGTTTCCAGTTTAGTTATGAGTTTACACTGGCAGCACAACTGCCCCTCGCCAGTCGTGGAGAACTAAGCCATGAAGGTTTGGTAGCGCAGGACCACAGCTGACCCACCGGCACACACGAATTAGAAGGTCAAGATCAGGCTGTAAACAAATAATTTGGTTAACAATGATCCCGAGGAAGCGGATGCGTGCGAGCTGAAAGCTAAGCTTATAATTCCATTATAGGTTAGTTTCGTGAGTAATAACAAAGATGTTCAATCTAACAATTTTTCAAGCATTACGAAATTTAGGAGAATAGCAATATTCTAGCAATACTTTAGCAGTTCTTACACTCAAGAAATTGTTAATAATTTAGCAATACTTACAATTATAAATGAACAATAGCTTAGCAATAGTTAGCGATAGTTTTACATTCATAAATAAGCAATAAGTTAGCAATAGTTACGTTTTTAAACTAGCAATAAGTTAGCCTAGTTCAATCCATTCCCTCTATAGAGACCTAAAGCCCGCACCGACCAACACAGAATTTATAGTAAGGATAGAGTGGGGAACCGACATCGTTTCAGGAGGGAGGATACGAAGGGTCGACCATACACAGCGCTATATGCCACTGCGACCCACCTGGTAAGCGAACATGTTCCAAAGTCTCCGCTGCGATGGTCTGCAGGAAGTCCACGAGGGTGCTATCGCTGCGATACCATCGGTGCCATCGGTGCCACCGGTGCGACATTGTCGAGGCGGCCAACAGCTCAGAGTAGCTCTAGAGGACCGCAGCCGAGCGACCCTCACAACACGGCAGCATCGAATCACCGAGCGGCGTCCCATCGCAGAACGCGAAAGCAGTCGCAGCGCCCACCTCAGCCGCCAGCCCAAGGAGCCACCGCTTCTTAAGGTCCCGATACACTGGCGTTCATGACTCGAGAAATTGCGCCAGTGGATCCGTCCTCCAGTTAAGTGAGAACTGGCCACATGATACACTCAGCACGAAAAATGAAGCACCGCGGACTGGAATGCAAGACGTCAGTCTGCCTCAGCGTGTCGTACGGGTAAGTGCGCGATTGCGACCAGCCGTATGGAGCGCAGGATTAAACCAAAGCGCACGTTGCGCTGTGCTTTAGCCTTCTGTAAGCGCTGCTCATCACATTCTGCAAGCAGTCGAATTTTTTAAATGCGTCTATAGAATTCAGCGTTCGAGTTTTGTCTACTCAGTTGCGAAGCAAGACATGGCTGTGCATCTCTCCCGTCAACGTTTAAATCGGTACTGCTCGTCGCAGTGACGACCGTCCTAATCCAGACATGCTCGGATCGCTGAAAGCTCGGTGGCCACCACGGTACACATAATAAGGTAGGAGCATTCAAGTCTTTTCTTAAAAGAGCCCTGGGGACGGTGACGTCACAGGTCCAGAACGAATAGCAACACAGATCAAACAGAGAAGCGCCCTCTGGCGACAATATGTGACAATATCGAGTCAGCTGTACGACAACTTGTACAACAACAACGCGACAAGTGTTCAGTTCGTCGGCGTTGTTATCTGAAAGAATGGCGTCTTCAATTAGAACGAAAAAATGTTCTTTCATCAATTGTGAAAATAATTCTAGAGATCAACCTGATATCAAGTACTTCCAATATCCTCATGCATATTTTAATAAGTGGCCAGGAGCAAGTGGAAATGAAATTTTAGGTTCAATTAAGGATCCTAATTTGTGCAAACATATTGTGTGTAGCCGCCATTTTCGAAAACAGATTACAGAAGAATCCTTTCACCGTTCAAAACTAAAATACTTCTTAAAACATTGTGGTGCCATTCCCTTATAATGACATGAATTTGAGTATTGGAGGTAAGATATACAATTGTCATCATGTGTAAATTTTGTACGAATTTGTCAGTACATTTCCAATCCGTGAATTGGCTGATGGTGGTACAATTTTGTTGAAATTGGATGTGAATCTCCCGAGGAAATGTCATTGTATTATTAGTCGATTCCGTGTTGGACATGTTGGTGTCGTTGCTCACCTGAATAGGTTTAATATGTGCCTTAGCCCATTGTGTCTGGAGTGCTCCACTCCTGAAACCATTGAACACTTCCTGTTGGTGTGTCCAAGGTATGCTCTGGCTAGGCTGAACCTTACCATGTGCCTCTCTAGACTCATTCTGAAACTCTGTCTTGGAAATGTTCTTGGCTGTGGTAATTACTCAACCTCTGTTCGTTCAAGGATCCTCCATTCTTTGATTGGTTTCATAACTAAGACAAATAGATGGAAAACTTTGTGATATCCTAAATTGATTTGTGCACATGAGATTCAGCATTTAAAGTGTATCCGACCTTTTCCATTATTTGGAGCTGCTTGTGCTCTTGAGCACCCCTACAAGCTGTCAGGTTGCACTGACTTCTGCTGAAGAAATCCATCGACTTTCAAGATCCTCCTGGAACCCTCCCGAAGAAGAAGAAGATTTTGTTGAAAGCTTTCGTGACACGTTGAGATCCCGTAGAAGAATAATTAAACAGGTAAATTCATTTTGAGAAGAGTAATTCAAGGTAATAGTTTCAAATATTTTTGGTAAATTTATATGAATGGTACAAATTGGAATGAATGTTTTTGCTTCTAATATGACAATTTTTACCAGCTTGATGGATAATTAGGGATTATTATACAATTTGTAAGTAGGGGTATGAATAATTTCTACAGATGGTAGAACTTATTTTGAGAACTCGAAAACTAAGCATTTGCAAGCACAATGTCATTTTTTTAAAACATACATCTTGAAATCTACCACATTACCTATCTATGACAACAAAATTATTCAAATAGGCTAGTTGACAACATTAAACTCAATATTGACCAAATTTATAGTTATATGGAGTAAATCTGTAATGCTAAACAAATTAAAAGCTATGAAAATAATTTTCAGAATTATCCCATGTAATTGCAGTTCCTGCATTCATTTTCAAGTAAAATTAGGATATATGTTATACTTTAAGGGCTGCTGGTAGTATGACTTGACCTGAGAATTATAGCTGAAAGACATTCTGAGAATATGATTTTTAGAATTTGTTCATAATTCAGTTCATTTTATATGATTGAAGGGTTCTGTTGCATCATATGTTGAATTATAATTATTGTGTGCCAAATTATAATGACTTCATCTGTGGGTACCTTCTATTCTATCCATCATTGACTGAACAACAGTACACTTGAGTTGTTGAATGTTTAGAGACTGTTGGGGTAAAGTTTTTTTACTTGCATTGTTCGCAACCTTGATTACTTATCATTTTTCATAATTAGTTCCGGTCAATATGGAGTTTAATGCGCTCACAGAAATTAAGAATCCTGTCCCAACAATCATTAAAGGACTATGTTTAAAAATGTTTTACAAGAATGACATTCTGTGCTGATGCTATATTTTTGAGACATAGCAATCATTACGTTCTAATAAGAATAACATCATATAGTCGGTTGCTTAGCCGCCGCATTGTTGGGTCACGCTTATTTTTTTAGGGGGACACACCCACTTTTTTGTGGGAAAATAACAGCCTCAGTTTGGGTAAGTTAAGGTAAGCTATTTTAGGTTGCTTTGTTATTTTAGGTTAGTTTACTTAACTAACCTAACATTACCTAACTTAACCTTACCCATCGTAACGTCAATACCGTATTTGAGCATATTAACGTCTCCATTCCTTCACTTTCAAGTAGAACATTCCTATAACTTCAGAGTTGAATAATTTAAAAAATTAGGCATCAGCGAGCAGAATGTCATTCATGTAAAACGTTTTTAAATGTGTTCCTTTAGTGATTCTTGGGAACAGGATTTTTAATTTCTGTGAGCGCATTAAACTCCATATTTACCATAGTTCCCTCAGGAAAAAATTATTTTGTGCCCTAAGGCTCATTTTTTATTGAAACATTCAAATGAAATAAAATCTGTTATTTTATCCTGAATTACTCAGTCAATAATTTGAAAAGAAAATTTTTTTGTGGATGTAGCTCATGTCAACTGAAGTAAGCGTGCTACGTTAATTAATTTTGCTGCAGTTGAATAACTGTACTCTATTTTTATTTTACAACACTATGAAAAAATATAGAAAATACAATTTTATATATTTTATTTTATAATTGTAATAATTTTTAGCTATTTTTGAATTACTCTGTTTTCTGAAGGATGTTCAAGTTATATCTCACAGCAATATTAATTGACTTTAGCCCCTCTCAGGGGGATACAACTAGTGTATCTATGGGAATGAATTAGTATTCCCAGGGGGACTATGTGTGGGCACAAGCTAAAGGTTAGGTAGGCTTTCTTTTTTTTTAAATAATTTAGTTACGGACCATCTTTTTTTTATTTACTGCTGTCCTGTTTTTTCAGCACCTACTACTTCTTCTTCAACTTTGATCTTGTTTCATGAACTTTTTTTCTCATCTTACCGTTTCTATGCGTTTTCTGCATAGATTCTGCGTTCCCTTAACTCCATACAATATGGTGCCTTCTTCCTTCCTCTCTTTGGATCTCATTTGTTGAGGATAGGGAGGCTTAAACTCACTAATAATCTAATTGACTTTAGCCTAAAAGAACTAAGCTGAAATTTTCATTGTTTTGTGGGAAATGAAAAATTAAAATGTCTAAAATATTTGATGCAGTTAACAATTTTTCAGTTTAATTTAACTGCATTTGGTGATAAAATATCTTATATATAGATTCATGCTTTGGGTGTATTGGCGAGTGAGCCGTGTGTCAGGCCGCACAGGGGTTGTCGAGCCTTTTGTGTTAGTTACCCATTATCTTAAGTATTTTCTTCATGTGTCCAGCTCTCTGAACGCCGGCTTGTCTATTTCTCCGCGCTGATGTTGCGTTTGTGCATTTACTTTAGTTAGCCCTTAAATATCATTTGTATTACATCTCGACATTCCAATGTTTCTTGTGTTATCTAGCTAAATACGACTAATATTTTGAATGCAATTTTGAGTGTTGTACCCTGTTATGCAGTAGCTCACGTCTGTACGCACTATTTTTGCAATAGAAAATAAATCACCGTCTTTATTAAAATATATCAGTGTATGTAATAGGGATTTCAAAGAGATTCAGCAATAAACTAGGGACACCCTGAGGTCTAAAGAGTTTCCTTTCTCCTTGTTGACACAGGCTTTAGTCTCATACGACACCTCGCCTAATAAGGGGTTTAAGGAGCCACCTCGGAAGGACGAACTATTTCGGATAGTTGGTCGATTAGGAAGACGCTGTCGCAGTTCGGCACTAACAGAATTCACTTCTGTTGCCCTAGCGGTCTCATACGGCGCAGACAGTTGCTCGTCTTCCTAACGGTACCGCCGTAGTTCGGCACAAAACGGAATTTACTTCTGTTGCCCGAGCGGACTGAATACGGCGTAGGCGGTACCCACACACACACCTCACCCTAGCGGTACCACCGTAGTTCGGCACATAACAGAATTTACTTCTGTTGCCCTAGCGGACTGAATACGGCGCAGGTGGTACCCACACTAAGCTCACCCCCACACACAACGGTACCGCCGTAGTTCGGCACTAACAGAATTTACTTCTGTTGCCCTAGCGGACTGATTACGGCGTAGGCGGTACCCACACGAACCTCAGGAAGGGCAGTTGCGAAGAAAAGCTAGCGCCCCGGAAAAAGGTA
The DNA here is from genome assembly GCA_030386875.1 of Morinoia aosen. Lineage (NCBI taxonomy): Eukaryota > Metazoa > Arthropoda > Malacostraca > Amphipoda > Talitridae > Morinoia > Morinoia aosen. The sequence continues at coordinate 92,043,212 of CM059579.1, read as the reverse complement.
GCTGCACAGAAGACAGCCCCTTTTTCCACGAACCCTCACGTCGACCGCACAACGGTATCGACATATTCTGGCGCCCGAACAGGAACCCAGAAGCTTTGCGCGACTACCAACGTTGCCTTGGATTTCTGGGTTCTAATCAACTACGCGGACACCGCATCACTAAAACAAGATGAACCTCGTCGCTCAAGCTCGAGAATACGTCGAAGCCCTCGGCCTCACTCCCACCGATGCGGAGTACCGGGAAGAATTTACCAGCCGCCTGAGGCATTTGGAAGAAGCCGCAGAACGAGCAGCGGAACGAGAAGCCGCAGAACGAGCAGCGGAACGAGAAGCAGCACAACGAGACCACGAGCTCAGACTCCGACAACTCGATGCTCAAATCGCTCCTCAAAATGCTAGAGTGAAGATACCTCCACCGGCTCCATTCGATCCCACGAAAGAAAGGATGGACGAATTTTTGCAACGCTTCTGTACTCACACCACAGCGATGGGATTTACTGAAGTCGCTGCTGTTTTCATGCTCCATAATTTGATCACACCGAAGGAACGTCGACTCATAGATACCCTGCCCGCTGCAGATCGCTTCAAGCTTCCTGAAATTAAATTGCTCTTACTAGATGCTCATAAAGTTACTCCGGCATAACTACGTGCCAACTACTACGAATTGAAGCCAGAAGAAGGCGACAATATGTCACGTTACCTACGGCGACTCGAACAAGCCTTTGACGCTTGGTTAAAAGGATGCAACATCGAAGCCAACTACAAGACTCTTCGTGACATCCTTATTGTTGACCGAGCTTATTCGAGCTTGCCGCCCTTCCTCGCTACTCAATTGCGTGACAGGGGTGGTAACACAGTCGCAAGCCTAGGAGAGCAAGGTGATTGCTTCTTACAAGCAAGACCTCATACATCGCTCCATCAGCTTTGTAAGGGTCGCACACTGACATCAACGACGGATGCGGGCCCTCCAGCACTCAAAGCATCAGTAGCACCAGAGCGACGCTCGACATTTCCTGTCCGAGCCCCGAGCACTCCAGCAAGATCACCCAACTCCAGCAACAACTCTCGAGGAATGCCACCAAGAACTTCTAGCACACGTGGTAGTCCCACCAGCTCAGGATCGGTCAACACTCCGCAGCGTGAACAACGAGGACCTTACAATGGATTTTACTGTACTTTTCATGGCCCCAACCGATCGCATTCCAGTGATGAGTGCCGCCAATTGCAGAGGCGGCAAGGTGATGGTCACAGTAATGGAGCAGCCCATGCAAGCCCACCTATCTCCAGTACTACCGCTCGAGTAAACAATCTAGCAACGCATGAAGAAGCAGATGAAAACGACGATATTCCCCCAGTAGCATGCAATCACATCGCCTCGAACAAGCTGATCGAATTGGGACAGCTGAAAACATGCTCCGGCACCGTGAACCAACAACCCGTTCAAGTACTACTCGATGGAGGAGCAACAGCGGTCTTCGTCAAGAAGGCTCTCGTCCCAGCTGACGCCATTTTGAAGAATGAAATTACCGTTCGGCTGGCCAACAATCATTCCTTCGAGGCGCCTCTTGCCCGGGTCTCTCTCGTTTGCCCCTATTACCACGGAGAGGTGATAGCCGTAGCCATGGAAGAGCTCTCCCATGATGTCATCCTCGGCCGGGTCCCCGGAACCACCTCCTTCGAAGAACATATGACCGACTATGAAGAGCAACCAGTTGCTGCAGAAGTCTCTCACGTTGTCACAAGGGCAGCAGCAAAAGCGATCGAAGATCCCCCTGCCGCACCAAGCACTCGATATATTGCAACACAACAAAGAAGACCTCAAGAAATTACAGCGGGAGTGCAAAACATTGCAGCTTTTATTCAAGAAAGTTGACACCGGCAAAGAAGAAACGCACAAGGATGGCAGAGTCATTACCTTTGAACTCCATGATGGCGTTCTCCATCGGAAAACGTTACGAGACGGTCAGGAAACCCATCAACTTGTAGCCCCTGCAAGTTTGCGCCCACAAATCTTGGAAATGGCTCACGACAATCTACTTGCTGGCCATTATTCCCAAAAGAAGACTCAGGCTCGACTAGAACGAGATTTTTATTGGCCGTCCCTAGCAAAAGATGTGGCCCAATACTGTCACTCCTGTCAGACCTGCCAGACGCACGCTCCATCTCGACCAAGAAAAGCACCTATCTCAACCCCACCGATCACCACTCCATTCTCCGCGCTAAGTGTTGATTTGGTAGGCCCATTACAACCAGCTTCGGCACGTGGCCACCGATACATTCTCACCGTGGTGGACCAAGCAACTCGGTACGCAGACGCAGCCCCGCTCAGACATATAGATGCAGAAACAGTAGCCCAGGAGCTACTCGAAATCTGCAGCAGAGTTGGTTTCCCTCACACGCCAACAAGCGACAACGGCACTCAGTTCACAGCTGCAACCTTCGAAGCTTTCCTGAAACTCGTCGGTATCCAGCACCGATTGACGCCATTATACCATGCCCAATCGAACGGCATAGTCGAACGCTTCAATGGCACGCTCAAAGTCATGTTGCGGAAATTAGCCGTAGAACAACCACGAGACTGGGACCTCTATCTGCCTTCCCTCCTTTTTGCTTACCGAGACGCTCCTCAGGCCTCAACCGGGTATTCTCCTTTCGAACTCATCTACGGCCATCGCGTCCGTGGACCTTTACCCGTGCTCAAAGAATGCTGGACAGAGGAAAGCTTGCAAGACGACACGAGCACTGCTCAGTATCTAATGGAAATGAAGCACCGATTGAAAGAAACATGTAAAATCGCTCGCGAGAATCTAAACAGGAGCCAAGAGAAAAGCGCCAAGTGCTTCAACAGACGTACCAAGATGCGAACTCTAAAGCAAGGAGATAAAGTCCTCGTATTTCTGCCCGATTCTCGAAAGAAGCTACTTATGACTTGGAAAGGTCCCTATACAGGGAAATCACGCCTGGGAACCTATACCTATACATTGGACGTGGATGGAAACAACAAAGTTTATCACATCAACCTCCTCCGCCAGTACCACGACTGGGAGCAGCAAAGTTCCGCCTCACCAAGCGAGACAGATCGCGAGGAGGACGACGAGAGAGTAGAGGAAGCATTTGCAGCGGTTGGCCTCGCCCTAGAACCTACCTGCGAAGAAGAAAAACTAGACCGGAAAGAACCAGAGATACCGTCACCCGTCGGAGAAACCATTGAAGACTGTCTCATCTCCTCTACGTTGACTACAACACAACGCTCAGAACTCCAGGAACTTCGTGAAGAATATCGCGATCTTTTCACAGATACTCACGGAAGAACCTGCACGGCAGTTCATGAAATAAAATTGAAGGATCCTTCCAGTTTTCGACTTCAACATTCGTATCCACTTACCTTAGCGCTGGAGCCTGAACTGCGGTCAAGTTTAGAGAAGTGGATGATGATTGGAATCGTGACGCCATCCACATCACCTTACTATTCACCGCTCCTTGCCGTCCGGAAGAAAGACGGAACCCACCGATTTTGTCTGGACTGCAGGCACCTCAACAGCCAGACAGTATTTGATGCCGAGCCGATAGCAGACACCACTGCTATTTTCACCAATTTAGCTGGCAAAACAATATTCAGCAAAATGGATCTGACCAGTGGATATTGGCAAGTACCTCTACACCCTGAGTTCCGCCAATACACCGCCTTCAAAACTAGGTCTGGCCTCTATGAATTCAACGTACTGCCTTTCGGCCTAGCAAATGCTCCAGCCACTTTTTCCCGCCTTATACGTCAAGTCACTGCAGGACTGCAAGATACCGAGGTCTACATGGACGACATCTTGATCGCCTCGACAACCTGGGAAGATCATTGCACAGCATTAGCTAAACTGTTCGAAGCTCTCTCTCGACATGGCCTTAAAGCGAAGCCGTCCAAATGCGAATTCGGATTTGACAGCCTCCAGTATTTGGGTCATCAACTGAGCAGTAATCAGATCCAGCCTCTGGAGAACCGAGTCGAAGCCTTGAAATCGGCTCCACTCCCAAAAACCAATCGGGAGCTCCGAAGTTTTCTCGGTACAGTTGGGTACTACCAACAGTACATTCCTAACTACTCTCAACTGACATCTAGACTCCATGATTTCCTAAAGACGAACTCCCCAGAACAAATACCGTGGACCGATACAACAGAAGATCTGTTCGAAAGTTTGAAGATAGCGTTAGTCAAGGGGTACCAGACCCCAGATGTCCTTTCATCCTGAGGACAGATGCCTCCAAAACTGGACTTGGAGCAGCTCTCCTCCAGCCAAGCAAACGAGACTTCCGTCACTACGCGCCGGTAGCATATGCTTCACGTCGACTGAGAGGAGCAGAAATAAACTATTCTACCATTGAAAAAGAAGCGTTAAGCATCTACTGGGCTCTACAGAAGTTTGAGGTCTACCTGTATGGACGAGAATTTGTGTTACAAACCGACCATCGACCGCTCCTTTATTTGAAACAGGCAGACAAGTTGAACCCCCGATTGAAACGCTGGGCTTTGTATTTCAGCCTTTTCAGGTTCCGAGCAGAACACCTTCCGGGAGTCGACAACCACCTTGCAGATTTCCTGTCTCGGCTATCGTAGCAGAGACACCCTCCCCCGGGCGTGTCAGGCCGCACAGAGGTTGTCGAGCCTTTTGTGTTAGTTACCCATAATCTTAAGTATTTTCTTCATGTGTCCAGCTCTCTGAACGCCGACTTGTCTATTTCTCCGCGCTGATGTTGCGTTTGTGCATTTACTTTAGTTAGCCCTTATATATTATTTGTATTACATCTCGATATTCCAATGTTTCTTGTGTTATCTAGCTAAATTCGACTAATATTTTAAATGCAATTTTGAGTGTTGTACCCTGTTATGCAGTAGCTCACGTCTGTACGCACTATTTTGCAATAGAAAATAAATCACTGTCTTTTTTAAAATATATCAGTGTATGTAATAGGGATTTCAAAGAGATTCAGCGTTAAACTAGGCACACTCTTAGGTCAAAAGAGTTTCCTTTCTCCTTATTGACACAGGCTTTAGTCTCATACGACACCTCGCCTAATAAGGGGTTTAAGGAGCCACCTCGGAAGGACGAACTATTTCGCATAGATGATCGATTAAGAAGATGCTGTCGCAGTTCGGCACTAACAGAATTCACTTCTGTCGCCCTAGCGGTCTCATACGGTGCAGACAGTTGCTCGTCTTCCTAACGGTACCGCCGTAGTTCGGCACAAAACGGAATTTACTTCTGTTGCCCTAGCGGACTGAATACGGCGTAGGCGGTACCCACACACACACCTCACCCTAGCGGTACCACCGTAGTTCGGCACATAACAGAATTTACTTCTGTTGCCCTAGCGGACTGAATACGGCGCAGGTGGTACCCACACTAAGCTCACCCCCACACACAACGGTACCGCCGTAGTTCGGCACTAACAGAATTTACTTCTGTTGCCCTAGCGGACTGATTACGGCGTAGGCGGTACCCACACGAACCTCAGGAAGGGCAGCTGCGAAGAAAAGCTAGCGCCCCGGAAAAAGGTAGCTGCACAGAAGACAGCCCCCTTTTCCACGAACCCTCACGTCGACCGCACAACGGTATTGACATATTCAATTTTCATTGTTTTGTGGGAAATGAAAAATTAAAATGTCTAAAATATTTGATGCAGTTAACAGTTTTTCAGTTTAATTTAACTGCATTTGGTGATAAAATATCTTATATATAGATTCATGCATTGGGTGCATTGGCGAGTGAGCCGTGCTAAAATACTGTTCATGTTTTTGTAACTTATTTTCATTTCAAAGGAAGATGTTGAAGAGTTCATGAGCAAAAATCTGGTGGTGCAGAAGAAGTGATCAGGCGCCTTGATGAGCAGCTCAGCAACTATCGCTGCATGGAGTCGCACCTCACTGCCACTCGCTTGAAATGGGTCTATTATTTTATCATAAAGGTTTAAAAGAACCACATTTGTGTAGAGTATATTTATTTTATGTTAACTATGTCAGTATTAGTTGCAGTAGTATCCTCTTTTTTCGCTAAATCAAAAAAGCGCTCTTATGCCCAATGAAAAATTTTCTCTTGCTTATTGGTGAGGACACAAGTGTTTTGTATCAAAGTTCATCATTAGTATTTGTTACTCATTAGGCAAGACAAAGGATGGATTTTTGTAAAAGGTGATACTCTAATCTTTTTAATGCTATGCATCTAATTTCTTTAGTGTAATTAAGATATCTTAATGTTTTTGATGTAAGCCAACTCGCCAAAGTAATGTTTTTCCCTTCTCCAGCATGCATTGAATGTGGGTGGGATATATTGTTAATTGTCATTCAGAAAGTTTAAAACTTTCCTCTTTGGCTAAAATCTCTTATTTTTAGACGAAAGTCATATGTGCACTATTTTAATTTTTCTAACACTATTTGTCAAAAAATGTTCAGAATTTATGTTCCATGAAGTGAATAATTTTGACATATCTGCAGAAATATTCACTCATCCATTATTTATTGGTGCAGGCTGAAGCACCAGATGCCAGACATCAAAAGCTGCCTGCAGATTATAGAAGAAATGAAGGCTCGACAAGACAGCACGGAGGATCTGGAAACTTGATTACTGCTTTCTCACCAAGTCTATGTTGAAGCTACCATTCAACAAAGTCTGCTTATGGCTTTGGGTTAGTGAAACTGGACTAAGTTCCACTGCTGTAAGAAATTATGAGAAGTTAAGAAAATGTGAAAGATTTTAATCACATTGTTTCTTTTACCACCATGTTTGGGTAGAGAGACATTTATTTTCATTTTTATTTGAGTTTGAAATTAGAGCAAAGCAGAAAAATGATTATGTCTTTGTATTTTTCTTTTTAATTTGAGATCATTTCTAAGTTTATTTTCTTAAGGTGGGTGTAATATGTCATTTTTACGCAGAAGCTTTGTACTTCGTAGTATCCTGCTCATATGTTTGCTTCATTGCTACTGCTTTTACAGTTAATTTCATGAAGCAGCATATGCCTTGATTTTTGGTGTATCTGTGCCATAGTTAGATCAATATAACCAGTGCGCCCTCTCATGGAAGCACAACTTTTGCATCTATAGGAATTAGTACTGCTAGGGGTGAGATGTGAGGATCCAAGCTGAAGATTAGGTAGGTATTCCTTATGTTGATGTAGAAAAAGTTGTGAGGATTTCCTCACAAAATTGGTGCACGTCTGCTAATCACTTAAAGTAGCAACCTATAGTGACCGATTCACAAGCTAGTCCGGGAGCGGCGGAGCTGAGAGGTCAGAATAGCCTTAGACTTGCTACCGTGCAGTCCTTCATTGAGCTCTGCTACCAGTCGTAAACTGCAGTTTCCGGTCAACGCTACCCTTGACGAAGGCGGAGCTGGACGTCGTTGCGTGGAGACAAACCGTGCTGGCTCAATTTCTTGGCGCTTAGCTCACCTAAGTTCTTCTCCTTATGCTTATCTTAAATTTTCATGAGTGAATGAAAGGTTGAATGTGTGTGCTTAATGAATTCTTTAAACCAGTCTCTACTAAACTTTGAGCTGGTCTTTCCATTTTTCTTGATACCTCTAAATTAATCTTGAATTAACCTTGAATTAACCCAAAAAAAATTGCATGTTTCAAACTTAACCTGGAAAAGGGGCCTTCTACTAGTGGGCTGAATTCCTCCCCACGTAGCCTTCCTTTTCACTTACCTTTCTTGCGTTTACCGGTTCTTCCGGTGCCTCTCTTAATTAACTTCGCGCCTTAAAGTGAGAAGCACACTGGACGACCTAATAAGTTCAGGTGCGCTACTTTTTGCTATTTTGCCGATTTATTATTGTTGTTATTCCCACTTGAAACTTAACACCCGTCGTTGTGAAGAATTATTCTCATGTTCAATATTTTTTCCACTCTACAGTATTAGCCGAGCCAGCGCGCGCCTTCTTGTCTTCCTTGTCTGTAACTGCGGTTCTTCCAAGCAATGTCTAACGGCGTCTTTTTATTGAAGGTGAATTATGAATTTCTTACGGTAGTCGACTTATTTATCCTGTGAACAATGGTTTCATTGCCACATTTTCGCATACTTATTTGTATATTAATTATTCATCTGTTTTCCATCTTGATCGTTCAACGTCGCTCTTTTTAACACGAACAGTAGCCTGGCGACGTCTGTTCTTGCTTACCTGGAGCCTGGCGACGTCTGTTCTTGCTTACCTGGAGCCTGGCGACGTCTGTTCTTGCTTACCTGGAGCCTGGCGACGTCTGTTCTTGCTTACCTGGAGCCTGGCGACGTCTGTTCTTGCTTACCTGGAGCCTGGCGACGTCTGTTCTTGCTTACCTAGAGCCTGGCGACGTCTGTTCTTGCTTACCTGGAGCCTGGCGACGTCTGTTCTTGCCTTACCTGGAACCTGGCGACGTCTGTTCTTGCCTTACCTGGAACCTGGCGACGTCTGTTGTTGCCTTACCTGGAACCTGGCGACGTCTGTTGTTGCCTTACCTGGAACCTGGCGACGTCTGTTGTTGCCTTACCTGGAACCTGGCGACGTCTGTTGTTGCCTTACCTGGAACCTGGCGACGTCTGTTGTTGCCTTACCTGGAACCTGGCGACGTCTGTTGTTGCCTTACCTGGAACCTGGCGACGTCTGTTGTTGCCTTACCTGGAACCTAGCGACGTCTGTTGTTGCCTTACCTGGAACCTGGCGACGTCTGTTGTTGCCTTACCTGGAACCTGGCGACGTCTGTTGTTGCCTTACCTGGAACCTAGCGACGTCTGTTGTTGCCTTAACTGGAACCTGGCGACGTCTGTTGTTGCCTTACCTGGAACCTGGCGATGTCTGTTGTTGCCTTACCTGGAACCTGGCGACGTCTGTTGTTGCCTTACCTGGAACCTAGCGACGTCTGTTGTTGCCTTACCTGGAACCTGGCGACGTCTGTTGTTGCCTTACCTGGAACCTGGCGACGTCTGTTGCTGCCTTACCTGGAACCTGGCGACGTCTGTTGTTGCCTTTCCTCGAACCTGGCGACCGTTCGTCAATTTATATGAAGCAGTCGCTTTTGCTGCTCATTAACTTTCATGTATATTCTTAATTATGCGTAATCCGTCAAGTTCATAATGATAAATTTATTCGTTGATGTTTTAGTTGTTCGTGTGTTCGCGTTGCTTGTCGTTCGTGTGTTCGCGTAGTAGTTCTTTGTTGCTCGTATCGAGAACCTTTATTCCTTATACGTTAAGATTAAATAGAATTTTGACTTGAACCTGACTATAAGTCACCTTAGAGGATTGTGTCGCGGAAAAATTCTCGACAAAGTTTTGTTTTGTCGTAGGCAATTTTTTTTGTTCACTGTTGTCTAATTTTTCATGTTATCTAATCAAACCAGCGTACATAATTATTGTGTATATTTTGCTGGCGGTTTTACCCCTTTTTGTGAAATCTTAAAATATCTATTCAGAATGACTGAAAACTCTTCAGTAGTATGAGCAATTTCTGAGCTCTTCTAAAGGTACATATGCATAAGTGCCTCTTCTTATTAATGTATGAAACCTCTTGAATTACTATGTCTATCCCCTTTTCTTGAAGGAGACTGCAATTTCAGCTGCAATAATTACATCTATGAGTGTGTTTTGCAGATAACGAGTGTTACTGCAATACTGTAAGATCTTTGCATCAGTGCTTATATGTTTGTATTCTCTTTTCTGGTCTTTTGGAGAACCCAGTGTATTAACCAAGTAATTCGTTATGTGTGATTGCTTACTTCATTTCACCAGTTCAGTTATTGAAAGTAAATTTTTGCATCTCTTCCAATTCCATTGATAGGTCGAAGTCTACCAACATAGACATTGATTTTCTGCATTTTTTCAATGCTTTAGTTCAAACTGCTACAGCAAAATTCCTCTGCTTTGATGCTTTGTTACTGATCTATGTATCTCTTGGTTAATTGTATAAAACTTATTAATTGAACTTAAACCATGGTTTTAACCTAAATAATACAGTGATGACTCGTGTGTGCAGGCGAATGTGAATAGAGGAAAGCTGTATCAGAAATACAGACGGAACAAAACAGCGCGGAATTGCATCATGTGGAAACAAGCTAGAGCGACCCACCCCAAAGCATTAAAGGAATAAAAGAGGAACGCCTGGATAAAACTGGCCAACACCCTCAATAAGAACACACCCATGTCAAAAATTTATGAAACCATCCGAAAAATCAAAGGCCACCATTTAAGAAGCATTCATATTTTAAAAGATAACGACCGGTCGTATACGAAAATCCCCGAAATAGCAAACAAACTGGCGTCAGTATTCAGCGAAGTGTCCAGCTCCACCAACTACCCAACCCACTTCCAAACAATAAATGAAATATCTGAGCAACAGCAGCTAAGCTTCTCCTCGGACAACAGCGAAGATTATAATTCAACCTTCACACTGCAGGAACTAAACACTGCATTATCCAACGTCAAACACTCAGCCCCTGGTCCTGACCAAGTAAACTATCTAATGATTAAAAATATGCCTGATAATGCCAAACAGCACCTCGTAAGCCTATTTAATAAATTCTGGAACGACAGTTTCTTCCCCGAAGAGTGGCCCACAGCCACAGTCATCCCTTTACCAAAACCAAACAAATCACATGCATCACCTGAGAACTACCGCCCAATCGCTCTGACCAGCTGTCTGTGCAAAACCATGGAGCGAATGATAAATAACCGCCTCTACGAGTTCTGCGAAATGCGCGGATTCCTCGCCAACATCCAGTGCGGCGGCTGTAGAAGCAGATCAACCGTAGATCACCTCGCCAGATTAAAATCATTCATACGCCAAGCATTTGTACGAGACGAACACTGCATCAGCGTATTTTTCGACCTCAAAAAAGCCTACGATACCACATGGAAATATGGCATAATGAAAGACCTCCACTCGATGGGTCTAAGAGGTAGACTACCCTTGTACATCGAACAATTTTTAAGTAACCGCACATTCCGAGTCTTAATCAGCCATTGCCTCTCTAACCCCTATCAACAAGAGGGAGGAGTTCCCCAAGGAGCCGTGTTATCAGTGACTCTATTTGCAATAAAAATAAACCAAATAGCCCAGGCGGTACCTCAGGACCCTAGATTCCATGCGTCGCTGTTTGTCGATGACTTACAAATTGCGTACCGTCACAGGGATTTGAACATCATCCAAGCCCAACTGCAGAGCTGCATCGACCAAGTCACCGAGTGGACCAACAACAACGGATTCTCATTCTCCCCAGGCAAAACTAAGGCCCTGCACTTCAACCTCCGGACGAACCTATTCCCAGACCCGTTGTTGAACATGAACGGAGAAAACATTGAGTACGCGAACGAATACGGATTTTTAGGCCTATGATGGGACAAGAAATTAACCTGGAAACCCCACATAACAAAAATGAAAGACAGCTGCAAAAAAGATGATCAACGTGCTAAGATCCGTCTCCTCGCATGAATGGGGTGCTGATCAACACATTTTGATGCACTTATACAAGATATTTATCAGGTCTAAAATAGACTATGGATGCATTGTGTATGATTCTGCCTGCAACACCACCCTCAAGGACATCGACACCATAGCCAATGAATGCCTCAGAATTGCCACTGGAGCATTTAAGTCAAGGTCGATAACATCCCTACAAATCATAGCGAACGAAAAGCCTCTTCAACTCCGGAGACAAAGCCTGTCCCTTAAATATTATTACAAGATCAAAAGTCAGCTCAACAACCCTGCTTATAAGATGGTCATTCCACCCACGGATAAGCGCCTGTTCAAAAACAAGCATGTCATACCAACGCTTGCAGTAAGAACCAATACATTGATAGATGAACTGGCAATAGAGAGGAGGTTTGTAATGAATGACTTTTCTTATCGATTGCTCAACATCACAATGCCTACTTGGAAAACACCTCTCGTCGACATCAACCTAAAACTTAGAGAACATAGAAAAGAGTCAACCCCACCAATCGTATACCAGCAGGAATTTAACAGAATTGTCCATGAGTGCTACTCTAATAACATCTTCATCTCCATCGATGGCTCGAAGAGCGACCATGGAGTTGGCGCTGCCGCAGTATGCGGAGATGTAATTCGCAGGGTCGCGCTCCCGTCCGTCGCCTCCGTCTTCAGTGCGGAGCTCCAGGCCATACATCTGGCTCTGAACATCATTCAAGAACAACCAACTCAAAGGGACTACACCATTTTGAACGACTCACTGAGCTCTCTGCTCAGCGTCCGTGACAAGCGCACCAGACACCCAATGTCGAGAAAACTGCTGCACAGATTACCTGACTTGCATCAAAATAACAAAAACGTATCCTTCTGCTGGGTACCGTCTCATGTAGGCATTGCTTACAATGAGCAGGCTGACCGTGCAGCGAGGGCAGCAGCCTTATCGGCCCCTGAATTCCTACCAGTCTGCTATTCAGACTGGAACCCGATCATAGATACAAAAATCGACGAAATATGGAGTGAAGCTTGGCGGCAAGGCAGAGGCATCCTCTGTAGCATCCGACCGACTCCAGGACCATGGAAAAAACTGATATTGAAGCGCAAATATGAGGTGATCGTCAACAGGATGAGAACTGGCCACACGTGGATCACCCATAACTACCTCATGAACCCGGACGTTGAAGAGGCACCTCCGGGCTGCCCACTGTGTGATGGAGCTACTCTGACAGTCCCACATATTCTCGTCGACGGCCCTAACCTCGCTGAAGCTAGAGCTATCCATATCAAAGTCTTCAGAGATCCCAACACCCGAACAACCATCCAGCACCTGCTCTGTGATGGTGGCCCCTTGACGGAGATACTGGCATTCCTATGCAGCATAGGACTCCAGAACTCTATATGAGCACATGGCAATAAGAGCTCTCGAGACTTTAGCCTCGCCTCTGTGTACTCAACTGCTGACTGTGATAAGCTTAATGCATCTGCCTCATTTAAAGCAGAAATAGTGTGGCCGAGTGCACTGCGTTGTCAGCTCGGTAAAAGGTTCAACATGGGAAGGACGCTCGTAATATGGTAATAAAATACAATACTGTAATATGGCCGGGCGCGCTGCGTTGGTGCCCCAGGGGGTTTCAGCGTGGGTAAGGCGTCCGGCCATAAATGGGTGGGCAGCCGAAACCCCCTACGGGGTTTGGCTGCCCGGTGCGTTCGAATATACTGTGCTCTGTAGAAATTTTAATGGGGAGACACTTGTAATCTTGAGTTGTAATTACAATTATGATACCCGTACAATTTTGATGTTTCAAATAATAGTGATGTGAATCTTTTGTGGTAATTTGAAATAGTCCGATACTTATTAAATTATGTGACCGTCGATGCGACATAGGTTGAGTAACCGAAGCTCTAGCAAACCTATGTTACTACTGCTATTACTACTAAGGCGCTTGGCTGTTAGAGGGTGAGCAGCTGAAACCCCTGCGATTCCAGCTGCACTCCCAATCGAAATTCATACCAGTTATCTTTTAATTGCTTCGCGAAAGCGAAGGGGTCCACATTTGCTATTAGCTGGCGACCCCGGTGGAAAAGCGACCACAAACAATTATAATAATAATTCAGACATTTGAGCATTAAGATCATCATTTTCACAGGACATTAGGGCAGTAAAACAGGTACGTTTTATCTTCGTCTAATGTCCTATATCAGGATGGAGCTTCATTCTTTCACATTTAAATCTTATTTATTTGCTCAGGAAACCAAAACACGCTCTTGGCTTAAATTCTCCAGTTTCTGACGTGCAAATTATTGAATTGTGAATACTGATGTGAATTTACTGAAAGAGAGTGGCGTAGCATGAAATTCTTTTATATTTAGTGATCATAATGTGTATTTTACATTTCAAGCGTCTGGTTACAGCTGAAGTCTTATAATTTGTTATGTCCAACAGGAAAGGAAATGAGATTTGTAATTTCTAAGAGGTCACAGGAGGAAACATAAGTGTGGCCAACCTGTTATCTGATGGGGGACTTATTCATAAAGTAATGGAATTTGTTAAAGAAGTGAACGTATTTGGGAATATATGATGTTAAATCTGAGTGGGCCCACCCAGTTCGAGAGAGGCGAGGTTGTGTTTTAATGTTTGTATTACGGTTTGTCTAAGTCCTAGTGGCTTGTAGCAGTTATGTTCTGCGGCACAGTTTAGAACCAAAATTGCCGAGCGTACTGCGCTCCTTTACTCAACGCTGAGTTCAGAAAGTGTTTCAGCGCGAGTAAGACACTCGGCCAAAGTGAGGGTGGGAGCTGGAACCCCAACTTCGGGGTTTTAGCTTCAATCCTTCCACATTTATTGTTCCCTTGCATCCATGTATCCTGGTTCTTCAGGTAAAAATTACGCGTTTCATCTATATTGGCCTCAATCTTTGTTCATATGGTGATTGAATCCTTATGATGACGGGTAAAAAGAAGCAAATGTTGTGATAAGTGTTGGGAGCCCCATGACGGCTCCTTTTCTGGTCGCTAATGGTAAACGGTAGTTATCGACATTTACGTAATGCTATATCGCTGTGTAACGAATGGGGGTGAAGTTCTGGAGAATTGCTGTGGCCCGACGAAAGGAGGGCATACTTTATGTGTTATGCCAGCTATTGTTGAAGTCGGACATGATTTTTGTTGTTTTGGGGAAAAGTGAATTGTACTGAGTGGTTTCGCACTTGACTGAGTAAGATGGAATATTCGAGCAATAACGTAATTGAAGTAATCTGTATAGATAGCGGAGATAAAGATGGAAGGCACTGATGACCTCACCGTACCACCTTACAACAGCAGAGCAACTTTGGTAGAAATGCCCAAAGCGACGACTAAAGATCTATGACCGAAGTTGTCGGTAACTGAGTTTATTGGTATTATTATTATTATTATTCATTAATATTATAATTAACCGGAGCAAGTTGCATATTAAAGGATGTGTGCCGTATATGTCTAGATATATATGTATATGTATACTCAATAATTGAAGTGCGTAGTGTTCAATATTTAATTGCTACAATAATGTATTCATCGACTAAATATGGATGTAAGGCTACTTTTGCCATGTAGTAGAACTAGGCTAAATGCATGTTTTACTGTATTGAGGGATTTTCACTAGGAAAAGTGTAGCTGCTGGAATGACTACAGCAATACTGCCAATATTCCTGTGGTTACTCAAAGCAGCTACACTTTTAGTTCAACGATGCTCGTTATTCAAATTTTCAACTGTTAACACGTCGGTCATGGATAAAGAGCAATTTGAAAATTAACTAATCTTGATAAGACATTCTTTATAACGCAATTTGATGTAGAGGTGATTATTCAAAAATCGTCCGAATAAATCGGTAGGTAAGGGTAAAAGAGCACAGCAGAATATGGAAAAGGTGCAACAGAAAGATTTGTACGGAAGATTTGTACTTCGGGAGCCTATTCTTATAATTTGAGTTTATGCGAGGCCTCTAGTATATATATATATATATAGTCTAAAATAAATGACCATTAAAGATGATCGACATTGTAAAATAATTAATCCTGCTTCCAATGTATATCGTTCAACAAGTATTCTGAAAGAATAGAAGACTTTCTTGAAGCGGAAAGCATTGTTTGCAAGAGTAATTTTATCCTGTGTTTTATTTACGTTGAAAAATGATGAACTCAGGGTTTCGTTCTGAAATATAAAGTAACATTATGAGGACTTTCATTTGATTTATCCTTTTCACACTCGAGAAGAAAAATTAAAATTTGAGAATTACAATGAGTATGCAAGTCGCAAACGGAGCTTTGTATTGATAAATATGAAGATTTTGCCCAGTGTGCACACAAATTTTAATTATTACGTGGCTATTAAGCATTGCATACGAGATTATCAAAGTTTTTCAGTATCATAGTTTCCAGATTATTTAAAAAATTTTCAATACGTATGCGCGGAAATCCGGCAGCTCCTGTCATGGTGCAATCATATGTACGGCAGCCAGTGCATCGCTGCCGCGAGTGTGGTGTGAATCACGTGGTATGGGGTTGGTGACGTATCAGCTCAAACGTCTCCTATTGGCTGGCTTGTCTAACGGTTTCGAGCAGCTGTCCCCTTTGAAGTGGACTTACCTGTCTTCTGTATACCGTGGTGGCCACTCTGCCTGGTGTGCAGAGATGGAAGGCACATTGAGAGGCGTGCTGGCGGTTATCACCGCGATTTTTGCCCAGTGTATCGGGGCCTTTACTTAGCCATGGTGATGCTAAACAGTCTCGACAAGGGTAAAAAAAGGTGTCCTAGACTGAAGAAATCACGGAAATTAAGTCGAATGTTAAGGTGCTGATGGTTGGGCGTGAACTGCTGTTTTCTGAGCGGAGAGGCTGAAAATCTACTCCTGTGCGAGCGAGCGATAGAAGGTCAGGTTGCAAATGACAATACCACTGAATCGGTCTGACCCTGGCAGCATAATTGTAGTGAATAATGATTATATTGTACAAGACTGAGAGTGGGAGAACCCGCAGTTAGTTACAATTGAGACCTGGACGCGTCAACAGTGCATGACGGCCAAATGCGTCCCTAGACTAAGGTTTGCCTAATACTCATAAACTCTAAGAGAACCATTTCTCACTCTGTCTATTCTGACTACTTTCAATATTCCGGCTCCTCTTTTCTCTTCTTGGCCTAAGCCCATATTTAGAGTTGCTTCGATGAAGAAGGATATTTCAGCGGTGAGTGGATTATTAATTTATGTGTGTGTTGCTTTATCAATTGGAGCTGTATTAACAGTGTTGCAATGCCAATTGGATAGGCTACTATTTGATTATGCACATGTAATATTTCTGCCGCACAACGGTAGGAATATTACACGCGCATTTTCATGAAACCAATCATCCCGTCATTCAAGCAACGCGAGAACTTCTGAGACAACGAGTAGTTTGGCCCGGCATCAATAAAGACGTTAGAGAGTGGACACGAGAGTGTATCCCGTGTCAATCGAACAAGGTTACGATGCACGTCAAAATCCCCTTGGAAAAATGCCAGTTTTAAATGAACGATTCCAGCTATACACGTAGACATCGTCGGACCCCTGCCAGTACCGCAGAATTGTCGCTATGTGCTCTCGTTCATTGATCGTTTCACAAGGTGGTGCAAGGCTTTGCCGATGACGGAATGTATGGCAGAAACATCGGCTCGCTCTTTTCTGCAGGAATGGGTGTGCTTGTTTGAATTCCGACAACGATGATTATGGATCAAGGTGTACAATTCGAGTCAACGCTTTGAAAGAATCTTTTCGCAACTTTGGGCACGAAGCGTCATCGGACTACAGCCTATCATCCACAAAGCTAAGGCTTGGTCGAAAGGCTACTTCGGCGACTGAAGGAAGCATTGAAAGCCACTGAAACGGACGCGAACCGGGTGGACGCCTTGTCCCTCATACTTCTAAACATCAGATCTACGCCACACTCTGATGTCAACATTTCATCGGCCGAAATAGTGTACGTCTCACCGGAGAATTACCTGTAATAAAGAACGAAACTTTACCAACAGTCGAATTCCTGCCAAGGCTGCAAGAGACAATGGCGCAGTGACACCCAGTGCTTCCAAAAGAGCGGGCTTCGACAAATGTTCTCGTCCCAAACGCTCAGCAAACGACAAGCAACGGTTTTGTTAAATATAAGGGGTTCAGAAAACCAATGCAGAGACCATACGAGGGCCCCTTTCGTGTACTACAAAAAACTCCGAAGTACTTCACTTCGAGGAAAACCTACCAATATATGAATTACCAGAATAAAAACAGCGCACCTATCCGATACCAGCGAAACAAAAACGGAGCAGGTAGCGGAGCAGCGCACCTATCCGTCACACCCAAATGTGTGACGGTAAATGATGACCATGAAAAAGTCCCCTTTCCTTTCCTGTAAAAGTATTCTTTGGGAAAAAACTTTAAAGTGATGTAACTATGCCTAAAATTTGATTTTTCGAACAATAAAATCACTACTGAGTGGGTTTTCATAACTTTATCTGTGGTTAAAATATATGCATCGAATTACACACCCTGTGTACGGAAGGTGAACAAGGGGAGATTCTGTTTTGAGTTGAGCAGGAAGCCAGAGTTTCGATTATATGTTGATCTTGCGGAGAAATGTCAATGTATTGTAAGCCGATTCCGAGTCGGTCACGTTAGTGCCTTTGCTCACCTGAATAGGTTTAAAATGTACCCGGAGTGCTTCACTCCTAGACGATTGAGCACTTCTTGTTGGTATGCCTTGGCTCGGGTGACCCTAACCATGTGTCTCTTTGGATTAAATCTGGAACTCAGTCTTGTAAATATTCTTGGCTGTGCTAATTACTTATGTTATGTTCATGCAAGGATTATCCATTTCTTGATTGGCTTCATATATTCAACCAAATAGATGAAAAACTTTGTGATCTCTTTAATTGATTTATGCGTGTGAGATTCAACATTTGATGTGTACCTGACTTTTTTTCTGCTCTTCGGAGCTGCTTGTGCACTCAAATAAACCTACTAGCTGTCAGGTTGCACGGACTTCTGCTGAAGAAATCCATTGACTTTCAATATTCTCCTGGATCCCTCCTGAAGAAGAAAAAGAAGCTAGTTTTGCGAACGAGCGCGGATGGACAGCGATGTTGCCGAAATGAGCGTTACAAATCTCGCGTTTGCAGAAGTGCAGAAAAAGCACTCTATTGTAAAATTTAATTTTGAATTCAATCTGGAAAATGTACTAGGTTTTGGCGAATACCAATCACACGTCCACTTAGCAATTCTTCTCTCGTTAGAGAAATTTATTGGTGCTACTAATAGACGTGAGCCACTCCAAATATTTAAAATTTGATCTTGTCATATGTCTGTCTCTAATGAAATTATCTCTAAATAATAAGTTGTCAGCTTCCACGTTCGGTAGTTTGAGAGGTCCAACAATACTGAGGACTCGACAGAGAAGTGCTGTGGTTTTGGGGGATTTACCTAACCGTGCTGATGCTGCCTAAATACAAGCTGTCAGGTTACACGGATTTCTGCTGAAGCAGTCCAACGACTTTTAAGATCCTTCCAGATCATTGAAGAAGAAAAAGGAGAAAGCAGGAAAAGTACAGAGAATGCCAGGTAGTTTAAAAAAAATATTAGCTTCTAAGGATGCTTTATTTCCAATCAAGCCTGATACATATCATCTTGTGTATTGGTTTTTCAAATGCCTTATAACTAACACTATATATAGGACACGGACACCATGACGGTTTCCCCCGAAAAGCCGGTACCCATTTCCGACACATAGGTTGAGTGGGGTATTGTGCTTGAGTTTTCCCTTATACCCAGCGGGGAAATCGCCTCGCAGCGCCGGGATTCGAACCTTCAACACCTTCATGGAAGAAAGTCTTTATGAGAAGAGAAGAAAGACTAGAACTAAGAAACAACGCAATATGATGAAAATGTATGTAAGAAACAGAATTATTAAAGATGAACGGTAGAGTGCATGGAATGAGTACAAGGGAGGTAAAGAGAATGATAAATGAGTCTAGAGTTAATTAAAGAGGAGAGACACCAAGTTGGAAATATGAGAAAAAAGGGTCCTGACAGAATAAAAGAAAAAAAGAAAAAAAGAGAAAAGAAAAACAGTTTATTTCCAATAAACATCGTACAAAAAAGATAGTACAATCATTGGTTTTTAAAATATCCTAAAGTTAATACACTTAGCTGATACAAACACATGAGTATTGTAATACCCATGTCACTAGTCGAAAAAAAATAATTGAGAGCAATGTACTCCTAATGTTGTTTAATCTACATTTGATGATACGTGGAATTATAATTATAGGAGGCAACACAATTTCATGGACGAGGCATTTTCATTGTGGGGTGAGAACACTTTTGACAGTTTACAAGCACATGACATAAAACTTTGAAATTCTTGACGCCAGGAAATAATATTAGAATTGCTTGTTTCGGCAGATGTTTAAAATTTCATTTCAAGGAAGCATGAAAAAATATGTATATAAGCATGAGAACCACGAAAATTACAAGTTTTGTATTTCTAATTAAAAATTTTTAACATAACGGTCATTAGTTAATAATCGTTTTATTTATGTATAAATGGATGATCACACAGCAAATTTATAGCTTTTTACGTGAATGCTTTACAATAATAAAGAGATAACGAGTTAGGTAATGTTACGAGTTGAGGGTGAACAGAAAAAAAGACCTGTATCTCTAGTTCAAATGCTAGTTGTTAGTTTAGTACACACATACGTGCATATGTACATGTAAATATATACACATATACATGAACATACACAGTATTACACACCTACGCACATACATACAGCTAATACGCACACATACACAAATACATATCTATGCATCGAGGCAATCACAATACATATGCGTTCTACAAAAATGCTGTGCGATGTACAGAAATATAGGATAGTGAGCAAAGGAAACTTTTCAAGTATGTGTTGCTGCTTACAAATTCGAATGAAATATTGTAACGATGTTTAATTAAATATTGTAACGAAAAGATCATTGTTTGAAATGCGTCTTATCATATGGGGGTGATTGCGCAACAAATTTATATATATATATTTTATAAATGCTTTACAATAGTGAAGTGAAATGAAGTATTACGTAGTGCCACATACACCCATCTACGCATGCATAGCGTGCACACGTACACATATACACAAGTAAGCATGTGCGCAAAAATCAGCGTTAACTAGTCATTATAAACTAGCATTCCAATCGAGGGATTCGGAGAAAATGTCTTTTATTAGGCATGAATTTTATAAAATTTCCGTCCTAAAAATAGTGGCACAAAACAGTCTACCTGAGTCAGAAACATGAAAAAGATTGTTCTACAATGGTTTCCAAGTACAGAATATTTAAAGAAATACGCGAGGCTTAGGTGCGGTCAAGAGGATAAAGTTATGAGTTATCAAGAAAAAGGTATCAAGAGGTTTTCACAGATAAAGTTATGAAACCCACTCTGTAGTGATTTTATTGTTCAAAAAATCAAATTTTAAGCATAGTTACATCACTTTAAAGTTTTTTCCCGAAGAATACCTTTGGTCATAAACATTTTATTTCTTGGCTAATTTTGATAAAAAAATTAGTTCAGAGTAATACTTAGCCAAATCTTGGAGTAAATATTTGAAAACTGCAATATAATAACCCAAAAATAATTAGAGGTCTAAAGTCAATGTCAAATACGTTTATGTTCTCGATTGAAAATATACAAAAAACTCATTCCGTAACCAAGTTCAATGCAAGGGCTTTCAAATGATGTAATAAAATTACTAGTCATGTTCCTCTTTCCTACTTTTATAGGAATTTTCACCTCCAAAACAGCCGCTTGACCCAGCCTGTAGCCTCACTATAAGGCTGCTATCGTCGCGTCGGGCGGGCGTGTAACATAAATTAATTTGTTTAACATGCGAATTGAGGTACTATGGGTACATTTTGTTCCGGTATAAATTACCATCAAATTTAAAAATTCAATTCGCAACTTAAACAAGTTAGTTTATGTTACCCGCCGGCCCGACGCGACGATAGCAGCCTTATAGTGAGGCTCCACACTGAGCAATGTGGCTGTTTTGGTCGTGAAAATTAATTTCAAAGTAGGGAAGAGGAACGCGACTTGTAATTTTGGTACATTATTTGAAAGTTGTTCACGTGAACTTTGTTATGAAATAAGTTTTTTTGTACATTTTCAATCGAGAACATGAACGTATTTAGCTTTGACTTTAGACCCCTGTAATTATCTTTTGGGTAAATATTTTGCAGTTTTAAAGTAACTACTTCAAAATTAGGCTAATTATTATCCTAAACAAAATTTTTATCAAAATCGGCCAAGAAATAAAATTTTTACAACTAAAAGTTATTTGCGAAAAAAATTTGAAGTGATGTATCTATGTTCACAATTTGATTTTTCGAACAATAAAATCACCCCAGAGTGAGCTTTCACAACTCTATCTGTGGTTAAAATACAGTTTGTGCATCGTATTACACAACACCCTGTATGTGGATAATTTACAAATCCAATTATTTGTTATTCCATACCTATTTTCATTATTTACAATATATTACCTCTAAACTATATATTATATTCACTTTGCTACAGTTCTGCAGATTTACCTACCCTAATGTACATATATACAGATAGACCGCTGATGTATCAAGAAATGCAAGTAAAACAAAAATGTAAGAACTTTAGTCGTCGTAGATAAAATTTATGAAAAAGAATTGATGAAAAGAGAGGTATAAATCTCAGCGCTGATACTATGTGATGAATTGTCTGAGGTTTTGGCTGCCCACCCGTGGGGGGAAGACCGTTCCTACCGCTCGCCAAAACCAAAGCAAAACAAAAATAGATAAATGTAAATGAGAGCATTTTTTTTGGTCTTTCCCCCACTTTCTTGAAAGAGGATTAAGAATTTTAAATTGTGTAGATAAATTTGATGGCTGAAATAAATTTTGGAGGGAGAGGGGGGCCATTGCAAGTAGTCTTGAGCTTTTGAATCTGGAATGTTGTTTTGGGATGAGCTCCGATAGAAAAATTAAGTTAGTGCACAGGTCGGGATTAAATTGTTCCGTATAGTTCCAGATCTGGTTTGCATGCTCATGTAGCAGTATGTTGATGGGAGAGAAATTTAGGTATTTGTGCATGTATGTATTCGGATGGTATTGCGTCTGCTATCATAGTTGGGTGCCTTTGATAAATCTGAGGGCTCTGTTTAGAACCTTCTGCAGTTTGGTTATTGCTGATGCCGATGCTCTGTGTAAGGGTATAATCGGGTTTATAAGTGCTGATCTTATGTAAGCCGTGTAGAATATCAATTTCGTTTCTGCGGACAGATTGAGAAACAGTGAATTTTGTCAAGATTTTTTGAGGCAATTGCCTGTCTAGTGGAAACCTGAGTTGATATGCCATGTGTGGTTGTGTTTAATCCCAGGACTTTGCCTCTGCTTGTGTACGATATTACTTGGTTGTTGATGGTTACATTAAATGTTTTCCTCCTACTGATAGGAATAATGGCAAATTTACTGCTGTTGGTTAGTATTTTTCATTTATTTTCGAACGGGTTGATCTGTTCTATTGCTTTTTTGGTTTTAGCTGTTCCATATCTTGACGAATATTTTCTTGCCGTTTTCTGGGTGACACCATCTGCAAAACATATATTATCTGTGTTTTGTAGTGGAGGAGGTAGATCATGGGTGTAGAAGCTGTAGAGTGTGGGGGATAAACATGCTCCTTGGTAACGCCGGTATATAATGTGAATTTGAGTCCTATATAGTTTCCTATTCTTATTGACGCTGTCCTGTTGTTCAAGTAATTGCTGAGAGTCCATACAAATTGAGGGGGAGATTTGTTTGCAACAATTTGAAGATCAGACCAGAGTGTCACACCTTGTTGAATGCCTTAGCGACTTTTAAACAAGTGTCTATTGTACATTTTTGTGCATTTTTGATGGATATTGTTTCATGCCGAATTGCTAAGGCCGTATGAGTTCCTCTGCTGCATCTGAATCCATATTGTCTTTTATTTGAGTGATTATAATGTCACGATACAATGCTGGTCTAGCACGTAACGTAGGAGGAGTCTCAACCCCCACAAATAAATATAATGTACACCTTTGTGCTCGCGTGAATACTACATAAAAGCATGGACAATGAAAGATTCAAGATTAAAATTGGTTTATTTTTACGATCACGTGGATTAAAATACGAGCACACAAAATATTTCAATGCAATGATTAAAGCACAGGGAAATGTTAAAGCAACATGAGCATAAAATGAGCGGGTTCACATGAGCAGCATAATGAGACACACAAAAACGAGAAGTTTGCTCTCCTTATCACAATGAACGCTTGCCCAACAACTTCAGGATTACGACAAAAATAACTTTCAGCACTGTGCAAAAATCAGGAAACATAGTCAATGAATGGGCTAGCATGAACACGAAACATTCAGAAATAATACAATATAAAAATCAAAGAACTTTGCTTACCACAAGGTGTTCAAAAATAAGTAAACACTTCGCATCACGTACCATCTGAACTCTTGCTTTGTGACCGAAACACATCCTCCTGCTAAGTGCACAACATCATAGCAAACACAATTTAATCCCATAATTAGCACGCCCAACAATAACTCGACACCTAATACAGAAAAGGGGCCATTTGCAAAATTTAGCGCGTTGAATTTGAACACACTGCTTTCACCTATTACTTGACTGGCAATTCACTGCATGGATAATTTTCAGAGTCCTATAAACCAATTATTTCGTGCTACACTTTCTTGCAGCATGCAGATTTCGATGACCTAATGCATTTCTAATACTGCCTGAAGAATACACGTGGAGTTGATCTGCCCATTTTTCTTTTGTGGTCTTCTCAAGCGCCTGCTTCTCCCGGGATGTTGCTGCAGCACGCCCGATATGACGTAATGCTGACCATCTTCACCGGTCTGCTGTCTTAGTGGTATTGCTCCTGTCCAGCGCTCTACATTGAGCACCGTCTGCTGCCTCAGTGTTGGGGCTCCCGTCCAGCGCTCCAAATTCAGCACCGCTCGTTTGAGGGCCAATTAAAATTGAACTGTGAAGATCTCGTTGCTGCGTAGCATCGTCGCCAACTTCGTCACTGAGCAGTTATTGCTTACATGTGGGAGTTATTACGATCTTGGTGTTGAAGTCGAAACATTTCTTGAATATCCCTCCGTGGAATCGTTGTTGAGCGGTCGTTAAAGAACATCGCCGAGACGCTAATATGCTTCAAGGAGATTATTTGTTCTTGAAACTTCGACGTTAACTTTACTCCGATGTAAATTTGCTGTTTGCGTGAAATGCATGTCGGCGGCGGGCCGACATGCCACGTTCGCCTGCCCTCAGATCACGTTTACTTCTCTCGCGACCTCGAAACAAAAAGACCTCCCGACTTCTCCTCTCCGCTGCTTATATCATCCTCACAGTTTCCTTCCAGAATTTTCTCGAACCCTCCCAGAACATTCGAGCTTCTTCCAAGCAAAGATTACGTGTTTCCCTTATGATTGGTGGAAATCTTGCCTGCTTCGGGTTGCCGAAATGTAACTGGTGCGTTCTCTGCCACACCTCCTTGCCTCCTCTACTCCTTGATTCTCATTGGTGGCGTTCGACGCGGTCGACTCCATGAGCCAGCCCCTACCTCTTCGAAGCTAACCCTCGCTTGTTTGAAGTGGCTCGTACTCGTCTCACGCCTACCCGTGTGTTGTGTGTGTGTGAGCTCCCATGTGTTTTGTGTGTGTGTCTTGTGTTGTGTCTGAGATTTGTGTTTGTGTGCATGACTGTGTGCTTGTGGACGGCTGGACCTTAGCCCTCTCGTCGAAACGCTGCCCACTTGAGCTCGACAGATTTATAGACCTACTCTTGTCCCCTCGAAATATGAGACTTAGAACAGAGGAAAATGGCCCTCACGCATTATCGGTATTTTCACGCTCAAGCTACAGCCAACGGTTTTTCACATTCCTCAATGTCACGGGATTTAGCCCAAAAATAAAATGTGATATGAAAATATCACCTAATGTTTTACGTGATTTTTCCAAATATGTATGCCTGATATAACTATATCACAACAATAAATTGTGAGGAAATTTGTTAATCTGTTGTTCAAAATTTTATCTAGTAATTTGCCTTGAACGTTCAGAAGGGAGATTAGCCTATAATTTTGAACTGATTTGGGGGATGAGCTTGGTTTTGGAGGAAAATCATTGTTCCGTGTTTCAAGCCTGCAGATACACACCTATTGAAAATGTAAATCAGAAAATTAATCATATTTTCTGGCATTTTTATGTTGCAAAGGTTAACCCTGTTATCCCTGGTGCTTTCTGTTTGAATGGCCGTAACGCCTGTAATAGCTCCTCAGGTGTAATGGAGGGAAAATTAATAAAATATATTCTGCTTATATTTCCTGTTCAGTGAGGGACGACCATGTTTAGTATATTGTTTATGTGTTCTTGTGCTGTTTCAATATGCTCTGTATCAAAGTTTTGTTTGCCCTGTTCTGTAAATATATTTTTACAGTGCTCTCTGAAGATAGGTTCTTTTTTTTGTGGTGTGAGTAGCTGGGTTTTCTTGTTTTCTGTATATGGTACTGTTTGTTTTAAGTTATCTTCCTTCTGCAGGAGGACCAGAAGATCTTCGGGTCCTTCTGCAGTTCAAGACTATATATCAGGTCCTCCCAAGTTGGCTGGCATTTACTTTTCTGTATGTCTTACGGACGACGTACGTTTTGCTTTCCTACACTCGACACATCGTCTACTTGTGCATCTTCACCAAACTTCTCACTACCAGCAAGAACTTGATTTCCGCCGCGCTCGTCAGACTACAACCCAAGTCTCCTCTCAGCCATGGCCTTCATTCCACCACAAACCGAGATGAACTGCATTGAATCCGATACAGCGTCAAAACTTTTCTCCACATTATTAGCGTCCCTAAGTGCTGTTTCAACGTTATTGATATAAATTTCATTCTCGATCTCATCAGCTGCAATTAATTCTAAATTGCATAACGTTGTATTCTCGCTGAAATAAATAGCATCTTCTTGTGCATTTAAAATCATGACAGGCACCACGCCGTCTTCCTCGACTCTAACAATAGTTGACTCGGCTAAGAGAGCTCCGTTTTCAAAACCTCTTTTCACAACTAGATACTCTACAGGTATTGCTTTTTCAACAAACCCGTAAATCAACTTCATTGAGTTACTTGGCACCTCCGCCCCAGTGCAATGAACTGTCAGCGGCGCTCTCTTTTTTCTTGCCTTCCGCTTTGCCTTGCCTCAGCCGCCGGCACGGCTTTTTTTACTTCTCTGCAGTCACTATTTTTCGCGCGGTAACTGCCTCTGTTGCTCTTCCTGACATCTATTACATCAGACAATAAACAGTCACTGTTTACAATACTTTTTATCACAGCTTCTCTACTTTGTGCCGGTTCCACATTTAATTCTTTAAATTGCACAGTAACACCTTCCCATACGCGGGATCCATTTTTAAAGTTTATGATTGCATCACTCAGCACATCTCTTCCTAATATTAAATCGTAATTAAATTTTGCATCCTTAACAATCGAAGCACTAGTTCTAAGTACTCTGTTAGTACCAGGAATTGAAATAGTCAAATCAACTTCTCCACTGACATCTCTTCCACTGGTAATACCTTTGACAGTCAGGCAACTCGGCTTAATTTCCTCATTTAGGCGCTTAATATGCTTGTCTCTAACTAGGCATTTTTCGCAGCCGCTATCTAGGAGGGCACTTAAATACTGATCATTTCGGCTCAAAATTATCGTAGGTTTACTAGATTTACGAAAAGCAACAAATCCGGCGCCTTTTTTCTTGGAATTGCCCGCCACAACGATAGTGGAGAAGTAAGCCTCAACTGCTTTGTTTTGTTGTTGACTATCATCCGCAAGCTCTTCGTCTTGCAGTAATTTGTACCTATTATCACACTTGAACAACGGATCAATGAAGGATTCAAATTGGATTGTCTCGGGCGTATCTGGAATTTCGACAACAGCTTTAGGGTTTACGAGAGCACTGCTCTGATTCTCGGGCTCAATCTCGTTCTCACTGCTACCTATTCCTGCAATGAAAAGTCCCGAGCATCAGGCTCGCAATATGCAAAATGCACCTCATGTCTACCCCGCGATTGACCACCTCTGTTTGCGTTGCAACCGCGTAGATACGCTTTGTAGCTTCTAACCTCATATCCCGAAGCTTTACAATTTTTCACAAAATGTGGACCTCCACAAGCGAAAAACGCTGGCCCGACATTTCCTCTCGTTTTACTCTGGCCTCTTTGAGGTCTACAATCAAAATGACTAACCATGGAACATGAATTACAGAATGGGAAACCTCGCTTTCTAGCTCCCGCAAAATGCCCTGAGGCCTGACTAGAACTACTTTCTGTCCGCATAGTATTGCCCTCCATGGAGCCTATTCCTCTATCTCCTACGCAGCCACTAAACTCCCTCGCTCTTCCACGAGGATTTCGTACCCAGGGTCTCGGAGTTGTCCTACGTTGTCCTGCTCGATTCCTACGGTAGTTTCCGTAATTCCCGAAATTCCCGCAGAAAACTTCACTCTCCTGCGCTTCAACGCCTTCTTCAAATTCTTCAAAACCCTCTGTCACATCTGCTAAATAACTTTTTTATCGTACCGTGATGGGTACTTGACCGCTAGGATTTTCTTTGTCTCAGATTGACTCCTAGCAGTAGCTATCAAACGCGCTAGAAGCTCTTCTGACGTGCTAAACTGACATTCAAAATTTTTTTTCGAGAAAGACTCGTCTATCAAGGGTCCCAAAATTGTTAACGCCAGACTGTAAACGATACTGTCTCCAACGAAACGTTTCAGTTCAGCCTGATTTGCACAAGCCTGGTAATAAGGATGGCGCTGCCAGCCCAGCGAAGCTGAATTCAATAGATTCTCTGACAATTTACGTATTTTTGCAAAAGCAGTAACCAGCTGGGCTGCCAAAGCATCGTTGCGTATCAACTGCAACTCATTGAGATCGCATGCTAGGGCGTGAATTGACTTTTCACCCCTGCACACGTAAATATAGTCCGAAGATTTTAATCACTTCCTCGAAAGTGTACTGTAGGTCCGAGTTTACTAACTTAGTTACGATTGAATTAAAATCTCCTACTTGTTTATTGGCAGACCGAACAAGGAGCTCTTTTTTGCTCTCGTCTGAACTCACATCTGGCAGAAGAGACATGTACGCTTTTAAATTCATTACATGCGTGTTCCAGCTCTTATTTTCATATCTGGCTAAATGATTTATTTGTTAAAACGCATATGAAAGTATTTTCTTATTACAATGTTGAAAATATACGGTCTTTTTTTGACACTTCTTGTAGACAAACAAGCGGTTAAACGAATAAATTATTCATGCAAAATCAATAGTCTGTCTTTCTAAACATACCAACCATAATCTCACAATAACTATAATTTCATGCAATATATATCATATGCAACTAATTTCAACATTAATGATTTCGTACGTGCGACCTTTAGCATTAAAACAGTCACAATTAACTATTTACAACTACTGATGGAACTACGAACTACCAAGATCAACCTTTTTCATTTTTTTCACTTTATATTACTTTGAAGAACTTGATTTAAACTAATATCACTGACCATACAATAGCGTCAAGCGATCGATAATTTGTCTCTTTAACCCCTTGACGCTACTGTATGGTCTCTAATATTAGCTCTTCAAGCCCTCCAGAGTCATGCATAGTGAAAAAAAAATTGGAAATGTTTGATTTTTGTAGTTGAGTTCTATCAGTAATGGCGAACAGTTGATTTTGGCTGTTGTAATGGTAGATCATGGTTGCGCGTTCGAAATCTATATGGTTGTAATTATTCGAATATGGTTGAATGTAGTATGATATTATGGTTGTAGTTAGTCTCATATGGTAGATTATGGTGTGAAATTAGGGTTGTAAGTAGTCGCATATGGTATGACATTGTTGTGATTTGTCGCACATGGTATTACATGGTATGATATTATGGTTCTGAATTGGTAGCATATGGTCGAATATGGTATGAAATTATGGTTTTATGGTCGAAGATTCGGGACATATCCACACCATAATGTACCCCATAAAGGTTGGACATGGCAGATATTTCAACGATAAAACACCGATTATCTCTACCATAATCATCGATGATGCATACCATAATTTCCGACTGGGTCGCAAGGAGTGTAAAGTTGAGATATTGAACGATCAAGTTGCTGGGATCGCCTTGCTTCTAAAGGAGCATCTTTACCCAGAAAAATCTGCCAACGTAACACCAGTTCGAGGATTCACGCGTGCGACTTCAATTGAAGACTGGACTACATACTTCAGCGCGAAGATCTTGTAAGTTGTATTGTGATTAAATAATTGTTAATATATCCCTCCATTTATATCAAATTGTCATTCAAATATTTGTGAATAGTGTATTTGACGCTTCTTCGTTATGATGGGGAGTTGGCGTAAAACATGCGCGAAAAACTTAGACAAACAAAATCTTTCATTTTGGCAGTCACAAGTCTTCGTAGAGAGACTTCAAAGCTAATATGCTGCTGAGGATTCAAACAAAATTGTAAGCTAATGGACTTCGAAATTGTGAAGAAACCAACATTTTTAAATATGTCCTACAGTTTCCTGTTCTCAAATTTCCAGGTTCCATATCTGATGACGGCCAGGGAAGCAAACCTTAGTCGCACAGTGACAGCGATGTTGAAAATCTTACTCGCGAGAAACCTAGCGACAGAATTCTCCATGCCAGGTTTAGGCCCCCACAGACTGAGGACCAAATCAAGTTTGACAACTCCACTCCGCCGCTTGCGCAGTAATCGAAAGTGAGAAACCATGATACCATGTACTTAAGAGTATTGTTACAGAAAACTAATTAATATTTGCAAATCATGTTCACAACATCTTGATTGTTTTTAATTTAGTACGTAAAATAGAAGAGTAGGATACAGCCTGCCATAATTTGTTGCGAACGACCTTCTTCATATTTTTTTTTCATTGCAATGCAGGTGCTCTTGCTCAAATTCCCGAGTACCGCAACGAGCCTAGGAGTAAAGTGAAAGCTGCCTATCAGAAAGCTCTCATCTCATAGCTAAGCTCTGCCGAATTATGTTCTATGAAGTTTCACCAGGATAACCTTACAATCTCATGTAGATTCACAGATAACATATTTTGTAACAAACTTCTATTGTTTAATGAACAACTCAAGTCACCCACTCCCCACAATTAGGTTCTAACGCCCTTTTTCGACGAGACGACTACGTGCTGTATCTACTTATTAGTCATCCACTTTCAGTTGCGAGTGATATGCATGCACATGAATTTCGAAACATGACTTCATGAGTATTTATTTTAACACTTTGACCTTAATTGGTTAAACTGAGGTTCAATGTTCAACTAAAATTTGAATTCGATTAAAGTTAGCTATTTTGAAAATGCAAACAATAACCGTATTCGGCCTTCATTTTGCTTTAATTAAATATTCATTGAAAAATTAGTTTGTGATACTTTCAGTCAGCCGCATTAGAAAAATCCCCTCCGAAACCACCGGTAGAGTTCGTTGCGCTAAAAATGTAAATGATGATAGTAGTCATTTCGAGCGAAACTAAGTGTAGCCTGTTATTAAATAGGGGATGAGGGGAGTGCCGGGTACGAGTATTGTCTAAACTGACCATCATTCACCATGCTCATTGCGCACGTAGCACTGAAATTAGATTTTTTCATGTGCTTATAACGACAGATTGATAGTATAATAAAGATGTTTTCAAATTATTCTAATACAATTTATTTTCCAACTTTACAACTTTGCGAAATTGTTTTAGTTCTTCACGTGTTACAATACAAAGTTAGTCATACATCATTTTACTGAAATGATTACTCAATTTCTTAAAAATTCTGCATATATCAGTCTATAAAAGGAACATTTAGATGTTACTAACATCATCTTCAGGATGCCAAAGACAAAACAAACAATCACTTTGAGAACACTATGTCAGTCCAAAACTATGTCAGTCCAAAGCTTAAGCTACATCAGACTGAATATATATATATTGGTAATACCATTGCGATATGACAAGGTAGTGTGCGCGAGCGGACACTGTTAGCCAGGGAAATTGCTGCTAATATCCCTAGAGCGGGGATAATACTGTCCAATGCAGAGATTCCTGTTTTTCGAGGCAGAAGACGAAAGGAGGATCCAGAATTTCTTGAAAATAAGAGCTGGAACACGCATGTAATGAATCTAAAAGCGTTCATGTCTTTTCTGCCAGATGTGAGTTCAGACGAGAGCAAAAAAGAGCTCCTTGTTCGGTCTGCCAATAAACAAGTAGGAGATTTTAATTCAATCGTAACTAAGTTAGTAAACTCGGACCTACAGTACACTTTCGAGGAAGTGATTAAAATATTCGGACGATATTTACGGGTGCAGGGGTGAAAAGTCAATTCACGCCCTAGCATGCGATCTCAATGAGTTGCAGTTGATACGCAACGATGTTTTGGCAGCCCAGCTGGTTACTGCTTTTGCAAAAATACGTAAATTGTCGGAGAATCTATTGAATTCAGCTACGCTGGGCTGACAGCGTCATCCTTATTACCAGGCTTGTGCAAATCAGGCTGAACTGAAACATTTCGTTAGAGACAGTATCGTTTACAGTCTGGCGTTGACAATTTTGGGACCCTTGATAGACGAGTCCTTCTCGAAAAAAATTTTTGAATGTCAGTTTAGCACGCCAGAAGTGCTTCTAGCGCGTTTGATAGCTACTGTTAGGAGTCAATCTGAGACAAAGAAAATCCTAGCGGTCAAGTACCCAACGCGGTTCGCTAAAGAGAGTTATTTAGCAGATGTGACAGAGAGTTTTGAAGAATTTGAAGAAGGCGTTGAAGCGCAGGAGAGTGAAGTTTTCTGCGGGAATTTCGGGAATTACGGAAACTACCGTAGGAATCGAGCAGGACAACGTAGGACAACTCCGAGACCCTGGGTACGAAATCCTCGTGGAAGAGCGAGGGAGTTTAGTGGCTACGAAGGAGATAGAGGAATAGGCTCCATGGAGTGCAATACAATGCGGACAGAAAGTAGTTCTAGTCAGGCCTCAGGGCATTTTGCGGGAGCTAGAAAGCGAGGTTTCCCATTCTGTAATTCATGTTCCATGGTTGGTCATTTTGATTGTAGACCTCAAAGAGGCCAGAGTGAAACGAGATGAAATGGCGGGCCAGCGTGTTTCGCTTGTGGAGGTCCACATTTTGTGAAAAATTGTAAAGCTTCGGGAAATGAGGTTAGAAGCTTTAAAGCTTATCTACGCGGTTGCAACGCAAACAGAGGTGGTCAATCGCGTGGTAGACATGAGGTGCATTTTGCATATTCCGAGCCTGATGCTCGGGATTTTTTATTGCAGGAATAGGTAGCAGTGAGAACGAGATTGAGCCCGAGAGTCAGAGCAGTTCTCTCGTAAATCCTAAAGCTGTGGTCGAAATTCCAGATACGCCCGAGACAATCCAATTTGAATCCTTCATTGATCCGTTGTTCAAGTGTGATAATAGGTACAAATTACTGCAAGACGAAGAGGTTGCGGGTGATAGTCAACAACAAAACAAATCAGTTGAGGCTTACTTCTCCACTAGTGTTGTGGCGGGCAATTCCAAGAAAAAAGGCGCTGGATTTGTTGCTTTTCGTAAATCTAGTAAACCAGCGATAATTTTGAACCGAAATGATCAGTATTTAAGTGCACTCCTAGATAGCGGCTCCGAAAAATGCCTAATTAGTTACAAGCATATTAAGCGCCTGAATGAGGAAATTAAGCCGAGTTGCCTGACTGTCAAAGGTATTAACAGTAGATGAGATGTCAGTGGAGAAGTCGATTTGACTATTTCAATTCCTAACAGAGTACTTAGAACTAGTGCTTTGATTGTTAAGGATGCAAAATTTAATTACGATTTAATATTAGGAAGAGATGTGCTGAGTGATGCAATCATAAACTTCAAAAACGGATCCCTCGTATGGGATGGTGTTACTGTGCAATTTAAAGAATTAAATGTGGAACCGGCACTAAGTAGAGAAGCTGTGATAAAAAGTATTGTAAACAGTGACTGTTTATTGTCTGGTGTAATAGTTGCCAGGAAGAGCAACAGAGGCAGTTACCGCGCGAAAAATAGTGACTGCAGAGAAGTAAAAAAAGCCGTGCCGGCGGCTGAGGCAAGGCAAAGCGGAAGGCGAGAAAAAGAGAGAGCGCCGCTGACTGTTCATTGCACTGGGGCGGAGGTGCCAAGTAACTCAATGAAGTTGATTTACGGGTTTGTTAAAAAAGCAATACCTGAAGAGTATTTAGTTTTGAAAAGAGGTTTTGAAACGGAGCGCTCTTAGCAGAGTCAATTGTTAGAGTCGAGGAAGACGGCGTGGTGCCTGTCATGATTTTAAATGCACAAAAAGATGCTATTTATTTCAGCGAGAGTACAATGTTATGCAATTTGGAATTAATTGCAGCTGATGAGATCGAGAACGAAATTTATATCAATAGCGATGAAACAGCACTTAGAGACGCTAATAATGTGGAGAAAAGTTCTGGCGCTGTGTCGGATTCAATGCAATTTATCTCTGTTTGTGGTGGAATGAAGGCCATGGCTGCGAGGAGACTTGGGTTGCAGTCTGACGAGCGCGGCGGAAATAAAGTTCTTGCTGGTAGTGAGAAGTTTGGGGAAGATGCACAAGTAGACGATGTGTCGAGTGTAGGAAATCAAGACATACGCCGTCCTTCAACGAATGTTGATATTTCATGTCATGTGGAGGACATGCAGTTACCTTTGGTAAATTTATTACATCAATTTCGGGATGTAGTTACGCTAGAAGGGGAAACTACTGGTGTTACAAATGTTATGACGCACCGGATACAGTTGAAACCGGGTGCACCAGTTCTGAATTTAGCTCCAAACAGAATTCCTCATAAATATCAGTAGGAAGTTGTAAAAATTACTAATGATATGCTATCACAGGGAATAATTGAGGTGTCCATGTCCGATTTTAATTTTCCTGTCATCGTTGTTAAAAAGAAGAGCGGGGAGCTTCGCCCCGTTATTGATTTCAGGGCCATTAACAAAGTTTTGGTGAAAGAGTCTTACCCTATACCCAGAATTGATGAAATACTGTCGACCTTGGGAGGGAATACATGGTTCACAAATTTTGATCTACGCTCTGCATTCCATCAGGTTGAATTAGACCAAGAGAGTAGGAAATTTACTGCTTTTAGTGTTGGTTGTAGGAAATTCCATTTCCGCCGTATTCCCTTTGGTTTGAACACGAGTCCGAGCGTATTTCAGCGTGTGATGACCTCTGCTCTTGCGCCTATTCCGGGGAAAATGGCTTTCGTTTTTCTTGACGATATTTTGGTATATTCCAAAACTAAAAATCAGCACTTGGCTGATGTTGGAAGTGTCCTTAAGATGCTTCGATCTGGTAACCTGTCATTGAAGCTTGAAAAATGTCATTTTTTCAAGAAAGAGATTGAATATTTTGGGCATATTATTGCCGCAGATGGTATTAGATGTAAAAATTCGGAGAAACTGCAGGGTTGCAGAGTTCCCGTAAATGTGAAGGAGTTGCAGCCGTTTTTGGGACTAGCAAATTATTTTAGAAACTTCTTACCAAATTTTGCAGAGGTCGCATCCCCTGTACATTCTTTTAAGAAAAGACGTTGTTTATAAGTGGAGCGACGAATGTCAAAAGAGCTTTGCTTTTATCAAATCTGCCCTGACTTCTGACACGGTTTTAAGACATCCTGACTACACGAAGGACTTCCATATATTTATGGACGCGTCCAATTTTGGAATGGGAGCAGTCTTGATGCAGGCCGAAGGTTCAAACGACCAAATTATGCACCCTGTGGCTTATTTTAGTGAAAGTCTAAACTCGAGTCAAAAACGATATAGCACCACGAAAAAGGGATTTTTTGCCCTTTATTCAGCTCTAAAATATTTCAAATATTTAATTACTGGATATCCTATCCGTGCATATATATATATATATTATATTTCCAGTACAGAGCAATAAAAATAACACTGTTGCTTCTTTTAATGGCTACTTGCACCCGCTTCAAATAACAACCTCTCAAAAAATTCATGAAATTATTCACAATTTGTCTCTAACAGCAGCGTTTTTCAATAAATCCCTAAGACAACGTGAGCCTCCTAGCCCGTCGTCGATTTTCTCTACAGTAACAAACATTCAGAACCTAACCGAACAGCTTTTTGCTTTAAATTCACATATAAGTTCTCAAGACCTTGCACCTGTGGTACCTGCTAGTATCTCTTGTGAAATCGACTCCAATTGTCGAGAACCTTACGACACTT
This sequence comes from Morinoia aosen, assembly GCA_030386875.1. Taxonomy (NCBI): domain Eukaryota; kingdom Metazoa; phylum Arthropoda; class Malacostraca; order Amphipoda; family Talitridae; genus Morinoia; species Morinoia aosen. Next base: position 92,007,372 of record CM059579.1, on the reverse strand, counting down.
TGCTGCTAGGTGATAATATCCTAAGCACGATCAGAAGAAAGGACATCGATCGCTCGTGCTGGATCAAAACTGTTCCATCAGGGCGCTTCGATGACCTTCTCCATACTGTAAATTGCATGCCTAGATTTAAAAATTATATACTAAGTTTTGATGGTCTGTGCCACTCGCCCTCAGACCTTGCTCGAATCAAACAACAAATTGTAAGAAAGTACGCACTTTCTCGTATTTATATTGCCGATGCTTGCAGTGCAAACGATTTCAACAAAGCGAGGCATTTTTGCAAAAACCTGGGTTTAAACTTGATTCAATTTCAAACTTACCGAGAAAATGAAAATGGTGACGCACTCAATAACTTTCAATGGCCTCGGACCCAGGAAGAGAACTTCTGTTTTCTTCAACAACTTGCAATGAAATCAACATTGCGAATCACCGTGCCATATTGTCCTCGTTTCAACAAATGTCAAGCAATACATGGAATTGTAGATCATTCCAATGAATCGAAAAATTTACGGAATGAGACAAATAGTCTCACATTAGACTTTCAAAAAGAATATAAGCCTATGCACATCACTGCCCATGGTACACCAAATCCTTCAAAATTGATTGCGTCATCAAGCAGAGGTCTGAGTAACTCACTCACCCACAGCATGAGGAACGTAAATAAGCCTGAGCCTTTCCCTGATTCGATCTCAGACAAATATAATGTCAGTACGAAAAATAAATTTGCGTTACTTGCAACAGACACAAATAGTGATTGCGACATGCCCTGCTTTTCAACCAATTCTCAACTTTCCAGTGAGTACGCAGGAACCAAGGAAAGTCAAGCGAATACCGATATTCAAAACTATTCCAAAGAAAATCAAATTATTCGAAAAAAATCTGATGCCTCTGCTGGGCCTCCGTCGAACGACCAAACTAATACTGCTACCGAAAAATCAACAGTGAATCAAATCTGCACACGCGTTGCACACACACTGGACGACTTGAAACGATCGCTCAAATTGGAGCCTGCTTACACTGTAGGTGACGGACACTGTCTCCTCCACGCCGTAACGACGCAGCTTGCTTCACAACAAAAATCGAAATGGAATTATATATCTCTGAAAAAAGCCATCAAAACTGAGAGCTCCAGAAACAAGGACCAGTATGCAAAATTCGTTGACAAGAACAGTGGCAGTTTCGAACAACTCATCGATAAATACATCGATAGAAAAGTCTTCGATCACGCAGTTGGAGACCTCATACCCCAAATACTTTCTAATGTAACGAGAACACCAATTCACGTATTTGATGAAAGAGACAATGGGATTTGGAAGACGACAATCTCCCCTACATCAAATGCTCTGATAAACTGTCCTCCGGTAAACATACACCGGAAACAGGACCACTATAGCGCCCTCTTGAAAATGCGTGATGAAAATCGTGTTGCTCCCTCCCCCATTTTGTGACTAAATAACAGTGATCAAATTGAATATGAAGCTGAAATCACAAACAATGAACGCGGCAATAAAGACCTAGAGACGAATACTAAATGCCCTGCTAGACCTAAAAAATGCAATAACTCCACTAAAGATCTGCCTATTGAGGTAAATAATATCAAAATATTGCACATAAATGCCCGCAGCCTCAATGGTAAAATGGATGACGTACGAGTAATGTTGATCACTAACGATATCGATATTTTATGCGTGTCTGAAACATGGTTCGATTCACGAGTCGAAAGCTCATATCTCAGCATTACCGGGTACAAATTGTACCGTTATGACGGAGTCAAGAGTAAGAGAGGTAGCGGTTCATGCATTTTCGTTAAAGATGTCTACTCTACATCCTTAGTTCCGATAAAAGAAAAATGCGAAGACATAGAAATGGTTTGGCTCAATGTTCAAGTAAAAAAACACAAGTCTTTCATTATCGGCAGTCTTTACAGACATCCGTCAGCATCTCTTCGTCCAACATTAGATTTCATTGAAAATACGCTTAGATCAATCTCTGCAGCCAAAAAGTCTTTCTATGTTTTCGGAGATTTTAACGTGGATCTGACAAATAAAAACAATCAGCTAAGCAAGATGCTGCACAGACTTAATCTTTCTCAAATGGTCCAAGAACCAACGCGAATTACCAACACTTCTAAAACTCTTCTTGACCTAGCAATTACCAACAATCCCCAAGCAGTACTCAGCACAGAAATCTTACCGTCCTTTTCTGATCACCATTCTGTAGAATGCCAAATCAATATTGCAAAAGAGAAACAGAAATCTAGTTACATTACATATCGCATGAAAAACCACTACTCCCCTGAAATATTTCAAGAAAAGCTATCAGACAGATGGAGTGAATTTCAAGGCATGGAAAACACCGATGATGTCAATCTACAAGTTTCGCTTTTCAACGAAAATTTCGTATCAGCTCTTAACGAATGCGCACCTTTCACTACGAAGAAAGTGAAGCCAAGAATTTCTAAATGGATAACAGATGAGATAAAACATTTGAGCAGAGCTAAAAGAAATTTGCAGCGTGAGTACAAACTGAATAAATCAGACAGTACGCGTCGAAAATTATATAAAGATCATGAGAAGATCCTACGAAGAAAAGTTAAGGAAGCAAAACGGGACTACTTCCACAAAGAACTCTTGGCGGCAAAACAAAACCCTAAAAGAACTTGGGAAATCATTAGAGAAGCTGCTCAGTATAAAAATTCAGACTGCAAAAGCACTTTTGACAACCCCTCAGAAATGGCGAATGACTTTAACACTTTCTTCTCAAAAGTTGGCGAAGATGTTTTCAATGAAGTATCCAGGACAGTTTCAGACACATCTACAGAGGCAAATCTGAGCGATGTTTCATCCCCAAATAGTAGCAACAAGTGGAGACCAAAGCCAGTTAGCGTCATAGAGATACGAAAAATCTTATACTCACTAAAGAATACTAAAGCGACTGGACATGATGGCATAAGCCTCCAACATATAAAAGACAGCTTCCCTGTCACAGCACCCTTTATTCGCTTGATAATAAATACATCTATAGTCACAAACAAGTTTCCCGATCAATGGAAACTATCCATAATTAAGCCATTACATAAATCTGGTGATATCGACATAGCGTCAAACTACAGACCAATCAGTCTCCTGCCTGTTATGTCCAAAATATTAGAAAAAGTAATAACAAACCAGCTCTCGTCTTACATAGACGAGTCACATCTACTACATCGCAATCAATATGCTTACAGGAGGAATACCAGTACTCAGGACGCCCTGTTAAACATAACAGAAAAAATTTACAATGATATTGACCAAAAAAAATTAACTCTCTTACTATTGCTTGATCTCTCCAAAGCTTTCGACAGTGTTGAGCATAAGAAACTTCTACAAAAAATTTCAAACCTCAGAATAGACACTCAGTGGTTTGAAAGCTACCTACGAAACCGTTCTCATGCAGTGTGCTTGAATAACAAAATGTCATCATTCATACCAAATAACTTTGGCGTTCCTCAAGGTTCAATCATCGGCCCACTCCTATTTTCAATTTTCATCAACGATTTCCCCACCATGCCGGCAAACACAAAAATCTCAATGTATGCTGATGACGTACAAATTGCCATGACAAGCTCAACAGCGGATTTAACAGAAACACAAGCCAACGCTGAAAACCTTCTGAGAAATCTGAAATTGTGGTATGACCAAAATGGCCTCAAACTTAACGCAAGTAAAACGCAATGCATTATTTTTGGTTCACAGAATGCGACTGAAAATTTACCACCATTCCAGCTAACATTTGGAGACGATACAATTAAACCAGTCGATAAGGTTAAAAATCTGGGTGTTTGGTTTGACAAAAATATGACTTTCAATTCACACGTCGAAACAATGTGCAACAAAATTAACGGAACCTTAATGTTCTTTCATCGTATAAAGAACACACTTGACGAAAAATCTAGATTATTAGTGATTCAGTCTCTAGTTTTATCGCGTCTGGACTACTGCAGTCTTGTGTGGGGAGACTTACCTAAATGTCGTCAGGAAGAGTTGCAAAAATGTGTAAACTTCGCCGCCAAAGTGGTATGCAAAGGAAATTTCAATAAATACGATCATGTCACCCCTCTTTTAAGAAAACTCGACTGGATCCCTATACCGGACAGATTCATGATCCAGAAAGCTCGACGAGTATTCTCCTCTCTGTACCTCCCCCAAAGTAATGCAGAGGTGGTAAAATTTTTTCCATCTAATATCCCAAACGAAAGACCAAACCGGAGGAACGATGTTTTAGTCAGTTACCGTTCATCTAACGTGGGACAAAAAGCTCTCTCAGTTTCTGGAGCTTTTTTGTGGAACAAGCTTCCCCAGCATATCAAAAACTCTAAAACTGGAAAAGAATTTAGAGTAAATGTGTCACGTCATTTTGCATCTCTGTCATAGGGCCTGCAGCATCTCGGTGTGAACTTCCCATCTATCAGAAATTTTAATTTTTCCTGAAATTTATGTTAGAAATTTAGAAACTATTTCATTTTACGTTTGCTAAGCGATTCGTATATTCATCTTACTTATTTCTGTCGACAACAATGAGCACCACAGCCGTCAGTTCAGTGCAGCAGAACGAACGTTCTTTCCATAATATAATTAGGAGTATTTCCTCATCTTTATTTTGTTATTTCTTTCTCTTTATGTATTTAATATTTAAAGTCCGTATGACAAATATACCATGAAATACATTTTGTGTGTACACCAATAAACAGGTTTATAGATGTGAGGGTTGTGCAAAGTTTATAATGAATTAAATTTTTGGCTAACGTTGTCTCGCTATTTCAAAATCATTCTCGAAGATGTTTTCAATCGATTTTCGGCTGAGCTGGGGGGAAAGGGGTTATTTAAGCATTGCATTTAGTCTTTTTATTTATTTTTTTTTCGTGCGTTCAGCGCACACTAGCACTGAACTTTCAAATCGGAAAAAACTCTAAATTTCTGTAATCAAAATTATCATTTTGGATCAAGGCCTAATCTTCCTATATGTGCCAATTTTGCGAATATTCTCCAATCAGATGGGATATCCGGCCACAATGTTACTCCATTTTCTCCCACGTACACATGCCCGTATAATGCTGAAGAGTTGTGTTGATTCTTGACTATAACCTGACTTTTCTTAAAAATTTCTGTGAAGAAATTAAAAAACAGCTCATTTTTATGTTTTTCGAAGTCTTCTCTTCCTTTTAGTTATATTTGCGAAAATTTCTTAGGATTACAGTGAGCTCAGCTGTCATTTTCTGTGTAGTAGATGGTAGGTTGCTTCTTTCTTTTATCTTATATTTGTATTTTTTTTCTAATATTTTATTTTCAATAAGTATATATTAATATGTGTGTGTACGTGTGTAGGTATATATATGTATCTACATAAATAGATATACATGTTTCTATTTCATTTCTTTGCGCAAAAACCTTTCGGTTAATATATTTGATTGCAACAGCGAAATGATTCAAAAATAGATCTATCACTTCCCCAGAGGGCGTTTCTGTGAATCGTATTAATGTCATATATAATTAATGAAATAAAGTGCAATTTGAGCATATGAATCGTAGTAAAATTATCTTTCTGTCCGTATGTTGTACAAGCTATGAATTTTGATATTGAATATATGTTTGTTTACCCATTTCTACCAATATTTTGTAGATATTTGTCAATCATGAGTGGTAACCGGCTCACACTGTATCTCTATTTTATCCCATGTACCCATGTCCGCATGATGTGGTGAATATCCAGATGACATGAAATATGTTTTTGGTGGTGATAGGGCTTTGCGTATTTTTAGTGCATAATTTTCATTTCTCATTCAACTACCCTTGACAGAGATAGACTATTGGCAAGCCACGTGTGGTTTGTCTATTAGTACGCCTCGTATATTTTGTCTATTAATATGCCTCGTATGGTCTATCTATTTTGTACACCTCTGATAGCTTGTCTATTAGTACACCTCGTATAGTTTGCCTATTATTATTATGCCTCGTATGGCTTATCTATTTGTACACCTCGGATGGTTTGTCAATTAGTACTCCTAGTATAGAACTTTTGTTAGACTACTAGCACACCACGAATGGTTTGTCTATTAGTACGCCTCGTATATTTTGTCAATTAATATGCCTCGTATGGTCTATCTACTTGTACACCTCTGACAGTTTGTCTAATAGTACACCTCGTATAGTTTGTCTATTATTATGCCTCGTATGGCTCATCTACTTGTACACCTCGGATGGTTTGTCAATTAGTACTCCTCGTATGGAATATTTGTTTTAGGATGTCCTATATTTAAGAAACTTTTAAAAGCCAATATGTTGGCATGTATCTCATGTGACAATTTGGAAATAAACATTTTTTCTTTTTTTCTTTTTCTATACGGATCACCGGCCATTGGCGCCGCTTTTTGCAAAGAAACTCCCTGAAGACAAGAATATGGCGAGATGGTGTATAAACGTTCATTCATTCGATCCTATTGTGAAATATTTACATGGGAAACAGAATGTCGTAGCTGATTACCTAAGCAGACTACCTATAAACGATGAACAATTAACAATTAAAGAACTAGAGCGCTGTGAAGCTCTGGACTCCACGTTTGAATCAGAGGCATGTATCGCAGAGACTCGTTCTCAGACAAAAAAAACATGTCTAGATAGACGGTTATTGACTCGCCGCATAGCTACAGTACTGACGCCTCAGCAAGCAAAGAGTTACGACCAAAGCTCATTGATTACGTACCGACAGACAAACAAATCTCTTGGACTATAAAGGAATTTAATAATAAAGGAGCAAAAGAAAGATCCCTTTTGCATAGAAGTTAAAGAAGCATTACTTAATGATAGTGTGTCTAAAATTCCAGACCTACAGAGTTTTTTAATTCTGAACGACATTTTGTACCGACGACGACGGATTGACAATCGACCCAGTACAATATTAACTGCAGTGGTACCTAATTCTTAAATGGGTAAGGCAATTTTGGCCATACATTCGATGTACCACACAGATGATTTGCACACCTTGTTCAAATTTAAACATATATTCTATAACCATTTGAAAAAAAACGATTGTGAGAAAATTCGTACGAGATTGTGAAGTTTGTAAATTACTTAAGGCACGACCTTCTGTGCCAATTAAAATTTTGACAGCTCCTATAGCGAAAGAACCGTTTGAGGTTGTTTCAATGGAGTATCTTGGCCCACTAAAGGTTACCGATAGTGGTAACAGGTATATTTTAGTAATCATTGACCTTTTCTCTAGATTTTGCAAACTGTACGCGACTTCTAATCTTCGTACAGATACGGTAATTTCATGTTTAAGTAACTGCTTTAGCATATTTGGGTATCCTAAAACTTTAATCTCTGATAATGCGTTAGAGTTCAAGTCGGTAGCGGTAAAGCAGTTTGCCAATATTCATGCTATCGCGAAAAAAGAAGTTTTGGCGTTCAGTCCTCATTCAAACGCTATAGTAGAGAGGAACAATAAGAAAATAACTAATTTATTGAAGTTATACGTAAATTCTTTGCCTCATGCCGAGTGGGACCAGTGCCTGGAGGTTGTCGAAAATGCATTGAACAATGCACTAAATTCTACTTTGGGTGACACGCCCAGTTACGTGGTGTTCAGTAGAGATACCTGTCCTTTTTTCCTCAGTGAAAGTTTTGATACCATAACTTACAGTTATGATGAGGAAATAGATTTGGTTAATTTTCGAGCAAAAGAGGCAGCGCGTACTGTGGGAAATATTAGGAATTTGATATTTAATAACACTACGGAAAGGAACCTTTACAGAAATATCAAGCGTACGAACAAAAACGTCATTGTGGGTGACCGTGTCTTTTTGAGAAATCATGGGAAAAAAGAGAAGCTTGAACTAACTTGGTTGGGTCCAGGAGTGGTTCTGAAGGTCAAGCGTAATTGGACCAAAGTTAAGATTGGTTCCAAAATTCATAAAAGCAATTTGAACCATATATTACCCGTGCGGAGTGTTAAATTATGAGTTAAAATGACAAGTCCATTTTTACTATGTCTACGACTTACGTTATTGACGTCGCAACGACTCGTCGAAATACGATTTACTATGTAGGACAACTGTGTTACTCAATTTAACGTTTCCACTATAGGTTAATAATCATAGATTAAGGATTTTTGCTATGTGATATGCGCTATCCACGTATTATCTGTATAAGTCATGTTTCATTATTATTCTCTATAACCCGTATGCTATAATTTCAGCTCTTTAAGCTGCGCATTTCAGGTTAATTTAGGTTAAGTATTGCATTTGAACCTCGATGTTTAAAGGAATGTATGTCTCTCACTGAGGTTGTCTCTCAGATGTCTTTATTAAACTTTGCAATCCATTTTTGATTTTATATAGCGCTGTGCACATGCAACTCTAGGCGTGCGATCGCTTGGATGTTGTTGCTGAATTGATAAATTAAATGGTGAGCGAATTCCCCGATTGCTAAATGCAATCGCTGACATTGCAGCTTACCTCGTGAGACGGTCGATCTAGGCGCTACGGCGCAATTGACATTGTTTTTTACTTTCGGTTGGAATGTTTTATCGTCAGCGCAAATAAATTAAATTTATACAGTGAATGGTTACTGCCCGACCGAGAGTCTGAACACGTTTTTCACTTGGAAATACTTCCCAGGCCTACGAGCAACACGTGCTAAAATCTTGGGTAATTTCTTTGCTCAAAACCGTTGTTTCTGTTTAGATGTACCTTATCAAGCTACTGAAGCTTTTATATCAAGCATTTGTGCTTGTGTGTTAGGTTGTTTTAACTGTGTTTATCTTTTTGTTTTTCGGCCATGCTAATCGGTTCTGTTTCTGTTCCTTGTGCAGGATACACAGGCCCCACATGGAAACCATAGTGGCAATGGGAAACGCCATATCAGTCGTCGACGTCGACACATTGGTGTCGGCACTCAGTCAACACAAGGAAGAAGTTAATGCGGAGTGGCTGGAAGCGCACTCCAGGACGGAGACGAATTTGCTGCCGGACAGAGTGTCCGACATCCTGGTGATGTTACTACTCGTGGCGCTCATGGCGCTAGCTAGCGTCGTTTATTATGTGAAGAAGAGCTTAGAGGTTGTCGCCGATCGCAATAGGAACGCCGACTACCACCTGTGGCGTGACACACTGAGGCCGCCAAGGTACAACAATGCCACCAACCCGGCCGAGGTGTCGGTGTAACGAGCATTGAACATAACGTTCGGCAGCAATGTAGTAATACTGGTGCAACAGCCTGGTTCAAGGCGGGCTGAGCGTTCGTAACGAAGCGTTCGCAACGCCAGTACGTTCGCAACGAACGTATTGGCCCCGTTCCTCAGGCCGGAAGTGTGATTTCGAAATTGAAAATTGAAATTGAAGAAAAAAAAATTGAAAAAAAAAATTGAAAATCAAATGCGGTATTGAAAATTAAGTTTCGCCCCACGAAGTGTTTAAGGAAATTATTGAATTATTATTGAATGTGGTTGTGTTTCTTTAGAAGTAAGTTTATTTAATAACCCAATAACCCATGTAATCCTAATGTTGTAATTGTATGCTTTATTAATAGTATTGCGCAATTTTACAAACGTCCAGCAACGTTATGCAGAACGGAAAACGTGTCTGTGTTAAAAGGTTTTCGATGGCACATATTCGATTTTAAAAAGAGTGATGGGATGGTGTTTTACTTATAATTCTAATTTCCTAATGTGTAGCCTTGCGGGGCTTTTCTTCTTTTTTGAATTGTTGGAAATTATTCTTTTTTAATATGCGTGTAATAATGAGAAAATATGGCGTTTTTTTGAACCCACCGCTGTCGTCGTGCTGACTTTCCGGTAGCACGGTAAGTTGGTGGTACTGCTGAAAGGTGATAGCAGTTGGTGTTTAGTTAATTACCAACTTGTCTTTTTTTTTCTTTCGTTGTTTTTTAAGTAGCTATTAATAACGGCTATTAATAGTTTTTCTTTGCGTTTTTTTGTGTAACCATGGTTTTGAGGTGGTGTAAACGGAAGAGTTTAAAAATTTTTTAAATGTGTTTTTCTTTCACTGCGTGTTTTTGGGGTACTAAAATTTTTTACTTTTTGTAATGTTTTGTGGTTTCTAATTTTTTTTGTGACAATTTTACTACGTAATTAAATAATTTATTTGTTTTGTTTCGGTGAACTAACCTTCAAAGGTTAAGTGTAACAAAATTAAGTGGTAATTGGTAATTACTAATGTAGGTCATTGACGTGCTGATGAAAATAGCGTGTTATTATTATTTTTGCGTTTTTGAGTTTATATTTCTATAGTTGTTTGTTTTGAGTTCGTAAATGATTTTGCGTTTTATGATTATTTTTTTAGCTTTAACTAACTATGTTTTCAAAATCTGGTTAGACGGTAAGATGGCTGAATAATTTCGTGATGAGTTATAGTGCATAATATTTAACCATGTGTCTGCTTACGCTAGAGTTGCTTACCTTTAGTTGTTCCGAGTTATTTTCATTTGCCTTTGAACAGGGCACTTTCATTTTTGTTCGCTTGAGAGGCCCTCGTTTTTGCTTGTGTTGCCGATTGTTATAAATATTTCAAATAATTCTTGGATGGTATATTTTTAATCAATTGATTCAAATTCATTGGCCAATATAAATTTTAAAAAAAGTATGAGAGGCGAGGTGACATGGAATACTTGCGACAAGTAATAGCGCTACATTTAACCTAGGGTTGTCGTGTTAATTTTGAACGTAGGAGTGAAACGACTTCGTTAATTCTCTTAATTCTCTTTGAGTTCTCTATTATTTTGGTTAACTTGTCTGCGTTTAATTTCTTTTTTCTCTCGCCCGATTACTTAATTGAAGGGGGAGAGGTAATGTGCGCGAGCGTTTACTCTTGCTTGCGTTCTCCCCCTGGTTCGCGTCTCTCGACGCCTATATAAGGCGTTGTCACTAATCGGTCTGTGCTCAATCATAATAGTATCTCACCTGTGCCGCACCTGTCCCGGTCCAATAAAGTCTCCACCCAAGAATACCTCCAGCGTTTCCTTGCCCCGTATAGTAGGACTTATTTTGTGCAAGATTAAAATTACAGATACCTAGTTATTGATCACCAGATATTCATATGGTAACGGCACCAGAGATGAAGGCAAAATGGACGATCTACCGGAGGTTCCAAACGTCTAAGCCACAGTCCTACAGAACAATTTTAGATCAAAAAATAATTTGTACTTTCGTTGATGGTAGGTTCTAATTTATAAATCTGCAGTGCTTCTATAACTTGAATTCTATACCGGTGAAGCCGATTTTATAAGGAAGGTACGTGGACGATATTATCGTTGAAATTAAGATGGTAGAGCAGTTGGAGATATTGAGGAATTTGGTGTTTGATAATCCGGTGTTACATTTACGTATGAGCTGGGCGTGTGGGTGGGAAGCTGCTATTTCTTGACGTTTCAGTTGAAGAATCTCAGAGTGCTTTTCGTCTAACTGTGTATGTCACCCTCGCATGCTGGTGGAACCAGAAACTGTGATTGTGATGCAGCGCATGTGTATTATGAAGGTGTTATCCATACCTTGTTAACGAGCATTTATAAAGAATGCAGCAGCTGGGCTAGTTTTCATTCAGAAATGCTACGATTTAAGCGGTTGCTAGTTAATAACAATTTTTCCAATACGCTTATTGATGGAATTGGTAACTTTGTAAATCGAATTTTGAGTGAGGACTATCATCCGGGATATGAAAAACATGAATATATTATATGAAAATCAAATGCATAGCAATTACAAAATTGATAAACGTGTCTTCAAAAATGTTGTTAAAACTTCGTAAAACCAATAGATCGAGATATGTCATTAAAACTTCGTGTGTACTACAAAATCACAAAATCAGTGATCTACTTAGAAACAATAGATCCAGATCAGGAGTCAGTGACCTTGGCCGAGGCAATGTGATATATCAGTTCGAATGTAACAGGATAGACCGCAGGTCTTTCAGTAAGTGTTGCATTGGCATGACTAGAATGACACTGAAGCTAAGATTTACCTCGCATAAATGTTAAGGTTCCGTTTTTAATCATTTCCGTGTTGATCATAGCTGTAAGCCCTCAAATGAAGATCTGTGCTCAAATGCAAAAAAATTTGTACAATGTTGTTTAAAGGTGCATATCCAAATAATAAGTCATAAACTTAAACCTAGCCTCAACGAAATTACAATTTTTTTTTTTGTTCTAAAATTGTTCAATAGGACTGTGGCTTGTAGACGCGTGAAATCTCCAGTTGTTCATTCATTTTACCTTTATCTCTGGTGCCGTTAACATGCGAATATCTGGTGTGCGGTAAGAACTAGTCATCTGCAATTTCAATCACGTACAGAATTACCCTACCTAGTCTTCTCGCATTGTGATATTTGATACTAATATTTGTGATACCAATATTTTTGTTCTGTCTAATCTAGCTTAAGGAGATCATCCCGAGCCCAATTGGGCCCCACCGGCTCCCCCCACTGAAAATTTTTTTTTGTTGAAAAAGGATCCTTAGGGGATGGGTTATTGTGCCATGAAATTTTATGGCCCTACGGAGACTAGAACCCCCCCCCCCCAGGGGGGTGAAAAGGGGACCGAAAATGCTGATTTTGAGGCCCAATTATTTTTGTTGAAAAAGGATCCTTAGGGGATGGGTTATTATGCCATGAAATTTTATGGCCCTACGGACACTAGAACCCCCCCAGGGGAGTGAAAAGGGGACCCAAAATGACGATTTTGAGGGCAAATAATTTACATTCAAAACGGGACTCGTCCTCGAGTTTTGATGCTAGAACAAATCCAAAGACAGTTTTAGAATATTTGGAACATTTCTAAAAACTCAAGTTCGGCTTTTTTTCAAATTCAAATTTTTTCTATTTTTTCCAAAAATTTTGAAATTTAAAAAATCAGCAACAATTTTTTTGGGGTTTAGAGCTATATATTTCTTCAAAGAATTCGAATTTAAAAAAAAGCGAACTTGAGTCTGTAAGAAATGTTTCACGGATTCTAAAACTGGTTTTGGTTTTGTTCTAGCATCAAAACTCGATGACGAGTCTCGTTTTGAAATATCCATAAAAATATACCGAAATACTCTTTTTTCGTCAAAAAAGTAAAAACTAAGGCATAAATCGAAAAAGTGACACGAATAAAAAAAGTTTCCTTTCACGAAATACATATACTGGCCAATTTTCAAACAAATCGGGCGGAAAAAGTTGATAAAGTCTCATCATGGTGATTACTGAAATAAAATGTATTATTTTTATTTACTCATAACTACGATATTTTTTAGATCTTTACTTGAAATTCACAAGGAAAATGATGCTCATTGTTCGTACATCGAAATAGATCATCAAAATTGCATTCATGTACAAAAAATTTTCATTATATTCAAATTCAATAGACATAGTTTGTTTTTGGGCTCTAGTGAAAAGTTGACTTTTTTACATTCAAAACGGGACTCGTCCTCGAGTTTTGATGCTAGAACAAATCTAAAGACAGTTTTAGAATCCTTGGAACATTTCTAACAAACCCAAGTTTGGCTTTTTTCAAATTTAAATTTTTTCTATTATTTCAAAAATTTTTGAAATTTCAAAAATCAGCAACAATTTTTTGGGTTTAGAGCTATATATTTTTTCAAAGAATTCGAATTTGAAAAAAATCAAACTTGAGTTTGCTAGAAATGTTTCAAGGATTCTAAAACTGTTTTTGGTTTTGTTCTAGCATCAAAACTCGATGACGCGTCTCGTTTTGAAATATCCAAAAAAATATACCGAAATACTTTTTTTTCGTCAAAAAAATAAAAACTAAGACATAAATCGAAAAAGTGACACGAATAAAAAAGGTTTCTTTCTACGAATTACATATACTGGCCAATTTTCAAACAAATCGGACGAAAAAAATTGATAAAGTCTCATCATGGTGATTACTGAAATAAATGTATTATTTTTATTTACTCATAACTACCATATTTCTCAAATCTTTACTGTGAAATTCACAAGGAAAATGATGCTCATTGGTCGTACATCGAAATAGGTCATCGAAACTGCATTCATGTACAAAAAATTTTCGTTATATTCAAATTCAATAGACATAGTTCGATTTTGGGCTGTAGTGAAAAATTTTCCTTTTTTACCATTCAAAACGGAACTTGTCCTCGAGTTTTGATGCTAGAACAAATCCAAAGACAATTTTAGAATCCTTGAAACAATTCTAACAAACTCAAGTTCGCTTTTTTTCAAATTCGAATTCTTTGAAGAAATATATAGCTCTAAACCCCAAAAAATTTTTGCTGGTTTTTGAAATTTCAAAAATTTTTGAAAAAATAGAAATAATTTGAATTTGCAAAAACCCGAACTTGAGTTTGTTAGAAAGGTTCCAAGGGTTCTAAAACTGTCTTTGTTTTTGTTCTAGCATCAAAACTGAAGGAAGAGTTCCAATCTGAAATATCAATAAAAATATACCAAAAAACACATTTTTCGTAAAAAAAAAATAAGGCTAAATCGATAAAATGACAGGAGTAAAAAAGGTTTACTTTCACAAAAGACATATACTGGCCAATTTTCAAACGAATCGGACGAAAAAAGGTCTCAAACTGGGATGATCCCCTTAAATCAGTGATTATCTTTGTATTCTAACATGTTTAGAACTATTGAAACACAAGTAATTCGATATTTTTCTCTAACAAAGTTTTTTTCAGCCAGTATACCCTTATTAATTAAATAAGTAAAGCTACTGATAAGGAACCTAAAACGAAGGATAAACTTTACTAACCTATGCTGTGAGGTGCATTTATTCTCGCTAAAATTTGACCAGGAAACTATTAAAGGTATTTCGTACTCAGAAAATTCGTTTGTTGAATAGCAATCCTATAACCAACTATTTTTTTCAACAGGATCAGTTGACTGGGATAGAGGAGAGGCAAGAGACCCGTCACTTATCTTTCAGCTATCACTTGGGCATTTGAAATTTGTGCACCAGCCCTTGACGAGCTAGTTTTACTACAGTTAGACGGAAAGACACAGGGTGTATGCTAAGATGAAGTGTCCCAGACTGTTTAGACCCCTCAGGGCATAGAACTATTATATCCATGGGAACTAGCTATCACAGGGGAATTTCTGAGGCCCAGCAGAAAGTAAGGTATGCATTCCTTTTGATTTCGCATGCTTTTGTTTTACTACGGATAATTTTTTTGCAGCTTACTGCTGACTTTTTTGCTGTTTATTACGTACTTTAACTTCCATCATGTTTCACAAGCTTCTATGTATCAGATTCTGAAAACAAGGTATTTCGCGCCTTGTTCATAGATTCCCTGTTTGCTTAATTAATTCCCTACAAATTTGTTTGTTCCATCTTCCACTCTCTACAACGCATTTATTTGGATAGGGAGGCTTATCCTAAAATTCTAGATTTAGCTTCAATAAAGGATTAATTTTAATGAAATAATTCATTTATACATTTTTGGGTGCCTAATGCCGATCGTGCTCTGCATTTTCGTAAAAAAATTCAAGTGATAAATAACTTAGATGTCAAAACATGTTTTAATAACTGCGAGTCCAGTATGTGATCGTAGAAGTAAGACCAGCGCAGTCTATGCTGTAATTGGACAGGTGTGCTTAATTATCGGCCAAGATGAGCCGTTAATTTCGTTTCTTTACATAATGAACAGCGGGCGGGGGTAAACATTTGAGTGTTTTAATACCAAGCTTTCTCATTAGAAAACTTCTGCCACGCTCAGCGAAGTTTTTGTTTTGAAAAGCAAGACTCAAAAATTTAATATATATGTATTTGAGTGTTGCTCTTAAAAACTACAACTTTCGACAAAAACTTTCGGCCGCGTACAGCCGAGATTTATCGCTTATAAGCGATTCTGAAATATATATTTATAAGTGATTATACATATATATATTTGATGGTCGCTAAGAGACGATAAATCTCGTCTGTTCGCGGCCGAAAGTTTTTTTAACACCAAATTCAGGGATGGCCATCCGCGAATCATATGCGTATCGCCGGTGAAATGGGTCATGCTAAGTCCATGCTACGTCCCTGCTCGACCGTATGACCATCGCGAACGGCCGCGTACGTATCTATGCCAAAAGTTCGTCCTCAAGTGGACATTTCGCCTACGATTCGGAGGTGATTTACCCATGTTACGTCCCTTAGGTTCTTCCTTACTCGGCCATAACACATCGGCGATATGTCCTTGATTTTCAATTGGGTACGACGTTGCAGTGAACTCAATATCTTACTGAAGACGTTGTAAAAATAATAGTAAACGTGGAAGATAAAAGAAAACAATGAGTTATTTCAGCTAATTAATCGTATCATAACATAATTTTCTGTCGCATCCCAAGACTGATAATGACCAGCACTTCTACTAAAGCCTACATATTTGCTTGCTACGGGTTCACTTGTACGTAAATTGCATGAACCAACGAGACCAATACATTTTAATTTTAATTTATGTTTGCTAACGATGTGTCCAAATAGTTCGTTAGAAATCGAAAATTGTGATGCTTGGCGTATACCTGAGCCTGGGAAGATGGTGACCGAGTCGCATTGTCAAAGTCACGCACTTCACCTGGACAAGTAGTTGTTGACTTGATGCTGTTTGAAATCATCATCAGAGTCTGTGTCCGCATTCGCTTTCCTGTTTTACAGCTCCTCTGATGCCCGCTTGGGCCGAATTTGCTAGTAATTTATGTTGTCTTTGCGGTACAGCCAGTAGTGTCATATATCTGGAGTCGACTTGTCCAACCTAGATGTTGTATTACATAGCGCTGCCAAGTTGACTGCAGAGAAAAACTTATGCTGAACTTACGCTGTCGTGAAAATTCAGCTTTGCTCTGTAACGATATTCGAAACGACCAACAGTAAATGACCATGATAACATTAAATAGTGTAATTGCACCAGCCTGCTCCTTTTCCCATAGCTTGGATCCTGCAAAATTCAGCATACGCAATGCCCTTTGAGACCCAGAATGTCATAATAGAACTTATTTTAAACTGGGACGAAGTATTTTTCATCATCGATGAAAATTTGCACCTGAGTTCGAACTCTATCGTATCTTAATAATGGTAGTCAACCACGTGGAGAATGTCGATTAAAATTTAGATAAATTCATTCGAATCAATACTATTCAATCTTTGATCTATGCGTGGTTATTAATAGGAGAAACTTTTATAGTTGAAACAGTGCTTCACTTTCATTAGAAAATACTCGGGTGCATGAAAATAATTCCCAACAATTTTTTATTTGCCATCAAGGGTTTTTCGTGATAAAGACTTCGGCATTATTTTTTGCTACTTTCAGGATGATGTTTGTTCCTTATATATTAAGCTCCTTTGAATTATAAAAAAATGGCACATATAGAATGCCAACCTTTTCTACCCATCTTAATACTGAATCTGCGACAAACATTACCAATGGATATTGGAACAAATTGCGGCCATAAACCATGATGTGATGAAAACTTTCATAGTAGTTATCTCTCAGTTCATGCAATGTTTAAGTGAGTGCAAGATTGTTAATTTGAGCTGCATCAACTGATTCTATACTGAAGATTTAATAAAATGAGATACCAACTCATCGTCATTTAAAAGACCGATTAACACACGAAAACTTTCTCAAACAGAGACCGAGCTCAAATGGGACACCCTTGCCTACCGGACGACTAACTCGTAAAGGTAGAAAGATAAAGGTCTTGAGTAGCTTCAGGAATTTAACGGAGAAACAGCCCACTAGACCGAAGAGTGTGGACGAACAACGCAGAGATTATGCACAACTTTTCTTAGTGAAATCGGCTAATTTTTTTGCTGAGGGATTTTTGGAATCCGATACTGGTTTTGACGCACGGAGGCCTAATTGTTCACGGTGAAAAGTATCTGATGGCCATATGCAGAACTGAATTTTTTGTTGAAATTTGTAAGAATTATATCAAGGGAACCGGTGTTCAGGTCAATGCAGAGAAATGGCAGCCCGCGCGATGAATTGGACAAGAAGGGAGAGCTTACCCGGCATATCTTATAACCAGAGCCAACACAAATTTGACCGCTGAAGTTGTTTCTACTGAGCATGTACACCTTTTAAACAATTTAAACAATTTAAACAATTTATTTACCACAGGTGATACAGAGGTAGAATTTTACTTAAGTCTAGTACAATGGTCAAATTTGAGTATAGCTACCTGTGGGCCCGAATAAGTTCAGCGACTTCTAGGGCATCCTACCATCACGTTATTCTAGGGTGTACAAAAGTTTAACCTAGTTCACTTAACCTAGTTTCGCATTAGACTGATCATTGAGATAATTAACTCGATATTTTATGCTGTATTTTACAATATAGGTCAAGTCGGCTATATTTAACAGTATGTTCGATAAAACGATTCAAGAGCAGAGAGAAGATTGGTTATGGTACACAAGGCAAGTTACATTATGACATTATCATTAGTTACATGTAGGAGGCAAGATTTCGACACGGTGATCTTACACGACTAGTATTCTGATAGGAAGTGAGACTCAAGATGTCTTTTGAATACTGTGTACGAATTACATTCACGGATCTCTGCAGGCATAGAGTTCCAAGTTTTGGTTCCAACGAAGAGAATACTGTGTTGCGACCTGGCCTTTGAATAATAAGGAAGCATGAATTTACTTCTATTTCGGGTTAAATGGTCGTGATGACCAGTTTGCGCAGTCAATAATTGTCTTAGGCTATTGTCGCCATCATTTCTTAATGTTTTGTAAATGAAATTACAGATGGAGATTTTGTAGAGATCCGAAAGTTTAAGTATTTTTAAATTTTTGAAAGAATCATTTGTGTGAGCATTATATTCTAGGTTCTTTACCGCTCTGACAGCCCTTTTCTGCAGAGTAAAAATTTTGTTGGTTTTATTTTTATCAGTTCCGTGCCATGCTTCTATTCCGTATTGCAAGTATGGAGAAATGAGCGTTCGGTAGAGCATTTGTAAAGCTGTTTCAGGCAGAAAATTTCTAACTTTATTTAGGATTCCGATGGATTTTGATAATTTAGAACTAATATGAGTGATGTGCTCTTTGAAGGTCAGATGTTTATCTATTATGATGCCCAGAAACTTACATGAGTTGGTTTCTTCGATTTCACCTTCGCCAATTTTAATGCATGGGAGAGATACATCTTTCTTGTATGAGAAAGTAATATAATTTGTTTTATCGATATTTAGGCTTATTTTATTAGCTTTGAGCCACGATGAAACCTTGTGAAGTTCAGTATTTATACTCTCCACAATCATAGCAGGATTTTGGTTCGGAAGGACCGCAGAAAGCGTACTGTCATCGGCAAAAAGTATGAATTTGAAGAATGATGTAGATTTTACAATATCATTGATAAAAATCAGAAACAAGAGAGGCCCGAGAACAGATCCTTGTGGAACTCCATGGCTAATTGTCTGTGGGTCCGATTTTGCGTCGTCAATGACAACGTATTGCTTCCGATTTGTTAGGTATGATCTGAACCAATCATGGGCAATCCCTCGAATGCCATAACAGTGTAGTTTCGATAATAGTATTTTATGGTCCACACAATCAAATGCTTTTCGGAAGTCAAGAAATACAGAAAAGACAGGCTTTCCTTTATCTATATTAGAATAGAGGAATTGTAAATGATTTAATATAGCCTGTGTTGTTGATTTTTTAGAGCGAAAACCGTATTGTTTATCGTAAAGAAATGATTTTCGTTCAAAATAAGAGTACACTTTTTTATACACAATCTTTTCGAATACTTTGCTAATAATTGGTAGAATGGAGATAGGTCGATAATTGTTTACACAGGTTTTTTCACCACTTTTAAAGATTGGGGTTACTCTAGCAATTTTGAGGGAGTTCGGGAAAGTGCCTAGTAAGAGAGACTGGTTAATAATATTTGATATCAGTGGGGCTACAATGTCAGCAATAACTTTAAGTACTTTAGTCGGAAACGTTTGTAACCCACTCGATTTATTTTTCATGTTGTTTATGCACGTAATTACATCGGAGGAGTTTGTAGGCGTAAAGAAAAAGGAGTTGGGTTCTCGAATATGATCCATAAATTCCAGGTGATCAGTAGGTTCACTTAGAATACCATCAGCTATTGTTTTCCCTACGTTTACGAAGAAGTTGTTAAAGAGATTAGCAATTTCTTTCTTCTCATGATATTTTACATTATCTTGAACAACATATTCAATTTTCTTTTTATCGGCATTATTCGGTTTACAGCAGGAGTTAAGGAGATGCCAAGTCTTTTTAACGTCAGTTTTGAATTGAGTAAACTTGAGCGTAAAGTAGTTCTTTTTTGATGTTCTTATCTGGTTTGTTACATAGTTTCTAAATCGGTTATATGTTTCTCTAGATCTTCGTCCTTCGCAAAGGAGGGCTAGGTACGCTTGACGTTTCTTTATATTTATCACGATGTCTCTAGTAATCCAGGGCTTATGTTTATTTTTCGGGGTAACTGTACGAGTTACAATTGGGCAACACTGATTGTATGCGGTCATTATAGTTTCAGTCAACTTTACTACTGCTTCATCAATGCTCGTAGTATTATTGTTTTGTTGAGAGATGTGCAATGTAGGCATTGATTCTTCTAGAACGGTGCGCATTTCTTCAAGGTTTGATTCGTTTATTTTACGATATGAGTAAGTTTCAGCCCGTGCCATGGTGCAAGCAATATAGACATTTTTCTTAATAAGAAAAACTGGGAAGTGATCTGATAAGTCAGAAGTAATTATTCCAGCAAGAAAATCACTAGGGTCTGTCATAAAGATATTGTCAAGCAGCGTAGCACACTCTGAGGTTATTCGTGTAGGCTTTGTAATGATCGGAAGGAAGGATTGAGACTGAAAGGTAGTTAGGAAATTAGAGATTGGTTCATGGCTTTCATGTTTCAGTAGATCATAATTGAAGTCACCGCATATTATTATGTCATTGTATAAGGGCCTGTTGAACTGAGAAATAATACGATTCAATTCATTCAGGAAGGATATAGGACAGGCTGTAGGAGGCCTATACACCGTTCCAAGCACAATGCGTTTACCATCTCTAAAAAGTTCTACGAAGAGTGATTCTATATGATCCTGATTCATGGTTGCACTTGCTATGGTTCTCGAGTCTATGTGGTTAGATATATATGTGCTGATGCCTCCGCCCCGCTGGTTTTTTCTTAGCGAATGGTAACTATGATAATTTTCAAATCGAATCATGTCTTTTGTCGAGTCATCTAGCCAGCTTTCGGTGAAGCTAATCACGTCTAGGTTATATTCAAGTTCAGTAATAGTACATTGTATCTCTTCCAATTTTGGATAGAGTGACCTACAGTTCCAACACAGGAGTGAGAAATCTCGGTCAGTTATTCGTATAGTTTCGTTGAATTCTGATATATTAGTATACCTACACTCTTGAGAGTCGTTTAGGTTTGGATATATTCTGTTCAAATGATTGAAATCTGGATCGATTTCCTCAAATATTACAGGGTGATCAGTCATTTAAAATAAGTAAAAGTAAGAATTAGGTACTATAGAGCTTAAAACGAAATACAGAGTCAAGCTTAAAGGGATATTCCAGTCTAAAAAGTAGCTTATTAAGTAAGAGAGAATAGAGTAAAAAGAAAAATCTAGCGCGATTTCGTGAGTACACACAAACTCAGTCCATGAGCGAGTGATAATGGAGTTCAATATCACAACATTGGTGCAAACAGATTGCTAAGGGCGTTTTTGCAAGTTCACATACAACAGGTAATAAGTTTCTAAAGATTATGACGACAATGATACAATCAGCTAATATGGTTTACGCGTAATAATAACTGTAGTGGTAAATAAAGAAGAATTCACAGTAACATTGGTTGGTGAAAAATTACTAATTGCGATGTTACAAAATGTGACACACAGATGTCATAGATGTTTACACACACATCTATTATTTATTTGTTATAATATTGGAGTTCGATATCACTACATTGGTGCAAACAGATTGCTGAGGGCGTTTTCATAAGTTCACATACAAGAGGGAATAAGTTTTAAAGATTATGATGACAATGATACAATCAGCTAATATGGTTTACGCGTAATAATGACTGTAGTGGTAAATAAGGAAGAATTCACAGTAATATTGGTAAGTGAAAAATTGCTGATAGATTATAATGACAATGATATAATCAGATTATAAGAAGATTACAACGACAATGATATAATCAGATTATAAGAAGATTACAACGACAATGATATAATCAGCTAATATGGTTGTACGATGGCAGTGGAGGGCAGAAGCGATTATCAGGTTATAAGAAGATTACAACGACAATGATATAATCAGCTTATATGACAATGATATAAGCTAATCAGCACTTAAGTGGTTAAGAAGAGAAAAAATTCACAGTAACATTGGGAGGTAAAAAATTGCTGATTGCGTTGTTTCAAAAGTTCACACACAGCTGTCATAAATGTTTACAAGCACATCTGTTATACATTTGTATAGATTCAGGTTGAACTGGCATCAAGTTGAGGTTTACTGACATGATACCTAATTGAGGTTAAATTAATACGAAATTGACATATTTAGGGGATGAAAATGAAATTGACTAATTTAGGGGATCACCTAGTCTAGTCACCCATGATCTGCTGTGATGACATGTTTAGTTGTTGCATTAGGTATTGCTCGAGGTCATCTGGCGTGTTGATCTCGCGGCGTCTTGAATCTGGGTTTCCTGGGTTGAATATGAAGATGTTTCCATCCTTTTATTCCTTTTATTTTATTCCTTTTAAAGATATTTCCAACATATTCAGTGATAACTCTTGATTGATGAAATATTTTTTAAAAAAATCGATATTAACTGCAGACTCCCACTTATAGCTTCACTATGGTTATCAGATATTCAAATTGAGACTTTGCGTTGCTTCGATGGAACTGCAAGGCGGGCAACTTGTTGGTTACGATGTATTGTCCCTGAGGTCTGTAAAACCGCCTCGATACCAACTCACCATCTGACACTGATAGAATGAAGTATTATGTAGTATTATGTATTATTTATTATGTATTATGTATTATGTATTATGTTATGGCCCAACACTTTACCGGTGGTTAGCCCTTTGATGGTCAAAGATAGCTTTCTCGAAGTGATGATTACCAAACGGTCTTCAAACAATTTTTTGAAGGCTTGCAGAAATAAAATTGAATGATTTATATATGAAACCAATACTGTTTACATGTCAATTTCACCCATGGATCATGAAATTTAGAAAAATTAAATTAAATTTTAACAATGGCTGCAAATTAGTATTATTGTTCATAGCTTACAAAAGATATACTGGATTATGCTCCACTGAAATTATAAGGCAAAAACATCAAATTTCAAGCATTTTTACGGAGTGGAAAAAAATTTGAACAATATAGTAGTTATATTTAGGGTCGTGTAAATGTACAATTATTTCATACTGGAACATAGTTTGTGTGATTTAGAGTTATCTTCAGAAGATTAACAAAAAAAGTTCACTTTTTTGTAGATGCTCTGTTTTTTTGACCGCTCATATCGAACCTGAGACTTATTTAAAGAGCATTTTGTGGAGTGTTCTTGATCTACTTTTAGGTGCTAACGTTTCTTAAAATTTGTTTGATGTTTCATGAAATGGTTTGCGGACTGTATTATAGACTGAAACGCTTTTTCTAATGTGTGCGCTCAATAAAGAATGGATCGTAACGCATCATGTAACGCGCTTGTATTGAATATGTTAAACACCCTAACTCGTCTAGTTCGAGTTGAAAATCGGTGCAGTATCTCAAAGGTTTTCAGCAGTTCGGTGCAGTAAGGCTCTTTGAGGTCGATTTAGAGCTGTGCGTTGCAATCATAGTTCTGGTTGCAGCGAAGATGAATTTCAGCAATGAGATATTTAGTGCCGTGAAAACTATACAGGCGCTACAGTAGAACGCAGCGCAGAAGACATAGTGGATCAATAGTGGGCAATACTTTATAGCCGCCCACTGTGGTTCGCTTTCGATAAGTGGAGCTCACTGTCGGTAGTACCGCAATGACACACACAGCCACTGTACAAGAAAACTACTGGAAAAGTGGACATGGAGTCAGTATCGCTGCATTATTATTACAGCGACGAATTGCTGTAGGAATATGCGAACAGCACCAAGTTTTAATAGGAAGTTCGTTTAATGTAAAATAGACCCAAACAATTATTTTTGCCCAAGAGTTTATTGACCATAACCCTTCTTCAAAGTGTGTTTTGAGGTTAGAAAATCTCATTGATATAAATATTTTGTTCATTTTCGAAATAAAAGGTCTAATAATGTCGAGTTCAGTTCTTAGTGTCGTATTTAGTTTAACGATAAAGTCGTGTTCAGGCTCCTGTAGCTTCTAAGGAAATTCTGGAGGGGCCTGGACTTTACCTTCTCGGTAAATACCTTTACACTTGTTCAGGATACCATTCCCGTTTACACTAGCGGCCTTGCCTCCAACGCTGAGTGAGGTGCTGGGGTCGGATTCCGCTGGTGCGGTATCTGGCATGGGGCAAGTCGAGGCGTCCCCTGCGTAAATTTCCTGTTCACTCTCCATCTCCAGTTCGTCAGATCTTTTTGTGCTTAATCTTTATTCTAAATTAGTGTGTGTGTGAGCGCGGGCGTAATAAAATTACCTCACTTAAAGAGGCATTTTATGGCTGCGCATCCTTAAGTGCTCTATAATAATCAAACTATTAAATCAGGCTGCTAGTCTGAAACTTTAACTAGAAGGTTCCACCTGACTGACGAGTCGCCATACTCTGATGTGGTTCACTTCCATTTAAACCTTTAAACCTTAAACCTCAAACCTATTAAAATTCTACTTTAAATTTATACTTTAAACCTTAAACTAAACTTGCTCTAGAAATTTTCATAACTATCTTCCTCTAAAATTCAACTTTTGTCCTTGTACCAAGATTTTCTACGCTAAATTGCCCATAAGCTCAGGTGTGTATTAGAAATTAATATACTTAATTTATCTGAAACAGCATGAAATAAATGTATAGATATTAATAAATTTCGGTGGGGTTTTTAGATGTTCAACTAATGGTGTGATTTCTTTCGTAGTATCCTCTTATCGTCTTGAGGCAGTTTGTTTCCTGTGGTTTCTATTTTTCGGCACTACTTCGGCGATTTTGCTTGGCGATGATGTTTAACTAGGCCATTTTCCTTAACTTTGATCTCTCTTAGTCTTTTAATTTTATCATATTCTTCCATATCCGCTCTTAGGATATTGACTGTTTTTTTAGAATTTTAGCGTTATTTTTCAGCTGACGTTGACCGTGTGATGTGGCGTATTATAAACCCAGAGTTCTGGTCTGGCTAGGGACGCCGAAATCACGATTTTCTTTTAACTTTCTACCCGATGCTGTCGCCTAGATTAGCCACTCCTACCTCCTTACCTCAAGTTCTAACTGCGAACGCTGAGCTGTTTTCATTTTGAAATAATTTTAAACTAATGAAAATTTCGATCTTTCAAATATTAACTCGTAGAGTTCGCCTTTGCGAACCTAGAATTTAAGTTAAAGTTCGCCGTTGCCACGCTTTAATGTATACTAACTGTATTTACTTACACGAGCTCTTCTGACGCTGTCAAGGAGTGTTTTAACTTTTCTTCTGATCGAGCGTTAACTGGTGGTCAGAATTAAAATTTGTTCGCCTTCTTGTGAGATGTTTGGTCTAGAGATTAATATCTACTTGTATTTCCAAGTTCTGTGAAATTTTATAGAAAACAAATGCAATTTCAATAAATGGAAGCTCATGTTCACTGGTAGGCTGTTCCAGTCTTGTGAATTTTCCGATTTACTTCGGTTGTGACTGAAGGCTAGTAGAAGAAAACGGCTTCTAAATACCTCGCAACCCTTACAGCAGAGAACACCTACCACCGAGCAGCTGCCTCGTGCATCTAACTTCGAGGCGTTCCTCTGGGCCAATTTGACCGCTCTCCCGAGGCTTCGATGAGCGTGAGCATGAGCGTTGTCTGTCTGAATGCGACCTCATTTCGCGGGGGAACCATGAGGGCCTAAGCTACCTCTTATCGCACTGCACTGCACTGCCCCGCCATCCTCTACTCGGCACCTGTGACTGCGTAGGAATCTGTGCCTGGACGGGTGACATGGCGCATGTCTACCAATGATTTCGCTGTCGTTGAGCTTTCCTAAAAATTCGCTTCCATAAATAATTTACCTGGCGAAAGAATATACCTTTATAACTTGGATGGGCTACGACCCATACCTACTCTTATAACTGTATACCTATAGCTATTACGGAACGAAATAACTCTACATTTTTGTTTCATTTCACCAGGACGCGATTAACCGAAGTGGGCAGAGAAGATGGCGCCAATAATTCATTTTCCCTACTTAATGGCCGAAATCAGCGCCGTGAAACCGAGCTGCTGACCAGTTGTGAAATGTCGCCCACCTAAAATTTGTTCGCCACTATTCAACGTATTTCATGTTGTGTGCTGCGAATAAATTCTCTCGGCCGTTAAGTTTTGCTTTGCCCACTTCACGTGGTTTTTCGTAGATTCAACAATGAATCAGAAAATTGTTTTCAAATAACTTCTTACGAATTCCTTCTCCTTCAATGATTGTGTCAGGAATACTGAAAATTTCCCACATTGGATTCCAGTGCTTCTTCGCCCAATAATTATTGATGCGTTAATCATACTTTGTCAACAAACGAATCGGAGAGATCGAACAACCAAAGGAAAATTTTTCA
The DNA here is from genome assembly GCA_030386875.1 of Morinoia aosen. Taxonomy (NCBI): domain Eukaryota; kingdom Metazoa; phylum Arthropoda; class Malacostraca; order Amphipoda; family Talitridae; genus Morinoia; species Morinoia aosen. Next base: position 91,980,652 of record CM059579.1, on the reverse strand, counting down.
TTCTAAAATTTAAGTGCAAGTAAGGTATTGCCAACTGAGCAAACTTTGATAGAAAACGAGTTCTGAGGAAAATAATGGTCGGAAGAACTCGGTAATTGCTTAACAATTTAAACAAATTTTATTTAACAAGCATTAATTTAGCTTCAATTCATTGAAATTCTATAATTGTCAAGTAGAAAAAGGCACTTAAATCTCATTTGTGTTTATTAGAACGACTATAATGAGGTTACCACATAGTTAAATTAAACTATGAAATTGCATACAACCTAATGAAATACTATCAAAATTCATGGATACTTTTGAAAATTCACTATGCTCAAAATTCATCGCAATTACTTTTCTATGAATTTAGTTAATTTTATGACTATACGTATAAAACAAGTTGAAAAAATTAAAACAAAAAACCCTCAGTCATGCAGTCATCTCTTCCGATAGAACAGTGACATCACAAGACCAATAAATGTCCAATACCTACCAATTTCATCCGTACCGTGAAGTTCATACCTTCATCGTAAAAGCCAAAAAATCAAGACACAGAAAAATCAAGACCCGGAATTTCTCAGTAAACTGATCAAACATTTCTACTGTTCTCAGGTGTGCCAGAATTTAGACTGTGTAATACGCTAAAGGAAACAAACTTATTTATTTTTAAAAATTATTTTTAACTAATCGATGAGTCACTATCTTATGAATCTTCATAATAATGAAACAAAGATCACCAGTTTAGGGGTACATTTTTCTTTCGATGGCTTTCATTCAAAACGCAGTCAGTATCGAGTGAAGGCTTGCTAATGTTATGTTTGTAACCACATTTTCAGGTGCTGAAATTTTCAATCATGTGTGTAAATATATTTCTAATTCTTTATTATTCCTAACCAAGCGTATAGGATGAAAAGTCAAAAGAAGGTTTACAAAGTTATTTTTTGAGGTGTTAGAATTCCATGCTATGTGCAAGAAAAACCGACTTTTTTAGCTCAAAAAACATCACTTTCCTTCTCATTTAACCGAAAAAAGTGTAATAAAACATTCAAGGTAACTTTAGAATTGAGGTTGGTTCAGACTGAGAGGACTTGACAAAACTCATTCAGCCCACTTACGCTAACGTATAGAACGGAAGATGCTTAGTAAGCATGTACTCCACTAATTTTGGTGGCGTGCAAATAAAATCTTAATCGTTGAAGACTCTCGTTTGAATAGGAGAGTAGTGAAACAAAATAAGTCTCCTATAGTTCATTCAATTTATGGATATCTCTCATTTGTATGAGGATGATCACGAAGCTCAGTACAGAGTTCAGCACCTGCGATGCAGAAAATAATAGGTTATAGTACACACCTACACTAGACCAAAATAAGAGGTTATAATATACACCTTCATTAGATGTAAATAAGAGATTATAGTACACACCAACACTAGATGAATATTAGAGGTTATAGTACACACCTACACTAGATAAAAATAAGGTTATAGCATTTTGGTATTGTGGAGATTTTCTTCACACAACTCTGGCTGGAGGGGCAAACAAAAAGTAATAATACCAATAGATTTATTGGATAAAACTCGGAACAAGGCGCAAAACGAGGTGCAAAGCTCTAACGGGAGCCCAAGCTCAACGCAGTAACAAGAGCAGGCGTAAAACCCTCCAGTTTGGTGACAAATTATTGTCGTTTAATTAAGGCCGTTGAGAGTACCTCCAGGCATAACAACCACTAGGTTTACAAATTATTTAATCGAACATAGATGTTATAGCCAGCACTTCCATTAACTTCAGCGAAGAACAGATGTCTTAAGAACTTGAAGGTTGAAGTTTGACGGCCGAACGTCGGGCCATGCAGAACAACGCAGCGGCATGCGAACCCCGCTAAGGCCGACAAACGATAATCTAGAAAGACAAATTAAATTAGAGGCAATAAGAGAAAGAAAGTGAAGTTTGAGCCTAATTTTAATATCTCTCAAATTTTAGAGGATTTTAATATGGGAGTAATTACCTCATAGTCAAGGACTGAGAAATCGAAAGAAGTAGCAATAACTGGTCCAAGGGAGCCATTGCAGCGAGAGTTATACTGTAAAGAAAGATTAAGGCATTGGTAAGCATACAGCCAGAAAATAAAGAAATATATAGAAGGAATTTATCAAGTTATATTCAGATTAGATTAGATTACAGACAAGATTCCCCGTACCTGAACTTAATTTGGTCCAGTGTGCGGCGACTTTCAGACGTAGACTCGTAGTTGAGAAAAGATTTAAGGTTGCAAAAGAAACAAGAAGAATGTAGGAAGAATTGCTCGGAGAGAGTTTGCACTCTTGCTAGATGAGCAAATCTTAGGTAAGGTAATATAGGCAACAGCCAAGGTAAGGTAAGGTAATATAGGCAACAGCCAAGGTAAGGTAAGGTAATATAGGTAACAACCAAGGTAAGGTAAGATAATATAGGCAACAACCAAGGTAAGGTAAGATAATATAGGCAACAGTCAAGGTAAGGTAAGGTAATATAGGCAACAGCTAAGGTAAGGTAAGGTAATATAGGCAACATCCCAAGTAAGGTAAGGTAATATAGGCAACATCCAAGGCAAGGTAATGTAATATAGGCAACAGCCAAGGTAAGGTAAGGTAATATTTCCTTTTGGAAATTTCTCCAACTTCAGTTATTTATTAACAGCCAAGGTAAGGTAAGGTAATATAGGCAACAGCCAAGGTAAGGTAAGGTAATTTAGGCAACAGCCAAGGTAAGGTAATTTTACCTCGCACACAATTATACACACACACAAACACACATACACAGTCACACCAAGCATTAAGGAAAAGGACAGGGTAAGGTAAGGGGTGTTAAGTAAAGGAGAGAAGCGATTGCGAGAATATTAACTCGCAGCTGCAGATCTTCAGCACAGTTGAAGTTACGCTAATCTTGGCAGAAAACGGCAACTTGCCAGACGAGAGCAAGCATGATTGACGCAGCTTGCTGCGCACATCGAACTTAAAGAATGTAAATGAGTTTGACACCGTAACTGACGAAAATCAAAAGATGGACGAGCTCATCTAAATTAAAGGCTGGCCTGGAGATCACTGCTCTCCATCGTTCTACTACACCTTAAGTAAACATACAAAAAAAATCCACTGACACAACAAAAGGTTGGCCCGCAGTGTTACGGTCTTACCCCCACTAGAAAATGTGAGGAAATTCCTCACAGTATAGACAATATTAGACATACATTAGACGACCATCAGATGCTTCACTATTGTCTCATACCTGCAAATGAGCCGAGTCTCTTCGTATGTGAGACGGATGCACTCTTTTTCTTTACATTATTTTAAACTTTTTCGTTGGTGTCGTCACCATAAGATACATTAGACTAGAAATTATTATACTTGATGAACTTTAAGATAGATTGTTGCCGCACCTCCTTGACTGCAACAAACAATGATAGCCTCAAAATAGTTGAAATGGCCCTAAAAATCCGAGTTCAAACGGAAATTACTGGATAGTTTTGTCATCATTTATTTCGCGAAACGAGACGATGATTGTTAAGAGGTGTAAATGTGAAAATACATTAACGCTCTCGTTCTAAGATCATTAGCAAAATGCACTCACTGTGAGGAGTTTTTCTCCAAAGGGTGGCGCTCCCAGTTTTAACTTGCGACATTTTCTTCACTTGTTTTTTCACTCGAGTCAACGAGAAAGGGGAATGTAAACTAAAAATTAGTTGATGAATTGATAGCGACGTCTTGTAACCTCGTAATAAAGAGCATTTTCAAAAAAGGGCGTTTAATATTGAAAGTATCGAGTATTTACTAATGGGAGTATCATGTATTTACTATTGAGAGTGTAAAGTATTTACTATTGAGAGTTTGAAGCATTTACTAATGAGTGTATCAACTATCTACTATTGAGAGCATCAGGTATTTACTAATAAGAGAATCGAGTATTTACTACGAGAAAATCAAGACAAGCTGCAAGCAATATTTTATGGCGGCCTCTAAAGGTATAAATAAACAAAATTAACGGGGGTAAAATACCCTCTCATGCTTTACTCTTGAATGCCTTGAGAAGCTCTAATTTTGAAGTACGCAGCCTCATACAGTGGTAAGATGATTACCCGAGGAATGAATTTGCTAAACAGATAGACTTGAATTTTTTCCATTGGAGCCATTTTATTTCTTTATAAGTACAAATTGAGTGTGAGGATGTCATGACTCACTCGATGTTAAATTCAAAGTGGTGGAAGAATCAAATTTAACGAAGCTAAATGCTGTAACACATTTGCATTGAGAAGCACCAATTTCTAATGGAAATATACGTTCATGTCAAAGTTAAGAGTTAAAGGAATTCATGGAATCACCATGCAAGGACAATATAGTGATGCTCATGATGAGTCTACGGCAGACCCAAGAGGAACATCATTGAAGTCCGACATCGGATTAGCTCATCGTTGTCCTATGAGCAAATTTTCTAAAAAGTTTCTGTTGCGTATATTTGGAAAAGCGCTATCCTTTTCAAAATATCTTCTTTTCGATGCTTACAGAGAAGAAGTCGAGGTAAAATCGAAAGTGAGTTTGAAAATCCGTAGTGAGAGCACCCCAAGATGATCAAAAATAGGCTTGCGAATAGGAAATATTAATTTCTCGTAACATCAAGCAGCTACGTTAATTTTACAAAATACTCTCATCAAATGACAGTAATTATATGTCATACAATGCACGTTGCGCTTCATGAGAATGATAATACTGACAGAATTTTTATAGTACTACAAATAAAGAACATTCAATGCGTGAGAGAGCAATATCAGCTTGCACTTAACAATATAATACAAAATGCAAATCTCATTAAAAAAATTTTACGTAGTATTACAAAGTCTTCTATCATTACCTGGATACATTAAAACACAATCCATTTAACAAAAAGTTTGCACGAGAAGTATGAGTTGAAAAATTTAGGTTTTCAAAAAAACATTCTCGTTCCTGTCGTTCTTATTAATTTTACCTATGATGCTTATGCCCCTTTTGGAAATTTCTCCAACTTCAGTTATTTATCTAAACTCACCTTTTTTCCATTGATCGGCGTATGCTCAAGGTAGCGCGCTCGCGAAGCTCTCTTTTAGGATATAAAAAAGTGTGAGGTCAAGTTGATGTTAAACCAGAGCCGAGACTTGGCATCTTAGAGATCGATCAATAAATAATTTTTTTATTAGTCAAACGAATGCCTTTGTTAGGTACGAGCTCACCACCATGGACACATTAGGTCACTCAGGAATTTCATCAAAAACCCAATCGTCATCATCACTTAAGTTCGTTTTCTGTCATGACCGTTTCTCACCTCACGAGGATGCACTTATCATGCATACGAGAATTAGCACTCTGTGGGGAAGATATGAGGTCCCGAGTTGAAGGTTAGGTTAGCCTACGTGTTGTTGAAATAGGATAGTTCATTGTTTGCTACGGATAAATCTTAAGGTTTCCATAAACTTTTTTTGAGTTCCTGTTACTTTCTTCATCAACTTTATTTTTTATTTCTTTTTCAGATCATCCCAGGCCCCTGACGCTCCGATGGTCATTTTTCATGTTCTTTAATTTTCGACCCATTTCAATCCCATATAAAAAGAGAACAAATGGGAAATGCAAAAAAAGCTTATGTGAGTTTGTTAGAAATGTTCCAAGGATTCTTAAACTGTCTATGTTTTTGTTCTAGCATCAAAACTCGATGACGAGTCCCGTTTTGAAATATCAATACCAATGATATCTCAATACATAAAAATCAATGTGTCAATTTTTTCAAAAACTAAGGCCTAAATCAAAAAAATTAATGGATTAAGTTGTGTTTCTTTTCAAAGGTTACATATCATAGTCAATTTCCAAAAGAATCAGACTGAAAATAAAAAAATTCATATTTTGAAAAAGAAATAAATCTTTTTTGGGGGGTTTGGAAATCACAATTCACAGTGTGAATATGAAGTTATGCATGGAAATTATCGAAATAAAAACAAAACTGCATTCAATTACATAAATTGTTCATTATATTACACTTCAACAAAAAATTTTGTTATGGCTTTCAACAAATAACTAACTTTCAAACTAACTACTGAACAAATAACTTTCAACATTCAGTACGGAACTAGTCATCGAGTTTTGATGCTAGAACAAAACCAAATACAGTTTTAGAATCCTTGGAACATTTTTAACAAACTCACATATGCTTTTATCATATTCAACTTTTTTATAATATTCCAAAAAATACACCAAAAAACTAATTTTTCGGAAAAAAATAAACTAAGGCTTAAATCGAAAAAATGACACGACTAAAAAAGGTTTACTTTCGCAAAATACATATACTAGCCAATTTTCAAACGAATCGAACGAAAAAAGGTGAAAAAGTGGGATGATCCCCTTCATTTAAGTTGTTGCTTTGCAAAGGGTATGGAGCTACGTCTTGCAAGAGACCTCTTTCTATTAATTCTAAACTAAATAGTACTTGCCTCCTTCCTCTCTTGGGAACACCATTTCTATTGTTAGGGAAGCCTTTCTCAGAAAACTGATATACAAAAAATATTTCTGGCATGGAATTTAGGAACAGCTTTAGACCAATTGGAGGGTGCTGAATTCAATTTTGACGTTATATTTTATCTATAACATCACGTTTTTTGCGCTATAGGTGTGTTTTCAATTTCCATGAATTTCAAGGAAATATTATCCTTATATTCAGTAGTGTAGGAAAAGGACCGTATTATATGCTGTATTCTATTGAATGTACTTTTCATACAGCCTCCAAATAAACTAGAAATATCTTCGTTTTCATGAAAGTTTTAAGAATGTTTCCACGTTTCTAAAATTTCATTTTATCCAAAGAGAAATTCAAAACAGAACAACTCTAGGGCAAAAATATTAGCAAGATAATTAAAAATCGACGTTTCGACATCTTACTGCGCATTATAACGGTATATCTGTAAAAACAAACGACAAAGCTTAATAAAACTGAAGGTACAAAGCCATCGAACGTCTGCCAGCTAGGCTAAATAGATATTAACTAAAATCTAAGTGGTTTAAAAAAAATAAGTTGGGTAAACGGAGAACACTAGAGGAGGGTAGTGCACTGATCGAAGTTTGGCAGGAGACTGCGTGATTTTTTGACGATGCCTGAAGTTACCTTGAGGCCCTACTAGACGGGGCAACATTTTGCCTCGACTACGGCAACTGAAATGAAGCAACTTGTGGGTGCGCTATCACACTAGGCAACAAGTGTGGCGTTGCCAATTGCAGAGGGAGGTCGTAGCTCGCAGTGACTGCGGCATATGATTTCATATTTCATCATTCAATGAAAAGTATCAAGAACGTATACAAAACTTAGATCCTGTTTTAAGCTTTTAAATGTCCTTGCATTATTTATTGACTTCATTCTCTAAAAACGGATGAGATTGAAGGGTTATACGACTATTGATTCAATATAATTTTTTTGATGTATTATTGACTTCCGGGAAAACACGATTTAACTTGTGAGAATCAACATTAAACGCACTGTTAAAAACATCATACTGTAATACATTTTTAACATCTTTTTTACGTCTCATATTCGCATACAAATATAATAATTTGTGTTTTTATACAGCACAGAAATAGACAAAAGGAACAGTAATTTAATTAATTAACACTTTGACTGCGGACACTAAATATAAAGTTCAACACCGAACTCAAATTTTAAGTCAATTGTTGTAAACTATTTTGAAAATACCAAACATGAACTGGATCGTGCCTTAATTTAGCTTTGATTAAATATTTATGGAAATTGAGTTTGTGTCGGTGAGCAGCATTTTTAAAATTACCTCCGTGTACCACCGGTGGCGCACGTCGCAGTCAACGTGTTAAGCACATTCATTTGGTATATTGATATAGTTAGGTTCAAGCGTAAAGAACATATTAAATGGCTTGATCATTAGAAGCTGAATTATTTTTGCCTATTTTTCCATCCGCTACTTATGATAGAAAATTAAAGATGAATGCACATTCAGTTGCCTGACTTCATAGAGTCAATCTTCTTTTTCCTGACACTTTTGTGGCAGTTAGTAATGTTTTTCTATTTTTTATGGCTTCGATAGTTACATCATATTCAGCTAAACTGTTTAAACTTATAAACCTATGGATTATTCTTTTTCAACTTTCTGACCACTTTATTTAGCATAAAATACTACCTGATAAGCATTCCAATATATGGCAAAGTTACAGCATTTGAAAATGAAACGTCACGAATGTATGGTAAATGGTAATATTCCGCTTCATTTTGTACAGAAATTACGACTAATTATATGCCTAAAATGACACTTAACTGCTTATATATGACTTCTTAGCATTCCATATTATAGGACACTGCGCTATTTATTAACACTTTGACTGCGACGTGCGCCACCGGTGGTACACGGAGGAAATTTTCATAATGCTGCTGACCGACCAGTAGTCGCAAACTTAATTTCCATAAATATATAATCAAAACTAAATACAGGCACGATCCAGTTTATGTTTGGTATTTTCAAAATAGTTTACTATAATTGACTTAAAATTTGAGTTTGGTGGTGAACTTAATACTTAGTTGCCGCAGGCAAAGTGTTAAATCCTTCGCCTTTCTACTAAATGGAGGACCGAGCTTATGTTGGCTCAGTGAGGGGCGGTGTTCCATAACATAGGACATTGATGAAAGGCTTCTATTATCAATTGTATGGCAGATCGAGACCATAGTGAACCAGACGGAGACAGTGTTACAAACATACTCACAATACGACGCTCAGTAGAGCACTGCTCCATCGCTCTGAGGTGCACGAGATTTTGAACAAGCGCGAAAACCAAAACTCGCTCAGCAACTGCAGTCTGTTACTCTCAGAAGCATCCGTCGCTGCTTTTTGGAGCAATTGTTGCCATGTGTAATAGGGCCTTTATGTACTCGGCGCACTTTTCTTATGTGAATAAGTGTAGGTAGTTGGAGAATTCGTTGTACTTGCTTTCATTATAGGTGCATATTTTCTGATTTCTAAGGCTTCCGCAATTTTTATTGATACTGTGTCGGGATAAGTGCGCATTATGCTGAAAACTTGAAGAAAGGCATCCAAGTTGGGTGGTTCTTTCTGGTGATCATCTCTGATGTGTTTGAAGAAGCTGCTGCATGAATAACGATGCTGTTTCGCTTTTCTCTCTAGCGTACAGATGGTGTGTCTAACGTAGAAAGTCTGACAGCGTTCCTCTGCGCCGGTAAACTTGTAGACCACGCCCGCGCGCTGGAGATCTGGTGCTCGAGGTCTGATAGTGAAGAATGTTGCTAGTTTTCGGGGCCTGAAATTCAGCTTGACGACAATTTTCTTGGAAGAGTCGATTAAACGGGTGTGTTGCAAAACTGTATTCGTGAGAAAATCTGTGTCTTTTTGGTAAGGTCCGAGATTGTGGAGTTCGACATAGAGGTCAACTGTTTCTGCTGATCGATTCTGACTACAGCCTTGCTTTCTACTTGAAAGTGTTTTCACAACGTTGTCTAAACTCATAAGGGGAAGCTGTTGGTAGTAAATGTTTGTTTTAAGTGGTTCATTTCTTACGTGCATGTCTCCCAAGTCGAGAAATATTTCAATGTGCGATGAAGATGTGTCTTTGAAATTGATTTCTTGTAAGACAGGGGTACCTGGGAGGTGAAGTGCGTGTATGAGCCATTATCAGTAGGTTTAACGTAAACAGAAGTTGAAAATTGCGTTTCTTTTTATACTATGCAGAGGTCCAAGACGTGAAACTGGTTGTCCGGCATTTCCTCGTGAGTGAACCGCAGAACCGTAAATTTTTAAAAACTTTCGTGAAATTAAACGCCAATATAAAATTCTCGAATCTTCGTTTTCTCTGAACAGGCATAAGATTTTGAATTTGTTGAGAGCGTGTATTTTGCGTACTTTAAAATATCAGTTGGAGTCCATGACAAGCATTGGGCTCCTCACAAAGTGTGCCAAACCTGTGTTAAGACCTTGAGATTATGGTCTCTAGGGAAGAATGCTAAACTTAAGGACACCGTCTGAGTAGAAAAAAGTCCGTTATTTACATATGGATTTGTCTGAAATTGTCACAGTAGGTGAGAAATGATGCAAAGATCATTTGTTACCTGGACAAAATTTTTGTATCTGCTCTGGATTTTTTTTTATTTTCGAAAAATACGATAAAATAGTTTTTTTCTCAAAAACTATCTTCTTCTACAATTTTGAAGTTACAGAACCAGTACTTCGTTATTAGATTGCTAATATGTCTATATAACCATAAGGACTAGGGAATTTTGATAACTTCTTTTCGTGGATTTTGGAAATAAAAAAAATTATCTATTTTTCATTTTTTTTATGTCGTGTAATTTTCAGAGTAATGGATGCATCGAACATTTGTAGCCCTTATGGATACACCTTGCTAAGCCCTATCGAATGGTATATAAACCATTAATGTAGCCCTAAAATTGTGGAAGAAGATACATTTGAGAAACCAATCATCAAGTTTCCATAAAAACGTGTTTTTTCCAAGAAAAAATTGTTTTACTTCTTATCTTTTGAATTACCGTTTTTTACAATGAACTCTTGAGCTTTAGTAGCTCTTTTCAAGCCCTTTCGATTGATATAATTTACATTGCTGTAGCCCGGAAACTCTGGGAAAAAAGTACATCAAAAACCAATACGTGTAATTCATCAAAACAACCACCTATATTATTTTTTCATTTTTTTCGACCAAAATACGTTTTTTTCAAGTCAACTACTCTGTTTTGTAGCTCTTTTCAAGCCCTTTGGATTGGTGTGCTCGCCATAGCCGTAGCTATGATACTGCAGCAGTCATCGAGCTATGAATGAAAGCTGCGGTATCATAGATACGGCAGAACATCTAAATTCTGATATTGTCAAAAATTACAAAAAAATATTTACTTAGCATTAGAATGTTTCGTTTGAATAATGAAAGCACTTTGAGTAGCCCATGAACGAACTATATTGTCATTGCCGCAGAGAAACACGCTCAATTGACGCCCAATAATGAGGGGGGGAGGGTTCAAGGTCACGCCACCCCCATCGCTTTCCCCCCTCTGGTGGGCGTACCATTCGGAGTAGACGTAAGCGGAAAGTACCAATGGAAGCACAAGAAAATCCTCTATAAGATGCATGTAAAAACAGAAACTCAACACTTATTCCGATTTCTACCCAGATGGTGTCCTTAAGTTTGGAGTGTCAATGGTTTGAAGAGAACTAAGCAACCATTTTGATGACTACTATTTCTGCCTTGCTAATGTAAAAGGTTTCAATAGGAAAAACAAGATTTGAAATGCCCAAGTGTCCCTTCAGCCCTTCAGCTATTCGACCAGGTGCCCATAGTGAAGGAATACCTGTAGCAACATTTACTGAGCTTCCAGAAATTGAAGACACGGATCTCTGCTCACTTGTTTCACTACAGATATTTTCAGCCACATGATTATGATTGGGACTAACCAATTCTGTTTACTCTGTCTGCTATGAATGATTTGGTTAGAGATCTTTGTCTATCATAAGAGTTTGCTGTACTCTTTGCTTTAAGGCTGCGAAAAAATCGAATGTTGAAACTCGGCGCAAGTGTCATTTTTACGGAACAAGGAAGCAGAACTGCGTTAGTACTTGCATCAGATAGCCAGCTTGTCTATTGTACTGTTGTAGACGGGCTACATCTCTTTATGGAACTTCCAGTATATGATTCTAGGGATTAGAGGCCTTTTATTGACAGTTCCTAAAGCAGTTTGAAATATGTTCTGCTGAACGATGGAAATAAGTATGGCTTTGTACCAAAAAGACATTCTGTGAAAGTTAAAAAATGAATTTTAGAACATCAAGGTTGCTCTAGAGAGTTTAGAATATCATGTTTGAGGGGGGTTAATTTATATCGATTTAAAAATGATTAACTTTGTTTTAGGTCAGCAAGGTGAGTAAACAAAATACCCCTGTTTTCTGAGTTACTGAACAGTAGAGCTACAGCAGAGCATTGGGTTAGAATGAATGGCCTCACGTCAGAGTTTGGCATTTGGCGAAAAGAATGCCATCAACGATAAACTAGTGGAAAGAAATAACATTGTCTTTCCTCTCTTGCGCATAAAACTTGGATTGATGAAGCACTTCGTCAAAGCTTTTCATCGCAGTGGAAAATGCGTTAGCTATACATGTTCTACTTTTCCTGGTCTTATTGAAGAGAAGAAAAAGTCTGGAATATTTCATGGACCTTAAAAACATAACACATCTGAAAGATTAAAATTTCATCACATCACTGAATTAGACAGGAGAAAGAGCTTAGAATGCATTTTGTAATGTGATGCAGAATTTTCAAAGGTATAAGAAAACAAACAATTATGAAGAGATTGTGGAAGAGCTACTCATGAGCCGGCGAGGTCTTCTATGTGGAATGAGTATCAAGGTTTACCATTTACACAGCCATTTGAACAATTTTCTGGAAAACCTTGGTGATGTGGAACAAGGAGAGCGTTTTCATTGGGACAATGAAACAATGGGAGAACGATATTAAGGCCGGTGGGACTCACATAAAATGGTGGATTGTTGCTGGAGCTTGATTATAATCAACCCAGAAGCTTTACTTCAAAGATCAGCCAAGAAGAGAAAGTTCAGATAATTGCTATTTGCCAATGATATGCGCACCATATATACTATATTTGATTTGCTGTACATGGAATTTGTAATCGTTGCCAGTCCTTGGTTAAGACTAAACGAAATGTAGCACTAAAAATCAAGTGTTATTATCATGAAACCTTCGATTTATAGAGTTATTTTCATAAAAAATTAAAAATGGAATATCTCGAAATCCTGACGTGAAAAAAACCTGAGTTATGCCCAAATTTAGCTAGCCCAAACAACCCAAATTTATTTAGAATATATGGTAAAATCTTTTGCCAGAAATACGGTATGGTGTTGACCAGTATAATCTATTCTGACCGTTGTTCCCCTCCTTTTCCCCTCGAACGGTCTACTTCCCTTGACTTTTTTGATGCTGCGATGGCTTAGCTCGAGAAAATCTTGAGATTTCGTACTGAAGTTAGTACCAGGAAGATTTTCTAAGGTTTTTGAATGGCATACCTTTTCAATTCAAAGAAACCAGGAATTTTCTTTTTAGGTCTCTCTCACACGTCACAAACAGAAATTTAGTGTGGAACTTAGAGCTCCAGCAGAACTGAAATGTCTCCGAACACCAAACTATGAATTTTATTTCACCAACACAACAAATGTCTAAATCCCTAAATTCGCCATTTTGCTATTTCTCATATAACTGAATTGGCTGAACGACAGAGACAACACATCTCTGCTCTGGCGTGAAGAGATACCAGCCAACACCTCGCCTGTCGATGGAGTAATTCTCGACCCAGGTGGCGACTTCGTTCACTGCGTCCGCTACCTTATTTACCTGAACAAGCGCAAACCAAATGAGCTAAATAAACGTGTGTTTATTCTATTGACAAGCATATGAAAATTTGACCTTACAAATGATATTTCACGAACTTTTTTTGTCAATGAACTTCTCGACAGTACATTGAGGGAAAATAAAAAATTCCTAAAAATTATACTTTATCAAAATTACTATCGTTAAACTTTGAATGTGACTTTATTTGATGTAGAACCACTTTATAATAATATCCCTCTGTGAGAAACTGTTGACATTTGTCTGAAACAGGTACTTTGGGATGATAAATCGAAATTCATGGTCCCAACTAGTAAAGGGTTCAAAAATTTACTAGAATTTTCGGTGATGATTTCCTTATTTATTTTTGCAGGGAAATTTTACCGACAAATAGACGGCCTGGCAATGGGACTTCCTTTGGCCCCATCACTCGCCAATATCTTTATGTGTTTTCATGAAACTAAATGATTAAATGAATGTCCTTCTGATTTAAGCCGGTTTTCTACAATCACATGGCGATCAGTTTTTGAACTACATTAATCTTAAGCATAAATCAATTAAATATACAGTGGAGGGGGAAAAGAATGACACATTGGCATTTTAGACTGTCTCGTAACTAAGGATAAAGATCAGTTTTAGACGTTTGTGTATCGCAAGCCCACTTTCACTGGATTAGGCTCGAGTTTTTTTCAGTTTCTGTTCAATAAATCTCAAAATAAATTGTATACACACCTTAATTAACCGGGGTTATAAATTTCAAATACGTGCATAGTGAATTTGAATTCTTACAATCATATTTTATAGCTAATGGGTTTCCGCTGGGTCATATTAATTCGCAAATTAAAACATTTCTGTCAAAACAATACAAGTCACAACCTGCCGAAGTTAACAGTAAAGACCGGTTATACTGTTCATTCCCGTATTTTGGGGAACCGTCTGATAAACTGCCATGTGAATTGAAATTACTGTGCGCAAAATATTTCCATAATATTACTTTACACGTCACTCAGGTTAATAATTTCAAAATTGCTTCGTTTTTCGGTACATAGATATGCTTCCCAGTGATATGAGAGCCTCTTTGGTGTACTCTTATAGTTGTGTGCAGTGCACATCTTCGTACGTCGGTATGACGTCACGAAATTTCTTTATCAGATGGGAAGAGCATAGAGGTAGAAGCTTCAGTGCCGGTAAACAACTAGCACACCCATCGCATTCTGCAGTGCGAAATCATGCCGAAAAATGCAATGTTCCTATATCTCCAGCCCATTTTAAAATTTTAGACTCGGCTTCAATCCCGTATGACCTCAGAATTTTAGATTCTTTGCATATCTTCAAGCGAAACCCTGATTTGAACAATATGGACAGGTCGTACCCTTTACAAATAGTGAATAGGTAGATTCCTCGTCAATACAAGCCTAATTTCATTTCATACCTATGCGTCACATGTATTCTTTTTGTGCTTCTGTATTTCATTCTTTGTTTTTCCGAGTCATTCTTTGTATTTTTACTTTCATGATATATTTTTAGTACCTACAATTCATTGTACTTTGATCATTTATTTCAGACGTAATTCGTCTTTTTCGTTTGAACTGATGATGGACCGGGAGTCAGAAACGTTTTCTAAGTAAAGATGATAAATTTCAACGGTACTTTACTCATAGTTTCAGTGATGAATTCGGTCAGAGAGAGTGACATTCCTTTCGTGATTGCGATGATCCGCACAGTAAGACATAAAAAGAAACTACCGGTGAGCTTTTCTTCAACTTCTTCTACCTGTAAGGGAAATTTTCATACCTAAGCAAAAAATAAAACAGCATTATGTTCAACAAAACTACCATGATTCATACACTTTGTTCGAAATAAAAAGCAACCCAAACCCACAACATCACCTTCAGCAGGAAGTTTTTGCAATCATGAATTTCTTTCACTTAGTGTTCCATCACGGGCTTCAGCTCGTTCATTTTTTCTGCGCTTTCGCTGAATAGAATAATCTTTAGTTAAGTCCGGTACCGGGACGCGATCATTGCTTCTATATTGAAACATAACAATCGAAACATAATCATGTAAGTTACATTGCCTCCAATAATGGGAAATTGGACTATTAACCCGAAAAATGCCGTTGCAAAATAGCCGGGCAATTTAAGGAGGATAACCATTCAAGGGAAATTTGCTACTATCACCCAATCTTTCCAAGCCGAGGTTAAAGTGTCTGCGTTTAGCATTTGTACTGCCTCTTCATGGCAAGCTAACATTGCAAGTGCGCTTTTTCTTAAGCAGTAAAGAGTTTCAGCCAAATTTTTACAAGGAAATGAAAGAGAACACAGTTCTGTGTTCTGCTGTGCGGTCACAAGAGTCAGTTTTTGAAAAGTTGCTGACTCACAAGAGTTCTTGGTTGCGTATCATTTCAGCAGTAGGCGTAATTCTACTTGTGAGATGTGCGGAAATCCATATAGGTCACCTCATTAATAGGGCGACCTCTCAAAGGAATTTTATTCATTGAGTTGACCAGTCACGATTTGTGCGTTAACGGTGAATTGTTCTGGTCAAGTGACTACGACATTGACATGTCTATACAGGGTGTTATTTTACTTTGAACAAACTTCGAACTTAGGTACAAAAACTCAAAATAAATCGATTTTTATGAATGACAAAATGTCCAAAACTCATTAGTTTTCGAGTTATGGCGTCGCAAAGCATGTTTAGAAGTGCATGTTATAACTGGGCCGCACACCAATTGTTATGTAGAGTTGTTAGTTTTCGAGATTTTCGAATACAATTAAAGCATTTTTTCTCATTTCATTATGGGTTATCCGTTCCATGTAATCAACGACAAGATTTCAAGATGCAATGTGAAACTGAAATAATGAAATATAATTTATTATTAACAATCTACATTACTGGAACGCACGTGTTACAGTATCAGTTCTCCATTTGTTGACACGCCGTTGCACTGTGACCATGGAAAGATTTAAAAATGCTGAGAAGGCAGACCTGCATTTGATTTATGGAGCTGCGGGCGGAAATGGTAGGCTCGCTCTGAGGATGTACAGAGAAAGGTTTCTTAGGCGCGAAGTGCCTGATTTCCGGTATTTTGCTACTCTGCATACGAGATTGCGTGACACCGGCAGCTTCAACGTTAACAGAGGGAATGCTTGGCGCGGCCATCATCCACAGGAGGATAGAATTGTGGAATACTTTGAGCAACATCCACGAACCAGCACTCGTGCAGCTGCTCAACGTTTTGGCTTGCGAAACCCTACTACTGTGTGGAGGGCACTACATCGTCAGCAATTACATCCGTACCATTTCCAAAGAGTGCAAGGGCTCATACCAGGTGATTTTGAACCTCGTATGCTGTTTTGCCAGTGGTTAATGCAACAGGAAATAATGAATCGCGGGTTCTCAAAACTTATTTTCTTCACAGATGAAGCTTATTTCTGTCGTGATGGGGTTTTCAACCGTTACAATAATCATTACTGGGCTGGAAATAATCCTCATGTTATTCAGCCTAATAGTCACAGCACAGATTTAGTGTCAACGTGTGGGCAGGCATTATTAGCAATAATTTAATTGGTCCGTACCTATTACGTTCTCCTCTCACGGGACCTGCGTACACCATCTTCCTGCGCGAAGTTTTGCCTGGACTACTGGAGGACGTGCCCTTGGAGACACGCAGACGAATGTGGTTCCAGCATGACGGAGCACCAGCACATTACTTTCGTGAAACACGCCTGTTCCTGAATAACCAATTTCAAAACCTATGGATTGGCAGAGGTGCTCCTGTAGCATAGCCAGCTAAACCACCTGATTTGACGCCACTGGAGATCTTCTTGTGGGGAACCATGAAGGACCTCGTGTATGCCACTCCTGTTGAATCGGAACAGGATCTGGTTGGACACATTGTGGACTCAGCTGACCGTATTACGGAAATGCCTGGCGTGTTTCAATCTGTAAGTCGCTCACTGGCTGTGAGATGTCGTAAATGTGTGGAAGTTCATGGAGGCCATTTCGAGTAACTGTTGTAATAAAACTGTATTTAAGTTTGTTCTTGCGTTAAAGTTCTTACATTAAAGTTTGTATTGATTATGCTTTTTACCTGTGTCCTGCAATGCTTTCTGATTAATGGTTAGCTTACATGATAATAATTGATAATTACTCATTTAGGACAATTTATTCATATTTGTAAAACGTGTACACGCAAATTTAATTGTGAAATTACAAAAATACTACATTAGTGGGGTCCAAAAACCTCTTTAACTATCAAAGGTAGCGTTAAAAAAATAGCTTGCAATCTTACTTGAAGTTCTAGTATTCTTCAAGTAACTAAAACTCGAAAACTAAAGAGTTTTGGGCATATTGTCATTCATGAAAATCGATTTATTTTGAGTTTTTGTTCCTAAGTTCGAAGTTTGTTCAAAGAAAAAAAACACCCTGTATAAATCAGCTGCCATGCAACTCTTTGCAGTTTCGCCCCAGATTTCGCCTCGCACAGTGTCACTGGATCAGCTGTCCTGCAATCCTGGTCAGCGTGGCCGTCGTCGAGGGCTGCGTATTGTGCGAAGATTTTTTGGTTGACCGAATGAGGACCTGTAGGTACTGCTGAAGTTTAGCGCCGGAAGACCGTGGTGGAGTGTGGAGCGAATTGGTCACTCCGCCAGGGAGCAGAGTTCGCCTCTTCGCCTCTTCGCCTCTTCGCCCGCTGGCGTGTGACCTGACCATGGAAGCCTAATTAACTCACCGAAGGCCGTGTTACTCCTCTTCGTCTTACTTCGAAGCACCGGATAGCACTGAGGGGTACGTGGGTTGGTTGGCCATTGTGATTTGCTGTCAACGTATCAATTTCGTGCTCTGGTCAATTAGGGTGCAACGCCACACACACATTCGAATAATAACTTTATAACTCAAAACTTGGAACTTCACGTACAACTTATAACTAGAACCTTATAACGTATAACTTATAACTGGAACTTTGTAACGTATAACGTATAACTTATAACTGGAACCTTATAACGTATAAGGTATAACTTATAACTGGAACCTTATAACGAATAACGAATAACGTATAACGTATAACTTATAAATTGGAATCTTATAACGTATAACGTATAACTTATCACTGGAACCTTATAACGTATAACGTATAACTTATCACAGGAACCTTATAACGTATAACGTATAACTTATAACTAGAACTTTATAACGTATAACGTATAACTTATAACTAGAACCTTATAACGTACAACTTGTAACTAGAATCTTGTAACGTATAACTTATAACTGGAACTTTATAACGTATAACGTATAACTTATAACTGGAACCTTATAACGTATAACTTATAACTAGAATTGGAACGCAATTCCGCAGCCGATATATCAGCTGTCCGGTAGGGGTTGAAGTTGTTCGGGGTTATTTCATGTCCTTATAGGCTGAAGTCTTTGATTTTCCTACAGGCCGTTGGGTCTAGGTCTTTCGAGTCAAGCGGTGCATGGGCGCTGGCGTGCGGAAAGAGCTGCGTGTTGTGCACTCGGGCCCAATCAGTGCTCCTCCTCGCCTATTGATTCGTTTGACTGTTGTTTACTGTTGTTACTAATCTTTCGTTGAGTTAAATTAAAAACTCTCAATCCGGACTTTCTTTAACTCCACCATCAGGCTTTTTGTATATGAGATATTTGTTGGACCGTGTGAGGCAAAGACTAGGTGTGTGCCTCGCTGAGCGTTGCCCTCAGCCTAACTTTTAAACTTGCGCGTTTACCCTAGTTTCAGATGTGCAAAAGACATACTATTCCGAATATTTTGAAGCGGCGCTTAAGAATCTCGATTTACCCATCCGACGCAAGTTATTGTCATATTCTTCCTTCATTGATAAGCACGGTGTTTTGAGAGTGGGCGGGAGACTATCTAGAAGCGAATTACCCGTAGAAATGAAGCATCCTATGATTCTCCTCGAAAATCATCGTATTAGGGAAATTATCTTTAATTTTTATCATTATGCGACGAAACACCAAGGGCGTCACATTATGCTAGGTGCCATTCGTAGTGCGGGGTTTTTCATTGAAAGGGGGAACAAACGTATAAGGCAATTTATTAACAAGTGCTTCAGTTGCAAAAGATTGAGAGCAGCGTGCCAGATACAGATTATGGCAGAATTAATGATTGACTTGATCGCGACCACGCCTCCGTTCGTAAACGCGGGGTGCGATGTGATGGGCCACTGGATGATGAGTGAGGGTCATACTACCAGGCGCAATTGCGCCCTGAAAAAGGCGTGGGCTCTCGTATTTTCATGTTTGAGTACTAGAGCTGTACACCTGGAATTGTTACCGCGATGGACACCAATTCATTTATCAACGCATTTCGAAGATTTGTTCCGCTCAGAGGGCCTTGTAAACTGCTGCGCTCAGATCAGGGACGGAATTTCATCGGTGCCATGAATCAAGCTGATGAATCTCAGAGCCTGGCAGTAGGCGACAAGTTGGCTACGCTCGGCTGCAGGTGGGAGATGAATACCCCCATGCGTCGCATTTTGGAGGGGCGGTCGAAAGAAAAATCGGCCAGATTAGACGAGCTCTCGATTACGCCATGTTGCAGCTTGGAAAGAGAACCCTAACAAGAGACGAATTGCACACTCTACTTTCTGAAGCTATATCGATAGTAAATCAAACACCCTTGTGGCCAGTGTCGGATGGCCCAAATTTTCCTCTTTCACATTCTATGCTCCTCACCATGAAGGAGGGAATTTGTTTGAACGCCGACTTCACGGATTTTCACCTAGTGTTGTGCGGCGCCAAACAATGGCGAATGGTTCAATACCTTGCCGATCAGTTTTGGGTCAGATTTAAGCGAGACTACATGAGCGACCTACTGAAACGCCAGAAGTGGAAGATCCCATCGCGCAATTTGCAAGAAGGGAAGGAGGGTATATTGTTCTGATACAGGACATGAATACTAAACGCCTTATATGGCCTTTGGGACGTATGGAGCAAGTGACTCCCAGCGCAGATGGCAAGGCTCGCAAGTTGTTCGTTCGAGCAATTCTTCAGGACAGCAAGGGCCACTACGTCTAACAGCGCCCTATAACGAGCCTCGTTTTACTGGAGGAGGCAGACGCTGGCCACTTGGGCTAAGTGGTGAATAGTAAGAAAATACTAACAATTATCAAGTGCAAAAGAAGTCAACGCATAAAGCGCTGAAGCGGGGAGTGTCACGGTCACCGTGCATTTTTACTTTTCTTGTGGCAACATCCGATAGCGGCCGAAGCCCACTGCCCTAAATTAAATGTATTTCTTTCACGGATCTAGCTGAAACTGAGCAAAACCTTACAGACGGGGAATAAATAACTGGGCAGAGCCAACTCTTAAAGTTTTAATTTAACCGTAGGAACACACGGTTTAGCCGTCACAATAATTTTGTCAACTTTAAGCTGGACTGCTGGTGCCCGGTGGAAAATTAGTGCGACCCGACTTCACCCGTGAAACGAGATGAAATAGGCACATGGGTGCACCCCCGTCTGGGCCTGCTCCTCTCACAACTACAACCTGGAATCGTAAAATTACATGAGCATTTTTTCAGAGCACTATAAGAAGTTTGTCGCTCTGTAAGGAATGGTCGTTAAAAGTTCATGAACACTCTTCCACTGAAATTTCATAGAATAAAGAAGAAGAAAATTCGGAAGAGAATAAACAAATTTGCTCATTGTATAGGCATAGGTACAGAGATTTTAAATTTGAATGAATTAGAGCGAAATAGCCCCTACTTCACGAATGAAGTTTTACTTTGCCTCAATCACCCCAACAAGTGCCTTTCGTTTAATTAAGGCGACGTACCTAAGGCAAAGCTGGGCAGTAGAGCTGTGCTGTGGTGCGGTGTGCTGCCATCTCCAGGCTGCGTTGAGTGGCGAAGACGAAACGGGGTTCTCGGTCGGAGCTAGCTCACTCCATCACGATAGCGAAGCTGCTATACTAATCAAAATGATGTTGATGGTTCCAAGGCACTCTTATTACTAGACAACAACCTAGTACAGAAACAAAATGCACCAAGTTAGGAGTGAGTAGATGGGCATTGCCCTTTAAGGTCGTTCTAGCTTCTGTTTGATGCGCTACCACCGGTACTTGAAGCAGACAAATCTTTATCTTTGTCTTCAAGCTTGAAGAAAGGAGGGGCAAACCCTCGGTTCGTAACCCATTACGAAAGGCACATTAGATTTAGTAATTGAATAACAAACAAGTTAATAAAGAGCAAATTTGGTGAAGGACAGGTTTGAAAGTTGGCAGGGATGCATTGAAATTTTTATGCAAAAAATTCTGAACAGAAACTCTGTCTTTGCTGAAAATTGTTATTCTTTAACCGGTGTTATTGTTTAACTGTATTATTGATTATTCTGTGTTGTTGCTTAACTGTTTAACCGTCCGTGCTTTCGTTAAATTGCTAGGAATAAGATGTGCAATAAAGAAAATCTTTCGTGAATAAATGTGAAAGTAGGCATAGGGCATTTGTCGAGCCAGCGAACCTAAGGACAGTGAACTCTTTTACGAAGCTGCGCTCCCATGCTGTTGAACTTAGGTACTTACAGTAGGTTCGGTGCCTTTCTAATTCTTCACAGCATTATTTGTCGGCAATGCGGTAATTTTTGAGCGTGTGCTTGGATGTTTCAGCGTGTGCCTGGATGTTTTAGCGTGTGCCTGGGTGTTTCAGCGTGTGCCTGGATGTTTTAGCGTGTGCCTGGGTGTTTCAGCGTGTGCCTGGGTGTTTCAGCGTGTGCTTGGGTGTTTCAGCGTGTGCCTAGGTGTTTCAGCATGTGCCTGGGTGTTTCAGCGTGTGCCTGGGTATTTCAGCGTGTGCCTGGATGTTTCAGCGTGTGCCTGGATGTTTCAGCGTGTGCCTGGGTCTGGACGAACATTTTACCGAGCTGTCATGAACTAGCAGCCTGCAAATAGTAATTAATAACTTGTTTGTTTTGTTTATTTCCTCCAGAAAGGACCGTTTAGAGCATTCAGATTTCAGTGCCATCAGGCCACTATAGATGCAAGTTTCACAGCTCCTAAGGTTGTGTGTGTTTGTTCGATAAGAGGAAAATAAAACTTGAACTACGTGAAATTGTTTCTCATTATGATGATTGTGTTAGAGTTCATTAGCTGTACAAATTTTCTCCTGTTATAGTTAAAACAAAAATTTTCAAGAGAGAACTCTCCTACACTAGAGTGGTTTTATTATATCAGAAGATCTCCTCGAACCATGTTCCTGCTTGGCCAAGCCTGAGTGGCTATTTACGGCATGTTCAAGACAGAAAGCCTAGTCTTCTCAGTAGAGAAGAATAAGCCATGCTCAAGAGCCCGGTTGCTCAGTCTGTTGATGGCTTTCTGCATTCTGCGAGTCACCGCAGGCAAAAATGCAGACGCTGAGTACAGTATAAAGTAGTCCACATACAGAGAGGCCAAAATGCCAGGAGGAAGGACTGAAGTAATTCCTTTCAGGGCGACATTCAAAAACGGGAAACTCATGACGCTATCATGAGGCAGGCCTTTACGCTGGAGCTGCAGTGAGGAGAACGTACCTCCCACTCTAACACGGAATGTTCTCTCACCAATTAACTCCTGGATATGCACGGCCATATTACCTACCACGGAGTCCATCTCCATGCAGCGATTTGATGATTCCATGTCTCCACGCAGTATCATAGGCCTTGTGCAGGTCGAAGAAAAGACATATAGTCTGGCGACGTTCTGCGAGTTGGCTATCAGGTAGTTCTGAAGACGCAGCAGAGCGTCTACGGTCCCGCGGTGTTGGAAACCGAACTGCACGGGGTTCACCAGTTCTTCTGTCTCCAGCCATCACGTAAGCCGGACATCTACCATCTTTTCCATCAGTTTTCCAAGACAGCTATAGTCAGGGCAATGGGTCGATAATTATGTGGATTGGAAGTAGGATTATTGGGCTTTGCAAAAGCCATGAGTATTGCTGTTCGCCATTGCTGCGGATATGTGTGCGTGGTCCAGATTTTGTTGTAGACATAGAGAAAGCATGATATCGCCGTAAGATCCATTTTCTTTATCATTTGGTAGTGAATGACATCAGGCCCGGGGGCTGTGTTTTTCACTTTTTTAAGGTACAATAAACTTTTATCATTGTGAGGGGATCGTTGTAGGAATAGGTGGAATCGATCGAAAAATCTAGCGATGGCCGCTACTGCTGACGTCTGAAAGCCGAGGAGGCATGCCCGCTGCTAACACGACAGAAGCTCTGAGTCAACACTTCCGCTACACGCTCCGTATCTGCGGTAAAGCTGGGTTTACACGGAGGGTGACTTCCCCGGGGCAACGCCCTCTCTCCCTCCCCGCCTCTTCAAAAAACCCCCAATCCCCCTGTCTAACGCCTCCCACTACTACCCCATGCGTGTCGACGCTGCTGCCCCATATGCTGGGACTGCCTCAGTGTTTCCACGAGCAGGGTAATTACCCTAGTTTAGGGTAATCAGGGTACCCTAGGGTAATGTTTAGGGTAATGAAAAATAGGGGTAAATCTAGGGTAATCAGAGCTCCGTGAAGGAAGTGTCCGCCTAATCTACGAAAAATAGAAAAGTGTCCACCCTACTGGTCACCACTTGAACGAAATGCAATGAAACGACTCAGAATTTAGTTTTCACAAAACTGCACTGCTATAGCGGTTAATGTCACACATTTGAATGCCATCATGTATCGCTTACGAAAGACGGGGTCAAGATTCGAAGCTATAATATCTCTTGTCCACTCCGTTTTGACAAATGATTCTGAGTTACATTTCGCTAATAAAAAACTCGATCGGTGTCAGCAACACCGCTGCAACAGCCAGTCGACGAAAGTCATTGTCCTGTTCTGATTGTGCGCGTGCTTATAAGCTTCAAGAGAATATTGACAAGTATGTTTGTTGTATTGTTAAATACCAAAACTAATATATTTCATCGTAGAAATAATTAATAGGTTCATTTATGTGTTAGTTATTGAATTAACAGCAGAGTTACCTCACAACGCCGGTATTTTGCCAGCTAATAGTAGGGTGGAGTGTTTCTTCATCTTTTAAGAATTCAGTTTCACAATAGTGTGGAAAAGTTGTGGAAGTGCATACAAACGATGTGTGCAAAATTTTAAACCCCTAAGTTTATTCCTTCATGATTCGAGGGTCGTTTGAAAATTTCAAAAATAGGAAAAAATAGCATGTATTTGAAAAATTCTCCAATAATTCATTTAGCATTCTCAGAGATCACAATAGGTAAAAATCATTATGAAAACGTCTCTAGAACATATGGTCCAGGTTTCAAAGCTCTATCTTATCATCCTCATTATTCGAGGTTCATAAAAAAACTTCCAAAATATGAGGAAGAAGCATATAATTGAAAATTTTCCCAAAATTAATTTTTGGGTAATCTAAAAATTTGAAACATATTCTAGAGATGTTTTGATGATGGTTTTTACCTATTGCAACCCCTAAGTACCCAAAATTTTATTTATGGCAAATTTTCATAAATATGCGTTTCCTCATATATATGAAATTTTCTTATGACCCTCGAATAATGAAGATGATAAGATAGAGCTTTGAAACCTGGAACATATATTCTAAAGACGTTTTTATGATAATTTTACTTGTTTTGACCTCTGAGAATGTTAAATGGATTTTTGGGGAATTTTTCATATATATGCTATTTTTTTCCTACTTGTGAAATTTTCAAACGACCCTCGAATCATGAAGGAATAAATATAGGAGTCTAAAATTTTGCACACATCGTTTTTATGCACTTCCTCAACTTTTCCACACTATTGTAAAACCGAACTCCAAAAAGTTGAAGAAACGCTCCACCCTACTTATCTGGTGGAAGGCGTCCTATTTCTTAGCCATGTTGCACGCCAACGAAGCATGTTATTGTAGCGATGTAAACAAAAAAAAATTAGACAGGCTTCTTTGACACTTCGAGTTACAAAAGGTGGTAAAGACGAAAAGAAGAAGCCATGAAATTAGTTTCGAAAATTCATATAAACAAAAGAGTATAGTTATTGGCTTGAAACTTGCAATATATGTATGTATTCTCACTGTCTTTCTTAGGTGCTGTAACACTCACGTAGAATTTAATATAGCCGCGATCATGCCTAGAATTCCGTCAACCGAAATTGAAGCACTAGGGCTTCTAACAACTGAGTGTTAAAGAAAGTTTGTACATATTATTAAAGGCAAGGTAGTTTTTCCAAAAACCTCTGAATTTCCTCTCCCGCCCTTTAGGAAATGAATAAATTTATGAGTGAATGTGATTGCAACGAAGTTTCTGAGAAGCATATGTGATGTAACAAGATTGGATAAAATCCGTAATGAAAAGAAATTACGAAGGTCATGTGTGAGGGAAGCCAGAAAGTCATCGCAGAGAGTGGATCAAAGTGTTAGGTTAGATTGAGCATGTGGAAAGAATGGTTGAAGCGCGTGGATGGACGGAAAATTAAATGAAAAATAGATAATTATACTATGGATAGGTGAAGCTATTATTGTATTTCTTGCAGCATGGCAGATGATCGCGCACTGAGTGAGGAAGAGCCCACAACACCACCTCGAAAAATGGAAAGCTCCACGTGAAAGCTAAAAACTACCAGCAGAAATTTAACGATTCGTGGACATCGGAACCTGAGTTTGAAGGATTGTTAGCCAAGTCCTCAAAATCAACAGAGCAAAAGGATGTGGCATATTGTAAGGTTTGTCGAACCGCAATTATTTGTCGGAAATCGGAGATCAAGCGTCACATGCTCTCAGAAACACAAACAACGATCCATGGTGGCAAAGAAAACCCCATTAATTGCCAGCTACGTTCTATCCAATGATCCTCTTGAAAATCGTACTCGTAAAGTGGAACCGCAAGTTTGTGCATTTTTAGCTGAGCACCCCCTACCTATCTCATTGTGTGAGCCTCTTTTAGATTTGATAAAAAAATGTTCCCAGATCAGGAGTCGCTGAAAAAGGTGCGCTTTGGGAAACAGCGGGTATCGAACATAATTCGACAGGTATTTGGCAAACATCTTGTACGTGATATCGTCTGGGATATCAAACCAGCATTCTAACGCCAATCAACTGGCCTTCCCTCCTGACGCTCATGCAGTATGTAACACAGTGCTAATTCATACTGACGGAGCTCTGGAGACCAGTCCATTGACTTTATAGTTAATTTATAGATCATATGTCTGGATAAACTGTTTTAGGGTAATCTGGGGTAATCAACACCCTTGAGCTAGGGTAATTAGAGTCGCCTTGCGTGGAAACCCTGGACTGCCTCAGAGCGCCAGAGCGACAGTGCGCTTCAGACAGTTTTGAAGGTAGGATGTATGTCTTAGCTGCTCTGTCGTCATGTTCTCATGCGTAATCTTAATGCAAAAAGTCTCTTCTGATCTGAAAAAGTGGCTGAAGGCTAAAGTTTTCACATTGATAGATTTATTGAGAGCATAGCGTCAGTCTGATTGTATTTATTGCGGCTGTAAAAATATTTTTTTATCATGTACTATCACTGAAATGATTTTCGATCTAATTCAAAAGTAATTACCTCTAACAATAGTAGCACAAATTGTTCGCTATCATGCTATTATTAACACAAGATGGCTCGTGATAGGACTTAGACTGATAAAATTTTTGTTACTTATTTCTATATCCTGTAATCAGACTATCGCGCATATTTCATTCATTTTTATCTCTATATACATTTGCTGGGCAAGCTATATTTTATTATTCCTTAGTTTGGGCATTAAGTTCATATAAGAAGCTATAAGCGCGCTAAGTTTTATTGATTCGCCTCCATCCCTTATTAATCTAATTGACACATTCGTTTCTGCCAAGGCACTTGGCCTTCGTTTAAGAAGTAATTCTTGAATTCTTCACGAATACGTTGATCTTATGCCGGCCTCTGTGAAATAGTTTACAGGTTAAAAATAGTATCTTCTTTTCTGCCCGTACCTTGAATTACATTTCGACATTTTCACTCGGTCACTGTTATCTCCAGGGTTGCCGATTTTTTTTCTGATGACCGTACAAAACCTTCATGAAAACGTACCAAAAATTGTTAGAGCGTACCAAATTTATTTAACTAGCAATAAAACGAAAATTTTATGGTTTTACCTACTTTTCCTGCTAGAATGAAACTTTTTCCTCCTCTTCTTCCTTCATCTGCCAATGTTTTTTTATTTAATTTGTTGACTAAGCTACCGTGGTGGTTCCAATTTTTGCAGTCTGTGTTCTCTAACGTAGATTTTGATCTCATTCATGCATTTAGTCTTTCTCTTTTTAACGAAATCCTGTTTTTTAGGGTCGAAAAGTTTTTCTAGCTGCTGCAAAATATTGCGGTATTGACAAAAACTGCATCATGAACTCGGGAAGCAGCGAGTAACAAAGCTGCGTAGCAGTATTTTTCAGACACAAATTTTTTCTTGAAAGGAGCATCTTGACCAAACAGTTCTCGACACTTCATATTGATATTTTCATGCTACTCCTTTTTCGCAAAATTGGAGAAATGCATTGAATATGGTATTATTGAATTACATTTATTAAGATCTTTCAATCCAAACTCTTCTAGTTTTTTGGTACATATTTTGTTGACATTTCTCAGGAGAATGCTTTCTGCAGCAGCACTAAAATAAATCTCATTTATATTGACATAGTTTGATGGGTTGCCTACATTTATTTTGCAATTATTGTCATTTGAAATCAATAGATCCCTTTTTATGAAGTTGCCCATAGTAAAATTCTCACTCCAGAGAAATTAAAATATATTTTTCTTAGGGAAACTCGTATATTTGCTGAACGCACTAATTCCGGCAGCCCTGGGCATCTCACCCTCCGTCTAAACGCAAGTGGGGAAGCTTGAGCGGGTGAGAGGGGTAGGGTAGGGGCGTCACCCTGGGGAAGACACCCTCCGTGTAAACCCAGCTTAAGAGAGCATCGATTACCAAACACGGTCGCCTGTGTCCATAATTTCCCTTCATTTTATTAACTCTTTGCCATACCTTAGCCATAGGAGTATCGGTATTCAGGCCGGAGACATACTTCTGCCACGATGTCTTATGCGCTAACTCCTTGACTAGTTTCACTCGAGCTCTGGCTCAGTTATAGGCGATCTTATGTGACAGCTCTTTGGTTCGTTGATAGCGCCGTAAGGCTCATTTCCAATCACCATTGGCTACTGCGCACTCGCTGTTCCACCATAGAACACGATGTTTCTGACAGCCTCCTCGAGACTGCGGGATGGCCGCGTCGGCAGCCGCACGCACCGTTCCGACAAAACGATCGACGGACTCATCAACACTGCATCTCTCATCAGGTTCTTCCATTCGCGAGCAGATTTTAAAGTTTCTCCAGTTGGCCTTCTTGAAATTAAAACGCGGATCGGCTGGCACAGGTTGGCACCGTGCTACACACAAAAGGATAGGATAATGGTCACTTCCACACGTATCATCAAGCACGGACCACTGAGTATCAGGAAAATGTCGGGCGTGCACAGGCTGACATCGATTGCACAGGAGGTCCCGCTTTGTACATGGAGGTGAGTGGATGAAAGCAGGTCTTATTAGCTGATTGCTGAGGAGGCTGAAGTCCTGTGAGGTTAAGGGATCTCCGGGTGAGTTATAAATGTTGCATACAGATATCATACGTTGCTCGACTCACAAACGGAAGGCCGGGCCCTGTATTCTAGTATTGATTGTTATTTTGCTATAACCCACATCTCTCCGCACAAGTATCGTAAGTCCCGTTCGTGGCACCAGGTTAGGCACCGGGGATTAAACCTCAATGCAATAGTTGTTTGGAGGTGTAGGGGTCAGGTTTCTAAGAAGTGTCTCCTGGAGGCAAACGCAACATGGTTGATACTCCTCAAGGAGGGCCCTCAAATCTCCATAGTGACGGCGAAATTCTCTACTATTCCATTGGATATAGGTGGTCATGGTTTACCCTTCAGAGGCTTAGCACGCGTGGAGTCCTTATCGAGATTTTTCAATGCCTGAACTTAATTTCTAACCTTTTCAAGAAGAAAAATAATGACAAATACAATTTTAAATATTCAATTAACGCATTTCATGATAGTTTTGAAGTGAACATCAGAAATACCCGCTAAACGGGACGCACCCGGATAGACGTGCCCTACGGTCGGCGAATACGAATAGGCGGAAGCCCAATAAAGCTAGCTTTACTAAGATTCAACAGCGAGAATTTTGACGCTAGAATAATTAAATTTGAAAGTTGAAGAGGTTATTTCGATAGGCCACAGCCTGAGTTTAATTTGAAGTTCAAGAGTTTATTTCGGTAGGCTAGAGCCTGATTTAAGTTTAAAGTTGAGAAGTTTATTTCGAAAGGCCAGAGCCTGATTCAAGTTTAAAGTTGAGAAGTTTATTTCAATCAGCAACACAGCCAAGGGAAATTTGAAGTCGAAAGGTTTTATTTTGAAAGGCAACAGCCAGAGTTAAATATGAAGTTGAAGAGTATTTCGAACGGCAACAAAGCGTAAGTTAAATTTGAAGTTGAAAAAGTAAATTTCATGGTTTCCTCCAATAAGGTTTACTGTTTCTCTCCACAAACAAAAAGTACTAGGTTCCTTGAACTAAAGAGAACGTTACATTTAAAACAGACCGAAGTCTGCAAGGAACCCAGAAACCAGTGTAGCGTGATAACAGTGTTTAACGAAAATTAAAGTGGAGGTCGACAAGAGATCTTCCGTTCCCGTTCCCGAGTCATTCCAAGGTACACGACGACATCAAGCACGGCTCCCGTGGTTAGTGAAATCAACGAAAGCAGCGCAGGCTTCAGAGTGACCGTCGCCACAACGAACGTCTTGACAAGAACCAAACACCGGAGGAGAGGTCGGCCATACCAATGCTGTAGGACAAAAAAAACAACGGTGAAATTTTGAAATGAACGCAAATAATGAACTATAATGGTATCAAATAAGTTCAGAGTATATTTCGAACATTGACCCACCGACGGGAAACGGGTGGCTTTCCAAGGTAGAGGCCTCAAACCGAAGCGAGATAGAATCTGAACAGAACCCGTTGCGACGTTAATTCTGCACGAGTAAAGGCACAGTTAGATGACAGGAAGAAAAGAGACGAGCAAGTACGACCAAACTATGGCAATAATTCAATGAACATTACAACTAACCCACCTACAAGAAGCTGAGGGCTTTTCGAGAAGTGGCTGACCCGAAGAGAGAGAACTGAACAGTAGTCTCAGGACTTTGATACTGCCCGTGAACAGGACAGTTTAGATCGCGGAAAAGGGGGTGCGAGAATTCAATATGTGATATACGAGATGCGATATTCGAACACTTTGATTGTTAGAATTAGGAAACTCACTCACCTAAAGAATGGTAGTCATCAGTGGAATACGTTCAGGCATAAAAAAAGGTATTTCGACGGAAATATAGCGAGAGGAAGCGCACTCCACCTTAGAAAAGAAAAGGAAAGAATAGTTCGAGATGCATTCGATAGAAATTAGAGAAGACTTTGATCAGTGCTGCGCTCTGATGAGAAGGTCACGGTCATCCTCCACTTTTAGTAGAGCCAGGCACTTATAAATTTGATTTGAGTGAATTCATATTCATTTGATTTACTTTGATTTGATTTGAATACGAATTCACGCTATTTGATTTGAACTCATTCGAGTCCATTTGATTTACTTTGATCGATGGAGTACGCCAATATTAAAATTGGTGTGTAGAACACAACACAAGAAAAATTGAAAGAAACGCTAATTACTGTAACTCAAAAGATAGAAAGAATAGAACACAGGAAGTTAAGGTTGCCGGAAGAAACTGCGCCACGTAACAAGGTAACTTTGATCAAGACGTAGACAGCAGTCAACTGAACGATTGAAGAATAGAGGTGACACATTGGTAAGACTCCACCATGATGAAAGTTACGTCCCTCGACGTCGCCGAAGTTTGTTCGGAGCACAACCACAAACAAGCAGCGCCAGCTTGCGCGGAACTAGCCCTAACGGGGAACGGAAAAAGTCTCCACTGGGAACGGAAAGAATCCATCAGGTCGAACCGCAGCCCAGCCCGAGGTCACCTCACTTAGGGAATAAAGGTACAAATTAAATTCGAAACGAGAGAAATTAAAGGTAATACTTTCAAATTTGATTTTAGGATTTTTAGCTTAAATTCAAGTTCATTTTACTTATTTCAATTTATTTAATTGTTTATTAGTTCAATTCTTCATTTTATTATTCGAAATGTCGAACAATTTTCGACATACTTCTTTGCACCCTCATCCAGAGAGAATGCCAGATGAGGCGGCACAGGGCTTATGGGTCTATCATCCCATGTATAAATTGGCACTGATGGAGGAGGCTTAGTCGGGAAGCCTCGCGGGAACAGATATTTCTTCATCATGTGTGTCGCAATATCTTTTGGGATAATTGTGACGCGTTCCAGAGAACGGACGCACTGGGTCACAATATGCCGCTCACTATCCCGCTCAGACCTACGACCGTCCGCACGAGGAACCGAAAGGTCACGCCTAGCGCTCCCCACAGCACCACTTCCACGGCTGGACACCCACATGTCTGGTCGAGGCACTCTCCCTACTTTGCTTTCTGGTTCCGATATACCCACAGGAGGGGCTGCTTTCTCCCGAGCAGGCTCACCAGTCCGGCCTAAGTTTTCCTGGCTTAAAAAATATCAAGAGCTCTTTCGGTGACTCTGGGTGTTTAGGCCACTTTCCCCTGATTGCCGCTGTGGGTCGGAGACGTGATGCTCTGCGTTCGTTTTCTTGAGATTATTATTGAGGGAATTGTCCTCAAAGGTTCATTAGGTGAATTTGGCTGGTCATCAACTGAAGTTTCGGTGATACTGAGGGTTGGATTTCTTATGCTTTAATTTTGGGTACAGATGGTTCTTTTTCGGTTGTAGGTATTCCCGAGAGGAACGCTCTACTAGTACCCGGCTCCTGTCTTACTGCAGTATCCTTCCGTTGACCAGCAGGGCCGGGGGCATTGCTGACGGGCGCCGCTTGTGGGGCTTTAACCTTCTCTGCATACGTGATTTGGGTCTTATTAAAACGACTGAAAACAACGCGTTTAGCCTCGCCATAGCTGATGCGTTGGTTTGTTTATTCTATGGTTTATTCTTCCAGTTTTTAGTAGAAACAAGCCTGAGACCGAGCAGGATGTTGCTCATCACAGTTGGCACATCGGGGAGATTTAGCGCAGGGCAGCTCATGCTGCTCTTCCTCGCAGTTAACGCACACGTCAGGCTCAATACGACAGGACCTAGCACCAAGCCCAAAGTCCTGACACTTGAAACAACGATGAGGCTTCGGCATATGCTGGCGATTGGAGCATCTAGTCCATCCTATGTCCACGGACTTCGTAGGTGGCAGCGGTCAAACGTGAGGATGTAGATCGGCGAGAGCATCAAAACGCCTCGCTCAAATCTCTTGATCCGGTACAAAGCCTTCACTTCAAATTGCTTCAGTTCATTGCTTCAGTTCCTACAGGAGGCGTTTGTCACTATACTGAGTGTAGAAAACTATTTTTTGTTTACTGTGTCCTGGGAATGAAAGATGATGCTAACAAATGTTGCCGCCGAACACGGCGCTTGGGTCGACGCAGTGGCACTCTTTGGCTCTGTGTTCGTGGAACGTAAGGCTCAGGACTAATATTCATTATCTCAGATGGCTCGGCTTCTGCGTCACCACTCGCAAAAGGTTGCGATGGTGATTGCTGCACCAAAGGTGGAGTTGGGGAGGGGAGGCCACTACATGTGTCCGTTTGCAGAAGCCGGGTCGTTACCGATGGTGCAGTGGGAGAAATTTCATTGTTGAATAAGGCTACAGTTTCACCTGTCACCCCGAGCCCGCACCAAGTTCGGCCGCCTACAAGGGGATCCCTGATGTCGGGCACACGCAGTCCCAACGGGAACGCTCGCTAGGTACAGGCATAGCAATCAGAGTGACCAGGATCAGCAGGTTGATACGCTTGACTAGTCAGAGACGTGTTCCCGCACGCCAAGAACGTTTAAGCAGCCCCCCCCCCTCTCCCACCTACCCAGCCGCCCCTCCCACTAGTCCTCGCCGCATGCGACTTCAAACTGGCAGGACGGGCCTTGGCTCCCGCCAGCCCCCAAGGAGAAGGACAGAGCGTGTTCCAAGGAAAGCCAGGTCATCCGAAGAGAGAAAATCAGCACATATCCATATAGAAGATCCAGGTCAGTAGGGTGGTCACATGCTGCCATCTCTCTTCGTCTGACCCGTCAACCCAGGCCACTCGGTCATGGTTGCACCTGGGCAGCACAGCCCCGGGCAACATAGAGGCACGCCAGCCCCTTCCCTGCGAAAAGGGCGAGATTGCGCTAAGGGGGCTTAGAGGGGCATAGGTGATAACTTGTCTTCGCTGCACTTGAGATGTTCTAAAATTGCCTTTCTGCCTTCATTACTCTCCGCCATCACTTCAGCTGAATCTTCAAGACAGCTGTCCGGTTGATGGTCCATCTCGTCATTCAAAACAGCAAATCTATTAGACCATAGTCCATCAGTCGAACTGCCGGAGGATTTCTGATGCCTATACTCTGGCACACCCTCTCTTGAGCCAGAGTACCTCAGTTTCCCCGAAAGACGTCGCTCCTGGTATTACCGCTGATGAGTGCTTCCGCGACGAACATCAGTTAGGTTCCGGTACCTCTGCTCAGGTAGGTGCTCTTTTTCCTCATTCCTTAGCTCATGGGATCTCTGAATCTTATTGCGACAACGGTATGGTTAATGGACCTAAGAGCCTCTCCTGTTGTTGGAAAACTCCACATTACCACTAAAATGGGAGCGCCTGTCTTTCCCCCTGCCATTACCTGTCTTTTTCGGGCAGTTGTATAAAAAAATGATTCCGGGAGCCACAAGCAAAACATACTCCCAACTTGGACCTACAGTCATCTTCTACGTGTCCCATACGCCCACAGTAGGTACAAGTTGTGGTTCCTTTCTTCAAATGCTGCGTAAGTCTGTTGATGTTTCTTTGAGCATTCTTACGATAGGCGCGTTTTGCATTCCATAAACCATCATTAACACTTTGACTGCGGCGTGCGCCACCGGTGGTACACAGAGGTAATTTTCATAACGCTGCTGACCGGACAGTAGTCGCCAACTCAATTTTTAGAAATATTTAATCAAAGCTAAATGAATGCACGATCCAATTCATGTTTGGTGTTTTCCAAATAGCTTACTACAATTGACATTAAATTTTAGTTTGGTGTTGAACTTAATATTTAGTAGTCGCAGTCATAGTGTCATATCTCCATTCTGCTGATTCTCATACTGACGCTGACTCTCCTGTTATGGCTTTGGTTTTTCCTTTGCCCCAACGTTGATAACGACTTCCTCAACGTTTGATGTTTTCTCCTTTCCTGTTTCAAGGTCACACAAGCTGGCAAAATTTTTCAACTCCTCCCATTTCAGCTTTTTCCTACCATTCTATGCCTCACAATTTGGGTTCTCACCAGTTCCATGAACTTTAGTGGCATAATAGATATGTTCTTTTCTTGCAAGATTCTACTGGTTGCAACATCCTTGCTCGCAGTGTTTGGCAGTTGCGCCGCAACGAGTAGCGGCCGCAATTGCGATCGCAACTTTTTCTGTTGCGGTTGCGGTTGCGTCGCGACAATTTTTGGAAAGTTGCGAATCTGTTGCGATCGCAACAATTTTCGACGTGTCAGGCTGCAACAAGCAACCGCAACATCCCGATGGTTTTTTTATTTTTTAAATAGCTTCAATAAAGTTCAAAACGCGTTTCATTCTCGTTTGAAACTAAACCGTACAGGGTACAACCCGTTTGGTAATTGTTTATTATTATCATTAGGCGATAGAGTTATAGACATACACTTTGTTTACAGTATATAAGTATATTTAATATAACTCATTATGTAACGTAGGTTATCAGAATTGATGTGAGTTGTAAGTGTAAAATTACGCGTTATACGGCAAGTCTACATAACTAGATGTTGCGATTTGCCAATGTACTTCACAACGACGGTTTTATCTGCATCCACATTTCAAGCTAAAATGGCTAAGCGAAGTGCAAAGAGTGGAGGTAATAACAAAAAAACTAATTTCCCATTTTAATAACAGATCGGAAAATGGTATTTCAGCTTAGGGGAGCATTGCCGAGGACGTAGATGACGAAGATGACTTTTTCAACGTCGTAATGAAATCGGATGAAATAGAAAAAACGAAGTAAAGTTCCTTGAAACAAGTCGATGATTCGCTTGAACATTTTTGAAAGGCAACGTTGATCGTCATTATAGTGCATTGACATTGTCACATTGAGATCATGAACCAGTATTAAATCATAG
The DNA here is from genome assembly GCA_030386875.1 of Morinoia aosen. Classification (NCBI taxonomy): domain Eukaryota; kingdom Metazoa; phylum Arthropoda; class Malacostraca; order Amphipoda; family Talitridae; genus Morinoia; species Morinoia aosen. The sequence goes on along the minus strand of CM059579.1, from coordinate 91,944,934 downwards.
GCGAAGAACAACAAAAAGCAGGGGAATATCATATATTACAGAGCATATGCATGGTTTTTCTTTATGCGTCATATAGGCAATACAAATGTTCTGCACTTTCTGTTTTCTAATTTTTCGCTATATATACGGAACTCTATTAAAATATGGCTACTAGCTAGGTATCTTTTGAATATTATTATTAGAAAATGGAATTCATTTTATTTATGGGTGTCCCATGATATCGGAATGAATCGGTCACAATCCAGTAGCTACTTGTTGCCCTTGTTTCCTGTCGTAAGAAATTTAACCAGGAAAATTTTCAGCTTCATATCTCGTCTATTACTGGTCGCGCATTTCATTCAGTTTTCTGCTGGGCGTTAGGTTGTGCAGCGGTCACTGGTATAGCGTGCAGCGGTCAATGTTGTGAGGGCATTAGGTGAGCTCTATTTTACAATAACAGATATTTTCCATCTTTCATTAACTTCTTTCTTAGCTTAATGCTTCTATGCACCTTGTGCAATGAGCATAGATTCCGAGTTCCCTCAACTCCATACTAAATGGTGCCTTCATCCTTCCTCTTTTTGAACATCTTTGTTGTGGCAAAGGGAGGCTAAAACTTTCTTATATAATAATAATGATGCTTCAATAGGATAAACTGAGCTCGCGTATCGTCGATACCTGCGAATCAGACTTCTATCATGATTTTCAAATTTTTGTTAGTTTGTTTGCTTTTTGCTTTTTCACCGGACTTAGTGCGGAAATTTAGCTTTCACACATCTTATGGTGCCTTATGGGGTGAGTAGAGGTGTGAGTGGTGCCTTATGGCGCCACTAACCCCTCTACAGCGAGGCACCACTAATCCCTCTAAAGCAAGGCACCACACACCCGTCTACAGCAAGGCGCCACTCACCCCTCTACAGCAAGGCACCACGCACCCTTCTACAGCAAGGCACCACTCACCCCTCTACAGCAAGGCACCACTCACCCCTTTACAGCAAGGCACCACTCACCCCTCTATAGCAAGGCACCACTCACCCCTCTACAAAGAGGCACCACTCACCCCTCTACAGCGAGGCACCACTCACCCCTCTACAGCGAGGCACCACTCACCCCAAATGCCTCTCACCCCTCTACAGCAAATACACTTTGTTTTCTGCAGGAAATCAGAAGACGATGCATCAGTTACATTACTGATGAAAATTTAGTAGTCCTGAGACCTAATTGTTCATAAGGTAAAATATGTTGTCATATGATAATTATATTATCAATATACTGAAAAGGGAAATTTGATGGAATTTATATATATTTCCTTTCAATGATATTTTATAATACTTTCAATAAATGTCAAATTTCTACAGTTATTAGTTGTCGGTCTATTTGCAATAAAATAGAAAGCCAGAATTTTATTATTTGATGGAAATTCAGGTTGAATCTCACAGGAGCTATGAAAAACAACAATTAAATATTGCCCAATGTTCATGAAAATTTGATAGAACCATTTTCATTTGGCGAGGAACCAGAGCAGCTTGTACTGGATTTGACACCATTACTTTGAATTGCTAGTGCAGTGCAGTGCGTGCAGTGAGACAGTGAGGACGTTCTGTGTCTTTGCTCGGAAACAAAGTGCCCAATTGGTTAATGATCATGCATTTCTAACCAAAAAATAGTGCTCACTAAAACCATGAGGCTCCATGAATAAATCTCATCAAACCAAAATCCAAAAATCGAACAAAAAGTGTGATATTCCCTCAAAACAAGCACTCAACCCTTGCTTCTTTCTTGAGAGTGTCTCCTTTCTCACAAGATGGCGACAAGAAGCCCAAGCAAGAACAACAATGAAGGTACGCTGGTGATTGACTATCCAAACGTACAAAACCTGTCAAAACAGACTAAGCAAGTAGTCTCCATCCTAATTGATCTCTTTAACTCAGTAATGAAGAAATTTCAAAGCGAAATTAGTGACTTGAAAACGATGATTGAAACACAAACGAAGAAAGAATAAAATCAAAAGGCAATGATAGAAGAGCAAAAAAGGAAGATAGATAGCATAGTCTCTCGTCTAGAGCGACTCGAAAGGAAAGAAGAACGTGAAGAATTGGAAAACAAAAAACGCGCTCTGGTTATATCAGGGGAACTGCCGCAGTTACTTTCTGAATAAAATTGCATAGAAACTGTCTGCCAACTCCTGAAGGACCAAATCAACATCAACCTAAGTAACTCTGACATCACTACAGCGAGTAGGTTGGGGAAAAAACCCTGCTCCTGGAAACGTCGATAGAAGAAACATTTCTTTTGAGCTACGACAATACGAAAAGAAGCAAGAAGTTCTGACAGCCTGCCGTGTGACTAAACCGAAATTCTACGTGAATGAATATTTAGTACCTTCGCGAACAAGTATAATCTACTCTCTGAGATTGGCAAAACGAAAATTTCCGGAACAAATAGGGCTCGCAAGAAGTTTGGATGGCAATATCAACATCTTCTGTCCGCATATACCTGGACAGGCAACTCAGAGACCTCTAACCATCAATACGCCTGAAGAACTAGACAAGTACTTGTTGCAACATGTCGGCAAGTCCTCAGAGGAAATTATTTGTGATTAGTATTTTTTTGGACTGACGTACTAGCTTTAATATCATTTTGATCTCTGTCCACATGTTTTCTTTTTGATTTTTGATTGAATTGCCTCTTCCTCTTCAAGGCATCTACGTCGACCTTGCAGCTTTGTTTTGCTGCTAACTAAATTGTCTTTAATTTCTTTCTTCTTCTCATTTTTATCGAATGCTCATACTGAACTTGCTGCTCTGGCTTAACTCATGAGTTACTACATATGTTTCTAAATCTGAAAACAATTTAGATAGTCAAGATTTTTATATTCCATAAATAATTTCGCTGTCACTTCGATTTAAATCCATTTCGTCCTGTGCTACATCTTATGTGTTATATGCGGATACCACTGGTATGACAGCCTTGTGACTACATTATTTGCCATTTATGATCCCTAATGCGTCTGCTCATGGACTGAGTTTGCGCTCTCCTTATGAAATCATACTAGATTTTAGACAATTTAGACTAATAATATCTGTGTTTTTCAGTTTATCTTTATAATTAAATTTAATTATAAGTAGGAATGTCCTTATTCATACCTTGATCCTGTAGTTTGTATCATTTTTTATTTTTACGTCACATTTTACTTACTGTTTCTTAATTTTAATGACTGACCATGTTGATATATTCGATAATATTAATCCAGATCTCAATCATTTGAATAGACTGCACCCAAGCCTAAATGAAACTGGAAAATGTAAATACCTAAATATTAAAATATAGATTAAAATAGATGAGAAAAACCTGTAACGATTTTTCTCTATTGTTTTGGAACTGTAGATCCATATATCCAAAAATAGATGAAATATCTTGTACTATCACTGAGCTGAACAGCAATTTTGATGTTCTCAGTTTCACCGAAAGTTGGCTAGATGACTCAACTAAAGACCTAATTCAAATTCAAAACTATTATCGCCATCATTCACTCCGTAGTAACAAACGTGGTGGTGGCATCAGTACGTATACATATCTAAACACATATCTTCGAAAGTAATTTTAAGTGCAACTATGAATCGTGAACATATAGAAACCTTATTTATAGAACTAACGAAATATGGAAAATGGATTATACTTGGGACAGTATATAGGCCCCCAACAGCTTGTAACGTCTCTTTCCTGAACGAGCTTCAGAGCATAATATCTCAGTTCAACAAGTCTCTATATAATGACATAATAATCTGCGGGGATTTCAACTACGATCTTCCACAATATGATAGCTGAGAGCAAATCTTAAACTTCATAGATATTTATCTATGTGAAGTGGCCTTGTTCCCTCAGTCTCCCCTCGCCGAGCCCGCACCCCCCCCCTTTCCGAGCCCGCACCTCCCCCCCCCTTTCCCGTACACCTGCTTCCCGTCTTCTGACCGTTCAGAGCATAGCATGGCAAATCCTGAACTTTTTCCGCTTCAAGCAACCAAAGAAATTACGTTTGTTTTGATCAATTTTTGGCAATGTCAAACCTCTCAGTTTCAGTTTTTGCCACTTCCTACGTGGCCGAGACGGCAAATGTGCACGAAAGAATTATTGTATTTCGTTTGTTACCATAGAACATGGATGTTGAAAAATTTCTAATGCACACAATCAATTATTGATTCACCAAATTAGCTTACATTATTATCATGTTCTTTTGATGGACAATTTTGGTTAACTAGTGACGTTAAATGTGAGAAGGGAAAAAACTTTTTCTCTGAAGGAACTTTTAAATTCAAAAATTGAAAAATCTTGATCCAGCAACTTTCGGAAATAATTTGCCATGTTAAAAAAATAGAAAAAAAAGAAAGTGTACTCTGGTAATTTCGCATCTTTTGGGAAAATAACAGTGACCATCATTCGTGAACTATTTCTATGTTACAATAGAGCATGAATGTTGAAAAATCTCTAACGCACACAATCAATTTCTGATTCACCAAATTGGCTTACATTATTGTCTTGTTTTTTTATGGAAAATGTTGGTTAACTAGTGACGTAAAACCTGAGAAGGATAAAAAACTTTTTCATCTTCGGTTTCTCTCATCTCTTATTGCAAAAAAAAAACATCATGTTGAGTGTATATGACGCTACCTGTGGAACTGCGAAAAGAAAAAAAATAACTTTTGTCTTATTTCTGCTTAAAACAGTGCAATTTAAATACGAAGCTAACAAAGCAGTGCTACCAACACGAAGGAAAGGTGTGCTCAGCCCAGTCTCGACCTATGGGCCTGTCTGTCTGAAGTGTCCTTGTCCCCTCAATCACCCCTCACCGAACCCGTTCACTACCCCCCCCCCCCCCCTCTTCCCGTACCCTTGCCTCCCGTCTCTCCGACTGTTTAGAGCATGGCAAATCCTGATGAACTTTTGCGCTCCAAGCAACCAGAGAAATTACGTTTGATTTGATAAATTTTTGGTAATGTCTAACATCTCAGTGAAGTTTTTGTTCACTTCCTACGTGGCCTAGACGAAAAATGTGCACGGAAGAATTATTGTGTTTCGTACCTCCGTTTCCCTACTGACACCGAATAGTTTAAAACATCATAGCTATACAATTACAACGCACGATGATGCATCACTACGAGACTCGCCTCGCAGGCCGGAAAGTGCCGTTCTCTGCACAAATGTTGCCCTACACAACATCCCGAAAAAATGGTTCTCTCAGGGGCAAAAATACGACTTTACCAAGCAAAGTGCCTGCAAGTAGGGGACCTACATCCTCTCACGCACAAAATTCTAATGCTCAAAAGACGGGAGACTTGTTAACAGCTGCCAGTAACCCCGTCAAAGAATGTGTGTCACCTTCCGAAGCAACGTCAGTGAAGACTATGCAATCAATATCGCCGGATGAGGGAAAACATGTCTGCCAAACCTCCAGCAATCATTTGAAGGTTCGAAGCAGTGAAGTCTCAGCCGCAGCACCACAACCACCTGCTCCTCATCTGAACAAGCAAAACAGCGTGCCAGCTCCCCAGCTCTGCGTCAACAACAACGCTCCGAACTGTCCGCCAGCGGCGGGGACACAAACACCATCCTCATCAGTGGTACAAGAAAAAATAGTTTTTACTAATAAGGACATTTCAAGCGTGGTAGACTTTTCTCATTCTCCAGATAATATGTTCGATAATTTTCGCGCACAAACCGATACTGGCAGTAAATCACCCCAGAGCGCAAGCTGTGAAAACAAAATAAAATTTCCAGTACAGAGCAATAAAAATAACACTGTTGCTTCATTTAATGGCTACTTGCACCCGCTTCAAATAACAAGCTCTCAAAAAATTCATGAAATTATTCACAATTTGTCTCTAACAAGAGCGTTTTTCAATAAATCCCTAAGACAACGTGAGCCTCCTAGCCCGTCGTCGATTTTCTCTACAGTATCAAACATTCAGAACCTAACCGAACAGCTTTTTGCTTTAAATTCACATATAAGTTCTCAAGACCTTGCACCTGTGGTACCTGCTAGTATCTCTTGTGAAATCGACTCCAATTGTCGAGAACCTTACGACACTTTGCTGCTAGGTGATAATATCCTAAGCACGATCAGAAGAAAGGACATCGATCGCTCGTGCTGGATCAAAACTGTTCCATCAGGGCGCTTCGATGACCTTCTCCATACTGTAAATTGCATGCCTAGATTTAAAAATTATATACTAAGTTTTGATGGTCTCTGCCACTCGCCCTCAGACCTTGCTCGAATCAAACAACAAATTGTAAGAAAGTACGCACTTTCTCGCATTTATATTGCCAATGCTTGCAGTGCAAACGAATTCAACAAAGCGAGGCATTTTTGCAAAAACCTGGGTTTAAACTTGATTCAATTTCAAACTTACCCAGAAAATGAAAATGGTGACGCACTCAATAACTTTCAATGGCCTCGGACCCAGGAAGAGAACTTCTGTTTTCTTCAACAACTTGCAATGAAATCAACATTGCGAATCACCGTGCCATATTGTCCTCGTTTCAACAAATGTCAAGCAATAAATGGAATTGTAGGTCATTCCAATGAATCGAAAAATTCACGGAATGAGACAAATAGTCTCACATTAGACTTTCAAAAAGAATATAAGCCTATGCATATCACTGCACATGGTACACCAAATCCTTCAAAATTGATTGCGACATCAAGCAGAGGTCTGAGTAACTCACTCACCCACTGCATGAGGAGCGTAAATAAGCCTGAGCCTTTCCCTGATTCGATCTCAGACAAATATAATGTCAGTACGAAAAATAAATTTGCGTTACTTGCTTCCGACACAAATAGTGATTGCGACATGCCCTCCTTTTCAACCAATTCTCAACTTTCCAGTGAGTACGCAGGAACCAAGGAAAGTCAAGCAAATACCGATATTCAAAACTATTCCAAAGAAAATCAAATTATTCGAAAAAAATCTGATGCCTCTGCCGGGCCTCCGTCGAACGACCAAACTAATACTGCTACCGAAAAACCAACAGTGAATCAAATCTGCACACGCGTTGCACACACACTGGACGACTTAAAACGATCGCTCAAATTGGAGCCTGCTTACACTGTAGGTGACGGACACTGTCTCCTCCACGCCGTAACGACGCAGCTTGCTTCACAACAAAAATCGAAATGGAATTATATATCTCTGAAAAAAAGCCATCCAAACTGAGAGCTCCAGAAACAAGGACCAGTATGCAAAATTCGTTGACAAGAACAGTGGCAGTTTCGAACAACTCATCGATAAATACATCGATAGAAAAGTCTTCGATCACGCAGTTGGAGACCTCATACCCCAAATACTTTCTAATGTAACGAGAACACCAATTCACGTATTTGATGAAAGAGACAATGGGATTTGGAAGACGACAATCTCCCCTACATCAAATGCTCTGATAAACTGTCCTCCGGTAAACATACACCGGAAACAGGACCACTATAGCGCCCTCTTGAAAATGCGTGATGAAAATCGTGTTGCTCCCTCCCCCATTTTGTGACTAAATAACAGTGATCAAATTGAATATGAAGCTGAAATCACAAACAATGAACGCGGCAATAAAGACCTAGAGACGAATACTAAATGCCCTGCTAGACCTAAAAAATGCAATAACTCCACTAAAGATCTGCCTATTGAGGTAAATAATATCAAAATATTGCATATAAATGCTCGCAGCCTCAATGGTAAAATGGATGACGTACGAGTAATGTTGATCACTAACGATATCGATATTTTATGCGTATCTGAAACATGGTTCGATTGACGAGTCGAAAGCTCATATCTCAGCATTGCCGGGTACAAATTGTACCGTTATGACGGAGTCAAGAGTAAGAGAGGTAGCGGTTCATGCATTTTCATCAAAGATGTCTACTCTACATCCTTAGTTCCGATAAAAGAAAAATGCGAAGACATAGAAATGGTTTGGCTCAATGTTCAAGTAAACAAACACAAGTCTTTCATCATCGGCAGTCTTTACAGACATCCGTCAGCATCTCTTCGTCCAACATTAGATTTCATTGAAAATACGCTTAGATCAATCTCTGCAGCCAAAAAGTCTTTCTATGTTTTCGGAGATTTTAACGTGGATCTGACAAATAAAAACAATCAGCTAAGCAAGATGCTGCACAGACTTAATCTTTCTCAAATGGTCCAAGAACCAACGCGAATTACCAACACTTCTAAAACTCCTCTTGACCTAGCAATTACCAACAATCCCCAAGCAGTACTCAGCACAGAAATCTTACCGTCCTTTTCTGATCACCATTCGGTAGAATGCCAAATCAATATTGCAAAAGAGAAACAGAAATCTAGTTACATTACATATCGCATGAAAACCCACTACTCCCCTGAAATATTTCAAGAAAAGCTATTAGACAGATGGAGTGAATTTCAAGGCATGGAAAACACCGATGATGTCAATCTACAAGTTTCGCTTTTCAACGAAAATTTCGTATCAGCTCTTAACGAATGCGCACCTTTCACTACGAAGAAAGTTAAGCCAAGAATTTCTAAATGGATAACAGATGAGATAAAACATTTGAGCAGAGCTAAAAGAAATTTGCAGCGTGAGTACAAACTGAATAAATCAGACAGTACGCGTCGAAAATTATATAAAGATCATGAGAAGATCCTACGAAGAAAAGTTAAGGAAGCAAAACGGGACTACTTCCACAAAGAACTCTTGGCGGCAAAACAAAACCCTAAAAGAACTTGGGAAATCATTAGAGAAGCTGCTCAGTATAAAAATTCAGACTGCAAAAGCACTTTTGACAACCCCTCAGAAATGGCGAATGACTTTAACACTTTCTTCTCAAAAGTTGGCGAAGATGTTTTCAATGAAGTATCCAGGACAGTTTCAGACACATCTACAGAGGCAAATCTGAGCGATGTTTCATCCCCAAATAGTAGCAACAAGTGGAGACCAAAGCCAGTTAGCGTCATAGAGATACGAAAAATCTTATACTCACTAAAGAATACTAAAGCGACTGGACATGATGGCATAAGCGCCTCCAACATATTAAAGACAGCTTCCCTGTCACAGCACCCTTTATTCGCTTGATAATAAATACATCTATAGTCACAAACAAGTTTCCCGATCAATGGAAACTATCCATAATTAAGCCATTACATAAATCTGGTGATATCGACATAGCGTCAAATTACAGACCAATCAGTCTCCTGCCTGTTATGTCCAAAATATTAGAAAAAGTAATAACAAACCAGCTCTCGTCTCACATAGACGAGTCACATCTACTGCATCGCAATCAATATGCTTACAGGAGGAATACCAGTACTCAGGACGCCCTGTTAAACATAACAGAAAAAAATTACAAAGATATTGACCAAAAAAAATTAACTCTCTTACTATTGCTTGATCTCTCCAAAGCTTTCGACAGTGTTGAGCATAAGAAACTTCTAAAAAAAAATTCAAACCTCAGAATAGACACTCAGTGGTTTGAAAGCTACCTACGAAACCGCTCTCATGCAGTGTGCTTGAATAACAAAATGTCATCATTCATACCAAATAACTTTGGCGTTCCTCAAGGTTCAATCATCGGCCCACTCCTATTTTCAATTTTCATCAACGATTTCCCCACCATGCCGGCAAACACAAAAATCTCAATGTATGCTGATGACGTACAAATTGCCATGACAAGCTCAACAGCGGATTTAACAGAAACACAAGCCAACGCTGAAAACCTTCTGAGAAATCTGAAATTGTGGTATGACCATAATGGCCTCAAACTTAACGCAAGTAAAACGCAATGCATTATTTTTGGATCACAGAATGAGACTGAAAATTTACCACCATTCCAGCTAACATTTGGAGACGATACAATTAAACCAGTCGATAAGGTTAAAAATCTGGGTGTTTGGTTTGACAAAAATATGACTTTCAATTCACACGTCGAAACAATGTGCAACAAAATTAACGGAACCTTAATGTTCTTTCATCGTATAAAGAACACACCTGACGAAAAATCTAGATTATTAGTGATTCAGTCTTTAGTTTTATCGCGTCTGGACTACTGCAGTCTTGTGTGGGGAGACTTACCTAAATGTCGTCAGGAAGAGTTGCAAAAATGTGTAAACTTCGCCGCCAAGGTGGTATGCAAAGGAAATTTTAATAAATACGATCATGTCACCCCTCTTTTAAGAAAACTCGACTGGATCCCAATACCGAACAGATTCATGATCCAGAAAGCTCGACGAGTATTCTCCTCTCTGTACCTCCCCCAAAGTAATGCAGAGGTGGTAAAATTTTTTCCATCTAATATCCCAAACGAAAGACCAAACCGGAGGAACGATGTTTTAGTCAGTTACCGTTCATCTAACGTGGGACAAAAAGCTCTCTCAGTTTCTGGAGCTTTTTTGTGGAACAAGCTTCCCCAGCATATCAAAAACTCTGAAACTGGAAAAGAATTTAGAGTAAATGTGTCACGTCATTTTACATCTCTGTCATAGGGCCTGCAGCATCTCGGTGTGAACTTCCCATCTATCAGAAATTTTAATTTTTCCTGAAATTTCTGTTAGAAATTTAGAACCTATTTCATTTTACGTTTGCTAAGCGATTCGTATATTCATCTTACTTATTTCTGTCGACAACAATGAGCACCACAGCCGTCAGTTCAGTGCAGCAGAACGAACGTTCTTTCCATAATTAGGAGTATTTCCTCATCTTTATTTTGTTATTTCTTTCTCTTTTCTGTATTAATATTTAACGTCCGTATGAAAAATATACCATGAAATACATTTTGTGTGTACACCAATAAACAGGTTTATAGACGTGAGGGTTGTGCAAAGTTTATAATGAATTAAATTTTTGGCTAACGTTGTCTCGCTATTTCAAAATCATTCTCGAAGATGTTTTCAATCGATTTTCGGCTGAGCTGGAGGGAAAGGGGTAATTTAAGCATTGCATTTAGTCTTTTTATTTTTTTTTCTTTTCGTGCGTTCAGCGCACACTAGCACTGAACTTTCAAATCGGAAAAAACTCTAAATTTCTGTAATCGAAATTATCATTTTGGATCAAGGCCTAATCTTCCTATATGTGCCAATTTTGTGAATATTCTCCACTCAGATGTGATATCCGGCCACAATGTTACTCCATTTTATCCCACGTACACATGTCCCTATAATGGTGAAGAGTTGTGTTGCTTCTTGACTGTAATCTGATTTTTCTTAAAAATTTCTGTGAAGAAATTAAAAAACAGCTCATTTTTATGTTTTTCGAAGTCTTCTCTTCCTTTTAGTTATTTTTTTTGCGAAAAATTTCTTAGGATTACAGTGAGCTCAGCTGTCATTTTCTGTGTAGTAGATGGTAGGTTGCTTCTATCTTTTATGTTATATATGTATTTTTTTTTTTCCAATATTTTATTTTCAATAAGTATATAAATTAATATGTGTGTGTACGTGTGTAGGTATATATACGAGGCCTGTCGAAAAAGTATCCGACCTTAATTTTTCCCGCGCAAAGTAGTGATTCTAAGGCGGCGCCACTGTGCACGGTGGAAGGAGGAATCTTAATGCGCATGCTTGACTTTTTTCACCGCATTCACTTGGGCCAGTCACTGGCTGGTGGTCGCCAAGTAAGGTGCTGTTCTAAGTGTTTGTCGGATTTAGTTTTCTTGCAAGATGACTGAACGAATTGAGCAAAGACACTGCATCAAATTTTGTCAAAAGCTTGGTGATTCATCACGAATACGCACCGGAAGGACAAACAGTGACAAAGGAGTACTATCAGGATGTTCTCCGGCGACTTCGTGATGCAGTTCGGCGCAAAAGACCAGACATGTGGACTGCGAACAACTGGCACTTGCATCACGACAACGCGCCCGCACATTCATCCCATTTGATCCGCAATTTCTTGGCCAAACATGGAATTACGACCGTTCGCCAACCTCCCTACTCTCCAGACCTGGCTCCTTGCGACTTCTGGTTGTTTCCAAAATTGAAGACACCACTGAAAGGATCCCGTTTTGAGAGTAGAGAAGAGATAATGCGGAACGCGACGACAGAGCTGAACACCATTCCCAAAGAAGACTTCCAGAGGTGTTTCCGGCAGTGGAAGGATCGGTGGGCTAAGTGTGTGGAAGCACAAGGAGCCTACTTTGAAGGGGATTAGGGTCCCAACCCCGTCAGGTTGTTGAAGTATTTTTTCTGGCCAAAGGTCGGATACTTTTTCGACAGGCCTCGTATGTATCTACATAAATAGATATACATGTTTCTATTTCATTTCTTTGCGCAAAAACCATTCGGTTAATAAATTTTATTGCAATTGCGAAATGATTTAAAAATAGATCTAGCACTTCCCCAGAGGGCGTTTCTGTGAATCGGATTAATGTCATATACAATTAATGAAATAAAATGCAATTTGAGCATATGAATCGTAGTAAAATTATCTTTCTGTCCGTGTGTTGTACAAGCTATGAATTTTGATATTGAATATATTTTTGTTTACCCATTTCTACCAATATTTTGTAGATATTTGTCAATCATGAGTGGTAACCGGCTTACACTGTATCTCTATTTTATCCCATGTACCCATGTCCGCATGATGTGGTGAATATCGAGAAGATACGAAATATGTTTTTGGTGGTGATAGGGCTTTGCATATTTTTTAGGGCATATTTTTCATTTCTCATTCAACTACCCTTGACAGAGATAGACTATTGGCAAGCCACGTGTGGTTTGTCTATTAGTACGCCTCGTATATTTTGTCTATTAATATGCCTCGTATGGTCTATCTATTTTGTACACCTCTGATAGCTTGTCTATTAGTACACCTCGTATAGTTTGCCTATTATTATTATGCCTCGTATGGCTTATCTATTTGTACACCTCGGATGGTTTGTCAATTAGTACTCCTTGTATAGAACTTTTGTTAGACTACTAGCACACCACGAATGGTCTGTCTATTAGTACGCCTCGTATATTTTGTCAATTAATATGCCTCGTATGGTCTATCTACTTGTACACCTCTGACAGTTTGTCTATTAGTACACCTCGTATAGTTTGTCTATTATTATGCCTCGTATGGCTCATCTACTTGTACACCTCGGATGGTTTGTCAATTAGTACTCCTCGTATGGAACATTTGTTTTAGGATGCCCTATATTTAAGAAACTTTTAAAAGCCAATATGTTGGCATGTATCTCATGTGACAATTTGGAAATAAACTTTTTTTTTTTTTTTTTTTTTTATCAGTCTAATTCCCTCCTTCCAATCACCACGAAGCCTACGCATGTTGCTGCCGAAACTGCTTCGTTACTCGATAATATTTTTATGTTAGATCCGACTGATTTTCTTACCGGAATAATAATTTCTGACTTATATGACCATTTCCCGGTGTTTCTCATCAAGAAAAATGTCTATAGTCTTTGTACCAGCCCACAGGCTGATACTTATTCATATCGTTGTGTAAACGAATATAACTTAAAAACAATGCGAACTGTTCTAGAAGAATTAATGCCATCATTAGACATCTATGAACTGAACAATAATGCGATTAACATTGATGAAGCAATACTAAATTTAACTGAAATTATAACAACCGCATATAACCAGTGTTGTCCAATAATTACCTGCCAAATTACGCCGAAAAATAGACAAAAGCCCTGGATTACTGAAGATATCGTGATCAATATAAAGAAATGTCAAGCGTACCTAGCCTTATTATACGAAGGGCGAATACTTAAAGCAACGTATAACAGATTCAGGAATCGTTTGACAAATCAAATACGAACATCAAAACAAAACTCCTTTACACGTAAATTTACTGAATACAAAACTGATATTAAAAAAAACTTGGCGCTTGCTTAATTCATGCTATAAACCGAATAATAATGGTACAAAAACAATTGAGTCCGTCGTTCACGAAAATGTAAAATACCACGAGAAAAAGATATTGCAACAGTGTTCAACAACTGTTTTGTAAACATAGGGAAAAATATAGCCGATAGTGTCTTCAGTGAACCCACAGACCACTTGCAATACATGGACAATGTCCGTGAACCCAACTCTTTCTTTTTCACGCCAACTAATCCCTCCGATGTAATTACGTGCATAAACAACTTGAAAAATAAATCAAGTGGATTGAAAAATTTTCGGCTAAAATTCTAAAAGCTATAGCTGATATAGCTCCGTGCATATCTAATATTATCAACTAATCTCTTTCTCAAGGTATCTTCCCCAACTCTCTCAAAATTTCCAGAGTGACCCCTATTTTTAAAAATGGTGCTAAAAATTGCACTAATAATTATAGGCCTATCTCTCTACTACCAATTATTAGCAAAATATTCGAAAAAATTGTGTATAAAAAAGTGTACTCGTATTTTGAACAAAAATCTTTTCTCTATGACAAACAATGCGGTTTTTCTAAAAAATCTACGACACAAGCTGTATTAAATCATTTACAATACCTTTATTCTAATATAGATAATGGAAAGATTGTTTTCTCCGTATTTCTTGGCTTTCGAAAAGCATTCGATTTTGTGGACCATAACATATTACTCTCGAAACTTCACTGTTATGGCATTCGAGGGGCTGCCCATGATTGGTTCAGATCATACTTAGCAAATCGGAAACAATACGTTGTCATTGACGACGCAAAATCAGACCCACAGACAATTAGCCATGGAGTTCCGCAACGATCTGTCCTTGGGCCTCTCCTATTTCTGATTTTTATCAGTGATATTATTAAAACTATATCATTTTTCAAATTCATACTTTTTGCCGACGACAGTACCCTTTCTGCGGTCCTTCTGAAACAAAACTCCGCTAGGATTGCGGAGAGTATAAATAATGAACTTCGTAAGGTTTCATTGTGGCTTAAAGCTAATAAAATAAGCCTTAATATCGATAAAACAAAATATATTACAGTCTCATACAAGAAAAATATATCTCTCCCACGCTTTAAAATTGGCGAAGGTGAAATCGAAGAAACAAACTCAAGTAAGTTTTTGGGCATCATAATAGACAAACATCTAACCTTCAAAGAGCACATCGCTCATTTTAGTTTTAAATTATCAAAATCTATCAGAATCCTAAATAAAGTTAGAAATTTCCTGCCTCAAACTGCCTTACAAATGCTCTACCGAACGCTCATTTCATCATACTTGCAATACGGAATAGAAGCATCGCGTGGAACCGATAAAAATAAAACCAATGTAATTTTCACTCTGCAAAAAAGAGCCATCAGGGCGGTAAAGAATCTAGAATATAATGCTCACACAAATGATTCACTCAAAAATTTACGAATACCTAAAGCTTTCGGATCTCTACAAAATTTCCATTTGCAATTTCATTTACAAAACATTAACAAACGATGGCGACAATAGCCTAAAACAATTATTAACTGTACAAACTGGTCATCACGACCATTTAACCCGAAATAGAAATAAATTCATGCTTCCTAATTATTCAGAGGCTCGGTCGCAACACAGTATCCTCTTCGTTGGAACTAAAACTTGGAACTCAATACCTGCGGAGACACGTGAAAGTAATTTTTATAAGGTATTCAAAAAAAACCTTGAGTCTCACTTTCTATCGGAATACTAGTCATGTAAGATCACCAATTCAAATCTTGTCCCCTACATAACTGGTCCTAATAATGTTATTTGCCATGGTTAATATCGCCGATATTCAGTCTGTTCTTGAATCGTTTGTCGAATATACTGTTAAATCTATTCCCTATGAAATACATTGTTAAATGAAGCATCTGATATCGAGTTAATTATCTCATTGATCAGTCTAATGCGTCCCCAGTTTAAGTGAATAAGGTTAAACATTATTGTACTCCTTAGACTAACGTTGATGGTAGGATGCCCTAGAAGTCACTGAACTTATTCGGGCCCACATGTAGCTATACTCAAATCTGACCATTGTACAAACTTAAGAAACATTCTATCTCTGTATCACCTGTGGTAAATAAATTGTTTAAATTGTCAAATTGTTTAAATTTTTTAAGTTGTTTAAATTGTTTAGATTGTTTAAATTGTTTAAATTGTTTACCTCTATAAACTTGGGATACCCTATTAAATTGTTCGTGTTATATTTATCAATGAAACGTTTCTTTCTTACTCATTTTTTTGCAATATATATACAGAATCTTTATGAAAATATAGCTACAACCTAGGTTCCTTTTCAACCTTATTATTTTTATTAAAAAGTAGAATTCATTTCATTTTTCATGCTATATTTAGAACTGAAATGTTTCTTTCAGTATCTTGATATTTCATGCAATTCTAGTCCACACATTTACTCGGTCTATTAATTTTTTTAGTAAAACAATGCACTATTTTGAATATTTTAATATCATTTTTTTCGTAGATATATATAAGAAAAATAAATTTAATAACATTTTGGTAAAATTATATTTTTAATAAGTAAAAAGTTGCGGTTGCGAGTTGTTTTTTTCGCAACTTTGGTTTTTTCAAAGATGTTGTTGCGGTTGCCTCGCAACTTTTTTTTGGCGTTGCGGTTGCGGTTGCGCCACAATATTTTAAAAGTTGCGGGCCCAAAACTGCTTGCTCGGATAAGTAACTACAAACAGTTTTTCAACACGAGTAGCAAGCAAATGCTAGCTCTGAACAGTCATATGTTTTGCTTGCACGAAGTTCCCTTTATTTTTGCTCTTCCATGCCAGCTTCTGATTATCATACTAATCTTTTAACTTCCTGTTCAGATAACATATAAATCGTTAACCTAACATACGGTTTTGAATGCTTTCAATGTTTCGCCTTACAGTTTAGCCTCAAACTCTCCAATCCAAAATAGTGTTGAACAGATGAAATTTGCTTGCAATATTCTTCAAAAGACTCGAGGTACAGTTTAAGATTCATACCTGAATCTTCATCAAATTTTTCAAAGTTCAGGATCTTTCTCATGTCCAAATGGCTGAGGGTTTCCACCAATTGGGTGAATTCACTCGCACGATGTCGCGTTTTATTTTTATTTTTTGGACTTCGTTTCACCTTACCACGCTCTCTGCTAATAGCACTACCGCTGGAATCACTCGAAGTGACAGAACTGTTACTGGGAGACTCCTCTCGGCTGCCGGATGAGCCGCAAGAGTAGGCAAATGACACAGCATGCCTTTCATTCTCCTATTAGGAATAACACCAGGGCCTATGGTGTTGTTGGCCTCTCCGGTCTCTCGTTCTTCGGTTTAAGTGAAGCTCCCCATCACTTTATCAAAATCTTGCTTCAACTTCTACAGTTCTTCTTTTGCTTTGGTAGAGACCTTTCCCTTTCTTGAACCTACCGCCACCATGAATTTTTTCATGTGCTGCAAATTTTCGAGGATTAAATCTTCTACCTTCTCTGGGATAGCCTGCTCTCCCGGTTCTGCTCCACCAATGGCCTCCATTGTCTCCTCTTCGCAGCTCTTAACTGTGCAACCAACCACCAGCACAAGTCACACGGAGGGGAACCCTGACAAAAGTAAACCAGTGTAACCAGTACCACAACTTATCACATACACTGGGCTACAATTTCGTAGATTTTCGTCGTCACTATTGAACAGAAACACACCAAAGTAGAGGTTTCGATATCCAGGTCACAGCACCAATTCTATGTCGTGACTCGCACTGCCGCAAAGCACGTTCACGACACGAAAGCCTAGCGATCGTCATCGCATGGTAGCACTTGCAGTCTTTGAGGACCAGCACGAGGAACGGAAAGTCGGGTAGGTTTAAAAATTTTTATGCCGATCACATATACACATGAACACACAAAGCTCTCTCGACTCGGAGTTCTCCTCCGGTAACAAGTCACCATTGCACAAAACGATGACTACACTCATAGCTATGCTCAGAATGACTATACTTCATTTAATGTCTTTTTACCAGTTAATATAGTCTGAAAGCTGAATAAGCATGGAAAAAAAAAGTCTGAAAGCAAAAGCGACATGGTTAGGAAAAAATGCGTCACATGATTACAAGTAAAATATGGCGATCACATCAGCGTACCACTAGTGGTACATTTACCATAGGTTGGGAACCACTGAGAGAGGGTGAGAGTGGGGAGTGTGAACTTGCGTGACAAAATTCTAATATGTAGCTTGCCGCATGGGGCAGTTTTGAGTCCATTACTAGTTAACCCATTACCTCCCACAACTTTAACCATTCTAATTTTTCTATGAAACCTGGATACCTATGGCAAAACAGCGTGAGAAACACTATGAAACAGTCAAAATTGCATTTTAAATAGAAACAAGCTAGATATTCGATGATCTCATGAGATCACTGGGAGGATACAGTTGTAATGACTAAAGTACATCTCAAAATGTAATCTAAAGTTCTTGTCTTCAAAACTACCTCATTCTAGATGGAAAAATGGATGAAAAAAAAGATACATACAACCATAAACACTTTATCCCTAAAGCATAAAAACTTGTATTTATAATAATTTCATAGAAAAATATTTAATTTTCAAATAAATAAGTTAGCTATACTGTTATACAAAAATAAGTAAAATGAAGCAATGCCACTTTTGTACTTTGTAATTATGAAACGGTTTACCCATATTTTGACTGCACAGCTTTAGTTATCATAGTTACTTCAATGCCCAGCCATTATACATAAGAGAAACAGGTAACGCATAGAGTGACTGAACATTTGTAAAAAAAATTCTCGTATGCCTTTGGTCTCGCAGTGCATGGCTTGTTCTGGCATCGTCTGTATTCACTTCGTTTCATTATTTTGAGTCCTTTGCAATAAAAAAAACATGAGGAATTTGTAAAGGTGCTGGGAGCTGCGCTTCCTACTAGTTTGTTGCCTGTTTGTAGGAATGGTCAAATATGGTTGGCAAACTGCCCTTCTAAGTGAAAGTAAATCCATTTGGGTGGCTGAGTCTTCATTGTCGCTACTGAAGTATATCCTACCTAGGATATTATTAGTAGGAAGGTAATTAATTTCAGATAGCCTATGCCAACACATATGGTAATCCTACACTAGAGCACAGTATAGGTTAATCAACACATGGATAATATTTGTGATCCACACAGACACAACACAGTAATAGTGCTGACATAAATAGAAACACATAGATCAATATCAATGTTGACACATCAATACATATATTAGCAAATAGACACTCACCTCTGGGATATCCCTAAGTTATGAATATACTCAGTTTACTAATCATGTGGCCAGTGAGATAAGAGCGGAGATAGATTGAAATAGAAGGATAGAGTAGAATAGAATTGGTAGTAGGTAGTTAGAGAAGCTTGGATGTAGTACTTACCCATATGAGATAATCTATATACACACTTGCAGTCAGCATGTACTGTTTAGCTGGGTACGACCAATCGGGAACTGACTGCGATCTTGCCGTCTCGAGCGTTGCCAACTTTGGGTCTCTCTCTAACTAGAACTTACAATACTCGCTATATTACACCCCTCCTCCCTCCTTAATTAAACCCCCCCCCCCCCCCAGTATCCCTACTTCCATATCTGACCTAGTCAATCCTAAAGGTCCATTCTCACCACAGGCTTCCGAGCTCGGTTGGACCTGCGTGAGATGCTAGCACTTGGAAGCTCGTGCATCCGTGCCTCCTGGGTGGGAATCGAGTAATCATGTGTTTCTGGGTCAGGGTCGTTAGTCGGAGGTGGTGGGTATGAATTTCGAGCAGACTGTGGGATCAACACGGTTTCCTCTCTAGGTTGTTCCCTGGGTTCAGGGATGGTGTTCGAGCAGGTAATAACTTGGTCCTGTTGTCGACGAACGACCTCTCCCCCCCTGCAGTTGGCACTTGTAGGACACCGGGCCCGTTTTCTCAACGGTGGTAGCAGGGGTCCATTTTGGGGAAACCGGTGTGTATTGACGGACCATCACAGGTGACTCCGGCGGAATGTCAACCGCACGAGACCCTGGGTGGTATCTTTTCTGAGCGTCCTGGCGTTGAGCAACTTTGGACGCGATTGCTTCTGACGGCCAAAGCAGATCAAGACGAGAGCAAACTTTCCTACCTAACATCAGTTCGGCGGGCGTAACACCTGTTGTCGTGTGGGGTGTTAGCCGATAGTTGAACAGGAACCTGTCTAGTGCTAGGCGTAGGGGTTCCGTTGACTTTCGTATATTCTTCTTGAACGTTTGTACCATGCGCTCTGTCAGTCCATTAGTTGAAGGATGATATGGTGCGCTGGAATTCTTGGAATTCAGCCGATGTGAAACACGTTGCGTTGTCCGAAACAATTGTTACCGGATATCCAAATGTCGCAAAAGTGTGTTTCAGGTGCGAGATCGTTTCGCTAGAGGTTGTAGCAGATGTGGGAAAAATTTCAACCCACTTAGAGTGTGCGTCCACGATCACTAGATAGTATTTTCCATCCATTGGGCCAGCGTAGTCGATGTGTATGCGATGCCAAGGCATCGCAGGCCATTCCCACGGATGGAGTTCAGCTTTCGTTGGTGCAGCTCGAGTGCTCAAGCACTCGCTGCATGACTTAGTCGTTTCTTTTAGAACTTTGTCCAGCAGACGCCACCACACATAGCTGCGAGCTAGCTCCTTCATTCTAGATGATCCTGCATGGCCAGAGTGAAGTTCATTCCCAATAGCTTGTCTGAGGGCTTGGGGCACAATTATTCTTGCTCCCTAGAATACACAGCCATTTTGTGTGGACAATTCGTCTCTCCTCCTTGTGTACGGAGCGAGATCAGGGTCACCAATTACCGTCGAAGGCCAGCCTACCTGGCAGTATTTGTAGACCTTTGAAAGTACTGGGTCCCTTAAGGCCCTAATACACGAACGCTCTTCACCGTCACCGATCCTTATGAGAGTCGCTTAGCTCCACCCAATGCAGCTAAGTCCCACCCACCGCAAGCCAAAATGATCCTAATTTCGTGAGCGGCACCGATTCTTATGACCGTCACCGGCATTTCAAGCAAGTTAGATATTTTCCCTCATGAGCGTCACTGACAATGAATGGTGACGGTGAAGAACGTGCGTGTATAAGCTCGGCAGCGATGATTCAGACGTTGTGAAGGGAGATTGTGACAATGCTGCATTCCCTGTGGTCACGTGATGAGGTTTCCACTTTCATCAATAATTACAAGCAGTATCCATGATCATGGAATACAAGGCTGGATTCATTTAAAAATAGATTAGTAAAAGAAGCCGTCTACCAACAGATAGGGAAACAACTACATACGTTTTCGATTATCAATATTAAAAGAAAAAATACAGACATTGAGGGCACAATATCGGAAAGAAGCTTCTGCAATGATAAAATCTGCAAAATCCGGTACAGGAACTGAGGAAAATTATGTAGCTAGGTTTTGATGTTTTGACATGCTGGAATTTTTAAAGGATGACATTTGCGACACAGTTTAGCACATGATCACGTAAAGGGTGGGCAGTATTTGAATACTTTTGACGATTTAAAAAAATATTTGTAAATACTTCTGCCATCATGTAATTAAATGCAGTATATAATACTTCTAAAGTAGTTAGGTTTATGTTTTATCATACAATTAAATAAAATCAGGGCGAAATCTGCGAAAAAAACATGCTAATCAGCCAAAAAGATAATATATCTTGCAAGAATTATAAAAAGAACCAAACTTGTTTCAACGTGTAGTGAAAGTATTAAACGTGTATTGACAAGCACCCTATATATATGATATAGTATTATATTTTACGATGCATATTACTTGTATTTGAAATGTATTTAAATACTTTTTCGAGTATCTAGTATTTCAATACTTTTTCAAAACGTTTTTGAGTGAATATTTTTGGCAAGTATTTAATAGTTGAATGCATTTAAAATAATTTATACCCGTCTCTGATCACACATCAACCACTGTGATTGAACACTTCCGTGTAGAAGCTCAGCAGTGATCGTTCACGATCACTGCTTGCTGTGGGCGGGGCTTAATGCCGCTCATGATGATCGGTGACGGTGAAAAAAGCGTGCGTGTATTTTGGCCTTCAGGGTGACGTCGCGAATGTGGGTGCTGGTGACCGGAGCTGACTCAAGGAAGCTTACTAAGGACGTCCATTCCGCTGGAAGGGGCGTAGCTTCCTCAGGAGTTGTCAGGGGTAGACAACTGAGAGCATCAGCCGTGCCCAATAGCACGCCAGACCGGTGACGCAAGGTGAACTTGTAGGACTGCAGCAGTAGAGCCCACCTTTGAATGCGTCCGGATGCCATCGGAGGGATACTTCTACCCGGATCAAATAGTCCTAGTAAGGGTTTGTGGTGTGTTATTACTGTGAAGTCCTGTCCCCACAGGTAGCAATGAAATATTCGGAGTGCGAACACCATAGCCAGAGCTTCTTTCTCCGTCTGAGAGTAGTTACGCTCTGTTGCTGTTAAAGTCCGGGAGGCAAAATAGGTGACACAGCACCGCTCCCACACCATACGCACTACTGTCAGCCTCTACCACTATGGGTAGGTTAGGATCAAAATGGATTAAAGTCTGGGAGCCTAGAAGGGCTTGTTTAGACTTCTGGAATGCCCTCTCCTGACTTGCATCCCTTTTCCAAGGACTTTTATCCCGCATTAAGGCATCTAGGGGCTAATACATAGTGGCAGAAGATTTTAGAAATTTCCTCTAAAAATTCAAGAGCCCTAGATAAGCCCTCAGCTAAGTCATATTAGTAGGAGCTGGGGCATTTCGGATAGCTGCTACCTTCTCGGCCGTGGAGTGCAACCCATTCTTGTCAATCCGATATCCAAGGTAGGATACCTGTGATACGCCTATTTGGCACTTCTCTATTTTCAGTTTTAGCCCTGCCTCCTGTAGTTTAGATAAGACTTGATGGAGACGCCTGGAGTGCTCTTGCTCATTACCAGCACTAATTAGTACATCGTCCAGGTAGCAGAACACTCCTGGGAGGCCTTCCAATACTCCTTCCAAAGATTCCGGGGGCCGAGGCTACCCCGAAGCTCAGCCTGTTATAAGCAAATAAACCTCTGTGGGTGTTGATCTCGGTGAGCTCTTTGGATTCATCGTCCAACGGAAGTTGGGCTTACGCTTGAGACATGTCCAGCTTGGAGTATATAACTCCTCCGGCTAACCCGCTAAATAAATCTTCCTCCCTGGGTATAGGGTAAGTATCAAGCCTAGTGGCTCTATTGACAGTTAGTTTGTAGTCACCACAGATTCGGATGCTTTGATCAGCCATGAGCACGGGAACAATAGCCGCTGACCATCTAGAGTACTGTACAGGGGTGAGGATACCTTTCTGTACCAGTCTATCAAGTTCTGCCTCCACCTTAGGTCTAAGTGAGTAAGGCACGTTCCTGGCTTTACAAAACTTTAGGGGCACGGAGGGGTCCACCTCAATCTTGAAATTCCTTCCCTTAAGGCAACCTAGGCGTAGTTGAAAAAGGTCAGGGAATTTCTCTCCTAGCTCTTCAGGGCAAGTGGTCAGCTTATGTATCCCATTATCTACTACATTTAGCCCTAGGGAATCAATCAGGTCCCTACCAAGTAAAACTGGGCCTCCCCTGTCTACCACTACAATAGTTGCTAGCTGAGGAGCCCTACCACTAGCTTCGCGCTGGATGTTAGCCCTAATCTCCCCACAAACCACTAGTTCGGCTCCACCATAAGTCCTCAGCTTAACATCAGAAAGTCTCAACTCGGGTCATGTCTTTGTGGGTAACTTACAATATGCAGCTTTTGATAGGATAGACCTGGCAGCACCAGTGTCTACCTCCATTTCCAGTGGGGAGTTGTTTAGCAATAATTTTATTTTAATATTTGGTTTCATTCCCTCGGCAATTGAGAAAATATCCCCGTAGCAACCCTGATTAGCAGCAGGGTAGTCTGCACTGGTAGCATTGTTAGTTCTATTAGGATTAGGGTGGTGTTCCCTCCCCCTTTTTTCATGCATAGCATGCACAAAATTATTTTTGTTGCCATTAGCAGATTTTTGGTTCATTAATTAGAAGCAACATTTCTTAAGATGGCCTTTTTGGCCACAACCATGACAAACACTGTCTTTATAGGGGCAATCTCTACGCCAGTGCAGACTAACACAGCCGGTGCATGCTGATTTGGGGCTAGCTTGAGCCTGAGTCTTGCCCTGAGGCCTTTTAGCAGTTTGCTGTACTCTATACTGATCAACATTCCTAATAGCGTAAGGTTGCCTCAACACTACTGTTTCTCTCAGTTGGGTTTCTTTGGCAGTTGCCAGATCCACGGCTTTCTGCCATGTCAGGCTAGCTTCATTCAGCAAACAATTTTGAATGTCACTACTGGCCACACCCAAAACAAAGCGGTCCAGCAGCGTTTCTTCTAGCACTTCCTGTTTGAAATTACAGGTATGTGAAAGGGCTTTCAAGCTAGCCACAAAATCAGCAATGCTTTCCCCTTGTCACTGGGTCCGCTTATGGAACCTGAACCTTTCGAAGATTTGGTTGCGTGTTGGCTTAAAATGCCGCCTCAACGCTGCCACAATCTCGTCATAAGTAGCATCAAGGGTTCTTATGGGAGACACTAGGTCTTCTATAAGCCCAGCAACTTTTGGACCCACTAGTGAAATTAGTGTGGGGGCTTTTTCCTTGTCTCCTATTTTGTTCATTAAAATATAGCAGTGTAATCTAGTTTCATAGTCTCCAAATTCTTCCTGTAAAGGATTAAACTATCCCACTGAACCTATCAACAGCATATTGAATTTTAGTAAGTTTAACACACCGTGAAAAGAAAAATAAAAAAAATCACAGCACAAATAATACAATCACTTGATAACTTCTGAGTTCCTTCACTAGTCTAGTCTCGCCTAGTAGTTCTACCAAAATCCTGGTCGCCACTGAAGTATATCCTACCTAGGATGGTAATTAATTTCAGATAGCCTATGCCATCACACAGGGTAATCCTACCTTAGAGCACAGTATAGGTTAAACAACACATGGACACTATTTGTGATCCACATAGACACAACACAGTAATAGTGCTGACATAAATAGAAACACATAGATCAATATCAATATTGACACATCAATATACATATATAAGCAAGTAGACACTCACCTCTGGGATATCCCTAAGTTATGAATATACTCAGTTTACTAATCATGTGGCCAGTGAGATAAGAGCGGAGATAGATTGAAATAGCAGGATAGAGTAGAATAGAATTAGTAGTAGGTAGTTAGAGAAACTTAAATGTAGTACTTAGCCATATGAGATAATCTATATACACACTTGCAGTCAGCATGTACTGTTTAGCTGGCTACGAGCAATCGGGAACTGACTGCGATCTTGCCGTCTCAAGCGTTGCCAACTTTAAGTCTCTCTAACTAGAACTTACATTACTCGCTATATTACAGCTACATAGCAAGTTATGTATAATATGTGGATTTACAATTGCCATGTCCGTAATTCGAATGAAGATGGGCCAATACCACTTTTTTTTTCTGATTGTTGTTGCATATCTGCTAATCTACCAATCATGTTTATCGACACCACCCATGCATGCGATGTTATTTTGAAGACATGAGATTGTGAAACCCTAATTTTTGCTTCACATTCCTTCAAATAACGGATCACTTTTTGAAGAGGTTCCACTGTGTCATAATTAGTTCCAATAGTGACATGTAGTATCAAGCCACCTTACCTGTGTTGCATCAAATCTGGAGCTGCATGTTCCTTTTTTTGCTTCTATCAAAGGACATTTTTTCAGCCTGTTCTCGCGTATAGTTCCAGTTGCTCGAAGGCCGAGCTCGCGAAAATGAACCAGTAACCAATATTTAGTAAATAGGTCGTCAAAGAAGACACTATGTGATTGCGATTTTTCTACTATATTGTTGTATATTAAAATATGCGTCTTTATAATGTCGCCCTGGTTTTGTGAGTAAGAGCTCCGGAAGCTGGTGTTACGCTCCTCTTGTGAGCTCCGGAAGGTATTGTTACGCGCTTCTTGCCTGACTTCCGGGCACGGCTGGTTTTGAGAGGAAGTCTGTAATGAAAGCCGCCCAGTACACTGATACGTGCTTTTCAGTGTTTCCTTATTCCTGCTTTGGTAGTCTAAAGCTACTGAAACTGTAGTTTGCAGCTACAGCTAAATAAGCCTCATGTGGTGTTGAAAAGAAACTACTCAACATAATTTGGCGACGAGGATTTCGAATCCCCAACGTGAATTTGAACTGTACGAGTGCTCTGAAACCAAGATGGCGTATTCTACAGTTAGCTGTCCTCCGTTTGGCGTTGAAGTGGAAACAGTGTGTGAATTTTTACAAAGATTCAACGTGCAGTGAGCAGACTCTCTTAAGAAGGCGGGAAACAATGGCGGTAAGAAAGCTAGTATTTTAGTTAAAGCTTTGCCTGTAAACATCATTACTGATCTACAACGAAGAATTAAACTCAAGTTACTCGCTGATGCTCCGTATGATGAAATAGAAGAAAAATTATTACAGCAATTTAAAATCAAGAAATCGATAAGAAATCTGTTACATTTCTAAACAAAAAGCAAGGTGTTAATGAATCCATAGAAAGTTATGCTGAAACGTTGAATGACTTAGCATCTGCGTGCAACTACGATAATTGCTGTCGTGATCGTCTCTTGAGAGATGCTTTCGTTGTTGTTCTACGTTCATCGCACATTTTCAGTAGAGTTCTACAGAAGTGCGGTCGAAAATCGTTCAACGAATGTGTTGAACATGCAAAACTCATCGAACAGTTATGTTTCGATGCTCACGATATTATTCGTGAGGATTCGTCTTTATCGTTTTTCACGACAGAAAAATTACCGCCGAACTACGTATGCATACGTTGCGGCGCTAAGCAGAAGCATCTTGCAAAGAATTTTTATGCTTTGAAATTGAAGTGTAATACATGTATTTCGGGTTGGTTGGTGGATATCCTATCTTCACTTCTCCCTGCCCGATTGAACAGACATCAAAAGGACACCGAAAGACTCGTGGACTCTTCGGGTTTTATTCAGGTCCCGTTGACTCCGTAAACTGCACAACAAGGACGTTTTCAGGTTCGGTGGCAAAACGAGGAATAACCACATGATAAGAAAACTCCTAGTTCAAAAATATAGATGAGGAGTAACTGATCAAAGTATGAAAAACAACTAATGATGCTGGAACTGGTAAACCTCAATAACAAGTAGTGGTAGTAGTAGTAGTAACATGGGTTTGCTAGCGCTGCAGTTACTCAAACTATATCGCACCGAAGGTCACATATTTTAATTCGTATCAGACTCATTCCAAATAACCACACAAGATGAACATCACTGTTATTTGAAACATCAAATTGTATGAGCATCATGATCATAAATACAACTCAAAATTACGAGTGTCTCCCCATTGAAATTTGGACACAACCCAAGACATTCTCAATGACAATGATCTATCAGGCCAGTAAGGACTCATGAACATATCAATGATAAATTTCAAGTCAAATACATAACATCTGGACAGAAAAAGTAAATTTTTCAGCTAAAGAACACATTTATAAACACAAATTTTGTAATGCACACATAGGATCAAAGGAGGACAGTCTACTCACGCACATGCCAAAGACAATTGTCAAAAGCCAAACACGTAACACAATGAGACGGCTATTGAAATAACTGAGCAAAAAAAATGTCTAACTGTTAAATATATGCGCTGTGGTCAAGGGTTTACACCCTCAGTGGGACAACTGACACGCCTTAACATATATACTCACGAACAATGGGGGACGGTATCCTCACACTTCACAAAGTCGTTCTATTTCAAACTACAGAATGAAAAGAACTATCTTATTGTTTTCTTTTGCTTTACCTATTGGAAAGGTATTTATGAAAGGTTTGGTCTCTGATGCAGAGGCAACACTAAAAAGAGAACAGCAAATTATCATTCACCTAAATTTCACATGCATGCAAGACGGCTTATTCAGCCGTAGAATAATCACAGCTTAAAATTGATGTACATGAATATAGCAGATCAGCTCTAATTATTTTGACATCATCCGGGCTATTTCTCATGTCAAAAGTTCAGATTGCTCAATTTAAATTATAAGTGAACTATCCCCAGGGGATAGCAAGTATCCAGTTGCTAATATCTTGAGTACACAAAATTATATGGGCAGTGGTCACGAATTTCTGAACACATTCTCAGTCTAGTCTGAGTGCTTTTAGCTCTAGGCTTCCACCCTACTGACAAGCGCAGCTTGCTCAGCACAGCTCATGGGTGAGGAGCCGACACGTTATTGACATTTGAAATGTATTTTATTTCTCAGCAAAAAATAAAAAATCTGAGCTATGCACTGTCAATGTATGAATTTCTTAACACAAGCTATCTGTTTACATGTTATAAGGCGCCAGTTCAACAGTTTAGTTTTTCTTAAGGTGAAATGTTGGCTGCAGCCATTTTTTAGTTACAGAAAAAGAAAAAAAAGAAAAAACTGCAGCTTCTCCTAGACTGCTGGCTGCCTTAACTTACATAACTAAATTATCAATTTCCTAGCGTCACAATGCAGCACACTAGCTGGAGTAGGCACTAAACGATTTCACAGAGGCTAGCCTGACTCATTGTAGGTGGTTCGCCGGTTGCCAGAAGTATCATTGAATGCTCTAGGAACCGGCTGTTCACCACTATCCAGCACAGTGACAACACATAGAAATAAAAGAGACTAAAGCTAGAGTTATGAATCTTCCAGGCCATATTTCGTACACACACAATTACACTAGGAGCACTATAAATGGTGAGAACTCTTCAACTTGGTGGCCGCAGCCAAACAAAGATGCCGCGTTGGGCTTGCGGACCAGCGCGGCTGTCCGCGGCGATGTTGCCACAGATCTTGTCAGAAATTCGCGTCTTATAAGACGGGACAACATGTAGGAAAACAGGTTACATTTCTAAAGCTTGCAAATCTACAACGACTGCAGCGTGGCCTCGTCCACCCACACATGGAGGATTTCACACAGCCCGCGCTCACATGGTGTCGCCTGAAGGGTGCGGTTATCACGGCAACGTCGGAAGAGAAGATTTGGCAACGCGCTGCTCGCAGAATTCAAGCGAGTCTCTGCAGCGAAGAAACGAATTACGAATTCACTATGCAGAATCCTAGGAACGGTTTTTGTGACGGTAATTCTGTTCATAATTTCTCTGATGTACATAAAATATGGCTTGAATGATTCTCATTTTTTAGAATAAACACCACTGCAATTCCCGATACTAAAGAGCCTACGATACTGAAATGCCATTTAAATGGTAAACCTCTTACATTTCTTCTTGCCAATGGCAATGCGGTCTCGACTATACATAAAAGTGATGCACTTGCTGTTGATGCTGTTATAAATCCTACGTGTAATAAATAGCTCGGATACAGTGTTGGCTCAGTAAATTTGCTTGGTCAATCTTCAGTAATCATTAGTTATAAAAACGTTAGTTTCAATCATAAGTTTCTCATCGTAGATGATGATAGAATCAACTCACTTGGCCGAGATATTTGCTCGAAACTTAAGGTAAATGAGAATTTAAAGACGAAGAATACAGCACGGATAGGAATCATTTTTAATAGAATTTAGCGAAACTAAATTATAAAAATCTTTAATTAGTCAATTTTAAACGTTTCGGAGACCAGCTCCATCTTCAGTAAGTCTGAAAACATTAAAAAAAAAACAAAATTAGTTACTTCATGACAACAGTAAGAAAAAGTGACAAAGTGATCAGTACGAGAAAAAAAAAACAATTATACAAAAATTTCTAAATTTCTAAAGGTTTGCCGAAAATCCATAAATTAGACTTTCCATCTAAATTTCAATTTCGTCCTATTTTTGCTGCAATGAATACGCCTAGTTTTAACTTAGCACGATTTCTAGTACCTGTGTTAAACCCTTTGACTGTAAATGAATATACTCCTGGTAACTCAACTCAATTTGTTAAACAGATCACATCGTGTCGAAATGCTGATAAAGTGACTATGGCTTCATTTGATATTGAAAGCTTATTCACAAATATTCCACTTGCAGAAACTATCGAAATAATTATAAATTCCTTGTTTGCTCTGCCTACTGATACAGTTTTAGGCCTAGGCAAATCTTATTTTAAGACGCTTCTCGAACTGTCTGTTATGAACTCTATATTTGTGTTTGCTGGTAATATGTATAAGCAAATCGAAGGCCTGGGCATGGGTCTTCCGTTAGGACCCACATTTGCAAATATTTTCATGTGTCACTGGGAACAAAAATGGCTGGCCGATTGTCCTGTAGAATTTAAACCAGAATTTTATCGCCGTTACATTGATGATACGTTTTTGTTGTTTCGTGATCCAAGTCATGCTCAAATGTTCAGGGACTATTTAAATGAGAAACACTCGTCAATAAAATTTACAATCGAAATTGAAAATGGTGGCTCGTTATCTTTTTTGGACTCAAAAATTACTCGAGCAGGTACAGCTTTCACTACTTCAGTTTTTCGTAAAGCTACTTTTACTGGATTGGGCATAAGTTTCTACAGCAACTGTAACTATAGATTTAAAATTAATGCCGTTAAAACATTGTTAAATCGTGCTTATAACATTTGTTCTAGTTTTGTGGATCTTCATGCTGAATTTAATTTTTTAGTCTCATTTTTTTGTAAAAACGGATTCCCTTCCTCTATTGTTCATGCGCAAATTAAAAAATTTTTAGCAAAGAAATATTCCGGTATTAATGATGTCGCCGATTCGGTGCAACAGCTCTACTGTGTATTTCCATATTTTGGCGATTTTACGAGCAAGATGTCCCGGGATATTGAAAACCTTTTTAAACACCACTTTCCTGCGGTAAAATTAAATGTAATTACTGTGAATCTGCTGCGAGTTGGTTCTTTCTTTCGGTACAAAGATAGGATTCCTAAGCGGATGCGGGCATCCCTGGTATATAAATTTAGTTGCGTACAGTGTACGTCTGGCTACGTCGGCATGACGACGCTGCCTTTTTACGTTAGGATTGCCCAGCACCGCGGAGTTAGCTTTCGTACCGGGAGACCTTTAGCTCAACCTCCTCATTCATCAATCCGCCTTCATACCGAACAGTGTAGCAGCCGTATTTCCGAGGACAATTTTTCTATTTTATGTTCTGCTCCTAACGAGTTAGATTTGCGCATTTTAGAATCCCTTCACATTGCAAAAGAGAAGCCACCTTTGAATAATGCCAATAGTTCATATCCTTTAGAAATTTTTGTATAATTGTTTTTTTTTCTCGTACTGATCACTTTGTCACTTTTTCTTACTGTTGTCATGAAGTAACTAATTTTGTTTTTTTTATGTTTTCAGACTTACTGAAGATGGAGCTGGTCTCCGAAACGTTTAAAATTGACTAATTAAAGATTTTTATAATTTAGTTTCGCTAAATTCTATTAAAAATGATTCCTATCCGTGCTGTATTCTTCGTCTTTAAATTCTTAATGATAGTCCGACTAAGGAGTGTTAATTTTAAGGTAAATGTTGTCATCCCTGATCAATGCGACACTATAAACATAACTGATTCTCATAGTTTACCGAGAAGCTTGTCTTCCAAATATGATTCGTACTTGTCATCTAATTCACAGTCTATCGTTAAAGATGCCTTTCATCTTGAAGTGTTGCCTAATTCAGGTCCTATATTTTGTAAAGCACGCCCTTTTCCTGTAATACTAAAAGACTCTGTCAAAACCGAAATGGAGCGCTTGCAGAGTATGGGTAAAATTTGTTAAGTGTATGAAATCCAATGGGCATCTCCTACCGTAAATGTTCTAGAGCCTGACGGCAGTGTAAGAATCTGTGAAACTTTGTCAGCCTCCATACAATTGCTTAAATCCCATTCAATCTGCCCTACCTGTTATTGATGATGTAATTTCTCAAGTCGGCGGCGCAAAGTTTTTTTTCAAAATTGATATGTCAAATGCGTTTCTGCAAATTCCTTTGGCCGAGGAATCAAAAAAGATTACGACCATTAACACGTCTGAAGGTCTACGTATATACAATTACTTACCTTAGTGTTTGTGTACAAGTCCCGGCATTTTTCAAGCGTTCATGAATAAAACTCTTTCTGGCATCGATGATGTCATTGTGTACCAAGATGATATACTCATTTTGACCTCTTCTTATGATTCTCATTTGGAAGTTCTTGACAAAGTCTTGTCTGTCCTCAAATATGCTGGAATTCGCTTAATTCTCTCTAAATGTGCCTTTCTAACTGATCATGTGTCCTATCCAGGGTACATTTACGATAAAAAAGGAGTTCACCCTAATCCTGAGAAAGTAGATGCAATTCTCATTGCTTCTGTTCCTAAAAGCATCCAACAGTTCATTTATTGGATTGAGTAATTTCTATAGTCGTTTTGTACCTCACTTTTCTCATGTCATGCATCCTCTGCATTTGCTAGTAAAGAAAGATGTACCTTTCCAGTAGACTCCAGAACAGGATGAAAGAGTCCATATAATCAAGGATATCTTTCACTCGAATAAACCTCTAAAATTATTTAATTCCAACCATGAAACTCTTCTTGAAACTGATAGTTCTGGCTATGGGGTTGCTGCCGTACTTATGAAACGCGTTGATTTTTTTCATGATTGGTGTCCGGTTCAATTTGCTTCAAGATCTCTAAACAATGCAGAGCGAAACTATTATAACACCGAAAGAAAGAGCCTTAGTGTTGTTTTTGGCGTCGAAAAATTAAAGAAATTTCTTCTTGGTGCTAAGTTCCTTATTCATAACGATCAAAATTCTTTTTGCTAAATTTTTGCTCATAACAAATGCGTGCCTCTCAATTGTTCCGTTCGTATTCAAAGACGGGCTCTCAAACTTTCCCAGTTTGACTATGTTTTCAGCTATTCGAAAGGTAAATATAGTGTAAATAACGATTGTCTTAAGTCCCGTCCACACTATCAATCTTTCGGCTGAAGTTCGTGTTTTTTCGGCAGTCCCCGAACACGAAATTCACAGATGAAAAGTTCGCAAATTTTGGTGTGTTCGTGTTTTCCATCGAGTTGGAAAACACGAACACGGACTTTCGTTTAAACAGTGAACACTCGCTTGTTTATTTATTGTGAAAGGTTATTTTGCGAGTAAATTACTTGGTTTCCACACAGCTTTAGCTATTTTATCGATATAATTAGGTTTTTGGTGCAAATGCAGTTAATTTTGTAGGGCGGCATGGATATTTATTCACCAAAATTAACTACGTAACGTTGTTTAAGCAATTTTAAACAATTTATTTACCACAGGTGATACAGAGGTAGAATGTTTCTTAAGCCTAGTACAATGGTCATATTTGAGTATAGCTATCTGTGGGCCCGAACAAGTTCAACGACTTCTAGGGCATCCTACCATCACGTTATTCTAAGGTGTACAATATTGTTTAATCTAATTCACTTAACCTAGTTTCGCATTAGACTGATCAATGAGATAATTTACTCGATATTTGATGCTGCATTTTACAATATAGGTCAAATCGGCTATATTTAACAGTATATTCGCTAAACGATTTAAGAGTAGACTGAAGATCGGCGATGTTACCCATGGCAAATTACATTATTAGGACTAGACACGTAGGAGGAAGGATTTGACTTGGTGATCTTACACGACCATTATTCTGATAGGAAGTGAAACTCAAAATTTCTTTTGAATATTTTGTTAGAATTACTTTCACGGATCTCCGTAGGCATTGAGTTTCAAGTTTTAGTTCTAGCGAAGAGGATACTGCGTTGCGACCGGGCCTTTGAATAATGAGGAAACATGATTGTACTTCTGTTTTGGGTTAAATGGTCGTGATGACCATTTGCGCAGTTAATAATTGTTTTAGGCTAGTGTCGCCATCATTTGTTAATGTTTTGTAAATGAAATTACCAATGAAGATTTTGTAGAGATCCGAAAGTTTAAGTATTTGTAAATTTGTGAATGAATCATTTCTGTGAGCATTATATTCTACGTTCTTTACCGCTGTGATGGCTCTTTTTTGCAGCGTAAAAATTTCATTTGTTTTATTTTTATCATTTCCGTGCCATGCTTCTTATTCCGTATTGCAAGTATGGAAAAATGAGCGTTCGGTTGAGCATTTGTAAAGCTGCTGCAGGCAGGAAGTTTTCAACTTTATTTAGGATTCCGATGGTTTTTGATAACTTAGAACTTCTATGAGCGATGTGCTCTTTGAAGGTTAGATGTTTGTCTATTATGATGCCCAGAAACTTACATGAGTTGGTTTCTTTGCTTTCACCTTCGCCAATTTTAATGCGTGGGAGAGATACATTTTTCTTGTATGAGAATGTCATATATTTTGTTTTATCGATATTAAGGCATATTTTATTAGCTTTAAGGCACAATGAAACCTTATGAAGTTCATTATTTATACTCTTTAGAATCATATCGGGATTTTGGTTCGGAAGGACCGCAGAAAGCGTACTCTCATCGACAAAAAGTATTAACTTGATGAATGATGTTGTTTTAATAATATCATTGATAAAAATCAGAAATAGGAAAGGCCCAAGAACAGATCTTTGTGGAACTCCATGGCTAATTGTGGGTCCGATTTTGTGTCGTCAATGACAACGTATTGCTTCCGATTTGTTAGGTATGATCTGAACCAATCATGGGCAACCCCTCGAATGCCATAACAGTGTAGTTTCGAGAGTAATATTTTATGGTCCACACAATCGAATGCTTTTCAAAAGTCAAGAAATACAGAAAAGACGGGTTTTCCTTCATCTATATTAGAATAAAGGGATTGAAAATGATTTAATATAGCCTGTGTTGTTGATCTTTTAGAGCGAAAGCCGTATTGTTTATCTTAAAGATCGACTTATGTTCGAAATAAGAGTACACTTTTCATACACAATTTTCAATAAGAGACTGGTTAATAATTTTGGGTTATCACCGTGGCTACAATGTCAGCAATAATTTTAACTACTTTTGTCGGAAACGTTTGTAACCCACTCAATTTGTTTTTCAGGTTGTTTATGCACACAATTGCATCGGAAAAGTTGGTAGGTGTCAAGAAAAAGGAGTTGTGTTCTCGAATATGATCTATGTATTCCATATGATCAGTAGGTTCACTTGGAATACCATCAGCGATAGTTTTCCCTACGTTTTCGAAGAAATTGTTGGAGAGAATAGCAATTTCTTTCTTCTCTTGGTATTTTACATTATCTTGAACAACATATTCAATTTTCTTTTTATCGGCGTTATTCGGTTTACAGCAAGAGTAAAGGAGGCGCCAAGTCTTTTTAACGTGAGCTTTAATTTGAGCAAACTTGAGCGTACAGTAGCTATTTTTATATGTCCTAATCTGATTGGTCACATAGTTTTTGAATCGGTTATTTGTTTCTCTAGATATTCGCCCTTCGCAAAGGAGGGCTAGGTACGCTTGACATTTGTTTATACATATCACGATGTCTCCCGTAATCCAGGGCTTTTGTTTATTTTTCGGGGTAACTGTACGAGTTACAATAATTGAGCAACACTGATTGTATGCTGCCATTACAGTTTCAGTCAACTTTAATACTGCTTCATCAATGCTCGTTGCATTATTGTGTTGAGAGATGTGTCATGTCGGCATTGATTCTTCTAGAACGGTTCGCATTTTTTCTAAATTTGATTCGTTTTGCATTACGATATGAGTAAGTTTCAGCCCGTGGCTTGGTGCAAACAATATAGACATTTTTCCTAATAAGAAAAACTGGAAAATAATCTGATGAGTCGCAAGTAATGATTCGAGCAAGAAAATCAGTCGGGTCTGTCATTAGAAATATTTTCAAAGTAGCGTAGCAGATACTGAGGTTATTCGTGTAGGCTTTGTGGGGATTGGAAGGAAAGATTGAGTCTGAAAGACTGTTAGGAAATTTGAGATTTGTAGCATCCGATATATAAATATTAAATTCTCATTTCATTTTAATTTGCATAATTATTTGCATAAACTATCTTACTGTACATTATACTAATAAATTCCTAATTATAATTACTAATGTTTTATGTGACTAACACAAATATTAACGAACATCAAGCACCGCCATGGTAGACTTAAGCGTTGTGGCAACATCGCTGAGCATGGCGTGTTCTGGGCGTCATTGTTCATCTTGCTTTGGTGTCGTTAAGAGCTCGTCGCATAAGTCAAAATAAGTGAAAATTCGTGTTAGTGTTTAAATTCTTAATTGTGAATGTGTTGTGGAGTAAATGTAGTATTTCACTATGTTAAGTATTTCTCCTAGTATGTCTTAAGCGGACCTTAACCGAGTTAGGATGAAGTACTGCAAATCGGTCCTTGTGTCTTTGTGTTGATGAAGTGCACGTTTGGTGAATGTGCGATAAGACCTTCTGTCCGCCAGCACAGATATGCAGTGTCATTTCGACGTATTTCAATTCCTTTTTGAATGATAAGACTCCTTGTTGCGAAAATAGATACATAGTATTATAGTGACGTATTTAAATTTCTGTTGAATGATAGGAAATTTGGCGGGGATTAACGCTGAGTCACATCCTCGATGACAAGTCATTTTCTATTGCCTTGTTTAGATTATAATTATACATCCTGGATGACAAGTAATTTTCTATTATTGTTCAGAGTAACTTCTTCGATATCAAGTAATATTCTATTGCTTTGATTCAGAATAACATCCTCGATGTTAAGCAATTTTCTCTTGCTGTGTTCAGATTATACTGAAATGAGGCGAGAGTATTACGTGCCACATTTTACTGTAATGAACCTTTACTGCCATATTACTTCCTCACCTGTCTGAGTTGCAAGGGAAACAAAAATTCTTAGGTGTGACTTTAGGAGAAAGAACCTCGGGTTTGCATGGTATGTAGTCAATTAGGTGTCAAGAAAAAGGAGTTGTGTTCTCGAATATGATCTATGTATTCCATATGATCAGTAGGTTCACTTGGAATACCATCAGCGATAGTCATTGTAGTGGTAGGTAGGGTAGTGGTAGTGGTAGGGTATGTGTCATTGTAGTGGTAGGGTATGTAGTTTCTTCTAGCATCTCGAACAATTCATCCATCGTCTCGTGAATTTCAGATCTCCGAAGTCTGCACAACACGCCACACACACACACACACTCACACCTGCGCCTTAGTCTCTACCTTAATCATCTGCCTTAACCTGTGGTCATTAACCATCCACACTTGTTACTTGTGGTGATTCTTAGTTACTGGGTTTAATGTCTTGCTAAACTACTGGCCTCTGTAAACCTCAGTGTCATCCAGAAAATTTACTTCTCCCAAGCCAATTCGTTGTATCGATAACAACATATGCATCTATTCACAAATTTTCGACTCGAGAATCACAGATCTCTCATGATCCGATAAATCCTCGGCGTAACGCTCGGTCGAACCATTTATAGAAATCCATGCACAACCCTTGACATGTAACTCTCGTTCTGAATGTAATTGGGGGGCTTGGACACATTTCCAACACACACACATCGCCAGCCCGCTGGGTTAGTTATCTCTTGAGCTGCTAAATATCTTCAGCACAGATTGTGCTTCTCCACCAGTTCAAGACTTCACGACTTTACGATCCTGCCTGCACCCCAAATAAAATTAATGAAGCTGAGTACCCATGTGCATCATATTTTCTTCCCAAATGACTCTCAAATAAACTTCCGCGTTTAAGTGTGCGCTGGGACGATAATCATACAACATAAAAACCTCGTCCACCTGACAAACTTAAAAGATTGGTTCATAGCTTTCATATTTCAGTAGATCATAATTGAAGTCACCGCATATTATTATGTCATTGTATAAGGACCTGTTGAACTGAGAGACAATAGGATTTAGCTCATTCAGGAAAGATATAGAACAGGCTGTAGGAGGCCTATACACCGTTTCAAGCACAATTCGTTTACCATCTCTGGACAGTTCTACGAAGAGTGATTCTATATAATCCCGATTCATTGTTGCATTCGCTATGATTCTCGAGTCCATGTGGTTATATATAAATATACTGATACCTCCGCCTCGCTGGTTTTTTCGTAGCGAACGGTAACTATGATAATTTTCAAATCGAATCATGTCTTAGGTTAAGTCATCTAGCCAGCTTTCGGTGAAGCTAATCACGTCTAGGTTATACTTAGGTTCAGTAATAGTACATTGTATGTCTTCGAATTTTGGATAGAGTGACCTACAGTTCCAACACAGGAGTGAGAAATCAAAGCGAGTTATTCGTATAGTTTCGTTGAATTTTATGTATTAGTATTCCTTCAGTCTTGATAGTCGTTAAGGTTTGGATTTATTCTGTTCAAATGATTGAGATCTGAGTCGATTTCATCGAATACATCAGCGTGATCAGTCATTTAAATATAGTAAACAGTAAGAAGTAAGTAATATATAACTTGAAAACGAAATACATATTCAAGCTTAAGAGGATATTCCTATCTAAAAACTAGCTTAGGAAGTAAGAAAGACAAAAGTAAAAAACCTAGCGCGATTTCGTGAGTAAGCACATAAACTCAGTCCATGAGCGAATAATATTGGAGTTCAATATCACAACATTGGTGCGTACAAATTGCTGAGGGCGTTTTTACAAAGTTCACATACAACAGGTGATAAGTTTTAAAAATTTTGACGACAATGACATAATCAGCTAATATGGTTTACACATAATAATAACTTTAGTGGCAAAAAAAGAAAATTTTCATTCCAATAAGGTAGGAAAGCAAACAAGGTGGAAATCAAAATTCCACAGTAACATTGGTTGGTAAAAATTGCTGATGGCGTTGTTACAAAAAGTTCACTTACAGCTGTCATAAATGTTTACAAACATCTGTTATATATTTGTCAAGATTGAGGTTAAACTGATATCTAACTGGGGTGAAACTGACATGATATATAATTGAGGTGAAACTGACATGATATCCAATTGAGGTGATCACCAAGCCTAGTCACCCATGACCTGTTTCGATGACATGTTCAGTTGTAGCATCAGGTATTGCTCGAGGTCCTCTGGCGTGTTGATCTGGCAGAGTCTTGAATCTGGGTTTCCGGGGTTATATACGAAGATATTCCGTCCTGTGTTCTCGGGATTTCAATTTTCTCCTGAAATTTCCTTCTGGCTATTCTCAGAATGTACATGGTATTAGCTCGTGAAGGTATGAGATATTCATTTATGAAGAACTTTGGTTTCTTTTATCGGCAGGCGTGAGAATTTTACGTTTCTTGTTATAATGTTTTAGTTCAAATGCAATGTTTCTTCGATCTTCATTCCCTGTTACTGGTTACTGGAACAATCATTTGGTGTGAAACAAACGAAATTAATTATTTCTTGAATATAATGTCCTCTAGTTGCCTCCATTCCGACGCACACATTGAAAGAAAGAAAGAAAGAAAGAAAAACGTTTATTTCCAAGTTGCCACGTGAGATACATGCCAACATATTGGCTTTTAAAAATTTCTTAATATAAGACGTCCTAAAACAAAAGTTCCATACGAGGAGTACTAATTGACAAACCATCCGAAGTGTACAAATAGATAAGCCATACGAGGCATAATAATAGACAAACTATACGAGGTGTACTAATAGACAAACTATCAGAGGTGTACAAATAGATAAACCATACGAGGCATATTAATAGACAAAATAAACGAGGCGTACTAATAGACAAACCATACGTGGCGTGCTAATAGTCTAACTCTGTCAAGGGGTAGTTGAATAAGAAATGAAAAATATCATCTTCTGGATATTTTATATTCCAAGAGATGGCTAACAACTTATAAATAATTCGAATACTACTAAAGAATTCTCCAGAATTTCCTAGTTTTTAGTTGAAATTATCGAAGTAAGAAAACGACAAAGAACGCTATACCGGAGCAGATTGAAACACCATCGTAAATGACAATCAAGTATTGGTTAGTCACTAAGTAATTTATAAGGAACATCGTGCAACACAGCTCGCACATTTAGAAATGCGTAAATAAACTTACACTCAAAATGAAATGCATGGCTTGTTCAGCATACAAGTATAGAGATAATTTTTGCAGAGCGCTTTATTTCATTTGTCTGTTTATACTTTTAATTTCCCCTATTCACAGAAGTGCCCTTCGGGGCCGTGATAGATCGACTTGTGAATCATTAAGCAAGCGCAATCAATTTGTTTATTTCTGGAATTAGGTTCAGTGTTAACTGATCGCAGAGCTTTAGGTAAAATGTAATGTGTCCAGAGGTTTTGCGTTTACGCAAAAAATAGAAATAGAAACATATATATGCACATGTGTGTATATATGTGCGAACGTTTGCATGTGCACACAGATTCATAGACATTCATATTTGCGTGCGCACACATACACACACATGCACACAATTACACCCACATATTCATATATATACGTATCGAAAATGAATTTAAGAAAAATACTGACAAACATAAAAAATAATCTTGCTCCTTCTACATTTAAAATGACAGCCAAAGCTCTCTGTAATCATAAGAAATAACATGAGGAAAAATAAGGAATAAAAAAAGGACTTCGAAAAACGTATAAATGAATTGATTTTTTAATTTCCTAGAAAAAATTTTAAGAAAACTCAAGTCACCGTCGAGGAACAACAACAAAAGAAACAAATTTCATATCTTCTCGATATTCTCTGCAACATCATGCAGACATGGGTACATGGGATAAAATGGAGATACAGTGTAAGTCGGTGTCAATTCATGATTGACAAATATCTACAAAATTTTGGCAGAAATGCGTAAACAAACATATACCCAGCATCAAAATTCATGGCTTGTACAACATACGGACAGAAAGATAATTTTACCACGATTCATATGCGCAAATTGCGCTTTATTTCGCTAATTGTATTTGTCATTATTCCGATTCACAGAAACGCCCTGTGTGGAAGTGATAGATCTATTTTTGAATAATTTCGATAGTGCAATGAAATTTATTAACTGGATGGTTTTCGCGTAAAGGAATGAAATAGAAACATGTATATCTATTTATGTAGATATGAATATACCTACAACCGTACACACACATATTAATATATATATATACATATTGAAAATGAATAAAAGAAAAAAAATACATACATAAAATAAAACGATAAAAACACACTTAACGACAAAGAAACGACCCCGTGTAATAGTACAGCTAGAACGAAAATGACAGTCGAGGTCACTGTACTCCTAAGAAATTATTCGGAAAAAAAAACTAAAAGGAAAAGAAGACATCGAAAATCTTAAAAATGAACTGGTTTTTAATTTCTTCATAGAAATTTTTAGGAAAACTCAGGTTACAGTCGAAAAACAACACAACTCTTCCGCATTATACGGACATGTATAATGCGGATATCACATCTGAGTGGCGAATATTTACAAAATTTGGCCCATACAGGTAGATTAAACAATGGTCCAAAGTGATAATTTCAATTACTGAAATTTAGAATTTTTTCGATTTGAAAGTTCGGTGCTAGTGTGCGCTGAACGCACGGAAAAATATAAAAAAAATAGATGAAATGCTTTAATTACCCCCTCCCCTCAGCTCAGCCGAAATCGATTGAAAACATCTTCGAGAATGATTTTGAAATAGCGAGACAAAGTTAGCCAAAATTTAATTCATTATAAACTTTGCACAACCCTCACATCTATAAACCTGTATATTGGTGTACACACAAAATGTATTTCAGAGTATGTTTTCCATACGGATGTTAAATATTATTACAGAAAACAGAAAAAATAACAAAATAAAGATGAGGAAATACTCCTACTTATGGAAAAAAACGTTCGTTTCGCTGCATTGAAATGACGGCTGGGGTGCTCATTATTGTCGACAGAAATAAGTAAGATGAATATTAGAATGGCTTAACAAACGTAAAATGAAATAGTTTCTAATTTTCAAACAGAAATTTCATGAAAATTAAAATTTCAGGTAGATGGTAAATTCATATCGAAATGCTGCAGGCCCTATGACAGAGATGTAAAATGACGTCACACATTTACTCTAAATTCTTGTACAGTTTTAGAGTTTTGATATGCTGGGGAAGCTTGTTCCACAAAAAAAGCTCCAGAAACTGAGAAAGCTTTTTGCCCCACGTTAGATGAACGGTAACTGACTAAAGGGCCTTTCACACGATCAGTTTTTTCGTCAGTGACACTCACACTCTCAGAGTGTGGTCAAAACACTCGCGTTCACACGTATGTTCGCGTGACTGAAGTGGCGCGTCACTGACAAGCTTGGCAGTGCTTCACTATGCGTTGTCGAGAAAGATTAGTCGTAGTCAAAGCAAGCATACTCATCGGCTTTGTGGTCATAGAGAAGAAAAAAACACCGTAAATAGATAGTGGGTATAAGATTGGCTGGCTAAACATCCAGAAAATGGCAGTTATAACTGGATTTGTAGTAAGTTAGGGAGGGCTAAATATCCAAATTTCGCTCACTAATTATTTGTTGCATTCCTTCCTTTTTTCAGCATTTGTAAAATTTGGTCACACCAAATCTAACAAATACTACAACTACTACAAATGTAATAATCTACTTCATAATAACTTCAACTGCAGGTAATATTTTCCGCTCGTTCCATACAGTTTTGCATGTACTAGCGTGTAATAGTACAGCTCGTAAATTGAATTTTTTCTTGAAGAACTCTATTCGGTCATTTCCTGGCGACACAGTGACAAGGATACAGAAATTACAATTGAAATCTAGCGCACATTCATTAGAACTGTGTGATAGAATGCACGCGTAAATCTGGCATCCGCAAGCAAATAATATAAAATATAATAAACCTCTCAAATTACTGCGTGATAATATCTAATAATGCATGTGAATGTGACAGCGTTACGGGTAAACTAATAAATGTTTAGATTTATTTCAGGAAACATTTTCATGCTGAAATTGAATGTTAAAGAGAATTAATGGAAAGATGTTTTTATTGTATTTGAAAATGCAGGACAAATTGTTGCAATCGCACTTCGGTTAAATATTTAATTTTTTCATTCTAATATACAAAAATAAAAAACATTAGCAGTATTTCCTGAGTGAATATTAAATAAGATTGGAAATCCTTTGTAAATGGCGCTGACACTACAACAGAACGAACGCATTATGATATGCTTGTAAAAAACTAAACTATTGTTCCCCGCACCTTTGATTCCAGGTGCTATCTTCTGCTAAATAATAGATTTTTTGGAAGCAAAGGCTTTAAATTCTTTCCTAAACTATTTATGAAGCGTATTAATTTTTTCCCTCAACTCATGCTCATGCAAACTAATACTGAGTTGATTCATTGCCTCAATAACATATTTGAGCGACTTGCTTCTAATATCTCTGTTCTTGTATTCGTTGCTGTGCACTTTCCACAAAGCGGGCTGCTCCCGAAAATAACTAATAAAAGAAGCCGTCGCTTCTCAAGGCCAAGCGGAGACCAGTTGATTTGCAGGAGCAGCTACGCATCCTTACTAGACGATCGCAGGACTTAAGCCCGTATGAGACGGTGGCAAGAAGTAGCACTCATGGGTGCGAG
The DNA here is from genome assembly GCA_030386875.1 of Morinoia aosen. Classification (NCBI taxonomy): domain Eukaryota; kingdom Metazoa; phylum Arthropoda; class Malacostraca; order Amphipoda; family Talitridae; genus Morinoia; species Morinoia aosen. The sequence continues at coordinate 91,901,559 of CM059579.1, read as the reverse complement.
AGATGCGCTCTCTTCTCCGAAGTCATGGCGGCCGCCGTCACCAACACACTCCAATGTTATTACACGAGACGGTGTTGGCCGGCCACAGACACGGCGCGCAGTAGCGCACGGAAATCGGAAGCTGGATTTGTTTTCATAATTTTATTCACCAATACATGTCTTTCAAGTCATGTTCATTTTCGACGGTTAATTCACAGAAATTTAAAATTAAAACATGGTTAATTAAATGCATTGATATTATTTTAGGGGTTCTGATACCAGCAAAATATATATACCATTTAGAAAAGAACTATGAAATTAATATGGCTCAATATCTACGTCATATATATATATGATTAACAACTAGTGTGGAATGCGTGGCGCCCGTGAATGCAACTACGCTTGATTGCAATTGAAGGTTTTTTTTGCACGGTGGAATGCAGATTGATTGTCGTAAATATGAAAAACATCCAATACTGGTAATACTGAGGCACTTGTACACACAATTGCAGCATGTGCATTGGTACAAATAACTCTAATTTTAAGAGCAGGTACCATCTTAAATAATACTTCATCGTACATTAAAATAGCTCTGATGTAAGTGAAGAAATGACTATCACCACATTTTATATACTTAGTTCGATTATTTAATGCTTGGTTTAGTCATCAGGCTGACATACAAACTTTAACACTGTACTGATTGTATTTTAAACAATAATAAATATGAGTATTAGAGAAACGAATTGAAAATTTGTACATAGCGGTACAGTATAAATTTATAGTAGAACACTTACTCTCCTGAAAAAGTACAAATAGCGTAAAACATGCTAGTTTCCGTCATTTTTTACTTCTGCATAATGGAACTGTGATTTCGAACTTCCGAAAAAAAATCATAATAGTAATTTTCATGCAGGAAACAAGAGAAGTAATAATACATGCGGAAGAACTAACTTGTTACCTACATTGGGCTGAGAATGAAGTATTTCATACAATGACGAAGAAGAGGCGCAATGAATGTCACCTTCGTCTAAGAATGGGAATACTATTGGAAATGGGAATCGCAATTTGGGAATACCATTTCATCAGTTCCTGTACCTGATTTCTGGGAATCTTTTTAGTTTTGTTTTCCTGCCTGAACTGCGACTGAAGTGTATTTATTTATTTACTCTGGAGTTAATTCAATCTCTGGCTTCATTTCTTTAAAGATGTTGTTTAGTGCTATTTTTCGTAGAGATCTATCTCTATACCCGCTACTTACCTCTCTACATAAACATGGGTGTGTTCTGAGAATTTCTATAAATAATGTGGTCGACCGCCCGCACCAGTCAGCTAGCGGCGGAGGTGAAAGGAGAGGACAACTTATCGCAGACATCCTTCTCATACGAAGCCTGGCTGGCTACCACGGTACACATAAGAAGGTAGGAGCATTCAAGTCTTTTCTTAAAAGAGCCCTGGGTGCGGTGACGTCACGGGCTCAGAACGAATAGCAACCCAGGAAAAAAACGCCACCTGGCGACAATGTGTGAAAATATCGAGTCAGCTGTACGACAACTTGAACAACAACAACAACGAGACCAATTTGTCGGCATTGGTATCAGCAAAAATGGCGCCTACAAGTAGAACGAAGAAATGTTCTTTCATTAGATGTGAGAATAATTCTAGAGATCAACCTGATTTCAAGAACTTCAATTATCCTCATTCAAATTTTAAAGAGTGGATAAGAGCAAGTGGAAATGAAATGTTAGGTGCAATTAAGGAATCTAATTTATGCAATCATTATTTTGTGTGTAGTCGCCATTTTCAAAAAACATTACAGGAGAATCCTTTCACTGTTCAAGACCAAAGTACTTCTGAAAAACGGTGTGGTGCCATTGCCTTATAATCACATGAATTTGAGCGTTGGAGGTAAGATATGTAATTGTCTCTCATATGTAAATCTAGTACGAATTTATCAGTACGTATTTAATCCGAGAATTGGCCGATGGTAGGTAGTACAATTTTGTTAATAGCTTGAATGACACGTTGAGATCCTGTAGAAGAATAATTAAACAGGTAAGTTTATTTTGAGAGGAGTAATTGAAAGTAATAGTTTCAAATATTTTTTGGAAATTTATATAGGCCTAAATGTTGCAAATTGGAGTGGATGTGTTGTTCATAATTTGACAATTTATCATAGGTGGATGGCTTTTTAGGGATTATTATACTGTATAAGGTCAATGTGAAGTTTAATGCAATCACAGAAATTAATAATTATATTCCAAACAATCACTAAAGGAACGTATTTAAGAACGTTTTACATGAACGAAATTCTGCTCGCTGATGCTTTATTTTCGAATTATTGAACTTTTAAGGGTAAATCTGAAGCACATGACAGTTGTCAATTTTGCAAATTGTAATGCCTAAACATGGTTAATGACACCAAAATAAACAAGTTTTCTTCTATGCACTTTTCGTCTCAAGTGAGTATTTTATTAGTTATAGCGGTAAATGACTTACCGCAACTCCAGTCTTTGAAGCGGAAAGAAATTCTTTGATCGAGTTGTATGGCAATACTGCAATGGCGTCTCGCTTCCAGCGCTCTGTCTTGAAAGACGAAACCAAACCTACCGCTATACCTCGTTAAATACTCATTTGACGAAAAAAGTGTATAGAAGAAAAGTTGTTTATTTCGATGTTATTATCATGTTTCAAGCAACAAAAATTCGAAAATCGATGAGTAGCTGTTTATTCGAGCGCATTCGTCACCAATGACGAAACTAAACTTACCGCTATAAATCGTATAATACTCATTTGAGACGAAAAGTGCATAGAAGAAAACTTGTTTATTTTGATTCAATTAATTAGGTTCAGGCACCAAAAAGTGGAAAATCGACAACTGTCATATCCTTCAGATTTACCCTTTTAAGTTGGCCTTCCCGCACCAAAGGAAGCGAGCGTAATTTAATTAAAAACGGAAGCTAACCCCCTTTTACAAACGTAAAGAGGTTGGGTCGTGAGGGGGAGGCACAGTTCTTCTAGTGATAATTATAAATAAAGCTTCTAACCTACCCATTAGGGTGACGACCGCAATCTTGTTTACATCGGGTCTAACATAACGACCACCATGGGCGCCGCCATTTTGGACCCGATGTCAACAAGATTGCGGTCGTCACCCTAATGGGTGGGTTAGAAGCTTTATTTATAATTTTCACTAGAAGAACTGTGCCTCCCCCTCACGACCCAACCTCTTTGCGTTTGTAATGGCTTCCGTTATTAATTAAATTCCGTTTCACGCGCTCGCTTCCTTTGGCGCCAGGGCCAACTTCAAAGTTCAATTATTCGAAAATAACGCATCATCGAGCAGAATGTCATTCTTGTAAAACGTTCTGAAATGTGTTCCTTTAGTGATTCCTGGGGTCGGCCTTATTATTTTCCGTGATTGCATTAAACTTCACATTGACCTTATATAATTTCTAAGTAGAAGTATGAATAATTCCTACAAATGGTTGAACTTATTGTGATGGAATTTGGTAAATGTTAAGGAGATGCAACTAATCAATTTTCAAAATTTTGTTGCCTGTATCATGGTAATATCGTCAAAATAAACATTTCTTCTATGCACTTGAAGGAAAAAATGAGTATTTGACAAGTTATAGCGGTATGTTAATTTTGGTCTCAGATGGCGGGAATGTGCTGAATCGTTTGAGTGTGTCAGAAAGGAGAGTCCATTGTAGTCTTCCTTTCAGAACAATTTCTTGCTGCTTCAAACACTAGAGTCGCGGTAGGTGATTTACCGTTACAACTCATTAAACACTCATTTGCCTTAAAAAGTGCATGGGATAAAAGTTGTTCATTTCAATATAATTAACACAAGACAGGCAACATAATTTCAGGGTCAATGTGAAGCGTGATATGATCAAAGGAAATGGGAATTTTATTTCCAAGAATCACTAAAGGAACCCATTTAAGAACGTTTCACATGAATGACATTTTGCTAGCTGATGCGTTATTTTCGAATTATTCAACTTTGAACTTGGCTTTCACGTGCCAAGGAAGCGGGCGTGCCAAGCGAAATTTAATTAATAAAGGAAGCTAACCCCCTATTACACACGTAAAGAGGTTGGGTTGTGAGGGGGAGCCACAGTTCTTCTAGTGAAAATTATAAATAAAAGTTCAAAGCAACCCATTAAGGTCACGTCAACAATTGTGTTTACATCTGGTCCAAGATGGCGGCGGCCGTACTGGGTGGCGCCATCTTTGAGCTGTCTGTAAAGGTGACGACGTAATAATGACGACTAAAAACACGTAAAAAGCACCAAGTACGAGAATAGTACGGTATCTTTTTCATGTTATTAACTGATAACAATATTTCTTATTATTTTATTAACAATTTCTATCATTCTTTCATTTCTACAAAGTTCTGGCAAAAACTTTAACACCTCATGATCCGAACTTTGCCTTTGCCGACCCAACCTGGTTGTACTCTGTGTTGCACATTTTGCACGGGAAAGCAATTTCACCTAAAACTTCAAAGCTGAATAATTGAAAAATAACACACCAGCGAGCAGAATGCCATTCATGTAAAACCTTCTTAAATAGGTTCCTTTAGTGATTCTTGGGGTTGGAATCATTATTTTCCATGATTGCATCACGCTTAACATTGACCAATTTCTGAAAACGATTAGGTGCATCTCCTTAACATTAACCTCGAATTCATTTAAAGGTGCTCCCACACAATTTTTAGGTTTAAATATGTTCTATTGAGCTGAAGAACATTTTAAACATTTAAATGTGTACTTCTAGTGAAATAAAATGCTCTATTTTTTGTTTGATTTTAGTGTTGTTGCCCATGTTAAATTATGTTTGAAATATATATCTTTGGTAAATTTACCCATGTGCAATACAATTTTGCTCAAAAAATTTTGGCATCAATATTGGTCTTGGAGCTATAAAACTTGAAATCACTGGCATACAAACATCATAGCTGCAGTTTATTTTTAACATGATTTGAAATGTCAATAACTATGTGCATGCACACGTCGAAAAAATTCTTCTTACTGAACAAATGATTGCTGAAAAATAAATTTACTGAAATTTACTCAGGGTTTATATAAGGTTAGTTGGTCAATATTGAGTACAATGTTGTCAATAATATCACTAATTTTGTGGCCAAGAATCACTAAAGGAACACATTTAAAAATGTTTTAGAAGAATGACATTCTGCTCGCTGATGCGGGATTTTCGAGTTATTCAAGTTCTGAATTTTCATCCTCCATAGCAGTTGCGTTGTGCGTTTGACCTATTCGAGTATGTTTGGATACGTTAATTTATTTTTTGCTGACCCTGCGGAGCCTTAACCCACTTTTAGGATGTTTTAGTCAATAACACAATGAAAGTGATCACCCAAAAATATTACGTTATAAAAATATTCTGAAATTAAATCTACAGTATTTACTCCTAGGGTTTTGCTAATGTTCTACGGTAGCCGCCATATTGCAAGTGATGTTAACTGTATATTGATTTTAGTATCCACTTCCCCAGTCCTATAACTTCAAAATTAAATAACTAAAATATAACGCTGCAGACAGCAGAATGTCATTCATGTAAAATGTCTTAAAATCTACTGTATTACCTATTTATGGCAACAAAATTCTTAAAGTTGTTGACAATAATAAACTCAATATTGACCAGTTAGTTTGCCAACCATCCAAGGTAGTTGAATATTCTTTCAATTCTGTATATCTTTTTAAATAATTATTTAAATACTAATTAAGGAGTTCAAATGGTATTAGTTTAAATTAGTTGAGAAAACATTATTAAAATCATTAAAATTGGAAATTTCTACTCAATTTTCAACTAATGAAATTGTTTTCCGTGGCTTGACAATTAATAAATCTATAATTCTATTATTAATGGGTTTAAATACCCTGAGTATAACATGTGAATTTCTTTTGAACATGGCAGAAATGTGTGAGGCCCTGAGCTGAGAGTTAGTTAGGGCTTTTTTTTGTTGAAATAAAATAATTTTTGTTACGTGAAGGACAACCTTTTTTCGGTTCACTGCTGTCCCGTTTTTCAGCACCTACTACTTTCTTCTTCAACTTTTATCTTCTTTCATGAACTTCTTTCTGAACTTACTGTTTTTACGTCTCTTCTGCATAGATTCCCCATTCTCTTATCTCCATACTAAATGATGCCTCCCTCCTTCCTCTCTTTGATACGCTTTTTTGTAGGAGTTAGGGAGGGTTAAACTAAATTATAATTTTAATCTAAATCTTTTAACTTGGCATACTATAGGCCAAGTTTGTGATGTAAGTTAGTCATGCTTGTTTAGAATGCATTTGGGACAATCTTAAATTTGTTGGCATTTATTGCAAATTTCATTCATAATTCAATATCTGAATCATAAATTTGTTGGCATTTATTGCAAATTTCATTCATAATTCATTATCTGAATTATCATTACTTGAATCTAATTTATCTCACTTCAGAGTTGTATTATGCATAACTGACATTTTTCAAGTTCTGTAATCTTTTCATAATGCATTGAGAAACAACCCTAACCTCACATAACCTATCTCATCAAACCATATATTTAAACACAAAGGTTTTACTTGGAGGAACAATTCAAGAAATTAAATATTACCCCATGCTCATGGAAATAGATTCAATATTTCTTTAATTTACTGATTTGCAACCATGGTGAAATGGAAGTTTGAAAAATATGACATTAAAAGCAGGATATAAACATGCTAATTACAGTTCCTGGGATTAATTATTAAATTGGTTGATGATTTAAGTATTCAAGATCTCAAGTAGAAAAGGTATGCTTTTGCCATTCAAACATTTATTATCTACATAAATAATTCTACATTATATCAAAAAAAATCTTTCAAGATTTTTATACAATTAGCAACAGTGCAAAGATGGTACCAAAATAAAAGTGGTTGAGGGCCATTTAAAGTTACTTTGCAGTGGCAATCATATGATATGCCTGTTAAGGTTTTAAAATATTTTCGTAATGTTAATATACCATTCATGAAAAATTTATTTATTCAAACCTGTCAATAAATAATTAAATGATGGGTACTCAGGTAATGATCACTTATTCAAATTACTAAATGGCTCATTATTTGCAATTGTTTTTTCCCACAAGTCAAGCATCAAAGACTGATGAAGTTATAGATAGATGGTTGGATTGATTCAGAATTGAACATTTTTAATGAGATATTTCAGAAGATAATTGCAGAGAGTAATTCAAAAATTGTAGAAATTTTTGCTAATGTGTGTTGTGACGTTATGCAGTCTTATGAAGGTATAATAATTGTTTCCTGCATCAAAACTGTATGGCACATAACATGAGTAGTGTGTTTACAGGTGAATCACACTTGATTGTAAAAATGAGTTGACAGCCAAATATAATGGTGGCCTATAAATTTAAATGTTGGTATACCCAGTGGTAATGGGCAGCAAAGGTCAATTTTTAGAAAATGATTCGAATTCATTGATTGTAATCGCTCCTATTAGTCTAAGATGATAGGCTTCAAAGTTGAAAATAGCAATACACTTAGTTTAAGTGATTAGAGGATAAGTAGAAATGTAAAAAAACATGGGAGTGAAGATGAATTTAACATTAATGATCACAGTAAATATCTTATTTGCCATTATTTCAAAGTGAAATTAGTGCTTGGAAAAAGTAAAGAATATGAGGAGTGTGTAGGAAAACTCACGTTATCAAGTAGTGAACTAGAGGGTTGCTATTGAAATGAGTGACATGAGGTATATACTAGAATACTACTGAAAAATTGACCATGAAACTCGACTTAGTCCATTGGCTGGCATGCTAACAAAAGTTGGGAAAGGCCACAGTGAAACCCTTCAAAATTTAATGTTGGAAGGTAAGCTTAGGAGCTTTTCTTCACGTACGCACATCTGTGGTAGACTTGTACCGTTTGCTTTTAATGTGTACTGCTTTGCATTACTATTGTAATTTTGTGTTCATTCTTTCCATTGCATCCTGCTTCTTCTTTGAGCAGTTGTACTGTTGATAGTTATCTTGCATTGCTCAATCTTATTTGCTTGCCTTCCTATGCTAGCTTCAAGGGATCTAAGCTTCTGCTTTTTATGTTTATACAGCTTGTAATTTTATGTGCCCTACTTTCTTTTTAGTTAGTTTGAGCACAAGTGTTCAAACATGTTAAAATTTGTGTTGCTTTCCAGCTCTGTAATCATGAGGCTTGTATCTTTGTTTTGTAGAGCAGCAATGTTGAAGCCTAAACCCTCTCTGGTGCCTGTGAGTCTCTTTGGAGAGCTCCTCCAAATTTTGGTAAGTGTCCTTCTTACTGTGATGCTACTGGAACTTGAGGAAAATTTTCATTGTAATTTACAACATTTTAACATATCTCTTTTTCAGTTCATTCATGTACCTGTGAATTCATTCTTTTGTACATCAATATGTTCATGTTTTTAAGGTATGGAATTTTTTGGAAATCCTGTCATTATACATGTGTAATGGATTTGAGTTTTTATTGCTCAAGATTTTTAATAACCACTTCATAAGGTTCATATTTTATCTAACATGTTGTGCACAACATCAGAAGTATAGTGATAAATTGATAGCATAATGTAAACTGGTGTTAAACTAATAGTTCATGAGGTTACTTCTTACTATGTACATGCATCAAAAAGAAATGCAAGGCCTTTATAAAGTACCCAAAAAAGTCAGACCTCCGTGCTTGAGATTTACAGCTGTGGAAATTGAATTGCACAACGGAAGTAGAAATGCTTCATTCAAGTGGCATGTGTTGTTGAATATTTCCGGATTGTTTTCGTGAAAAATTAGTAGGACTTCACTCATTGATGATTTTTACGAATTTTGAACACTGATTGCTCAGTAGATCCAATGTTGAACATTGATGACTAAGTAAATATTCTTTTGTCTAAGCTAAATGTTAATTAGGCTTTCTTTTTGTTCAAATAAAATTGGTTATTGTTTTGTTACAGACCTTTTCATTTTGGTTCACTGTTTTCCAGTTTTTTCAGCACCTACTACTTTTTTCTTCAACTTTGATCTTGTTTCTTGAACTTCTTTCTCGTCTTACTGTTTCTGTGCCCTCTCTGCATAGATTCCGCATTCCCTTAACTCAATACTAAAAGGTTCCTTTTCCCTTCCTCTCTTTGGATTGCATTTGTTGCGGATAGGGAGGAGGCTTAAACTAACTTATAATCTAATCTATCCATTTGTCCTTTTTTCCTCAATTATCATGATGAAATTCGACTAAATATTCAATCCGCTTTAAAGTTCTGGTTTTGGGTACACTAGGATTGCATGTATCTGTAGCAACGATCCACATTTCATGGACAATCTACACTCTGAACCACAACTGAATCATTTTAAAAAATATACAATTAATGAAAACCAGTTTTTTAACAAATTTTACTCAGGAAAAAAACTAGTTTTCATGGTAACTGACTTGAAAAGTTAATAATAGTTTATAAATGGACCAAAATTGCGTACATTCTCTGAATTTTGATTATTATTGTGCAGGTGGACCAAGTGGCATCCAATCAACCTATGCAGGTTGTCAGTCACTGCCCTTAGATGTTCCACTTTCAATGAAGACGGGGCCTTGCACTTCACCCACTTCAACGATAGAAAGCAAGTTTTCACTTGCTAATCAACTTGATACCGCAAGTGAATCCACAGATAGTCAAATATGTTCTACTCAAGCAGCTACGAAGAAAGCATGCTCAACCCATCAAGCAGCCACAAAGAAGACATGCTCAACCCATCAAGCAGCCACAAAGAAGACATGCTCAACCCCTCCAGCAGCCACAAAGAGACCATGCTCAACCCCTCCAGCAGCCACAAAGAAGACATGCTCAACCCCTCCAGCAGCCACAAAGAAGACATGCTCAACCCCTCAAGCAGCCACAAAGAGACCATACTCAACCCCTCAAGCAGCCACAAAGAGACCATGCTCAACCCCTCCAGCAGCCACAAAGAGACCATGCTCAACCCCTCCAGCAGCCACAAAGAGACCATGCTCAACCCCTTCAGCAGCCACGAAGAGACCATGCTCAACCCCTCCAGCAGCCACAAAGAGACCATGCTCAACCCCTCCAGCAGCCACAAACAAGACATGCTCAACCCCTCAAGCAGCCACAAAGAGACCATGCTCAACCCCTCAAGCAGCCACGAAGAGATTTTGTTCCAGCCCTTCAGTCACAAAAAAAGCCTCTTCTGCCTCAAAATCGGCTGATAAAGCTGCTAATTGGAGTGTCCACAATATTGCCATTGCATCTTCTCAAACACCTGAAAATGTCACTACAACAACTTCTGTCTGTCTTCCAGGCACTTCAACATCCAGTTATACCTTACAAACAATGTCTGAAAGCACTTCTCAATCTGAAATCGACAGGAGCTGTCAAAATTCTCAGTGTGCAAGTCCAAAAAATCCTTATTGTGATCATAATAATAATCTTAATTCCGCTGAACGTTTTTTGGGGGGAAAAATTGAGGTGCCAAATAAACCATCTTGCAGCAGGAAGTTATTTCCCTGCCCCATCAAGATAGAAAGTGCTGCGAGAAAGAGGGAACCAAAGAAGAAAAGGACTGCTACAAAGAAAAGGAACCCGGTTCTGTATAAGCGGTTGAACATCGATTCATTTCTACCACAGTTGTACCCAAAGCTGGGCCCCTTCCTTACTGAGTTTGTTGAAATGAAGCTAAGAGGGAAGAAACGGTACACACTTCTACAAAAATGGATAGCTGTGAACATTTTTGTGAGCTCTACTCGCTTAGGCTATAGGTTATTCAAGGAAATGTTACCACTGCCATCAATATCTACTCTAAAAAGATTGTTGAATACTTTGAAAATGTCTCCAGGAGTTCTTAGAAGAAATGCGAAAATGCTTAAATTGAAAGTCGACCCCGAAACTGATGCTGATAAGCTGACTTTCATTCTTTTAGATGAAATGTCTTTGAGGAAAGGGCTGTCTTACAACGAAAGCAAGGATCTAATCGTAGGGTATGAAGACGATGGGATAACTAGATCAAGCAAGCTGGCAACATCTAGTTTATGTGTGATGGCAGTTGGTGTGAAAAGGAATTGGAAATTTCCAATTGGTTATTATTTGTCAACAAATGCCATGAAATCCACAGTAATTACCGAAATAATTAAAAATGCCATAATGGTCTTGGAAAACGAGGGTTTTATTGTGCTAGGCATAACTACTGACCAAGGCTCGAATTTTGAGACTGCTTTCAAGTCTCTTGGTTCCGCGCCATCTAACCCAAAGATAGTCATTGATAAACAAAGTTACTTTGCTTATCGCGATCCACCTCATCTTCTCAAAAGTGCGCGAAACTTCCTTTTGAATAGAAGTGTGAAAGTGCCGTCATTTTCAGCATCAGCTAGCTGGAAACACGTTGAAGCCATCTTCCTGCTGGACAGGGAAAAGAGCCTGCAGAGACTCCCGCGGATCACAAGCCAGCATGTGTATAACTTGAGATTTGGAACAAAAATGAAGGTGAAATTGGCAGCACAAGTTCTGTCTAATTCATGTTCGGCTGCCATTGACACCTGCGTTGCGAAGGGCATAATGGAAACTTCTGCCGCTGCTACAAGCACCTACTTAAAGAAAATGAACGACATCTTTGATGTTCTGAACTCAAGTCCAAGAGTTAAAGTTCCTCTTCGTAAGCCTCTTCATTCTTCATCACCTTCAATTGAGTTTTTGAAGGAGGCTTTGCAATGGTTGGAACAGTTGCAAGAGTTGAATGCTCCTCGAAAATGCCGCTTTATCAATGGCTTCATTCAGTCCATTAATGTGATTCTTCAAATGAGGCCTATTTTGGATAATTACAATCTAAAATACCTATCAACTAGAAATCTGTGTCAAGATGAGCTGGAGTTATTTTTTGGGAAGGTTCGTCAACTCTAGAAATTTCCAGACGCTCAAGTCTTCACCCAAAACTACGTGAAAATTGCAGTGGCGTCTCTAATGCGTGCCCCTCTTGCCTCCAATTGTGAGACGGTCTCGGATCCCCAGCTGGGAGAAACCTTGAATTTCTTAGCAGAGGTATGAAGATTGAGTTCTAGGTACAATTGAAAGTATAATGGCAGAATGATAGTTTATACATGCAGTTCTGTTGTTGGCTTGTATTTGTTATTAAGGGTAGAAGCAAGGAACTTGAGTTTGCGTTGTTTGATGTAAAATATATATATATATATATTTCTTACATTTAGGTTTGCATCCGTGAAGGCTATTTCCATAGCAGCAATTCCTGTGCTGATTGTATGATAGTAAATAGTTGGGTGTAACGGGGTTTCCATCAACTCATGACATTACTAGTTGAAATCATGTATGTTCGTTCTCTTTTACTTTACTTTTTTCATTTCCCTTCTTGGCCATTCGCATCCTTTCCAGCTCGCACTTTCGTATATTTGGGATTCCGAGATACTTTCGATCCTGCTCACAATTTCACTGCATGCAATAATTCATGGCCATCTCCATTTCAGTCAAACCACATGTTTCTTTTTATCCCAGGGGGAAAATACGTGGTCCTGAAGTGAGAGTGCTGTACGCAGACGGCATTGTGTTGCGGCAACTCGTACTCTTTGTGCATAGATTTCATATTCCCTTAATTCTATACCAAATGGTGCCCTCATCATCCTTCTTCTCTTTGAAACACCTTAGCTGTGGTTGGGGCAGCGGAAACTAACTTTTTTGCTAATCAAGTCTTCCACTTTCCAACTTTTATAGTGTCTATAAGTAGCATCTACAACACAAAAATGCGGATTTTTTACGAGTTTGTTTATTTATCTTCTCCCAGGTTCCGGAGCAGAAGGAAGTCGACCCTCCAGTCATAGAGCTGAAAGAAGAAGAGAAAGCGGCTGCAGTCATGTTCAAGGGAAATACGGAAGTTGGAGGAATTTTCGAATCCGTTGACGTCGAAGATGCTGCTATTTACATCTCGGGTTATATTGCAATGAAGACCGACGAATATCACAAAAAATTGAAAAACACTTCGTTAAATAATTGCAACGAATGTGGTTCAATTTTAACTCAAAGTGATCTAAACTTTCATCTCTTTGTTTCCTTTAAACAGTACGTTGAATCAGATGATCCATGCAAAGGACTAAAGTACTGCAGTAAGTCTTTTGTTGGGAATGTTATAGGTTTTGAAAGAGTCTTTCTTTACCTGTTTGGCAAAATCGGTCATTTGCCTGGATTCTGTAAGACAGTTCGTGAAGTGATCTACTCAAACTGTCCCAAGCCTAACACTTGCTGCTCGCAGATAACGTTCTTCCTCGTCAAGTTCTTCGTAAAGTGTAGAACTTTACAGCCTATTAGAGCCTACAATCGATCATTAAAGAAAACATCTGCGAAAGAGAAGTTCAACAAAATAATGCACAATTAAGTTTCTTCCTTCGATGAAACTTGATCCCTAAATTGTCCCATTTTGGTTAGACGGATATGACCTGGACCCAATATATGTACATTTCATCATAAAATGGGTACAACTTTTGTATCCAAGGGAATTGGCGATCCCAGGGGGAATGTGTGAGGTCCCGAGTAGAGAGTTTGGTAGGCTTTTTTGTTGAAATGAATTTTTTTATTGTGGCATGGGACAATCTTTTTTTCGGCTCACTGATGTCCTTTTTTTCAGCTCCTACTTTTTCATTTAACTTTTATCTTGTTTGGCCCGAGCTAACGGTTAGGTAGGCTTTCTTTTTGTTAAAATAACAGGTTTTTGTTTTGTAACGGACCAACTTTTTTTCTGTTCACTGCTGTCCTGTTTTTCAGCACCTACTACTTTCTACTTCAACTTCCGCAATTCCTTGATTCCATATTTAACGTTGCCTTCTTCTTTCCTCTATTTCGTACATCTTTGTTGCGGTTAGGGAGAATTCACCTAACATCTGATCTCGAATCACAGTTGCGTCAAATGTAAACATTACTTATTAGTATCGTTAATCACGCTCTAAGAGTCCCTAGGGTTTCGCAAGTTTATTTTCACTTTCCAGCTTGCGTGTTGATGTTTCAACTTTTTTTCTAGGATTCATTTTTTTCCTTTCACAATTTCTGATTTTAGCGACAGTACTCCTTAGGTGTGGTAGTAGCTGTCATGTGTTCCAAAATTGTCCAGCTCATTCTAATTGTCTCGGTTATTACAGGGTAGGCTGAAGAAACTTACCCTTCTAATTTGATAATAAAAGTAAAACTATCAACGCTAGGAAGTTGAAACTGATTTCTTAGAAGAAAAAACATTTCTATGGTTTATCAACACTATTGTTATTAACAGGAAGATAAAGGATATTGTTGGGAAAGTGCTTTCCAAATAACTTGATTTTACGATTTGCTGACATCCCTTAGCCTCCTTGTTCTTCAGATTTGTACCCATGCGACTTCTTCTTGTGGGGATCCCGTAAGTCACGAGTTTATGTAGCCAATTTGACTAATTTACAAGAATTTAAAAACAAAATTTATTATGAAATAGCTCAACTTTCGCCAGATATACTAAGGAGCGCTATGGAAACGACAAAGAGAGGAACCCTAATTTTCCTAAACAGCCGTGGCACTCATTCGAACGTATTTAAATCTTAGCGTTGATAACCCATAAAAATGGTATTTGTGCCAAATAAAACAAGTTTCAACTTCCAAGCGTTCATAGCTTTCCTTTTCTTAGCAAATTAAAAGGCTCGGTTACTTCTGGCCCACCCTGCATTGGTGTTATTTTTCCAGTTATACCATTATTTGTTTGCGAGTTATCTTCACGTTGTTATTGATGTTATAGCGGAAAGGTATTTCTAAGATATTTCAATTCTGCAGGATAGATTTTACAAAATGTTTATTTTACGTTTCAAGTGTATGGTCACAGCTGAAGTCTTATGATTTGTAATATCCAACAGGAAAGGAAAGTAGATTTGTAATTTCTGAGCGATTCAATATTCATTCATGTTATAATTAAACGGAGCAAGTTGCATATTATAGGATGTGGGCCGTATATGTCTGTATGTATATTTATATATAAATATATTTAATAATTAAAGGACGTAGTGTTCAATATTAAATTGCTACAATAATGAATTCATCGAATAAATATGGATGTGGGCTACATTTGCCATATCATAAAACTAGGCCAAATGCATGTTTTACTGTATTGAGGGATGTTCACTGGAAAAACTGTAGCTGCTGGAATGACTACAGCAAAATTGCCAATATTCCTGAGGTTACTCCAAGCAGCTACACATTTAGTTCAATGATGCTCGTTATTCAAATTTTTAGCTATTTAGACGTCGATCATGGATACCGAGCAGTTTGAATATTAATTAATCTTTATAACGCAATATGATGTAGCGGTAATTATTCAAAAATCGGTAGGTGAGAGTAAGCGAGCACAGCAGATGATGAAAAAGGTGCAAGAGAAAGGTTTGTACTCTGGGAGCCTAATCTTACAATTTGAATTGATAAGAAGTCTATAATATATATAGTCTAAAATTAATGTGCATTAAAGATGATGGAAATTATAAAATAACTCATCCTGCTTCCTATGTAAATCGTTCAACCAGTATTCTATAAGAATATGACTTTCTTGAAGCGGAAAGCATCGTTTGTCTGTGTAATTTCATCTTGTGGTTTATTTACGTTTACAAACGATGAACTTAGTGTTTCTTTCTGAAATATAAAGTAACATTGTGTGGACTTTCACTTGATTTATCCTTTTAACACTCGAAAAAGAAACATTTAAATTTGAGAATGACAATGAGTATGCAAGTCGCAAACGGAGCTTTGTAATGATAAATATGAAGGATTTGCTCAGTATGCACACAAATTTTAATTATTGCGTGGCTATTAAGCATTGTGTACGAGATTATCAAAGTTTTTCAGTATCATAGTTTCCAGACTATTTAAAATTTTTTCAATACGTATGTGCGGAAACCCAGCAGTTCCAGCCATGGTGCAATCCTACGTACGGCAGCCAGTGCATCGCTGCTGCGATGTGGTGTGGTAACGTCATCACCTCAAACGTCTCCTATTGGCTGGCTTGTCTAACGGTTGCGAGAGCTGTCCCCTTTGAAGTGGACTTACCTGTCTTATGTATATCGTGCTGGCTACTGAGACAGCGTCGGCGTGCATTCGCCGTATCGTGCTATGAGCGATCACGAATTTCCACACTCGTGTAACGTCGAACACGGCCACAGAGAGCAGAGTTGCGACAGAAAGAGAGGAAATGGGAGGAGCTAGCGATGCCACGCGCAAATGTTCACACTCCTTGCCACCGTCTCATATGGGCTTAACACTGACACGCAAATAGAAGCAAAGCGACAGTCAAGCCAATACCGCCAACAGTGCCGAAAGAGAGCTAAAGAGAGCACGCATACCCAAATATGGTGTTGCGGAACCGTGAGTGTGAGTGTCACTGACGAGAAAACTGATCGTGTGAAAGGCCCTTAGACATCATTCCTCCGATTTGGTTTATTGTTTGGGATATTAGCTGGGAGAAATTTTACCATCTCTGCATTACTTTGGGGGGAGGTATAGAGAGGAGAACACTCGTCGAGCTTTTTGGATCATGAATCTGTTCGGTATTGGAATCCAGTCGAGTTTTCTTAAAAGAGGGGTGACATGATCGTATTTATTGAAATTTCCTTTGCACACCACTTTGGCGGCGAAGTTTACACATTTTTGCAACTCTTCCTGACGATATTGAGGTAAATCTCCCCACACTAGACGGCAGTAGTCCAGACACGATAAAACTAAAGACTGAATCACTAATAATCTAGATTTTTGTTCAAGTGTGTTCTTAATGCGATGAAAGCACATTAAGGTTCCGTTAATTTTGTAGCACATTGTTTCTACGTGTGAATTGAAATTTATATTTTTGTCAAACCAAACACCAAGATTTTTTACCTTATCTACTGGTTTAATTGTATCGTCTCCAAATGTTAGCGTGAATGGTGGTAAGTTTTTAGTCGCATTCTGTGATCCAAAAATAATGCATTGCGTTTTACTTGCGTTAAGTTTGAAGCCATTATGGTCATAGCACAATTTCAGATTTTTCCGAAGGTTTTCAGCGTTGGCTTGTGTTTCTTTTAAATCCGCTGTTGAGCTTGTCATTGTAATTTGTACGTCATCAGCATACATTGAGATTTTTGTGTTTGCCGGCATGGTGGGGAAATCATTGATCAAAATTGAAAATAGGAGTGGGACAATGATTGAACCTTGAGGAACGCCGAAATTATTTGGTATGAATGATGACATTTTGTTATTCAAGCACACCGCATGAGAGTGGCTTAGTAGGTAGCTTTCAAACCACTGAATGTCTATTCTGAGGTTTGAAATTTTTTGTAGAAGTTTCTTATGCTCAACACTGTCGAAAGCTTTGGAGAGATCAAGCAATAGTAAGAGAGTTAATTTTTTGTCAATATCATTGAAAATTTTTTTTGTTATGTGCAACCACTACTCAAGACGCCCTCAAGACGAGTCACATCAACTGCATCGCAATCAATATGCTTACAGAAGATGTGACTCGTCTATGTAAGACGAAAGCTGGTTTGTTATTATTTTTCGTAATATTTTGGACATAACAGGCAGGAGACTGATTGGTCTGTAGTTTGACGCTATGTCGATAACACCAGATTTATGTAATGGCTTAATAACGGATAGTTTCCATTGATCGGGAAACTTTTTTATGGCTATAGATGTATTTATTATCAAGTGAATGAGGGGTGCTGTTACAAGACAGCTGTCTTTTATATGTTGGAGGCTTATGCCATCATGTCCACTCGCTTTAGTATTCTTTAGTGTTTATAACATTTTTCGTATCTCTATGACGCTAACCGGCTTTGGTCTCTATTTGTTTCTACTATTTGGGGATGAAACATCGCTCAGATTTGCCTCTGTAGATGTGTCTGAAACTGTCCTGGATACTTCATTGAAAACATCTTCGCCAACTTTTGAGAAGAAAGTGTTAAAGTCATTCGCCGTTTTTGAAGGGTTGTCATAAGTGATTTTGCAGTCTGAATTTTTATACCGAGCAACTTCTCTAACGATTTCCCAAGTTCTTTTTATGTTTTGTTTTGCCGCCAATAATTCTTTGTGGAAGTAGTCCCGTTTTGCTTCCTTAACTTTTCTACGTAGAATCTTCTCGCGATCTTTATATAACTTTCGAAGCGTACTGTCTGATTTGTTCAGTTTGTACTCACGCTGCAAATTTATTTTAGCTCTGCTCAACTGTTTTATCTCATCTGTTATCCATTTAGAAATTCTTGGCGTAACTTTCTTCGTAGTGTAAGGTGTGCATTCGTTAAGGGATGAGACGAAATTTTCGTTGAAAAGCGAAACTTGTAGGTTGACATCATCGGTGTTTTCCATGCCTTGAAATTCACTCCATCTGTCGAATAGCTTTTCTTGAAATATTTCAGGGGAGTAGTGGTTTTCATGCGATATGTAATGTAACTAGATTTCTGTTTCTCTTTTGCAATATTGATTCGGCATTCAACCGAATGGTGGTCAGAAAAGGACGGTAAGATCTCTGTGCTGAGTACTGCTTGGGGATTGTTTGTAATCGCTAGGTCAAGAAGAGTTTTGGAAGTGTTGGTAATGCCCGTTAGTTCTTGGACCATTTGGGAAAGATTAAGACTGTGCAGCATCTTGCTTAGCTGATTGTTTTTATTTGTCAGATCTACGTTAAAATCTTCGAAATCATAAAAAACTTTTTGGCTGCAAAGATTAATTTAAGCGTATTTTCAATGAAATCTAATGTTGGACGTAGAGACGCTGACGGATGTCTGTAAAGACTGCCGATAATAAAAGACTGGTGTTTGTTTACTTGAACATTGAGCCAAACCATTTCTATGTCTTCGCATTTTCTTTTATCGGAAATAAGGATGTAGAGTAGACATGTCGCGTAAATTTGTGGATTTTGACCTTCACTTAGTCAACGCGAATGAACGGAATTCAAAGGGACGCCAAAGAATACGAGGGCTTCACGCTTCCGCAACACCATATTTGGGCATGCGTGCTCCCTTTAGCTCTCATTCGGCACTCTTGACGGTGTGGTGTAGGCTTGACTGTCGCTTTGCTTCTATTTGCGTGTCAGTGTTAGCCGTGGAGGGAGTATATATGGAGGGAGCATAGCCGTCTGTGTAGAGAACCAGTTTTTGAGATTTCTCCTATGTCTGTGGTAACCAATAGCCGTCTCGCGAGTGTAACGTCAGCATGGAAGCCAGTTACCTACTAACTACGCTAGAGTGCGCACACGCTCGCTGAATGCTCTGCCAGCTGTTTAGTTAATCATTCAATCGTTAATGAATAATTTGGGATTCTAAGACTACGAAGGACAATAAATTGTGTTTCCTAACTTGAGGACACTTAATAACATCAAAATTACTAGCAAAGATACATTAAGAGTTGAAAACTATAAAGGTTACAGGTCCTTGATTATAACAAATTAGAGCGACTTGCACGCACACCTCACCCTATGACATGTGGTGAGGTACTAACCTTGCTTTGGAAAATGAGGAGGGGTTGTAGGGAAGGTGGGTGGAGCTAACTGAAGCCAAGCGTCTGTGGTTGGCTCAGAATTGTGACGTGTCGGGCATTGAGAGTGCCCGAGTGTTTCAACTTTTGCAGCCAAATTGAGCCCGATCGGAGTGCGCAATATCCCTCCATATTTCCTAGCTCCATGGTGTTAGCCCTGAGGGCGTCTAGTAAGGATGTCTGTAGCTGTTCCTGCAAATCAAATGGTCTCCGCTTGGCCTTGAGAAGCGACGGCTTCTTTTATTAGTTATTTTCGGGAGCAGCCCGCTGTGTGGAAAGTGCACAGCAACGAATACAAGAATAGAGGTATTAGAAGCAAGTCGCTCAAATACGTTATTGAAGCAATGCATCAACACAGTATTAGTTTACGTGAGAATGGGTTGAAGGAAAGAATTAATACGCTTCAAAAATAGTTTAGGAAAGAATTTAGAGCCTTTGCTTCCAAAAAATCTATTATTTAGCAGAGGATAGCCCCTGGATTCAAATGTGAGGGGAACAATAGTTTAGTTTTTTACAAGCATATCATAATGCGTTCGTCCTGTTGAAGTGTCAGCGCCATTTACAAAGGCTTTCCAAACTTATTTAATATTCACTCAGGAAATACTGCTAATGTTTTTTTTATTTATGTGTATTTGAATGAAAAAATCAAATATTTAACCGAAGTGCGATTTCAACAATTTGTCCGGCATTTTCAAATAAAATAAAAAACATTTTCCATAAATTCTCCTTAACATTTAATTTCAGCATGAAAATGTTTCCTGAAAAAAATCTAAACATTTATTTGTTTATCCGTACTGCTGTCACATTCCCATGCATTATTAGATATTATCACGCAGTAATTTGAGAGGTTTATTATATTTTATAATATTTGCTTGCGGAAGCCAGATTTACGCGTCCATTCTATCATACAGTTCTAATGAATGTGCGCTAGATTTCAATTGTTATTTCTATTTCCTTGTCACTGTGTCGCCTGGAAATGACCGAATATAGTTCTTCAAGGAAAAAATTCAACTTACGAGCTGTACTATTACACGCTGGTGCAAGCAAAACTGTATGGAACGGGCGGAAAATATTGCCTGCAGTTAAAGTCATTATGAAGTAGATTATTACATTGTAGTAGTTGTAGTATTTATTAGATTTGGTGTAACCAAATTTTACAAATGCTTCAAAAAGGAAGGAATGCAACAAATAATTAGTGTGCGAAATTTGGATATTTAGCCCTAATTTGCTACAAATCCGGTTATAACTGCCATTTTCTGGATGTTTAGTCAGCCTGTCTTATACCCACTATCTATTTACGGTGTTTTTCTTCTCTATGACCACAAAGCCGATGAGTATGCTTGCTTTGACTACGACGAATCTTTCTCGACAACGCATAGTGAAGCACTGCCAAGCTTGCCAGTGACGCGCCACTTCAGTCTCGCGAACGTACATGTGAACGCGAGTGTTTAGACCACACTCTGTGAGTGTGGATGTCACTGACGAAATAACTGATCGTGTGAAAGCCCCTTTATACATTGCCGCTCAATACAACGCTTCTTCCCGAGAAACGGCAATCGTCACGCAGGGCTCCCCTCCTGGGTTTTTCCTACGAGATCTTGTTTTTTCGATCCCTCCTGGGTTGCTAAGTTTAATTTTTGATCTATTGCTATTTATGTTTTTTTAATTCAGACAGTAAATTCATCATTAACTGAAGTAAATTTAATAATGCTGTTAAGAATTATTGTTTCAACACCGTATGCAAATGAATACCTGATTCAAAACCACTCCTATCGGATGGGGTGGAACGTGTTCAATCTGTTTCTCGACCTTAAAGACGCGTAACGAACGAGTATCTTACGAACTTGCCAGCCCAGCTAAGCCAGGGATAGCCGGCGCTCCACTTGTGTTGCTTCGGTTTGCTTGGCACGTTGCAGTGAGGTGACGTACATTTTGATCGTTAAACTGGTTGTGCATTCTTTTAAATGAATGTCTAAAAATTAATTATTTTAAATATTCAAATTTTCATATTTTTGCCGCACTAGTATTCAAAATGGCTAGCCCTCCAAAAACGATGTCTAAAACGTGGTAAACGCAGTTTTTCAAAGAAGAATGTTTACTGGAAAGAATGAAAAACTTTTCACGGCTGGAAGCCTGATGCGAAATTGATAAAAGATGTCATCAACGAAGTATGTCACCAGCGTAATTAAGGCAAGCATGTCGTGTTTTCATTAATAAATGGCCTAATTTTTTTATTGTTTTAAAAGACTTTAAAAGATGTTCTTGAATCACTGTCAAAATGTTGGGAACGTCTTGCAATTCCAGCGCCCTCCAGAAGGGATGAAAAGGGTGTAACTCAGCGCTAAATCAAAGGTGAGGCCGTTCACGCCTGCCTATCTATGTGTAATATACATTTCAATGGTAAATCATTATCTATCCGAGTTGAAAGTATAAAAAACAGTGCTTTCGAAGGGTCGGTGACGACAGAACACCGCACTCCCTCCGGGGTTACTCCAGGGGATGGGAGGGTAGGGGGTACTGCGCGGGGGTAGGGTACTACTAGTTGCAAGAGTTTTCATTGGCTTGTGAAAGAAGCAAGTAGTGTTTATTTTTGTGAACAATTTCATGAGAAATACGCTTTTTATCTCGGTGAAAGAATGTAAAAATAGTCCACAAAATATTATCAGGCCAATGGTCGAAAAAATATATGTTTTTCAAACGCGATGTTGGTCATGTAAATATCAGTGTAAAAATAGCAAGCAACAACTCCTAGCTAGCCTCGAAATGGACACTGTTTATTCACAGGAGTTTGCTTTCAGTCTATGGGTAGCATTCGTGTGGAACGGTGCTGTGCTTTCCCGCTGGAGTGTCAATGTCAAGCGAAGTTTAGTGCCTGTTCACGCTGTTGATTGGTAACGTAATGGTCGGAACGTCAAATAAGTCTAGAGCTGCAAGGCGAAATCTTGATGCTGCAAATGCCGCCAAGAGGCTTCAGGAAGCGGGCCTGTCTGCGGCAAATTACCCGTCTGGGCAGGCTCCACCTGGACAGTCTGGTGCAGGCCGTTTCGATCGGCTCTTCTGATACGTAAGTTATAGACACTAAGTCCGTCATTTCTCTGGCAATTTTATAGGTATATTGATGCGGTTTGTTGCTTTTGAAATTATATTTTGTGCTCTAAAATGGCAACAGGTTTGATTTTTGAAAAAGTTTTTGTAACATTTTTCCATTAACTTTCTAACTTCAATCGGCTTTATTGAAAAATCACGATTTTCAAGACATTCGTTATAATGGGGGGCCGAAACTTACAAAGCTAGAGCAATGTGGTTTGCTGCATTTGGAAGTCACATGTGTAATCTACAATTCGGGAAGTTTATTTTCAAAAATTTTTACGTGAAACTTTTTACGAAGACTTTTTACCCTAAATTAAAACTCTAATTAGAGCTTTTTCAAAAAATTCTATAATTTCAAAATGAATTCAAATTCAAAAAACGGTTATCCCAATTTTTGGAGCACACATTGTACTTTCACATGCAGCAAACGGCATTGCTCTAGCTTTTCAAATTTTGGCCCCATTATAACGAATGTTATATATATATATTTTTTTTCATGAATAACTCATTTTCTATGCCCTAATGCAAAGAACTTGTAGAAGAAAAGTTGTTGGGAATCTATAGATCTAGTAGTCTGCAAATTTTCATAGACGTAAGTCCGATAGAAAAAATCTATGGATGGAAATCAAGTAATGGGCCGACCGGTGGGCATGGTTCCCATAACAGCACCTTGCACGATAGAAAATTCGTTTTAATGAAATTTGCGCTGTAAAAGAGAATTAGGAGGAGGTACAGGAATAAAATCAGCATTACCATCATTGTTTCTATTCACGTATGTTAACTTTTACTTTCTTCTTATTAAAACTACACTTCTACGTTTATTTTCAACGAATCTGGGGTTTTTCATGTTCAATTTAGGTTTTTCTGGAAATTTTCAGTGGGAGCCCTGATCGTCAGTATTTGCTCCTGCAATACTGACAGAATACTTGGCAGAACAATTGGCAGAATATTTACAGAATAATTTGCAGAAGTAAAAATCTAATATTTCAACAAACTTTAATACCATACCCAATTACCTTCAAAAAAACACTGAAAATGGAAAGAAAAAATGAGTACCAAACTTTGATTTGTATGTGTACTTTTTTTACTTCTCCTTTAGTTATTTTGGATAATCTTCTAATGACACCTGCTGAATGTTTTTCGTCTACTTGAAGTACTTTTCCTGAGTGCAATGTACATTGTATAATTTTAATTGCAATGTAATTAGTTTTACGTTTACATACGCTGTGTATGTTTCTTTAATTTTATAAATAGCAAGAGCTGTCTCCTATCTTGGACTCTCACTGTTTGGATTTTCATTTTACCCATTAAAATGTTATAATTTGGGAAGTGAGCTGCTATACTTTTAAAAGCATCTTCTGTGGACATTCTGTTTTTGTTCTCTGCGACAGAAGTTGGACGTCGTGGTGAAAGGTTGTGGCGGAAAGTGCGGTCGCTTGTCTGCTGGCGTTACAGTATTTTTATTGTTTACTGTTTTCGCGTTAGTTATTCATGATTGGTTGTGTTATTTTTTTGTTGTTTTTGTTCGTTTTGTCGTATCTTATCGTAACTTTTTAACTTTGTATCGTATTGTATTCGTCGTATCGTCGAGTACACTCATCTTAGCTGAGGTGAGTCTTCGTCTTTTACTAAAAGTTATCTAGGTCAAGAGGGTAGCGGCTGTAAAATTGGGGAATATTTTGAGGCAGTTTGATGGAAGTGGTGACGTGGTGGAGTGGTTGAACAAGATTGAACTGGTGTGAAAATTGCTGGATATTACAGAACTGGAAACTCTGGTGCCGTTGTTCTTGTCAGGAAGAGCTTTAGCGGTGTACATTGAAGTTAGTGATGCGAAGAAGAAATCGTATGATAACATTAAATCTGCTTTAGTTGATGCATTTGCCTTGAACTCGTTCCAGGCGTACAAACAGTTCGCAAGACGTGTGTGGTGTGACGAGCCGGTCGATGTTTTTCTGGCTGATTGGCGAAGACTTGCCAAGCTGGCTGGTATTGCGTCAGATGTACTTTTGTTGCGAGCGTTCGTGGTTGGTTTGCCGTTTGAGGTATCACGGGAGTTTCGCGCAGTAACGAAAATTGAAACGTTGGCGCTGTATGAAGTAGTGAGGCGAGCCCGATCGTTGCTAGCAAAAAGTGTGAGAAGCCTGTCGGATTCTCGGCAGCCGTCGTTGGTGGGGCTTCGAGGGGCAGTGCCTCAGGGCCTAAGGAAATAAGGTGCTTCCAATGTGGTGGGCCTCATCTCATTAAAATAACCATGCCCTAAGTGCAAGGTCACATGTTGGAGGTGTGGCAAAGACGGTCACAAATCACGAGACTGTAAGCAGGGAAACGAGCCAGGGGGAGCTGGTGTGCCGGCAGCTCTTCCAAAGAAGGGTTGGAGGTGCTTCCTACTCTCTTTGTTGAGATTAATGGCCGATGAGCACGCGTTTGCTTGATACGGGGTGTTCACGGTCAAATTTTTTGCTCGCGGTGGCACAGCGGTTAAGGGATCGGCCTTGTATGTTGGAGTCGCGGGTTCGTATCCCAGCGCTGGCGCTGCGATTTTTCACGTTGGGTATAAGGGAAAGCTCAAGCACAATACCCCACTCGACCCAGGTGTCGGAAATGGGTACCGGCTTTACGGGGGGAACCGTCATGGTGTCCTATATATAGTGTTAGTTATAACTTATAAGACTTTTGAAAAACCAATGCTTAAGATCATTTGTATCAGGCTTGATTGGAAATAAAGCATCCCAAAGATGCCGATGTTTGTTTGTTTGTTTGTTTAATTCTCGCTCCGACATTGGTGACGGGGGTGTCGGGTTGGGTATGTTCCATTATCGCGTTCGACGGGAGAGAGGTTCCTTGCAAGGGAGAAACTACTGCTTTAATCAAGGTGGTTGACTTGGAGGTATCCCTGGGTTGTGCGGTGGTGCCGATTTGCCTTGGTGTTGATGCCATACCTGGCATGGATTTTGTCCGGGTAGCTCAGGGTCCAATCTCGCAGGATTTCTACACCGCCCACACCTCTCCCTCCACCTCCGAGTAGCTACATAAAGTTGCCATTCGCGCCAATTATTTACCTATGTAGCACTACTGAGGTTTATTAACTTGTGGTGTCTAGTAAAATTCTAGATATATTATAATGAATTATATATTAAAACTAAAGTGTTGGTTGCGATTTAAATTGCATTTTATCGACACAAAAAAAAAAAATATTGCACAAGCGCATCACGCATCGAAATACTAAAGGCTTTATGGCAACATTTTGCCAAGGCCGATCGTCAAGTGGTAGACACCAGCCCATTTCCCAACAACCACCAGCACGATGTAGTTGTTCCGTGTCCTCCATAAAACCGTCTGGGGTGAGTGTCTACTTTTGGTAAAATGTGCTTTTGTGTACAATGTGATTGTGTTAAATGTGTTCATGTGTAAAAAGCGCACAAGTCGAGTGAAATGAATTGTATTCTAGACCATCATGCTATTGATATAGTTTGTGTTGAAGTGAATAGTTGTTACCTGGCGCACGGCAAGTGACCGGCGATTGATTCGGCGGACATATAGAAGGGCCCCAATAATAATTATTGTGATGTCACAAGAATTTAGATTTTTGTAGGTTGTAATTAGAGGAGAACATCATGTAACTAGTTATTAAAACTCGAATCTAATTAGCCATTGATTAATTGTCATCATTTGATAGATCGCAATAGTTAGTAGTTGAAGAATAAATAATAGTTCATGTGTTTCCTATGTCACAAAGGTCGGTTAATAAGTCGTATTTCGTAAAGTAGCCCGTGTACGATAGTCATTTCTGCTTTAGCAGGCGGATGGACCCTGTCCTGCATTCACTAAAACCAATTATTATTTCTGGCGAATGAAATTAATTCTTTTCATTCATTGTTTTATGTAACCGTACATTTTTTTGTCAGTTCATGCTTGCATTATTTTATATTATATTAACTCCTTTTGTTCTTCGTCAGATCACAGCTACCCCCTTACGTTTACACTCTTTTAGTCACACTATTTTACGTTCTCGTTACTTCTTGAGATTACTGGCCTCAGTAATTTAAACAATAAACCCATTTCTCCGACCGACTCGTTACTATTCCTTGACGGGCCTTATACCCCGTGATAGACTCGAGGGAGGGGCTACAGAAAATTTGCAACCTTCCACAGCTAGTGGTGACCCTTTCGCTCCAACACCCACCTTCATTATTTCCCCCACCTCATATTTTTCTCACATAAACACCCATTTGAATGAATCAAATTAATAAGGGGGTAGCATTGCCGATCGCCGAAGCCAGCAGCCGAACTCCTGCAAGCCAAACTGTCTGGACGCCATTACCAAGAAAGAAGACCAGGCGTGGTGCCCAAGAAGCCGAACACAGTTATAGCAGCACTGGCCGTAAGTTGGACACTAAAATAAAATCCCAGACGGTTAATTTCTCCCCATTTGCAATTTCATTATGATGATTAATTTTTTTTGTGAGTGTACCCATCATTTCCATTGGCCAGTTGCGCAGCATTATTTTCTTTCTAAAGTCTCCCCTATTTTTGATATTTTCTCTAATTCTCGCGTTTCGTTTTCTCCGATACTTAGGAACAACTGTTGTAAATCTCAATTCAGCTAAAGTATCCACCTTTTATGATGTTTTATCATCGAAGATCCCTTATTCTCGTTTCTACTTTTCCTTTTTCTACTTTTCTTGGTGGAACCTATACTCTTCTTCACTATGTCTACTATGAACGGATTTGATTCATTTACCTCGTCTAATGACTCACGTATGCAGCTTCTCTATGTTCCAAAATGTTACATTTTCCGGAAGATAAACTCAATTTTTGATTTTGAGGAAGCGTTCCTGGACGTTCTGTCCACAATCTCCTTCTTCTCTTTCAAACTAAAAAAAACGTTTCCTATCTATAAAAAATAATCTTGTGCTTCTGCATTGCGGAAAGTATATATCATTAAATTTTTTACTTAATTCCTCGCAAATCGCTCGTTATGCCTTGCTGTCGTAAAAATGTGAAGTTTCCAAAACAAACAAAAAAGTAACCTTTCCCTATTATGAGACGAGTGCACATGGCTAACGGTCCCTGCCGACAGAGCAGCTGCTAATTCCTGACCGCACTCGTTCTTGATACTCCTGTGGCATGCTTGATTCCTATCGCCTTATGATATTCCTCCGATCCCCGATAGCATCGCCCAGGGCCTTACTGAACGTACCTTTACCGAGCGAATTACTTGAGAGACTGAGGCTAAAAGTTACCTTTTAAGTGAACTAAAACGGGCTATTACCGAAAGTCCTACTCATGTTTTCTCGTTAGAAACTTCACATCCTGGTTCCTGACAGCATACAGATGTTGTTGTCTGTTCCACCCAATGTTTCCACTGCTTCTCAGGTAGCCATGACAATCGTATCTTGGGGATACCATGCTTAGGTTTCCTGTTTGAGGTGGTGAACGACAGAGGCGCCATAATCAAATTAAATTCTGACATGCTATGTCCATAAATTTTAAGCATTCCTGAATTTCCTCGGAAATTATCATCCGAACCTACTCTTCGAACCCCTTTGCCTGTAGATCTATTTTGATCTCTTTCCCTTATCGCCCAAAACAAGTTGCGTTTGTCGTCGGGCAAATGTAGCTCTCTCCAAACATAACCTACTTTCCTCGGTCCGAGGTAAGCGCAGGCGGCGTACGGTCCCTACTGATAAGAGTAACAACCATTGCTGACGGCGCCTGTCTTCAGTGTTACCGTGACCTGCGACGTTTCATCAAAAAGCTTAATATATTTTTTTTCTCCTATGATACTTTTCCTTCAAAAAATGCTCTTATGTTAACCGAGCTCTTTCGCAACCACCTCAGCAACTAAAACAACTAACATGGACTGAGGCAGCAGAGCAATCTTTTAGTGACTTATAACAGGCTCTCGCGTAAAGTCCTACCCTCGATTTCCTTTACCTCTAACTACCTGGCTTTTCCTATCTCAGTATCCTCTGTGCGCTCCGCGTCTGGCCAGGGTAGTGCTGTGGTGCCTAGTAAAATTCTAGATATATTATAATGAATTATATATTAAAACTAAAGTGTTGGTTGCGATTTAAATTGCATTTTATCGACACCAAAAAAAATAAATATTTCACAAGCGCATCACGCATCGAAAACTAAAGGCTTTATGGCAACATTTCGCCAAGGCCGATCGTCAAGTGGTAGACACCAGCCCATTTCCCAACAACCACCAGCACGATGTAGTTGTATCGTGTCCTCCATAAAACCGTCTGGGGTGAGTGTCTACTTTTGGTAAAATGTGCTTATGTGTACAATTTGATTGTGTTAAATGTGTTCATGTGTAAAAAGCGCACAAGTCGAGTGAAATGAATTGTATTCCAGACCATCATGCTATTGATATAGTTTGTGTTGAAGTGAATAGTTACCTGACGCACGGCAAGTGACCGGCGATTGATTCGGCGGACATATAGAAGGGCCCCAATAATAATTATTGTGATATCACAAGCATTTAGATTTTTGTAGGTTGTAATTAGAGGAGAACATCATGTTACTAGTTATTAAAACTCGAATCTAATTAGCCCTTGATTAATTGTTATCATTTGATAGATCGCAATATTTAGTAGTTGAAGAATAAATAATAGTTAATGTGTTTCCTATGTCACAAAGGTCGGTTAATAAGTCGTATTTCGTAAAGTAGCCCGTGTACGATAGTCATTTCTGCTTTAGCAGGCGGATGGACCCTGTCCTGCATTCACTAAAACCAATTATTATTTCTGACGAATGAAATTAATTCTTTTCATTCATTTTTTATGTAACCGTACATTTTTTTGTTAGTTCATGCTTGCATTATTTTATATTATATTAACTCCTTTTGTTCTTCGTCAGATCACAGCTACCCCCTTACGTTTACACTCTTTTAGTCACACTATTTTACGTTCTCGTTACTTCTTGAGATTACTGGCCTCATTAATCTAAACAATAAACCCATTTCTCCGACCGACTCGTTACTATTCCTTGACGGGCCTTATACCCCGTGATAGACTCGAGGGAGGTGCTACAGAAAATTAGCAACCTTCCACAATCTTATATGTGCATTATACAGTTATTATTAATCACTGCAATACAACCACTACAAGTATTAGGTAAGTGGATACTACAACGGGATACCAAAGTTAACATGCATTAAATCATTATCATAAGTTATGACAACGACCGCTGGTGTTTGGTCATTCGACCCTCCATCTCGGTACTCAAAAACAGGGATTCTCAAACTATTTTAAGTTAACCTTAAACTAACTGTACTTAGCCTAATCTAACCCAACCTAACCTAACTTAACCTAACCTACTTATCTAACTTAATTTAACTTAACCTAACCTAAATTACCCTAACCTAACTTTGCTGTAGCTGCTCGGAGGTGGTGCTGTAGCTGCTCGGAGGTGGAGGGAGAGGGGTGGGGGTGTAGAAATCCTGCGAGATTGGACCCTGTGCGTCCGGGTATGTGGTGGGGTGTAGCTAGATGGTTGGGTGATTGAAGCCCTGTTTACACTGGTATCCTATTGTGGAGTAGGTAACCCTACACTAGAGCACAGTATAGGTTCCACATAGACACAACACAGTAAAAGTGCTGACAATAATACACAATGCAATGACACATCACTTTAGGTAAATAATGCACTCACCTCTTGGATACCTTAACTTAAATACTCAATTTCCAGACCTGTGGCTAGCAAGAGTAGAGCGGAGATAGGTGGGAATATATTGAAAAAGAGTCGAGCAGAATTAAGTACATTAGTTTAGAAATTAAGAAGTTAGATACCAACCACAGTAGGTAATTATATACACACTCGGCCAACATTTACTTGTTGTTGAGCCCGGGACCACTAGCAGACTGACAGCGAGTGTTGCTCTCTCGAGCGTTGCCAACTTTTGGTCTCTCTAACTAGAACCTACACTATTCGCTATATTACGTATCCATTTTGCTGCAGGCTCACGTGTAGACGCCTCGTGTAGAGCTTCACAAGAGCCATGTGCGTTTAGACTAGACATTGAGCGTGCCACGAAGCACGCGCTGCTCAAAATCAGTCAGTGTGTGGCCAGCTGTTACGAGAGAAGCGTGCAGTCGACGAGATTGTCTGAATATTGCTGCTGCCTCATAAATTACGTAATCTCTTTTTATTTGCAGAAGTGAAATGATAGTATATTCGTTTATTTTCATTCAAACACAATGGAAAGCAGCCTCCTTATATTCGCAGCTTTTGGTCTGCCAAATGCATTGATGGGCTTAGTAAATTTCAATTAAAAGCAATGTAGTTTCTCGTGGTAGCGTTATGTCAGCCATAATCGATGAGCAAAGGGCTTCACCTTACCTGATGACTGCTAACTACGCACCATGCTACACATTGACCGGGGATTATACTGCATGGCTGCCACTTTTGTTTGATCAAAAAAATCTAGCGTGGCCTCAAAAAATATCTAGAAACATCTAGATTTAAAAATAAAACATCCAAAAATATATCTAGAAATAAATCAATTATCTACTATAGTAAATTAGTTAAACATAGCATATAAGAATATTTATATATCATAAATTGCTTTATATTAGGCAATTTATCTTCATATAAATTATCTAGTACCATGATATTTATCATCACAAAGCTTAGTATCCAAATATTCTTCAATTTCACACGTGTTGCGAGTAGAAAGGTCAGTCTCTATTGCATTGCAGTTATCAATGCTCAGATTCCTACTTATCAACAATTGTTTTAAGGCTTTCACAACGCTATCTGCATCACTTTTAATAATTTTGCAATTACTAAGTAAGTTGATTCTACTTTATTAGATGCATTACTTTAGTATATAACTGATACACCAAGTAGTTTCATGATAGAAATAGCTTTGCTTCCATCCAATAATAAACTGAACTCATTGTTATCAATATCATTGGTCAGTCTTTCGTCAAAATGAGGCATACATTCTTGATAATGTATGTTCATTTTATTCCATGTTTTTTTATATCATCACTGTTTTTCCAATTGGAGATAGTGTGCTTTAGCTTATGAACCGTGTGATCACAATTAGGAATTACACTACGGCAGCACAAGAACATTGAAATAGCCGTCTTGGTGTCGTTCATAATCTGAACATAACACGATCAAAATGTGGTTGGTTCACTATTCAGAAAATTTGGTAGAGCAAATTAACATATATAATACGTATGAAGTAGTAACCAACCATAATAATGAATTCCTAATTCGAATTTACAGTAATCTATCATATACATAGCTTATTTGTAATTATAGCTAGAAAATATCTATCATGCTGAAAAAACTATCTAGATTTAATAGCTAATATCTAGGTTCCAAATTTTACATCTAGGCTTCAGCAAAATCATCTAGATCTAGCTATAAAATATCTAGAGTGGCAGCCCTGCTGAGCTGCGAGGCTCACGTGCGTCGCGCCTCACGAATTCGATCAGAGCGAATAGGGAACTTCGGGCTCACACACACAAATATGAGTCTCTGTGGTGAGCCTCGTCTACACGAGTCGCGCCTCACGGTCGAAATGTCCCCTAGTGGCAATATCCTAAGCACGATCAGAAGGAAGGACATCGATCGCTCTTGCTGGATCAAAACTGTTCCATCTGGGCGCTTCGACGACCTTCTCCATGCTATAAATTGCATGCCTAGATTTAAAAATTATATACTAAGTTTTGATAGTCTCTGCCACTCTCCCTCAGACCTTGCTCGAATCAAACAACAAATTGTAAGGAAGTACGCACTTTCTACTATTTATATCGCCAATGCTTGCAGTGCGAAAGAATTCAACAAAGCGATGAATTTCTGCAAAAACCTGGGTTTAAACTTGATTCAATTTCAAACTTACCCAGATAATGAAAATGGTGACGCACTCAATAACATTCAATGGCCTCGCACCCAGGCAGAAAACTTCTGTTTTCTTGGACAACTTGCAATGAAATCAACATTGCGAATCACCGTGCCATATTGTCCTCATTTTAACAAATGTCAAGCAAAAATTGGAATTGTAGGTCATTCCAATGAATCGAAAACTT
The DNA here is from genome assembly GCA_030386875.1 of Morinoia aosen. Taxonomy (NCBI): domain Eukaryota; kingdom Metazoa; phylum Arthropoda; class Malacostraca; order Amphipoda; family Talitridae; genus Morinoia; species Morinoia aosen. Next base: position 91,868,908 of record CM059579.1, on the reverse strand, counting down.
CACGGAAAGAGACAAATAGTCTCACTTTAAACTTTGGAAAAGAATATAAGCCTATGCACATCGCTGCACATGGTACACCAAATCCTTCAAAATTGATTGCGTCATCAAGCAGAGCTCTGAGTAACTCACCCACCCACATGAGGAACATGAATAAGCCTGAGCCTTTCCCTGACTCGATCTCAGACAAATATAATGTCAGTACGAAAAATAAATTTGCGTTACTTGCAACAGACACAAATAGTGATTGCGACATGCCATTCTTTTCAACCAATTCTCAACTTTCCAGTGAGTACGCAGGAACCGAGGAAAGTCAAGCTAATAACGATATTCAAAACTATTCACAAAAAAATCAAATCATTCAAAAAAAATCTAGGTTGTTAGTGATTCAGTCTTTAGTTTTATCGCGCCTGGATTACTGCAGTCTTGTATGGGGAAATTTACCTCAATATCGTCAGGAAAAGTTGCAAAAATGTCTAAACTTCGCCGCCAAAGTGGTGTGCAAAGGAAATTTCAATGAATACGATCATGTCACCCCTCTTTTAAGAAAACTCGACTGGATCCCAATACCGAATAGATTCATGATCCAAAAAGCTCGACGAGTGTTCTCCTCTCTGTACCTCCCCCAAAGTAATGCAGAGGTGGTAAAATTTTTTCCATCTAATATCCCAAACAAAAAACCAAATCGGAGGAATGATGTTTTAGTCAGTTACCGTTCATCTAGCGTGGGACAAAAAGCTCTCTCAGCTTCTGGAGCTTTTTTGTGGAACAAGCTTCCCCAGCATATCAAAAACTCTAAAACTGTAAAAGAATTTAGAGTAAATGTGTCACATCATTTTGCATCTCTATAGACCTGCAGCATTTCGGTGTGAATTTCCCATTTACCAGAAAGTTTAATTTTCCTGAAATTTCTGTTAGAAAATTAGAAACTATTTCATTTTACGTTTGCTAAGCCATTCGTGCATTCATCTTAACTATTTCTGTCGACAATAATGAGCACCCCAGCCGTGAGTTCAATACAGCAGAATGAACGTTTTTTTCCATAATTAGGAGTATTTCCTCATTTTTATTTTGTTATTTTTTCTTCTCTGTGTTAATATTTAACATCCGTATGGAAAACATACTCTGAAATACATTTTGTGTGTACACCAATATGCAGGTTTATAAATGTGAGGATTGTGCAAAGTTTATAATGAATTAAATTTTGGCTAACGTTGTCTCGTTATTTCAAAATCATTCTCGAAGATGTTTTCAATCGATTTCGGCTGAGCTGGGGGGAGAGGTTAATTTAAGCATTTTCATTTAGTCTTTTAATATTTTTCCTTGCGTTCAGTGCACACCAGCACTAAACTTTAAAATCGAAAAAAACTGTTAATTTCTGTTATCAAAATTATCACTTTGGACCATTGCTTAATCTACCTATATGTGCCAAATTTTGTAAATATTCTCCACTCAAATGTGATATCCGGCCACAATGTTACTCCATTTTATCCCATGTACACATGTCTGTATAATGCTGAAGAGTTGTGTTGTTTCTTGACTGTAACCTGAGTTTTCTTAAAAATTTCTATGAAGAAACTAAAAATCAGTTCATTTTACGTTTTCCGAAGTCTCCTTTTCCTTTTAGTTATTTTTTTTCCGAATAATTTCTTAGGATTACAATGAGCTCAACTGTCATTATCGGTGTAATAGATGGTAGGTTGTTTCTATCCTCTTATTTTATATTTGTATTTTTTTCTTATATTTCATTCTCAATAAGTACATATATTAATATGTGTGTGTACGTATATAGGTATATATATATCTACATAAATAGATATACATGTTTCTATTTCATTTCTTTACACAAAAACCATCCGGTTAATAAATTTTATTGCACTAGCGAAATGATTCAAAAATAGATCTCCCACTTACACCAGAGGACGTCTCTGTGAATCGGATAAATGACAAATACAATTAATGAAATTAATCGTAATTTGAGCGTATGAATCGTGTTAAAATTATCTTTCTGTCCGTATGTTGTACAAGCAAATTTTGATGTTGAGTATATGTTTGTTTGCGCATTTCTGCCAAAATTTTGTAGATATTTGTCAATCATGAGTGGTAACTGGCCTACACTGTATCTCCATTTTATCCCATGTACCCATGTCCGCATGATGTTGCAGAGAATATCGAGAAGATATGATATATGATATATATTGAAGATATATGTTTTTTTTTGTTGTTCCTCAGCGGTAACTTGAGTTTTCTTAAAATTTCCTTTAGGAAATTAAAAAACCATTCCATTTATACGTTTTTCGAAGTCCTTTTCTATTCCTTATCTTTCCTCAGGTTATTTCTTACGATTCATCAGAGCTTGGGCTGTCATTTTAAATATTGAAAGAGTAAGATTATTTTTCATGTCTATTAGCATTTTTCTTATATTCGTTTTCAATACGTATATATATGAATATGTGTGTTGGTGTGTGCGTGAGTATGTACGTGTGCGCACGCAAACATAAATGTTTATGTATCAGTGTAAAGATGCACACGTTTCGCACACATATATGCGCACATGTACATATATCGGTTTCTATTTCTACTTTTTGCATAAAAAGCAAAACCTCAAGACACATTACATTTTACCTAAAGCTCTGCGATCAGTTAACACTGCACCAAATTTCAGAAATAAACAAATGGATTGCGCTTGCTTTATGATTTATAAATCGATCTATCACGACCCCGAAGGGCATTTCTGTGAACAGAAGAAATTAAAAAGTATAAACAGACAAAGGAAATAAAGCACTCGTGCAAAAATTATCTCTATATTTGTATGCCGAACAAGCCATGCATTTCAATTTTGAGTGTAAGTTTGTTTACGCATTCCTAGATGTGCGTGCTGTGTTGCGCGATGTTCTTTACAAATTATTTCGAGACTATCTTTTTCTCAATACTTGATTGTCATTTACGGTGTTGTTTCAATCTAGTACGGTGTAGCGTTTTTTTGTATTTTTCCTACTTCGATGATCTTATAAATAATTCGAAAAATACTAAAGAATTCTTCGAAACTGCCAAGTTCTTAGTTGAAATTATCGAAGTAGGAAAAAGGCAAGAAGCGCTGTACCGGAATCTCTTGGAATATAAAACATCCAAGAGATAATATTTCTCATTTCTCATTCAACTACCCTTGACAGAGTTAAACTATTAGCACGACCCGTATGGTTTGTCTATTAGTACGCCTCGTATATTTTTTCTATTAATATGCCTCGTATGGTCTATCTATCTGTACACCTATGATAGTATTGTCTAATATTACATCTCGTATAGTTTGTCTATTATTATGCCTCGTACGGCTTATCTATTTGTACACCTCGTATGGTTTGTCAATTAGTATTCCTCGTATGGAACTTTGTTAGACTATTAGCACACCACGTGTGGTTTGTCTATTATAGTACGCCTCGTATATTATGTCTATTAATATGCCTCGTATGGTCTATCTATTTGTACACCTCTGATAGTTTATCTATTAGCACACCTCATATACTCGTAGTTTGTCGATTATTATGCCTCGTATGGCTTATCTATTTTTACACCTCGGATGGTTTGTCAATTTATACTCCTCGTATGGATCTTTTGTTTTAGGACGTCTTATATTAAGGAACTTTTAAAAGCCAATATGTTGGCATATGTATCTCATGTGACAATTTGGAAATAAACGGTTTTTGTGGTTTTTTTTGTAGTGTAAACACCCCTTAAGTTTGGAGCAGAAATTTTTCCTCGTGGAAAACCTGAGGCTGCCTCGGTTTGTGTCTCTGCTGAGACAGTCGTGATACGGAATCAGGATTTCGACGCAGAGTTCGATGGGTCTAAATAGACTGCAGAGTGGCGGTGGAAGGGTGAAGTGGCACCGGCGTAAGGCAATACTGTCGGTCGACAGTTACAGTAGTGTGAACACCGGTCCTTCCAAAGGAAAGTTTGATGAAGAATTGGAAAGTTGATAACGAAGGGCTGGTTGCGGTCGTGAAAGAAAAGTTGTGCAACTAGAATTATTCCATTAATGGCCGTAGTCCAGAGGAGTAAAAACAAGGTCCGACCGGTGCTTGATTTTAGGGAGCTAAATGACCACATTGAGAGCCATCCCGGGGCCGAAGCCGTAGTTTGCGATGAGGCTGCGCGAAGGTGGCGACGGAAAGCGGCACCATTAAAATTAGTAGATCTCCGATCTGCCTCCTTACAAATTCACGTTGACTAGAGTTTGTGGCCGTACCAGCGTGTATGATATCGAGATAAGTGTTACTACCTGACACGACTGGGATTTGGGCTCAATCGTGCCCATATCATGACAGTGATTTTAAATGCGGTGTTATCGAAAGATGACCGAATTCGGCGGGGTACCGACAGTTACGTGGACGACATTCTTGTTGACGAAAATGTGGTGACAGTAGACAAGGTGGTTGCTCATCTGCGAAAGTATGGGTTGGAGACCAAAGAAATCGAGCCCTTAGAGAGCAACAAGGTCCTCGGCTTGTCATTGTACCGTGATGTCAATGGAGACCTTTCATTCCGTCGGGGAAATGAAATTCCTGATATTAGAGGTGAGAACCTCAGTCGAAAACAGTTGTTTTCTCTGTGTGGCCGCTTGGTTGGGCATTACCCTCTGTGTGGGTGGCTTCGTATTGTCTGCAGCTTTGTTAAACGAGAAAGTGAGGGAGACGCGTGGAATGACTGGATTGGCGAAGAAGCTCAGAGGTTAATTGAGTTAATTGTGGAAAAGGTGAGAGCAGAGGATCCTGTTCGAGGGCGCTGGTCGGTACCGGATGTGTTTGAGGGGACAATGTAGTGCGTTTCGAGTATTCGAGGCCTTGGCGTTGTTCTCGAAGTGGGTGGTGTCGTTGTTGAGGATGGAGCATGGCTTCGGAAGGCTGCAAATAAGTCCCATATCTACGTCGCGGAGCTTGACGCTATTGTTAAGGGACTCAATTTGGCTCTTAAGTGGGGGCTTAAAGTTGTTTGTGTAAAAACCGATTCCACAACGGCATCGAGCTGGGTACTTACGGTTCTTAGTAGTGAGTACCGAGTGAGTAAAATCGTGTTTACACTGTTGAGCTATTTATCCACCTCCGGTCACTCATGAGGGAGGAAGCCTGAGTGTAAATGAAGATTGGTCTCGCTTGGCTGTTGATGCGACTCATTATAACCGGAAATGTTACCGGGCCCTAGTGGATTGTGGCCCTAGCCAATTTGTCATTTGGGGGGAAATCTCCTTCGAAAATGCTTCGGAAGTGGCTCGCCATTTTTGGGAAATTTTCAGAGAAAGAGGACCTCCATTGAAGTATTGATGGATAACGGGAGCGTTGTTCGATCGAGGCAGGTGTCGGTTATTTGTAATCGTAGGAATGTTGCGAGGCATTTCCGTGCTGCTTATAGACCTTCCGGAAATGGGATGGTCGAGAGTCCCCATAGGATGATAGAGTGTCGTTGCTAGGGGTAGATCGAGTCCGCTGGATGTCGTCTTTTGGTACAATTTGTCTGCTAAGAGTAACGGATCAAGGAAGACGGTGCCATGTAATATGCTGTACACTTATTCGTGGAGGCATCCACTTGTCAACGCCTCGCGCGGGCAAGAACAGCAAGACTCGCCCGTTCATGTTGGAGAGAGCGTTCTTGTGAAACCACCACACGCTAAGTGTACGTCGAGATGGAGGCAGGGTCGAGTGACGGGTGTAAGTTCACCTAATAATGTTGAGGTGAATGGTGTTCCTCGGCCACGTTTTGGATATTCGACGGTGGGTGTGTTAGACCAGAGAGGCCTCTTTCCATCTTGGAATAATGAAAGTACGACTACGATTATCAGTATGAGTGTGGGGTAGAGAAACACAGTAGGTAATCTAAGAACTACATGTACTCTACGTCCGTCGGGTACGGCGGCAAGAACAAGAAGGAAGAGCTCGATCGCTCTACAAAGGCGGTTAACACATGAACATAGAAAACGGGACGGAAGCAATTTAATGGGTGACTGCGACAACTCATATATAATAATGAATATATATACTGAAGTTGGATCTCAACACACCCCCTCCAACTGAAGTATTCCATCCCATTATGCATCAATTCACATAGTAATTAGGGCTAACATTTCAACGTTCAGATGTTTCATTGAACATTGAACAGCAGAAAAACAACATAAAAAATCATCAGTGTAGATCAACAGATTACACTGAGCACGAAACAAAAAATACAACGCACAATAATGCATAGTCCGCAATAGCGTCAAGAGTATTGTACTCAAGAAAGTTCTACCTTTTCTTGCAATTGATCTACACAAAGCTAAACTGAAAACATGTCAGACACAGTAACTTAGAATTAAACACACACTTTGAATTTAAGCAACGACTGTCTAGTAACAGGCTTTGTGAACATGTCAGCCATGTTTTCCTCTGAAGGAACAAAGCTCAAAACTGCTTTATTGTCTTGAATGATTGCTCGAATGAAATGAAATCTTATGTCTATATGTTTCGAGCGTTGATGATGAACAGGGTTTTTGGCTAGGTCAATAGCACCTCTATTATCAACAAAAATTTCAACCGGTTCATCATATCCATCCATATCACACAGAAGCTGTTTGAGAAAAATTCCCTCCTGCACAGCATAAGTCAAGGCAACATACTCAGCTTCACAGCTTGAAAGAGCAACAATATTTTGTTTCTTGGACTTCCAAGATATCAGTGAACTGTTGCTAGATGACTTAAACACATATCCTGATATGCTCTTCCGGTCAGAGGATCCACCCCAGTCAGAGTCAGAGAAACCAGTAATTTGCACGGGGTTCTCGGATTTCACAAATTTCAAACCACATGAAATAGTACCTTTAAGATACTTCAACACAAATTTACACAAGTTCAGATGAGCATTTGTTGGACAAGTTGAATGTTGCGACAGTAATGTAACAACATAGCAAATATCAGGCCTAGTACAAGTCATCAAGTAGATCAGGCTGCCAACTATCTCACGGAACAGTTTTGGATCGCACAAATTCCTAGAATCACAGCTTACATCAAGCTTCTTGGCACTGGGATCACACGGAATAGACTTAGGCTTACAATCAGACATCCTAAATTTTGACAAAATTTTCTCAACATACTTTTACTGCTTCATCTCAATTAAGTCATGCTTCACATCAAATTCAATGCCTAGAAAACATGAAATTTGCCCAAGATCTTTCATTTTGAATTTATTTGACAACGAACACTTTACTTCACTCAATACAACAGCGTTAGAAGAGGCCAAAATTAAATCATCAACCCATACAATGATAATCACTTTTCCAGAGTCGCTTTCCCTCACATAGACACAAGTATCACTGAGAGATTGAACAAAATTTTGTTCAACAAGAAAATGATGCAAAAGGTTGTTCCAGTTACGGCCACTTTGCTTTAAGCCATACAAAGATTTTTTGAGTTGGCAGACTAACTTCTCTCCATTTTTGTCAAGTTCAACAAATCCCTCAGGCTGTTCTACAAAAACATCACAGTCTATTTTTGCATGAAGATAAGCAGTGCACACATCCATCTGGTGCACAATGTACGACTTTTGCACAGCAATATCCATCAGCATTCTAACAGAAGTTAGACGTGCTGTTGGAGAAAAGGTTTCTGTGAAGTCTACATCAGCTACTTGGGAATATCCCTTGGCTACATAACGAGCTTTGAAAGTTTCCTGGTCATTGGGACCTGATTTAACACTATAAACCCATCGTCCCCCAATAACAGATCTATCTTTTGGTTTTTCAACAAGTTCGTACGTCTCATTATCGGCTAGTGCAGCCATCTCAGTGCTCATTGCCTATTTCCACTCAACAGAATCTGGGGATGAAATTGCCTCAGAGTAAGACTTAGGGATACTGCTCACTCTGTAACAATAATCAACAAAATTATTAGTGATATCCAATTCATCTGGATCAACATAGTCTTTTAAATAAGCTGGGGGCTTCTTTTCTCTCAAAGGAAATCTTCTAGTGGGCTCTGCATCTGAATGAGTTTCATTTTGAATCACTTCTGGGACAGTCCCAGGTTTCAACTCAGCCTCAGCCTTGTCAGCCTTCTCACTTTGTTTCAACTCAGCAGGGTTATCTACAGCAATGAACTCATCCTCACCCACCACATTTCTAGAAATTTTATCACAGAATGTGACACATCTGACTCTTTTTATTTGACAAGTTTCAGGGAAATAAATCATGTAAGCAGGGCTGCACGGGTCATATCCCAGAAAAATACCCTGCTCTGACCTAGGGTCAAGCTTTCCTGGGTCTTGAACCATGGCAAAACATTTTGAACCAAAAATGTGCATATTGGAAAGGTCAGGTTTCTTTCCCGTGAACATCTCAAAAGGAGTTTTGCCTGTCCTTTTATTGAAACACCTATTTCTAATGTAAGCAGCTGTTCTGACAGCATGATTCCACAATTCTTTTGGCAAATTTGCATGTAGCAACAAACACCTAGCCATCTCAAACAATGATCTCCAAGATCTCTCAGCAGTCCCATTCTGATGGGGAGTGTACGGAGCTGAAAATTCATGCTTTATTTTGTTCTCCGTGACAACAGCTTTGAACAAGTTTGAAGAATACTCTGTGCCGTTATCTGTTCTTAGAAGCTTCACAGAGCCAAATGGAGCAGAACCAACAGAATCACTTTTGCTCTTCAGAAAATAAACAAAATTAAGACCTGAAAAATCATCCACAAAAGACATGACATACATGGAATTTTCAAAAGAAGTAGGACTTATAGGTCCAGCTAGGTCACTATGGACTAGCTCTAAGGGTTTCTTTGATTTTTCATCAGGGTCTCTGCTCCTATATTGACACATTTTACCCTGGACACAGATCTCACAATCGAAATTATGCTTGTTGGTAATTTTCATTCCTTTAGTAATACCTTCTAGGCTCAACACATCTTTTACATTACAATGCCAAGAATATTGTGCCACTCCTCCAGAGTATGTTCACCAACAGCATTAATAGAATCAACAGAGCTTACAGAATTTAAATAATACAGCTTACCACATTTTTTAATATTAAATGCATTCCCATCTGAAGCAAACAACTTTGAACCATTTTGATTGAAATTAAATGATGCACTCTGATCAATAGCAGCCTGGACCGAGAAAATATTCTGCTTAAAACTAGGAATACAAAGAACATTTTTTAAAAGAACATTGTGTTTCCTATTTTTGGCATCAGTCAAGGTAATTTGCGCATCACCCTTACAATCTACAATATTGTTCATTCTAGAACCATCAGCTAATTCAATGAAATGCTTACTAGGATCAAAACTTTTATCTAAAGATACAAACTTAGATTTATAACAGATAATGTGAGCCGTTGCTCCACAATCCACCAGTAACTTTGCACTGTCTACATCAGAAGCACTTTCTGAGTCTGTTGATACTCTAAAAAAAAAGAGCTTTTCACATCTTTGCTACCAGTAGCCATCGCTTTCGCGGTATCTCTCTTTCTGCAAAAATTAGCATCATGAGATGCACTTTTACAAATTGAACACCACCGATTTTTCTTTGCACTGTGACTCTTACACTTACATTTTCTTACACTCGGATTTCTTGTGACCTGACTTACCACATAAGTAACAAGTAATTTTAGAGTCTTTCACTTTCATAACTCTTTCTTCACTTTCACAGTAGCCTTGTCGGGTCTTCTTTGTTTCCTCTTCATTCTTGAGAGACGATTTGAATTTTTGGAAATTCATTTCTGTACTGTCACTTTGCGTGATGACAGTAGAAAACGCGTTGTAGGCAGCTGGCAATCCCCTGATAATCATGGCGATTATCAGTCCATCGCTGATACTTTCGCCGGCTTTCTTCAGGTAGGATGCCGTTGTCTCTGCCCGCAGCAAATAGTCGGTAACCGTCTCGCCATTTTTCATCTTCAGCGCGGCCAACTCGCAATACAGAGAAATAATTCTCGGTTCACTGCTACCAAGGTAATGATCACGCAGGATCTTCATGGATTTTCTTCCATCTCCATAGGCGTCTCTGATAATCAACGAGAGACTTTTATCATCATCATCGAGCCTTTGTACAAGCTCGGAGAACACTTGCTTGTTCTTCTCAACATCCAGACTTGATTCTTCGCCCTCAAGGACGGCATCCAACGATTTCAAATCTAGGTAGGCCCGAAATTTCACTTCCCACGACTCATACCTTTCGTCATTGCCATCAAAAGTTAGGCTACTGGGCCCATAACCTGTTAGACCAGAGAAGCCTCTTTCCATCTTGGAATAATGGAGTACGTCAACGATTATATGTACGATTGTGGGGTAGAGAAACACAGTAGGTAATCTAGGAACTACATGTACTGTACGTCCGTCGGGTACGGCGGCAAGAACAAGAAGGAAGAGCTCGATCGCTCTACAAAGGCGGTTAACGCATGAACATAGAAAACGGGACGGAAGCAATTTAATGGGTGACTGCGACAACTCATATGTAATAATAAATATATATACTGAAGTTGGATCTCAACAGGGTGGATAGTTCCGATGATGAGGCTCCGAGTGACGTAGATGAGCCACCAGGTGCAGGTTCCCAGTTGGAGAAGACTGATCCCTGTGCCCAGGGAGGTGGTCGGCCTGTTGGTGCGAGGTGAGATTCGACGAGATTGAGGGATTATGTTCTGTATTGAAATAGATTTCACGGGGGGATGTGGTAGCCGGCATGTGGCTGGCGAGCAGACAGAAGCTGGACTTCGTGGTGAGAAGTTGTGTCGGTGGTGCGGTTGCTTGTCTGCTGGCGTTTTAGTGTTTTTCTTGTTTACTGTTTTCGTGTTAGTTATTCAGTGTTGGGTTGTGTTACTTTGTTTGTTGTTTTTGTTCGTTTTATCGTGTCTAATTGTACTTGTTCAACTTTGCAACTTACTGTGTTCGTCGAATCGTCGAGTACCCTCGTCGTGGCTGAGGTGAGTCCTCGTCTTTTACTACAGGCTCCTTCTACCCACAAGTGTAACAGAACTAGAACCGTACGAACTAATTTTTGCAGTGAACTCTCTCGATAAAACTCCTATAACGTGTGAAACTATAAAAACTCAAACTGATTTGGATAGTGAATTATGTCTACTAAACTCAAGCAATACATAAAGTTTGGCATGCCTTCTAAACCTGATCATAATTTGTCAAAATTTAAGAACCTGCTACCTCAGATAACTATCATGAAAGGTTGTATACTTTATAAAGTAAGAGTTTTAGTCCCCAAGTCATTATTTAGCTTAGTTCTCGAAACATTTCTTGATGGACATCCTGGCATTTGAGGCATGAAGTCGTTGGCCAGATCTGTTATTTGGTTTCCGGAATGGATACAATTATTGAAGACATCGTAAAATGTTGCCCTCAATGTCAATTATAATGATAATGAGGGCATCTACTGATGCTTTATTTCCAATTTCAAGCCTGATACATATGACCTTATACATTGGATTTTCAAATGCCTTATAACTAACGCCAGGACGCCATTACGCTTTTCCCCGGTCAAGACCGGTACCCATTTCAGACACCTGGGTAGAGTGGGGTATTGTGCTTGAAATTTTTCCCCTATACCCAACAGAGAAAATCGCCACCAGCGCCGGGACTCGAACCAGGGTCTGCCTGGACGGAGGCAAGTTCGCTCAGCAAACCCTAAGTCTAGAAACCTAGAATGGCCAACTCCTTTTCGTCCATTTGAACGTATTCATGTTGATTACTTTTTCTACGAGAATAAAATTGTTTTCATTACTGTAGATGCATTACCTGAATATATTGAATTCGAAGTTGTACCATCCACGCGTGTGTCAGACACTATTGATGCTTTGAGAATAATTTTCAGCAGAAACGGGTTGTGTGATGTGTTCGTAAGTGATTGTGCTGCCAACTTTTCATCTCAAAATTTTAAACTTGAAAAAGACTCCCAAACTTGACAAAGACTGGCACACGCTTCGGTATGCCAGTAGCAGTTAGGTGGAGAGCACGCACACGAACAGCGGCTCTAGACGGCAAATTCGTACAGTTGATGGGATACACTATAGTTTCAATGAATAAGAAGAAAAAAGAGATATAAAAGCTCGCTCATAATAGGCTAAAGAATGGTTCCTAAAAACTAGTGAATATACAAATGTGAAATTGTGAAATGAAGTGCATAAGGACGGAGAGAAGCAGAGTACAGTCGCACACCACCCACGAAGGCTGGCTTGACACTGACGTGGTGTCAAAGTTTCATCAAGGCGATCAAGCCGGTCGCTCCAAAATTATCAAGCATAGGTCATCTGCCTCATACAGTCTGCGCCAACCTGAAATGAGCGTACAAATTCACGAATTCAGCACCAGTTCTGATATGTCTGCAGATATATTTGCGTGTGTGAGGGGCCTTTACACTGAGACACCAAAACTTAAGATTATTCATGGAGAACGTTTCTGCTCAATCACTTCGGCCAAAAAACAGGCCAATCCAGCTTTGCGGACCAATGCGTATGGCCAGCGGAGATGCTGCCCGCAAGGAAATTTCGAATATCGCGTTGGCAAAACGCGACAGTGCTATTCTCATAAGACTAAATTGTTAATATAGTTCTACATTATCTGTCATCCATAAGAAAAATTAGAACAATCTGAAATCTTGTTAAAATTGTGATATTGCAGAGAAATGAGTGAATTCCTCGAGTGGTACTTCGCAAAAAAACTTCCTGTAACTTATTTCAGCCTGTGTGCTGAACTTCAGAGCATCAATCTACAACTTTGAAGGCGTGGGGCTGCATGGAATCATCTCCGAAGCTCCAAGAAACCGGAAATAACAACAATAAGACTACATTTATGTCTACCTTTCGTAAAATTTAATCTTGAATTGAATCTGAAATTTGTTTTAGGATTTGGTGAATATCAGTCCCATGTACAATTTCAAATTTTCCGCTCCTTGGTGCTACATATATGTAAGCTTCTATAAATTTTTTGAATTTTACTGTGTTGCATCTGTGTCTAATGAAATGATTTTGAAACAATAAGCTGTCAGCTTCCGCAGATGGCAGCTCGAGAGGTCCAAAAATATTGAGGACTCGAGAGAAAAGTTCTGCAGTGTTGGGAATTTGCTTGACCCTGCTTAGGCTGCCAAAGTACAATCTGTCAGGTTACACGGATTTCTGCTGAAGAAGTCCAACGACTTTCAAGATTCCTCCAAAACTTCGATGAAGGAGAAGAAGCTATTCTCATAACGTTTTATCTACTAGAGTTTTCAAGCATTCAAATGTTTAATGAGTCAATGTATAGTTTCCCTTCGGCAGGGAAATTAAAGATGTCGTTGCTGATAATCACTAAATGAGCACATTTAAAAACCTTTTACATGAATGGCATTATGCTCTCTGATGCGTTATTTCCGAATTATTTAACTTTGAAGTTGGCGCGGGCGCGCGCGCCGTAATTTAGTTAATAAGGGTAGTTAACCCGCCTATTACAAACGTAAAGAGGTTGGGTCGTGAGGGTTGGCCACAGTTCTTTTAGTGAAAATTATAAATAAAGGTTTCTAGTGACGTTTGTTTACATCGACTGGAAGATGATGGGCGCCGCCATCTTTGTGCCGATGTAAACAAGATTGCGATCGTCACCCTAACGGGTGGGTTAGAAGCTTTATTTATACTTTTCACTAAAAGAACTGTGGCTAACCCTCACGACCCAACCTCTTTATGTTTGTAATAGGGGGTTAGCTTCCATTATTAATTAAATTACGCTTGGCGCGGTCACTTCCTGTGGCGCGCGACAGCCAACTTCAAAGTTAAATAATTCAGAAATAACGCATCAGAGAGCATAATGCCATTCGTGTAAAAGGTTTTTAAATGTGCTCATTTAGTGATTATCAGCAACGACATCTTTAATTTCCCTGCCGAAGGGAAACTATACATTGACCGTTTAATGTGTTACTTCAACATGTGCAATTTGATATTATTTTTTATTGGTAGTTTAGTAGGATACATTTTTGTACATTTATATTAAGTTAAGGGTCAATATTGAGTTTAGGGGATGTTGGGAAATTAAGCATTCTGGGTAAATCTGAAGGATATGTCAGTTATTGATTTTGTAAATTTTGATGCCTAAGCATATTAATTAGATCAAAATAAACAAGTTTTCTTCTATGCACTTTCCGTCTCAAATGAGTATTTTATTAGTTATAGCAGTAAATGACTTACCGCAACTCCAGTGTTTGAAGCGGCAAGCAATTCAAGGAGCGCGTCGGACAGCAACACTGCAATGCGCACTCGCTTCCAGCGCGATCGTCGTCAAAGACGAAACCAAACCTACCGCTATACCTCGTTAAATACTCATTTGACGAAAAAAGTTTATAGCAGAAAAGTTGTTTATTTCGATGTTATTACCATGATTCAAGCAACAAAAATTTAAAAATCGATAAGTAGTTGTTCATTCGAGCACATTCGTCATCGAAGACGAAACTAAACCTACCACTATAAATATTAAAATACTCATTTGAGATGGAAAGTGCATAGAAGAAAACTTGTTTACTTTGATTCAATTAATTAGGTTCAGGCACCAAAAAGTGGAAAATCGTTAACTGACATATCCTTAAGATTTACCTAAAAAAATCAGCAAAGGAGACCATATAAAAACGTTTTACATGAAAGCCATTTCTGGCGCTGATGCGTTGTTTTCGAATTATTCAACTTAGAAGTTGGCTTTCACGCGCCAAGGAAGCGAGCGCGCCATGCAAAATTTAATTAATAACGGAAGCTAACCCCTATTACAATCGTAAAGAGGTTGGGTCGTGAAGGGTAGTTACAGTTCTTCTAGTGAAAATTATAAATAAAGGTTTCTAGTGACGTCCGTTTACATCATCTCCAATGGCGGTCACCCGGTACCCAAGATGGCGGCCCGCTTCTTTTGGCGCGCTCGCTCCCGAATGGAGCATCCATGACAGTGTTGCCATACTAGCGCTACCGCTTCAAACACTTGAGTTTCGGTAACTAATTCGCCGCTATAAATAATGGTAAATGTGTAGCGTTTGGTAATAATCGATTATCTAGTTTTCAAGGCACTATCATAGTTAATTAATTAGGTTAAGGGGACCGTCTACGTTAAAAAAAAGTTCGTTATTTATGGGTGGATTTCTCTGAAATTTTCACCGTAGGTGTAAAATGATGCAAAGATCATTTGTTATGTTGACAAAATTTTTGTCTCTGCACTAGATTTTTTTTTATTTTTGAAAAATAGGATAAAATAAGGGTTTTTAAAATCTATCTTCTTCTACAATTTTGAAGTAACAGGCCCAGTACTTCGTTTTTAGATTGCCCATATGTCTATATAACCACATGCAATAGGGAATTAGGATAACTTCTTTTTGTGGATTTTGGGAATTAAAAAAAATGACCTTTTTTCATTTTTTTTTCATGTCGTGTAATTTTTAAAATAATAAATGTATCAGAAAATGCTATTGCGCGTGGATACACCTTGCTAAGCCCTATCGAATGGTGTATAAACCATTCTTGTAACTCTAAAATTGTGGAAGCAATAGCATTTGAGAAACCATTTATCAAGTTTCCAGAAAAACGTTTTTTTTCACGAAAATTTTATTTTATTTTTATCTTTTGAACTACAAGGTTTTCTACAATGAACTCTTGAGCGTTTGTAGCTCTTTTCTAGCCCTTTCGATTGATATAATTTACATTGCTTTAACTTTGTAATTCTGGGAAAAAATAAACAACAAAAGAGAATAGGTGTTTTTCTTGAAAACCAATTTTTTTAATTTTTTCATTTTTTTCAACCAAAATACGTTTTTTTGTCAAGTCAACTCCTTTGTTTTATAGCTCTTCTCAAGCCCTTTGGATTGGTGTGCTCGCCATAGCTGTAGCTATGATACTGCAGCTGTCATCGAGCTATGAATGAAAGCTGCGGTATCATAGATACGGCAGAACAGCTAAATTCTGAAATTGTCAAAAATGATAAAAAAAATATTTACCCAGCGTTAGAATGTTTCGTTTGAATAATAGAAGCACTTAGAGTAGCCCATTAACAAACTATAATGCCATTCCGGCAGAGAAACGCGCTCAATTGACCCCCAATAATGAGGGGGGGAGGGTTCAAGGCAGGGTTGCGGAGTCGGAGGAATAAATTTGCGACTCCGACTCCAACTCCGACTCCACCTTTCCAGAATTTGGCGACTCCGACTCCGACTCCACCTTTCCAGAATTTGGCGACTCCGACTCCACCTTTTCAGAATTTGGCGACTCCGACTCCGACTCCACTTTTCCAAAATTTGGCGACTCCAACACCGACTCCGCCATTTCGCAATTTTGGGCCTCCAACTCCACCTATTCATAATTTATAAGATGAATATTTTATTTCTTAACTAGCGTACACTGTCCATCAAAAATGACAGGATTCAATACCTTTCTTCAACAAATTTTCGCTCGAGTGGAGTTTCCGTGCTTAAACTTATTCCAAAGGTAGCTTATTTTCCTTATTAGAGTAATAAACACTCAGAACACAGTATTTTTGAGCCGCAAGAGAAGTAGTTATAGCCATTCGTGTCGTATCCTAGACACAGAAATTCAACATTACTGAAAGCAACTGCGAGCTTGTGTATTTATGTTGTAATATGCAATAGATTGTATTGTAATACAGTACATTGTAATCAGGGTTGCGGAGTCGGTGGAATAAATTTGCGACTCCGACTCCGACTCCGACTCCACCTTTCCAGAATTTGGCGACTCCGACTCCGACTCCGACTCCACCTTTTCAGAATTTGGCGACTCCGACTCCGACTCCGACTCCATCTTTTCAGAATTTGGCGACTCCGACTCCGACTCCGACTCCACCTTTCCAGAATTTGGCGACTCCGACTCCGACTCCGACTCCATTTCTCCAGAATTTGGCGACTCCAACACCGACTCCGCCTATTCACAATTTTGTGGCTCCAACTTCACCTATTCATAATTTATAAGATGAATATTTTATTTCTTAACTAGTGTACACACACCGTCAAAAATGACGAGATTCAATACCTTTCTTCAACAAATTTCCGTTTGAGTGGAGTTTCCATGCTTTCAGCTTATTCCAAAGGTAACTTAAATTTCTTATAATAGTAATAAACACTCAGAACACAGCATTTTTAAGCCGCAAGAGAAGTAGTTATAGCCGTTCGTGTCGTATCCAAGATACAGAAATTCAGCATTACTGAAAGCAACTGCGAACTTGTGTATGTATATTTTAATATGCAATACAGTACATTGCAATACAGTATATTGTAATATACAATACAGCATATTGTAATATGCAATACCCCGCCGAACTCGGTATTCACGATACAAACTTGAGTATATAAGGCTATGGATCGCTCTAATTGTGATGAAAGTGACTTATTATAGAGCTATTGCACAACGAAAATGAGTGTATTAATTGACCGTGAACTGGAACCAAGACCGCCCGTGCAAATTTTTTCCTATCAATTATTCTTAACAGCGTGACACAAAACGTATAAATAAACACACGACAGTCATTCTTAGTAGTAAACAGTTGCAGGGTTGAAACCTGTGCATATATTCATTATATTCTTTATTATCGAACGACTTTTAAATTGACTACAGATTGTTAATAATCAAGATACTAGTGTACATGATTGGTCAAAAATGACGGGATCCAATGGTATCGTTTTAAAAAAATCTCAAGATAAAAATGGCAAACAAATATATCCATTGTAATAGTACCCGCGATTAAAATACAGTATTCTCATACTTGTGACTGGTAAAACTCGTATCATAGATACGGTCATTAAGCATATTTAAAAACGTCACAAACGCACACAACAACCAAGAAAATTGTATAACATAATACCTATCTGAATTGTAATTTAAATTATTGTTCGCAAGAGGTTTTTAAAAAATTTGCCATACCTTTCAAGCATTTAAATGCCTTTGAAATTTAAATGCGATGAGCCGCATTTTCTTGACAGTTGATTCGATTTTCACGCAATGGTTTTTACTTATAAACATAAGTGAGCAGATGCCTGATTTTTCATATTTCGATGGTATTTATGATACTGAGTTTGGAGACTGGTTACAGAGTTTGGTAGAGTGTGCGAAAGGCGGAAATTGAGGGTAAATGTGAATAAAAGTAAGGTGATGAGATGTTCAAGAGGTGGAGTGTTTGGAACTTTGGATGTGAGGTTGAATGGGGAAGTTTTAGAGGAGGTAGAGCATTTTAGGTACCTCGGATCGGATGTGACTGCTAAGGATAGTATGGAAGTAGAAGTGAAGCATCGAGTGAGTGAAGGTTGTGAGACATTGGGTGCAATGAGGAAAGTTTTTGAATGCAGGAGTTTGAGTATGAATGTTGAGAGGGGACTGTATGAAAGTTTGATTGTGTCAGTTTTGTTGTATGGAGCAGAGTCCTGGGGGTTGAGAGCAGCTGAGAGGAGGAAGTTTGATGTGTTTGAGATGAAGTGTTTGAGGAGCATGTATGGAGTAACTAGAAGAGATAGGATCAGGAATGAGTTGGTTAGGGGACAGACTGGTGTTATCAATAAGTTGAGCAGGCGAGTGGATGAAAGAGTGCTTGGATGGTTTGGGCATGTTGAAGGAATGAATGTTGAGCGGCTGGTGAAAAAGATATATATGTCGGAAGTGAGTGGTCTTCGAGCGCGAGGTAGACCACGGATGAGTTGGAAGGATGGGGTGAGACGTGCTTTGTATGAGAGGGGTCTGACTGTGGACGTGGCGAGAGGGATGGCTGCGGACAGAAGTGAGTGGGGGCAGTGTATAAGGAGGTAATTTTATTTTTGACGCGTTACTGGAAGCTGCCCGCGTGTGATGGGGTTGACCTGTCATGTGCGGGGGGAGGGGCTGCACTCAATGAAGCGGTCGGGGTGAACCAGCTGTGGCTGTCGGGCCTGACTGTGGGAGGGGGTTGTGCTGGGCTGCTGCTGATCCTGGCAGTTCAGGTGCGGCCAGTGCTGCCTCTCTCGCCTCCTAGTGACTGAGTGTGGGGATTGTGGCCTGCTGTCGGCTACCCTCCCATAGGGAGGATAAGCCCGGTATATGTATGTATGTATGTATTTATGATACTGTCCAAGCAAGCAGATTCCCATTGTAATGAGATAGGGGAAATTACGCACGAGAGCATATACTTATCATTGACGGACACTTGATTTTTTATTATATCGGGTGTCCTGTAAAAATGTCCCCGATTTTTAATTAATTATATCTCAGCTTTAAATTAATATATTTGAATTGCCATCGTTCACAATGTAGTAAATTATGTTTCCTTTTCGAATAATTTATGTTATTGAAAATCGGTTGAATGACCACTTTATAATGTCCAATTTACTGAAAGGAGTAGAAAAATTAATTGTTCAAATGTAAAGTTTTTAAAACAATATTGATATTCTTCCTTATTTTGTAGTTTCCATAAAACTGAACACACAAAAATTTTAAGGAGTAACAAATCATTACCTTATATAACTTTTAAATGAATAAAGTAATTTTAGTATCTAACGACATACCCTCCATTTCTCTCAAGGCAAGTATTACTTCTAGCCACCATTGAACGAAGAGTTTTACCCATTATTCCACCGTTTTCTATCAGTCCTTGAAACACTATTATTGAGAACACTTGAAACTTGAAACCTCTCAGAGGGTTTAAATACTTAGTTGTATGTACGATACATCGTTATGAAATTATTCTCAACAGTAGGTATTGCAGAATGAAGAAGAACACCAGTGTTGTTTTTAAAACTTTCCCTTTGAACAATTTTTCTACCCCTTTCAGTAAATCGATCATCTTGAAGTTTATTCAACTGATTTTCAAAAACTTATATTATTTCAAAAGGAAACAAAATTGAATAAATTGTAAATAAAAGACAATTAAAATATGTTAATTTAAGCGGAGATATTATCAATTAAAAAGTCCGGGACATTTTTGTGGGACACGCAGTATAGTATTGATTGTTCTTATACAATAAATGGTCAAGTGTCTCCTTTGAACAAATTAATAAATAGGTTTAGCTATTTTGTGAGCGTAATCTTTCCTATGTTAATACAATGAAGTTTTAGGATTTAAAACTTAAGAGCAATTGGTCGAACATTTATTGCAAATACAGAAGAACTTCAAGGGAACAACAGCAAGTCGTTTCCCGAGATGCGCAAAAAGAGAAACCGTACCCAAGTTAGGCGGATCTTGAGGATTCCAACAGTGCGCACAGGAGCGTCCTCTGTGAAATTTTTATTATTGAATTCCTTTAAAATGAAGACCGGAAATCTTCTTTAACGTAAGGTTAGTTTTTAAAACGATACTCGCTAAAAATAGAAGACACCCAATGGACGCGGCCGGTCATCAGCACGGTACTCCGGTAGGAAATTTTAGAGGCGTTCTGAGTAGAGAGATACAGAGTATTAAGATGTCCGGTCGCCGACTTGGTGAATATCGTATCTTATTGTAAGATTACATATAGCACTAAGATGTTAACAATTAATTGACAATTAATTACCTTGAATAGTAAGTGCCTATTCAAGAGGCTGCAAAAGCCGGGTCGAGGAGTTCAAGTCGCAGAAAGAGACTGCTTTTTACGCAATAGAAATAAGTTAGAGGTACCAGACCCACTTCTATTAAAAGGACGACATGCTGCCCAAGCAGAGCAAGCTCAAAGATAATTTAATGAGTGAACGCCAAAGCGTCTCGAGTAATGTTAATTACAGTGATTTAAGGTTAATGCAGTCTGCTAGAAGCGCAAACATGCTTATTTATAGAAAGTTAAATTTAAACACAAAAAACGGAAAAAAATATGCAGCTGCAAAACAAAAAACAACGAACAAAAAGATCTTATTTCATCAGTTTCAAATTCTTGTCTGTGAACTAAGAGAGGCCAACTGAAGAAAACTTTTTCTTCCACAAAGCTGCCATCAGAAATACGGAAAATATTCAACAGGAAATTTCATTGAACAAACAAAATTGGCTGTTCGTCTTTGTTGGTTGATCTGTCTCCCTTTCACGCTCTTAGAGATACTTAACTACTGTATCTGTGATGCGAGTTTCACCAGTGCACAAGTATTAGAATATTTTAATCGCGGGTGCTATTAGGATGAAAATATTTCTTTATGGTCCACATCTGGAAGATTTCTATACAGACAATATCGAATCCCGTCATTTGACGAGTCGTGTACACAATTATGTATACTGAGTGTTTCAGAAAACGAGGTACAAAATTGCACATCAAGTAGAAAATGGCCAAATAAACACTTTTTGTCCTATGAAATTTTCACCCGAAAAATCGGGGTTGGGAGGCATTAGGTGTTTATTGTTTTTAAGGTTAAATTTAATGACACAATTACTCGCGGTATTGATTCTGAATTTACTTTACAAAAATTGTTCAAAATGTGTTCCACCTACATCTATGCACTTTTCGAATGTTAGCCTTAACGGCTGCCGAAGATTAGGAAACACGTCTGACATTAAGGTATCTCACCTGCAGCCACTGCAATTCTGGCCACAAGATCTTCCTCAGACCCAATGGGTGTAGCATAAACAAGGCTCTTCACGTGTCCCCAAAAATTGAAATCGAGTGGAGTCATGTCAGGAGATCTAGGAGGTCTTGCAACTAGCACATTTCGCCCGATCAACGTAAATTCAAAATAAATATTGCGAGTAGTTTATTCATTAAATTTCACCCTTTAAAACAATAAACTGCTAATATCTCAATGTCTTTTTCTTCGGAAAGTTTTATAGAAGAAAAAGGTTTTATTTGGATATCTTCTACTTGGTGTGCAATTTTTTGCCTCTTATTCTGAATCTGAAACACCCTGTATATTACTGACAAGTGTTTTCTGAGTAGGTTATGTAGGCATTGTCTACACTGAGAAGCATAGATATGCATCAACAGTTTTTTATTGCTAAGTATGCACTAATTCAGTGAAATTATAGTAGTTAATTCAATGACTATGCTTCAAATCCCCAAAATTATGATATACGTGTAGATAAGGTAGGTAAGATTTGCACACTGCCTTTTCTTCTTTGTATCTACACTATGCAGGGTAACAATGCAGAAAAAGTGTCATATTATTGCTGAACACTGTTACATTTCGGCTATAATAAGCAAAAGTTGTTCTGCCTTCATTGCAGGGGCCTGACGTTTTCGGAAAGTTTTTTTTTACGAATAAAAGTCACTTCTAGCTTCTTTGCTTGTATTATGATACTATCTCTTATTTTCGTCTAACTTTTTACTTTGTATTGGACACTTTGTTATTTTAATAAACGCCCAGGTTCTTCTCATTTCGTGTTTTTTGGAGCAATTTGAAACGTTTCCAGCAAGAGAATTTGTACTATCGCATAAATGCAAAAACCATTGCAGCTGAGATAGTGCATTGTTTTCAGTTACAATGTGTGTGTGACTGTAAGTGAAGTTTTTGCTGGTGTGTGTAATTATTTTCATTGCAGCTCGTTTACATCGTATTTTTATTTTTTTAAGTGTCTCAATGCCGATATAGATAACCTTACAACATTTCCAAATCTTCCTTAACAAGAAGTAATTAATTACATAATGCTACAAAACAAATACTATTTCAGTTTTTTAAAATGTATCAACATAATTATAAAATTCTGCATTTCAGCGTATACTAGCTTAGAAACTGGGGAGTGATACGAAGATAAAAATTAAACATGATGATGATATAGTGAAAAACAATATAACTCTGAAAGAACCAAATTACATTCAAGGAATAACTTGAGAAATGAGAAGAAATTTTTAATAATAATACATGTTAACTTGACTTAAAAACACGGAAGCCATATCAATTTTGATAACATGACTTGAAAACTAGAAGTCTTTGTGCACTAGACCATAGCTTCAGGTTTCGGCAAAGACTACTCATTGGCAATGAATCATACCCAAAAGAATAGAACTGTTTATGATCATTATCAATCAATGCATCATTTTGAGTATACAGAGTTACCACTCTTTATGTGAGTACAATGTATTGCATCAGCTGAAATGTTCTGCAAGTAACTTGCAACACATTTACTACTATTTTCCAGTTCCTATGTAATAATTGAAGGAAAAATGAACAAAACAGAAATATACAGAATGAATTTGCGATGCTTTCAATTACTAATTCCTGCTTTTAACTACAAAATATACATTAATGCTGGGTATAAAAATTATATTTCGCACTCGTAGGTTTCTCATATATATCTGTGCAAACCCTCAATGACTAGATAACATGACGGTATTAGGTGATAGGAATAAATACGCTGTTCCAAACTTAGAACAAAACAATCAACGAAAACATTGCGTATTTTTTAGACTTTTCAGCAAAGCATTCTAACTCTGTTTTGGTTTACTTCTAGTTTTAAAGACTTATAAATAATTTTTAGCAAAAATTAGAATCGAAGACACCAAAAAATAGCGACTCCAACCACGACTCTTCCACATCCGAATGAACGACTCCGACTCCGACTCCGACTCCACCACATTCGGAAAAGCGACTCCGACTCCGACTCCGACTCCATCACACTTCAGAGTAGCGACTCCGACTCCGACTCCGACTCCACCACACTTCAGAGAAGCGACTCCGACTCCGACTCCGACTCCACCCTAAAACATCCGACTCCGGCGACTCCGACTCCCGACTCCGACTCCGACTCCGCAACCCTGATTGTAATACACAATACCCCGCCGAACTCGGTATCCACGATTAGAACTCTGGTATATAAGGCTCTGGATTTCTCAATTGTTTTGAAAGTGGCATTATAGCTAGAGCACTTGTACGAAAATGAGTGTATTAATTGACCGTGAACTGAAACCAAGACCGCCAGTGCTAATTTTTTCCTATCGATTCCTAAGAGCGTTACGCGAAACGTATAAATAAACACACGACTGTCATTCTTAGTAGTAGACGGTTGCAGGTGTTGAAATCTGTGCATATGCTCATTATATTCTTTATTAACGAACGACTTTTAAATTGACTGCAGAATGTTAATTGACAAATTACTAGAGTACATGATTGGTGAAAAATGACGGGATTCAATGGTATCGTTTTAAAAAAATATCAAGATAAAGATGACAAACAAATGTACCCATCCTAATAGTACCAATTAAAATACAGTATTCTCGTACTTGTGCAGTGGTAAAACTTTTATTACAGTTACGGTCATTAAGCATCTTTAAGAATGTAGCAGACGTACACACCAACCAAGCAAGCAGCAACACAGTATTATAATTTATATTATTATTCGGCAAGAAGTTTTTAAAAAAATTGACATACCTTTTTACTGCGACTAGCCGCATTTTCGTGACAATCGATTCGATTTTGACGCAATGTATTTTATTTATAAACAAAAGTGAGCAGATGCCAGGTTTTTCATAATATTTCAATCGTATTCATGATACTGTCCAAGCAAGCAGATTCCCATTGCAATAAAACATTAGAAATTACGCGCGAGAACATATATTTATTTACAAATTGACGGACTCCCAGATTTTTATTATACCAGGTGTCCCAAAAAGTGTCCCCGATTTTCCAATTAATTATATCTCCACTTTAAATTAAAATATTTGAATTGTCTTCTATTCACAATGTAATCAATTTTGTTTCCTTTTCGAATAATTTAAGTTTTTGAAAATCAGTTGAATAAACACTTCACAATGATCAATTTACTGAAAGGGGTAGAAAAACTAATTGTTCAAAGGGCAAGTTTTTTAAGCAATATTGATACTCTTCCTTATTTTGTACTTTCCGAAAAATGAACAAACAAAAATATAAAAAGTAACAAATCATTAACATAAATAACGTTCAAACGAATAAAGTCATTCAGTATCCTTCGACATACCCTCCATTTCTCTCAAGGCAAAAATTACTTCTGGCCACCATTGAACGAAGAGTTTTACAGATTATTTCACCGTTTACTTTCAGTGCTTGAAACACTGTTACTAAAAACACTTGAAACCTCTCAGAGGGTTTGAATACTTGGTGGTATGTAGGTTACATCATTATGAAAGTATTCTTAACAGTAGGTATCGAGAAATGAAGAAGGACACCAGTGTTGCTTTTAAACCTTTCCCTTTGAACAATTAGTTTTCTACCCTTTTCGGTAAATCGATCATTGTAAAGTGGTTATTCAACTGATTTTCAAAAGCTTAAATTATCTGAAAAGGGAATGAAATTTACTACAATGTGAAAGACAGACAATTCAAAAATGGTGTTTTAAAGCGGAGATATAATCAATTAAAAAGTCGGGGACATTTTTGTGGGGCACCAGGCATAGCGTTGATTGTTCTTACACAATAAAGGGCAAGTGTCCCCTTAAACAAATAAATAAATTGGTTTAGGTATTTCCTGTGCGTAATCTCTCCTATGTTATTACAATGGAATTTTAGGATTTAAAACTGAAGGGCTACTGTTCGAACATTTATTTCAAATACAGAATAACTTCAAGGGAACAATAGCAAGTCGTTTCCCGATATGCGCAAAAAGAGAAACAGCACCCAAATTAGGCGTATCTTGAGGATTCCAGCAGTACGCACAGCAGCGTCCTCAGTACTATTTTTATTATTAAATTCCTTTAAAACGGAGACCGAATATTTTCTTTGACGAAATGTTAGTTTTAAAAATGAAACTCCTTAAAAATAGAAGACATCCAATGGACGTGGCCGGTCATCAGCACGGTACTCCGGTAGGAAGTTTTAGTGGCGTTCTGAGTAGATAGAAACAGAGTTTTAAGATGTCTGGTCGCCGACTAGCTGGATATCGTATCTTATTGCAAGATTGCATATAGCACTAAGATTTTAATAATTAATTGACAATTAATTACCTTGAATAATAAGTGCCTGTTCACCGGGTCGAGGAGTTAAAGTCGCAGAAATAGACTGCTTATTACGCAAGACATCTTTTACGCAAGTTAGAGGTGCCAGACCGACTTTTATTAAAAGGGCGACATGCTGCCCAAGCAGAGTAAGCTCAAATATAATTTAAATAGTGAACGCCAGTGCGTCACGAGTAATGTTAATTTCAGCGATTTTAGGTTAATGCAGGTCTGGTAGAAGCTCAAACATGCTTAATTATAGAAAGCTAAATTTAAACAAAAAACGAAAAGAAAAGATGTAACTGCAAAACAAAAAGACGAAGAAGAAAAAAACTAATTTCAACAGTTTCAAATTCTTGTCTGTCAACTATGACAGGCCACTGAAGGAAACTTTTGCTTCAACAAAGCCGCCATCAGAAATACGGAAGGTTTTCAACAGGAAATTTCATTGAACAAATAAAATTGGCTGTCCATCTTTGTTGGTTGGTCTGTCTCCTTTTCACGCTCTTAAAGATGCATAATGACTGTATTTGTGATGCGAGTTTCACCAATGCACTAGTACTAGAATATTTTAATCGCGGGTACTATTAGGTTGGATATATTTCTTTATGATCCACATGTGAAGAATTCGTGTATAAACAATAATAAATCGCATCATTTTTCACGGGTCGAGTACACAATTTTGTATACTGAGTGTTTCAGAACACAAGGTATAAAATTGCACACCAATTAGAAAATGGCTAAATAAACACTTTTAATTCCATGAAATTTCCCCCAGAAATCGGTGTCAAGAGATATTAGCTGTTTATTCTTTTAAATGATGAAATTTAACGGCACAATTACTCGCAATATTTATTTGGAATTTACTTTACAAAATTGTTCAAAATGTGTTCCACCTACATCAATGCACTTTTCTAATGTTAAGCTCATTTTACACTAGCGATGTGGAGCGACGATGTGGAGCGACAGTGAACTTGCAATAGCTCCGCCCACGAGAGGATTGAGCGTCAGTGAACACCGACTTGCTTTTACATTGCCGCTCAATACAACGCTCCTTCCCGAGAGACAGCAATCGTCACGCAGGGCTCCCCCTCCTGGGTTTGTCCACCGAGATCTTGTTTTTTTCGATCCCTCCTGGGTTGCTAGGTTTAATTTTTGTTCTATTGCTAAATATTTTTTTAATCAAGTCAAGACAGTAAATTCATCATTAACTGATGTAAATTTAATGATGCAGTTAAGAATTATTGTTTCAACACCGTTTGCAAAAAATGAATATCTGATTCAAAACCACGCCTATCGGATGGGGTAAAACGTGTTCAATCTGTTTCTCGACCTTAAAAACGCGTAACGAACGAATATCTTACGAACTTGCAAGCCCGGCCAAGCCAGGGATAGCCGGCGCTCCACTTGTGTTGCTTCGATTTGCTTGGCACGTTGCAGTGAGATGACACTCATTTTGATCTTAAAACTGGTCGTGCATTCCTTTAAATGAATGCCTAAAAATTAATTTTTTTAGACATTTAAATTTTCATATTATTGCCGCACTAGTATTCAAAATGTCTACCCTCCAAAAACGATGTCTAAAAAGAGGTATACGCAGTCTTTCAAAGAAGAATGGTTAATGGAAGGAATGAAAAACCTGTCACGGTTGGAAGCTTAAACCGAAATTGGTACGAGATGTCATCAACAGAGTATGTCACCAGCGTAATGAAAAGCGCCTTGGACAACAGAAAAGTCGACTTAATATTGAAATTTGCGCTGCAGAAGAAAGTTAGGAGGAAATACAGGAATAAAATCAGCATTACCATCATTGTTTCTACTTACGAAGGTTAACTTTTACTTTTTTTTTAATAAAACTAGACTTCTACGTTTATTTTTTATGAATCTGGATTTTTTCATGTTCAATCTAGGTTTATCTGAACATTTTCAATGGGAGCCCTGATCGTCAGTATTGCTCTTGCAATACTGGCAGAATACTTGGCAGAACAATTTGCAGAGTATTTACAGAATATTTTGCAGAAGTAAAAAGCTAATATTCTAAAAAACTTTATTAC
This sequence comes from Morinoia aosen, assembly GCA_030386875.1. Lineage (NCBI taxonomy): Eukaryota > Metazoa > Arthropoda > Malacostraca > Amphipoda > Talitridae > Morinoia > Morinoia aosen. Next base: position 91,841,064 of record CM059579.1, on the reverse strand, counting down.
TACCCAATTACCTTAAAAAAAACACTGAAAATAGAAAGAAAAAATAAATGCCAATTACTAATTTGTAGGTGTACTTTTTTACTTCTCCTTTAATTTCAATAATCTTCTAATGACACCTGCCGAATGTTTTTCGTCTACTTGAAGTGCTTTTCCTGAGAGCAATGCACACTGTATAATTACAATTGCACTGTAATTAATTTTACGTTCACACACGCTGAGTATGTTTCTTTGACTTTTTGAATAGTGAGAGCTGTTTCCTATCTTGGCCTCTCAGTGTTTGAATTTTCATTCTAACCATTGAAATATTATAATTTGGGAAGTGAGATGCCATACTTTTAAAAGCATCTTCTTTATACACTCTGTTTTTATTCTCCGCGAGCTTAATGTTCCATAAACATGGAAATTCTTTACATTTTTCGATAGGAGTTTCAATTTCTTCTTTGCTCCATAATATGTAAGCCATGACTACACATGCTCTCTATGGTCTCAAGAGCAACTGAACGCTGTCGACTGGCAGTGCACACCGCAAATATTTAGCATGCAGAATGTCGCCACTCCTCACCGTGAGCGTGGCAAAAGGGTCATTTTGCTCTGCTGTGGGCGGAGCTTATTTGACTCGCGGGATGGAGCGACGGTGTGGAGCGCGAAGATACTGTCAATGTAAAAAGGCCTTTACCCTTAACGACTGCCGGATATTAGGAAACACGTCTGGCATTAAAATATCTCGCCAGAAGCCACTGCAATTCTGGTCACAAGATATTCCTCAGACTCAATGAGTGTAGCACAGACAAGGCTCCTCCCGTGTCCCCAAAAAATGAAATCGAATGGAATCATGTTAGGAGATCTAGGTGGTCATGCAATTAAAAGATTTCGCTCGATCAACGTAAATTCAAAAAAATGTTGCGAGTAATTTAGTCATTAAATTTCATCCTTTAAAACAATAAACGGCTAATATCTCAATGTCTCTTTCTTCGGAAAATTTCAGAGAAGAAAAAATTTTTATTTTGACATCTTCTACTTGGTGGGCAACTTTTTGCCTCTTATTCTGAAACACCCTGTAAATTACTGACAAGTGTCTTCTGAGTAGGTAAAGTAGTCACTGCCTACCCTGAGAAGCATAGATATGTATCCACAATTTTTTTATTACAGAGTAAACACTCATTCAGTGAAATTATAATAGTTAACTCAATGACTATTCTTAAAATCCACAAAATGATACACATGTAGATAAAGTAGGCAAGATTTGCACACTGCCTCTTATTCTCTGTGTCTACACTACGCAGGGAAACAATGCAGTAAAGGTGTCATATTATTGCTCGACACTATTTTATATCTCGGCTATAATAAGCAAAAGTTGCTTTGCTTTCGTCGCAGGGGACTGAAGTTTTCGGATCGTTTTGTTTACGAATAAAAGTCACTTCTAGCGTCTTTGCGACCTGCGTGCCAAATTGCGACCAGTCGCGCGAACGGAAACTCGAACGCACTCTTTCTCCCTAAAAACAGGGTAAAGAATACCGGCAGGCGGCAGCAGAGGGGCTTCATAACGCCGTTAGGTACAGAATTTCTGGAGATTTCTTGAGTTCACCTCGTGCGACTTTACACTTAAGTTGACCTACTCGTAACTTTCGAACGGATGCACCCATCGACTTCAAATTACTCTCAAATGAAAGAGTGAAACATTTCCAGTAGTACGGTGTCCTACACACGACCACGGCCTCAACGGTTTTCGGAAAAATAGAGAAATTCTGCGTTGAGCCTATCCGACTCGCGCACCCTCAAAAAACATGAGTTGACCGACTCGTAACTTTCGAACGGATGCACCCATCGACTTCAAATTACTCTCAAATGAAAGAGTGAAACATTTCCAGTAGTACGGTGTCCTACACACGACCACGGCCTCAACGGTTTTCAGAAAAATAGAGAAATTCTGCGTTGAGCCTATCCGACTCGCGCGCCCTCAAAAAACTTAAGTTGTTCGACTCGTAACTTTCGAACGGATGCACCCATCGACTTTAAATTACTCTCAAATGAAAGAGTGAAACATTTCCAGTAGTAGGGTGTCCTACACGACCACGGCCTCAACGGTTTTTGGAAAAATAGAGAAATTCTGCGTTGAGCCTATTCGACTCGCGCGCCCTCAAAAAACTTAAGTTGACCGACTCGTAACTTTCGAACGGATGCACCCATCGACTTCAAATTACTCCCAAATGAAAGAGTGAAACATTTCCAGTAGTTCGGTGTCCTATCACACGACCACGGCCTCAACGGTTTTCGGAAAAATAGAGAAATTCTGCGTTGAGCCTATCCGACTCGCGCGCCCTCAAAAAACTTAAGTTGACCGACTCGTAACTTTCGAACGGATGCACCCATCGACTTCAAATTACTCTCAAATGAAAGAGTGAAACATTTCCAGTAGTACGGTGTCCTACACACGACACCACGGCCTCAACGGTTTTCGGAAAAACAGAGAAATTCTGCGCTGAGCCTATCCGACTCGCGCGCCCTCAAAAAACTTAAGTTGACCGACTCGTAACTTACGAACGGATGCACCCATCGACTTCAAATTACTCTCAAATGAAAGAGTGAAACATTTCCAGTAGTAGGGTGTCCTACACACGACACCACGGCCTCAACGGTTTTCGGAAAAACAGAGAAATTCTGCGTTGAGCCTATCTGACTCGCGCGCCCTCAAAAAACTTGAGTTGACCGACTCGTAACTTTCGAACGGATGCACCCATCGACATCAAATTACTCTCAAATGAAAGAGTGAAACATTTCCAGTAGTACGGTGTCCTACACACGACCACGGCTTCAACGGTTTTCGGAAAAATAGAGAAATTCTGCGTTGAGCCTATCCGACTCGCGCGCCCTCAAAAAACTTAAGTTCACCGACTCGTAACTCGCGCGTTGTCAAAACATCCTATCCTAAAAATTCGAAATAATAATATCCTCAACTTCACTTACAATGAACAGACCTTTTCATGACAAAAGAAGCCATGGGAAATTGAAAACAAATAAAATTAACCTCAGAGTCATATCATTTTCTATATCAATATTTCCCGAGAATAAAAGCTTACGTTTTTTCTGTTTTATCGAGCTATATTTTGATCACTATTCAAGCCTTTTCAATGGATATTTAATTTATCCTGTGCTTATGCACTATCGTTAAACCCTAGAAAACCTATAACATAATTTATACTTCTTTTTCAAGAATTTGTTGAACCCTGAACGCATTGTTTGTTTCTCCTCGCGGTTACTGTGTCGATATAAGTTGTGTAACCTTGTTTTTTCTTTTGTTTTCATTTTATTTAAGAGTTAAACCAATCAAATGGTCATTCACACAATTGGTTTGGTTTTTATATTTTCCAAAATTATATTGAATGACTTTTACGAGAAAATATTTATGATAAAGTAATTTATGGCAGTGCATGACAAATCATTATTGACTGCCTGTTTTTTTCATATGTCTTTGAATCAGGTGATTTAGGCGTTTATGCATATACATCCGCTACGATTTTTGTGTTTCGTTTTCCGTACAGGCTAATACGTTTTTTTATTTATGTCATTCTTAACGTATCTGTTTCGCTACCTCCACGCCTTATTTGAGGATGTATGCTCAGGTTTTTTGGGGGTACTTTTTCCAACATGTATTTCACTTCAACAGCCGTTTACGATGCGTCTAGTTCAATATTGACGGGTTTATTGCATTTGTTATTACAAATTAATAGCTTTACGTAAAAAAATTTGGCCATTGTATTGTTTTTTAAAGAGTTAAATTGATGGATGAATGAAATAAAAAAGTTCTGAACGTTTCAAGAATACATTCTTAGGAGGGAGAACCATGCTTTGAACCGCAAATTTTTACAGGCTCACTCGCCGTATGTATAAAACTGCCGAATTAATTTTTATGCTTTGAATGAATTCATTTGAAATTCTACTCTAAGCACTTTAATGTACTATTCAATCTTTCTCACAGCCCAATGTATAGATCCATCGTATCAGCATTTTGGAGATACAGATTTTTCAGTTTAACGTTTTCATTGGTATGGGTAAGTTTCGTTGAAGTTTTTAACTTCTAAGAAACAACGGATGGTTTACAGATTTCAGTTTTCGCATATGAAACTGTACAACTTATATTGGAAAGAAACAATTCTGTTCTTTACTTCATATTTAAAGTGAGACTCTTAATCTGACTCAAAACAAATGTTTGTGAGTGGACGGCGTCTAGCTGTCCACTTTGCTGACACTACAAATGTCTGCTGACCAAGCCCCGAAATGTTTTTGAGACTCAGAGGCCTGCGCTCGGTTTGTTTTGAGATCCCTCCTGCATTTGCGCTTTGGATTAGGATGTCTTGTTGCTCCATGCATACTGCGTTAGTTTTATGACTAGCGTTTTGGTGACAGGTTGTCCTTTCCATTAGTCACAGCAGATCATCATCTAAAATTTGACTCATCAAAGATCAAAACTTGTGGGTATTCAGTAAATAGAGAAGTGTTCCTTGACATTTTATGAATTATTTCTTTTCCAAAAATGGAGCACTTATCGAGCTCAGGAAATCGTTTCCGAGCAAGAGCATTAAAAGCAAACTAAAACTTTATAGAATTCTGTCTAGAAAGTTAGGAACTCATAGACATGAAAGATCAAGAAGTCGTTTCAGAAGACTCGAATTGTCAAGTCCAGCGTTCAACTTCCAAGTGGCCAAAATAGTTCAGGTAAATTTATAAACTTAAATTAGTTTGGGCGAGTGCGACTCCGATTACATTTATGCTATTTTAATTCTTCTCGTGGGCTTTCGGACCGCCATAGCCGTGTGGCTTTCGGACCCACCTCCGTGCGGGCAAACCCAGGTTCGAGTCACGGCGGCGCTGGTGGCGATTTTCTCTGTTGGGTATAGGGGTAAATAGGGGAAAGTCCTATCTTTAGTTCTCTAAGTGATTAATCATATTAAGCAGCAAGATTTTGAATTATTTTCTCACTAATATCTTTAAATATATATGTTATGTCCCGGGAATTTCCAAGAAAGTAGGAATTCCCAGACAGGGAAATTTCAGCCAAAAATCATCCCGGATCTCGGGATCCCTGGATGCAAACCCTAGTGGTATCCTACTTTGAGTTTTAAAGTTTTTTAAGTCCCTGTAACTCGAAAGCTAAGTAGTTTTTGTCATTTTATCCTTCGCAAAAACCGATTTTTTTTACTTTATAGACTTATGGTTGAAATTTATCCGTACAAAAAACACCCTTTATAGTGTAGATTATTCTTATACAGTAAAATACAAAGTTCCTGTGCATAATTTTTCTTTCGTTATTACAATATTCAATTTAGTATTGAAGAAATTAAATTGGTTGGTCTGTCTTTTTTGGTTGGTCTGTCTCCATTTCACGCTCTTATTAGGATACTTAATGACCGTACCTGTGATACGAGTTTGACCAGTGCACAAGCCCATTAATATTTTAATCGCGGGTACTATTAGGATGGATATATTTGTTTGACATCCACATCTGGAAGATTTCTATATTGACAATATCGAATCCCTTCATTTATGAAAGAAAGAAAGAAAGAAAGAAAGAAAGAAAGAAAGAAAAAACTTTATTTCCAATAGATATTGTACAATATTACAATCATTGGTTTTTAAATATCTTAAAATTAATACACTTAGATGATACACACACACGAGTATTGAAAAACTCGTGTCACTAGTCGAAAATAAATGATTGAGGGCAATGTACTCCTAATCTTGCTTAATCTACATTTGACAATACATGTAATGATAATTATAAGAGATAACGCAAATTCATGGACGATGCATTTTCATTGTGGGGTGAAAACACTTTTGACAGTTTACATGTACATGACATAAAACTTCGCAATTATTGATGCCAGGAAATAATATATGAATCGCTTGTTTCGGCAAATGTTCAAAAGTGTCATTTTAAGGAAGCATGAATAAAAAATATAAATACAAATTTATATGCATATATATACGTACATATATATATACATACATACACACACACATACAGATATATATATATGTACGCATAAGCATGAGGACCAAGAAGATTATAAGTTTTGTATTTCTAATTCAATAATTTTAACATAACGGTCGTTAGTTAATAAGCATTTTATTTAAATATAAATGGATGATCGTACAACAAATGTATAGTTTGTACATGAATGCTTTACAATAATAAAGAGATGACGAGTTAGGTAATGTTACAAGTTGAGAGTGAACAGAAAATGACCATTATCTCTAGTAAAATGCTAGTTGTCAGTTTAGTACACACATATGTGCACACATACATGTAAATATACACACATATATGTACACATAAGCATGAGGACCAAGAAGATTATAAGTTTTGTATTTCTGATTCAACAATTTTAACATACCGGTCATTAGTTAATAAGCATTTTATTTAAATATAAATGGATGATCGCAGAACAAATGTATAGTTTGTACATGAATGCTTTACAATAATAAAGAGATGACGAGTTAGGTAATGTTACAAGTTGAGAGTGCACAGAAAAAAGACCATTTTCTCTAGTAAAATGCTAGTTGTCAGTTTAGTACACACATATGTGCACGTATACATGTAGATATATACAGATACGCATGCACAAACATACCCACGCACATACTTACACCAAACTCGTAAGCATACACAAATGCATTTCTATGCATTGAGGCAATACATACGCATTCTACAGAGTGTCATACGCGTAGCGTGCACACGTACACATATATACAAGTAAGCATGTGCGCAAATATCAGCATAAACTAGCCATTATAAACCAGAATTCCAATCGAGGGAAACAGAGGAAATATTTTTTATTATAGCATGAATTTTATAAAATTTCATACTAAAAATTCCGGGAAAGTAGGACCCGCCGAGCTCATGAAATCGGATTACTCGGATTACTCAGGTGTCTTCTGAGTAGGCAAAGTAGGCAGCGCCTACCCTGCGAAGCATAGATAAGAATCAAATAAGTATGCACCAATTCAACAAAATTACAATAGTTGATTCAATAACTATGCTCCAAATCGCAAAATTATGATATACATGGAGATGAGGTAGGCAAAATTTGCACACTGCCTTTCTTACCTGCATCTCCACTATGCAGGGTAACAAGAAAAGAAAAAAGAAAAGAAAAACCGTATATTTCCAAAAAGGTTGGCATATGAGATACATGACAAATAATTGTATTTTAAAAATTTCTTAATAGAAGACGGCATTAGACAAACGTACTATACGAGGAGTACTAATATACAGACTATACGTAGTCTTGTAATAGACAAACCATACGAGGTGTACTAATAGACAAACTATGCGAGGCGCACAAATAGGTAAACCTTACTAGGCGTACTAATTAATAGACACGCCAGACGTGGCTTGCAAAATAGATTAACCCTGCCATGGGCTATGTAATTCAAAAATATCATTTCACGGATATTTTATGTCCCAAGAGATGGCTGACAACTTATATATATTTTAAAATACTACTAGAGAATTCTTCTGAATTCCTAAATGATTTTTTGAACCAAAATTAAGAAAAGACAAAAAACGCTATACCGAAGCTGCTCGAAACACACCGTTTTAAATGACTATCAAGTATTGAGAAAAAGTTAGTCACAAAGTAATTTCTAAAGAACATCACGCAACACAACACGCACATCTAGAGAAGAGACGCGTAAACAAACTTACACACAAAATGAAAATCATGGCTTGTTCAGCATACGTACAGAGAGCTGATAATTTTTCACGATTTTTCACGAGCGCTATTTAATTTGTCTGCCCATATTCTTCATTTGTTCTATTCAGAAACGCGTAAACAGACTTACACGCAAAAATGAAACTCTTGGCTTGTTCAGCATACGGACATAGGGATAATTTTTTCACGAGCGCTTTATTTCATTTGTGTGTTGATACTTCTGATTTTTTCTATTCACAGAAATGCCCTTCGGAGTCGTGATAGATCTATTTATGAATCCTCAAGCAAGCGCAATCAATTTATTTATTTCTGAAATTTGGTTCAGTGTTAACTGATCGCAGAGCTTTAGGTAAAATGTAATGTGTCTTGAGGTTTTGCTGTTACGCTAAAAATAGAAATAGAAACATATATATGCATATGTGTGTGTATATATAAATCAGCGAACGTGTACATGTGCTCACAGATATATAGACATTCATATTTGCGTGCGCAAACATGCAAACACATGCACACACCTACACACACACATTCATATATATATATATATATACACGTATTGAAAATGAATACAAGAAAAATAAAAATATTAATAAACATAAAAAACAATCTTGCTCTTTCTACATGTAAATTGACAGTCAAGCTTTGTGTAATCGTAAGAAAAAAACTGAGGAAAAATAGGAAATATGATACAAGACTTCGAAAAACGGATAAATGAAATGATTTTTAATTTCCTCATAGAAATTTCCAAGAAAACTCAGGTTAGAGTCAAGGAACAACACAACAGCAAAGAAAACATCTCGGGGTTCACATCTTATCGGTATTCTCTTCAGCATTATACGGACATGTGTACATGGGATAAAATGGAGTAACATTGTGGCCGGATATCACATCTGAGTGGCGAATATTTACAAAGTTTGGCACGTATACGTAGATTAAACAATACTTAACAGTGATAATTTCAATTGAGGAACTTTAGAGTTTTTGGATTTGAAAGTTCAGTGCTAGTGTGCGCTGAAACAAATGCTTAATTACCCCTTCCCCTAGCTCAGCAGAAATCGATTGAAACATTTTCGAGAATGATTTTGAAATAGTGAGACAACGTTGGCCATAATTTAATTCATTAAAAACATAGCACAACCCTCACATCTATAAACCTGTATATTGTTGTACACACAAAACGTATTTCAGAGTCTGTTTGTCATACGGATGTTAAATATGAATACAGAAAGGAGAAAAAAAATAAAGATGAGGAAATACTCCTAATTATGGAAAAACGACCTTCATTCCGCTGCATTGAACTGAATGCTGTGGTGCTCATTATAGTCGACAGAAATAAGTAAGATGAATATTATAGAATGGCTTAGCAATAGTTAATTGAAAAAATTTCTAACTTTCTAACGCAAATTTCATGAAAATTAAAATTGCAGGTAAATGGGAAATTCACACCAAAATGCTGCAGGTCCTATGACAGAGATGCGAAATGACGTGACACATTTACTCTAAATTGTTTTACAGTTTTAGAGTTTTTGATTTGCTGGGGAGCTTGTTCCACAAAAAGCTCCAGAAACTGAGAGAGCTTTTTGTCCCGCGTTAGATGAACGGAAACTGACCAAGACATAATTCCTACGGTTTGTTTTTTTGTTTGGGATAATAGATGGAAAAAATTTTACCACATCTGCATTCCTCTGAGAGAGGTACAGAGAGGAGAACACTTGTCGAGCTTTTTGGATCATTAATCTGTTCGGTATTCGGATCCAGTCGAGTTTTCTTAAAAGAGGGGTGGCATAATCGTATTCATTGAAATTTCCTTTACATACCACTTTGGCTGCAAAGTTTACACATTTTTGCAACTCTTCTCGTCGGTATTGAGGTAAGTCTCCCCAGACTAGACTGCAGAAGTCCAGACGCGATAAAACTAAAAAATGAATCACAAATAACAGATTTTTCGTCAAGTGTGTTCTTAATGCGATGAAAGAACATTAAGGTTCCGTTAATTTTGTTGCACTTTGTTTCTACGTGTGAATTGAGAGTCATATTTTTGTCAAACCAAACACCATGATTTTTTACCTTATCTACTGGTTCAATTTTATCTTCTAAAAATGTCCGACGCGTCCGACCGACCGACCGACGGACGGACGCGGCTCTTATGATGGTATAGGTACATTAATTATAATGAAAAATGAACCCTCTAAGCGCAAGATTTTAACGAAAATATTTTCTATTGGTAAAAGCGTTTTGGAACAAGATAACCTAATATCGAAATACATACGACTGAAGGAAGTAACTAATGACTTCTGCAAATTAAATGTCAGTTTTTACACACATAGTAATCTCAAGAAGCGATAATTACGTGGCCTGATACTCACTTATGTTCGCTTTTCTTTTACTTTCAAGTTGAAAGGCGACACAAGCAAAGGACCTCCCACCGGAGGTGTTCGTCTCAATGAATACTTTCACGCTGAAAACGCTTCAGCATCTACGGCGAAGTGCGCTAAGGTGAGTTCTAATTTGTTCCCATTCTCTAAAGTGAATTGGTGAAGCGATGGTTTCTTCTTTGTGCTGAGCGAAAAGTATTTGAGACAAAAGATAATACAGAAATCCGACTCACATGTGCTGAATTCATTGTATCCACTTTTCAGATACCTACTTGTAATCTTTCATTTTGCTGTCGCTCGGCTAACATCGTCAGTGGTCTTAGCTACTCACCTCTCATTTGCTGCCTCAACATTTGCTCTTTCTAATTTTTCTCTTAATAAGATATTCGACCATTGAATGTTGATTTCATTTGTATTCTCATTTTTACCTTTATTTTGTTTGTGTCAGTTCAGTTGTGTCAGTGTCTATACTTATTACCTAATACTATCATTTATATCTAGTCAGTATGGGTTCGTATACATACAAAATGTCTCAATAAAATGTACGTAGACTTCAAATGATGAGAAAACTTTATTTACATACATAGAGTGAATTGAATGGACTTCGAATACAGAAGACAAATGTAATTGAAGAATCATGTTCGCAAATATTTAAATTGATGACCGTTTTTGCCCAGACAACGCTGACAACGCGCACCAAAGGATTCGCAAACGACGCGAAAAATGGAGAAAAGGATGAATCATCGGAAAAAGATGAATCATCGCCGGATTCTCAAAAAGGATCAGAGGCCAATTACGAAGTGAAATATGAAGATGAAAACTTAGAAGAAGACGCATTAAATAAATCTACAGAGAAAGAATTTCTTATTGAAACAATTTTTTTCAAGATCGAAGAGATTTAGCTTGGCTCCTGATCAAATGGCTCATGTAGAACGTTCGTTTTCAACTGTTAGAAAATTTAGTACCGATAGCAAACATTTGGTAATGCGTTCATAAACAAAATATCTTTTGTGTCACACTTCCCGTGTAAGATAGGGGAATAATAAGCTGCAAATCATAAAAAGCGTTCCTGTGTTGCAGTTTCAATTGTAAAGTAGGGACAGGAATAATATTTAAGAAAGGAATAATATCAAGACTGATTTGTTTCTTTGACGTTCATACCTCACCGATTGCAATTGGTTCCATGTGGTAGGTATTGAAGACTCCGGCTCAGATACGCCCATAAAACACTTCTGTAGAATAATTTTGCAAATGTTTAAAAAATTTTAAATACTTAAATATTTTTTAAATATTTAGAAATGGTGTAACTTCTGAGATAATTCCTTATGTTTTAAATTCTAAGATTATACCTAATGTTTGAAATTTTTAGATAAGATGAAATGTTTTAAATTCTTCGAATAAAGGCTTCTTTATAGCCCAAATAATAGCCTCACTATAGCGGCAGACTGATTTTTGGCAGTTTTCCATTATAGTGGGGTTGTAATGAAAGGCATAAACATCACAAAGCCTCGAAGACGGGAGCACTAAATGAGACCAAAGGAGCTTCTCAAGCCTTGGCATATAGGATTCACCTACAAAAGAAAAAATGGGTCGTGGTCGTCGTCTTCGCTGCACGCTATCTCGAGAAAGCTGAGAAGATAAGGTAGGAGCTAAAATAAATGTAAAGGATGTATCCAGTTTATGTGTAATAAGTCCAGACCTTCAAACGATCATGTGCATGTTGAATTCATCCTAATTATGTTGTAATTTTCACAATATCTTTCCCCAATGACAAAGTCAAGTTGACAGTATTAGGCATCAAACTTATTCAGAAATGAACATGACTGCAAGTACAGAAAAAATGAGACTTACAGATACTAATATTAGCCCGTTTGAGAGTAATTTGAAGTCGATGGGTGCATCCGTTCGAAAGTTACGAGTCGGTGAACTTAAGTTTTTTGAGGGCGCGCGAGTCGGATAGGCTCAACGCAGAATTTCTCTATTTTTCCCAAAACCGTTGAGGCCGTGGTCGTGTGTAGGACACCGTACTACTGGAAATGTTTCACTCTTTCATTTGAGAGTAATTTGAAGTTGATGGGTGCCTCCGTTCGAAAGTTACGAGTCGGTCAACTTAAGTTTTTTGAGGGCGCGCGAGTCGGATAGGCTCAACGCAGAATTTCTCTATTTTTATGAAAACCGTTGAGGCTGTGGGCGTGTGTAGGACACCGTACTACTGGAAATGTTTCACTCTTTCATTTGAGAGTAATTTGAAGTCGATGGGTGCATCCGTTCGAAAGTTACGAGTCGATCAACTTTAAGTGTAAAGTCGCACGAGGTGAACTCAAGAAATCTCCAGAAATTCTGTACCTAACGGCGTTATGAAGTCCCTCTGCTGCCGCCTGCCGGTCTTCTTTACCCTGTTTTTAGGGAGAAAGAGTGCGTTCGAGTTTCCGTTCGCGCGACTGGTCGCAATTTGGCACGCCGGTGTCTTTGCGTGTAATATGATACTACCTCTTATTCTCGTCTAACTTTTTACTTTATGTTTGACACTTTCTTATTTTAATAAACGCCCATGTTCTTCTAATTTCATGTTTTATGGAGCGATTTTAAACGTCTCCAGTAAGAAAATTTGCACTATCGCATAAATGTAACAACCATTGCAGCTGAGATAGTGCATTGCTTTCAGTTACAATATGTGTGAGACTAAGTGAAGTTTTTGCTAGTGTGTTATTATTTTCATTGCAGCTCGTTTACATTGTATTTTAATTTTTCATGTGTCTAAATGCCGATATTGATTACCTTACAACATTTCCAAATCTTCCATAAGAAGAAGTAATTAATTATGTAATGCTGAAAAACGGAGACTATTTCAGTGTTTAAAATTGTATAAGCATAATATAAAATTTTCCATTTCAGCGTATGCTTAAAAACTGGGGAGTGATACCGAAGATAAATATTCAGCATGATAATGATATATTGGAATACAATATAACTCTGAAAGAACCAAACAACATTCCAGAAATAACTTTAGAAATGAGCAGAAATTGTTATTAATAAAATATGTTAACTTGACCTAAAGACAAGGAAGCCATATCAATTTTGATAACATAACCTGAAAACTAGAAGTCTTTATGTTCCGGACTTTAGCCTCAGGTTTTGGCAAAGACTACTCATTGGCAAGGAATCATAACTCAGAGACTAAAAATATTTATGATCACAACATTACTTTGGGATTCTGCAAATACTAGTCATTATCAATCAATGCATCGTTAAGAGCGTACATATAGTTACCACTCCTTACGTGAGTACAATGTATTGCATCAGCTGAAAAGTTCTACAAGTAACTTGCAACACATTTAGTTCTATTTGCTACTTCCTGTGTACTAATTGAAGGGGAAATGAACGAAACATAAATGTACAGAACAAATTTTCAATGCTTCAAATTACTAATTCTTGCTTAAATAACTGCCAAATATTCATTATTACTTCGGTACAATTATACTTCTTTCATGTATTTATCACATATAGGAATGCAAACCCACAACGACTAGCCAACAATGACGGTATGAGGTGATAGGTATAAATACGCTGTTTCAAACTTAAAACAAAATAATCAACAAAAACATTGCGTACTTTTAGATTTTCAGCAAAGTATTCTAACTCTGTTTTGTTTACTTTTGGTTTTAAACAATTATAAATAATTTTTAGTAAAAATTAGAATCGAAGCAGCAAAAAATAGCGACTCCAACTTCGACTCCACCCCATCCGAATGAACGACTCCGACTCCGACTCCGACATCGACTCCACCACTCTCGGAAAAGCGACTCCGACTCCGACTCCACCCTAAAACATGCGACTCCGGCGACTCCGACTCCCGACTCCGACTCCGCAACCCTGGTTCAAGGTCACTCCACCCCCATCGCTTTTCCCCCTCTGGTGGGCGCACTATTTGGAGTAGACGTAAACGGAAAGTGTCAATGGAAGCGCAAGAAAATCTTCTATAAGGTGCATATAAAAGCAGAAAATCATCACATATCCTGATTTCTACGTAGACGGTCCCCTTAAATTGAACAAGTTTTCTTCTATGCACTTTCCGTCGCAAATGAGTATTTATTGAGTTATAGCAGTAAATTACTGACCGCAACTCTAGTGTTTGAAGCGGCTAGTAATTCAAACCACGTCGGACGGCATCACTGCAATGCCGTCTCGCTTCCATCTCGATTGTCATCAAAGACGAAACCAAGCCTACCGCTATACCTCGGTAAATACTCATTTGACGAAAAAAGTGTATAGAAGAAAAGTTGTTTATTTCGACGTCTTTACTACGATTCAAGCAACGAAAATTGAAAAATCTGAGTAGCTGTTTATTCGAGCGCATTCGTCATCAGAGGCGAAACTAAACCTACCGCTATAACTGGTAAACTACTCGTTTGTGACGGAAAGTGCATAGAAGAAAGCTTGTTTATTTTAACCTTAATAACTATGCTCATGCCTCGAAAATTTAAAAATCGATTATTACCAAACGCTACACATTTACCTAAATAATTTTCACTAGAAGAACTGTGGCTAGCCCTCACAACCCAACCTCTTTACGTTTGTAATAGGGGGTTAGCTTCCGTTATTAATTAAATTCTGCCTGACGCGCCCGCTTCTTTTTGCGTGCTCGCTCCCGCATGGAGCATCCGTGACAGTGTTGCCATAAGAGCATTTCAACTTCAAACACTTGAGTGCGGTAACTAAGTCACCGTTATAACACTAAAACTAAGCATCAGCGCCAAAAATGTCATTCCTGTAAAACGTTTTCAAATGGGCTCCTTTACTGATTTTTCAAAACAGAATGCTTAATTTCCCAACATCACCTGAACTCAATATTGACCATATTAAGTTCTCAGGAGTATAATTTTAAAATTTTTGAACTCGCATATCAATTAATGTCACAAGACTTAATCCTGCCCCTTTGTTAATTTACATTTATTAGACGACCGGACACTCGTAATGAGGAATTGGCACACCTCCATGAGAAATACAAGGAAAACAAGAATTTACAGGCAAACTAAAATACACAAATATTCAACATTCAATAAATACCTCATGAATACTAAAATAAGAATGGTAGGTCAATATTTACTCTAATGTTGTTAACAATTTTCATAATTTTGTTGCTATAGATAGGTAATAAAGTCAATTTTAAGACGTTTATGAATGACAATGGGCTCGCAAATGCTTAGTTTTTGAGTTATTCAAGTTTGAAGTTTGAAGTTATATGAACACCGCTCCTGAATGGCCTTTTTATGCAAAAGCAGTCATTTTTTTGCAATAAATTTGGAAGCAACCCCCCTATTACAAACGTAAAGAGGTTGGGTCGTGAGGGGTAGCCACAGTTCTTCTAGCGAAAATTATAATAAAGGTTTCTAGTGACGTCCGTTTACATCGACTCCATGATGGCTGCCGCCATCTGGGTACCATGTGGCGCCATTGGAGATGATGTAAACGGACATCACTAGAAACCTTTGTCTATAAGTTTCACTAGAAGAACCGTGGCTACCCCTCACGACCCAACCTCTTTACGTTTGTAATAGGGGGTTAGCTTCCGTTATTAATTAAATTACGCTAGGCGCGCGCGCTTCCCTGGTGCGCACAAGCCAACTTCAAAGTTGAATAATTTGAAAATAACGCATCAGCGAGCAGAATGTCATTCATGTAAAACATTATTAAATGTGTTCCTTTATTGATTCTTTGCAACGAAATTATCAAAATTGTTGACAACATTAAAGTAAATATTGAACGAACAGTACTCACCGGTATGAAGGGAACTCTCTTTCAATTGTGCGGTTTCTGTGCGCATCTGTGACGTTGAGAGATGTTGCTTCCAATATCGGGTAAATAAAACAACACGTAAATTTTGCATGATTTTATGATTACAGCAGTGTCATACAACACTTTTATAAAGCTAACATACAATGACATATTAGGATTAGAGAAAATACCAATGCCTCATACACCCTACCCTTTACAACACTCCAACCAAAGTAACAGAATTGAGAAACTGTACACGCCCAATCGCTTTCATGACAGTGCTATCCTGGTTAATTTGGCCGACCAGTCAACCCCTTTACGTTAGCTACGCATCAAACATAATAGAATTAGACTCATTCATCCTAGCATTTCCAACCGTGCAAGATGTGGTCATAACTTCAAATTACAGGTTCATTTGCACAAGCACAGCTTGAGTTCAGATTCCCTGAGTTATGCAAAGTTCAGAAAATGTCAATTGACAATGGTTGTGTTCACAGCTTTGTGTAGATTTCCTTTATGTAGAAGTGTATATAAAGCGACCTCCCCCCTGCTAGATAAATTTATCACCTTGTTACTTTTAATTGTGCCAATCATGCTTACTCAAAAAAAATAATTTTAATCTTTACTTCAATGTATGACATTAAATTTCCATCACATTTATTTCACTTGTATCTTTTCCAAGGAAAACTACCTTTCTTCTAAAAAAAAATAGTTCTTACCCGCCCGGCAAAGCAGGGATGGAAAAACGTTGGGTTTTTTAAAAAACCCAACCCACCTGGGTTTTTTTGGGTTAAATTGGGTTTTATGGGTTTTATTGTTTTTTTTGGGGCTTTATTGTTTTTTTTGTAATTACCTGTTTTCGTTTAAAAGAGTTATTCACACAACTCCCGGTGCCCCTATTTCAGATTTATATATATACACTTATTGAGTAAATATTGTTATTTGATTACTTTATTTCCAACATTATATTACATTATTATATGAATTATTACATTATATGAACAACATATGAATTAAGTTTGTCCATCACAATTACCATTTACCAATTACCATATGCATAGAGATATAGCTCTGCAGTCTGTAAAGATATAAGATGTGCAAAGAGAATTGCTATGCTTGTCAATTCATAGTAAGTTGTTTTAGCAGCAGACATGCGCAAGTCGTGTGAGAGGGAAGCACCATGCAGATCATAAGTAACCACCACGAGCAACTTGAAACAATACAGCTGCACATCACTTAACAGTCATGCTGTTAGTAACTTAACATGTGTATTGTGTGAGCTGGAGTGCTTAGCAGTGCAAGTCAAGTCAGTAAACCACACTGTTACATGTTACAAAACGTAGTGACATGCCAAATTTTTTTTTAAATCTGCCAAAAAAATCACTTTTCGCAGTACAGGATAGCAACAAACACTAAAATGATTGGAAGTAAATGCTCTAACAGATTCCATCGTCAAATTTGTTCCAGTGCAGCTTGAATGCTCACCATAGGCCAGTCGTTTCTTTACTTTCACACCCCATGATGGCTGCGGTGGTGTCTTGCCCAATTTGACTATTATTGTTACACCTATTTCAATTTAAACAATTTATTTACCACAGGTGATACAGAGGTAGAATGTTTAAGCCTAATACAATGGTCAAATTTGAGTATAACTACCTGTGGGCCCGAATAAGTTCAGCGACTTCTAGGGCATCCTACCATTACATTATTCTAGGGTGTACAATAATGTTTAACCTAATTCACTTAGCCTAGTTTCACATTAGACTGACCAACAAGATAATGAACTCGATATTGATGTTTCATTTTACAACATTTAAGGCAAAGCTCTCACAGGAGACTGATATTGAAGAGTGGTTGGCTGAGTACAATCCGGAGTTCATCTGTGCGCTTTACTCCTATAAATTGAAGGACTCCAACATCTTCCCAAAACACATGTTCAATTAGAATATCACTAAGACAATGACTCCTTGTTGATGGTGGGATATTCAAGACATGAAACAGCAGAAAATGCAGATTGATGAAAAACGCAACACTGGTTGCTGCAAGTTAATAAGCTATCTTCATTCTTGCCCCGCAAGTTCAGGATCCATTGAGAGAATTTTCTCAACATTCGGAATTGTGTGGAATAAATTGAGAAATAGATTAGGATCAGAACGCGCACAGAAATCGTCTCAGTATATCGCCACCTCACAAATGATCATGATGTGGATGACAATGATGAAATGGCAGTGGATGTAGAAAGGGAAACACAGTAGTATTGTAGTGTTCCCTTTACCACGTTTACTGCTGAGTAGTAAGCTTGGATGTACATCTGCTACACATCTGAGTGTGCACGACGCTGTGGAGTGTGGACGTCCGAAAATCGGCTCCTGGATTTTGCTGCTGCATCTGTCATCCGTTACCTGTTCAAAGCTGGGAGGTTGAGAGGAAAAAAGCAAGAACTTCAGTTTCAATTTCGGTTGTTTCATTTTCAGAGATTTCAAGGGTGAAAGGTGTGATATGCCAAACAGAGGTGACGGGCAGGCAGCCGGAGGCAGCCATGGTTGTCTACAACCTGGTGTTGTCAAAGAGGCGGGAAAGACAAGAGATGAAAACATTTGTGGTCATTGCAAAAGTAAGTGCACCTCCCGGGGGAAGGGCAGTGACGGAATATGTTGTGATTACTGTGGTTTTTGGGTGCATGCCACATGTGATGGCATGACCCTGGAGGCCTACAACATGTTCGGTAAGCTTGCAGAGCAAGTACCAAACATGGCCTACTATTGCTCAGTAAATGCATGCAAAGTGGTTGGGGGAGAAATATTAAAGCATCTGGGTCCTATCAAGCAGAGAGTAGAGGAGAATTCTAAAAGGATCGAGGCTCTGGAAGAGAGTGTGAAAAGACAGAGCTCAGAGATGGAAGGTATAAAAAGTGAGGTGAACACAGCTGTGGCTGTTAATGTTGAAGAACAAGTTAAAGAAGTTTGGGAAATTGAAAAGGACAGAGCCCCAAGGGCTAGAAACATTGTGTTAGCCAATGTTCCTGAATCGACAGCCACGCAGAGCCAACAAAGAAAAGTGGATGATACTGAGTTTGTCTGTGATCTTTTTGAAAAGGGTATGGGACTGGAGCGTGGAGTTTCAGATTCCAAAATAAGGGCTGTGATGCGATTGGGTAAACGAGAAGATAATAGTTCAAGGCCGAGACTTGAGAAAGTATTTCTGGATCAGGATAGCACAGTTCAAGATATAATTCGTGCGGCTCCGAATCTTGCCAGGACAGGTAATGAAGTCTTGAAAAATGTCGAAGTTTTCCAGGACATGAACAGAGGAGACAGAGCAACAAGGAAACGCCTTGTGGAGGAGGTGACGCGGAAGAATGAGGAGCTAGCCAATCAGAATGTTACAGATAGTAAGTGGATTATACGTGGAGAGGGGACTGTGTGAATTAAAGTGAATGCAAACAGGCTTCGGCAGGGAGAAAATTTTCAGTAAAAACTCATAATAGTGACCCATCTAGTCTCAGGTGCCTGTACACAAATGTGGATGGTATTGCAAACAAAGTGGAGGAATTTCATGTGTGCCTAGCTGATCTAAAACCTGATATTGTGTGCCTAACAGAAACCAAATTAGGTGAGCATTTTGATTCAGAAATATTTGATGGAAGTGTGTACACAATATATCGAAAAGACAGAGAGCTACAGGTGGCACCTGGAGGTGGTATGGTCATATGGTTAGAAATAATATTGCATCTTCTGATATCAGTGTAGCTTATTTTAATGAACATGCATATAAAGAGGCTGTTTGGTGTGAGGTACTAGTGCAGACAAAAAAAGTGTTGCTGGGCGTGATCTATAGACCACCAGCATCAGCAAGGGATAATAATAATTTACTGTGTGACATTGTGAAGCTGAGTGGTGAGTATGATAGTGAGTCTCAGGTGCTTATATGTGGTGATTTAAATTTTAAAGAAATAAACTGGGAAACAAATGAAGTAACAAATTGTGGACAAGTGGTTGATGCAAGAAATTTCCTTGATAGTGTTAATGATAGTTTTTTGTATCAGCATGTTGGCTGTGCAACACATAACATAGATGGGGATCATCCAACTGTTCTGGATCTAGTTTTTTCCAGAAGTGAACATGATATAGTGGATGTGGAGTGTTGTCCACCTCTGGGAAAGAGTCATCATGTAATGTTGATGTTTGATTTTCTATTAGATGAGGAAGTTGTATCGGAGGATGTAAAAGGAACGAAAAAGTATAATTTTCATAAGGCTAATTATGAAAATATAAGGGAGCAGTTGTTGGGAGTGAAGTGGATTGAACTGTTTAGAGATCTGGCAGTGGAAGAGATGTACCGGAAATTCAACAATACCCTGATAGAGATAGTTGAGAAGCACGTTCCCAAAACTCGAGGTGGATCCCATAAGAAACAACCAAGTTGGATGACCAGAGAAGTGCGAAGGGAATTAAATGCTAAGGAGAGGGCTTGGAAGCGACTCAAGGTGAGAAGGACACCTCGTAGAGTTGGAAAATACCTCCAAGCGAGGAATAACGCAACGGAAGCAGTGAGGCGAGCTAAGGGAGACTTCACCAGGAGGATATGTGAGGACATAAAACAGAATCCCAAGCAATTCTGGGGATATGTGAGAGGCAAAACGTCATTGAAGGAAAAAGTACTTAAAGTGAGGAATGAAGAGGGACAAATTACAGAGACAGACTATGAGACTGCAAATGAAATTAATAAAGCATTCCAAAGTGTATTTCTGGTGGAAGATTTACAAGATGTGCCGAATTTTCATGTGAATTATAATGGCGAAGAAATTAAAGATATAGATGTGAATGTAAAAGAGGTTGAGACCCTACTGAGAGAACTAAATGGAGACAAAGCCATGGGACCAGATGGTTTACATCCAAGACTTTTAAAGGAATGTGCACGGGAACTCGCTATACCAGTAACATTACTGATAAGGAAATCCTTGGACTCTGGCATGGTGCCTTTGGTGTGGTTGTTGGCTGCAGTGTGCCCAATCTATGAAAAGGGAAGTAAATTTGATCCTCTCAACTACAGGCCAGTATCTCTGACATGTGTTTTGTGCAAGATCTGTGAAAAATTGATTCGCAGTGCACTTGTAGACCATTTGGAGGTCAACAACTTAGTTACAGATTGTCAGCATGGTTTTAGGAGTAAAAGAAGCACATTGACCAACTTGCTGGCATACATGGAGGATATGACTAAGGCTACAGACCAGCAAATACCAGTTGACGTCAACTACATGGACTGTCGCAAGGCATTTGACACTGTGCCACATGCTAGATTGTTGAGGAAGCTGGAAGCGTATGGAGTGAAGGGAAAAATCTTGAGATGGATCAGAGCCTTTCTGACTGGCAGGGAGCAGTACGTTGAGATAAGAGGAACAAAATCAGATAAAATGAGAGTGTCATCAGGAGTCCCTCAAGGGTCAGATCTAGGGCCGGTGCTTTTCCTCATCTACATAAACGATCTAGTGAATGAATTGGAGTGTTCAGCCCTCCTCTTTGCAGATGACGCAAAGATCTTCAAAGAGATTGCAACAGAAAATGATGTTCTTGCCTTGCAGAGGGACCTCACTAGATTGCAAGAGTGGAGCAGGAAGTGGCTACTAGATTTTAATCCCGACAAGTGTGTTACCATGCATATAGGCTATCGTAACCCGGGACATACTTATAACCTCGGAGGAAAACAACTTAAGACGTCGGACCTGGAGAAAGACCTTGGAGTTTATATATCATCAGATCTCAAGCCGGGACATCATATTGGAAGGGTGGCAGCTAAGGGAAATAAAATGGTTGGACTTATAAAGAGAAATTTTCCAAATTTGGACTTGGAAAGTGGTAAAACTCTGTATTGTTCATTAGTGAGACCGCATCTCGAATATGCAGTGCAAAGCTGGTCACCTTATTACAGAAGAGACGTTCAAGAGCTGGAAAAGGTGCAAAGGAGAATGACCAGAATTATACCCGAACTGAGGACTGTGAGCTACTTGGAGAGATGCAGACGACTGGGGCTTACGACACTGGAAAAGAGAAGGAAGAGAGGGGATTTAATAGAAACCTACAAGATTTTGAATGGCATGGAGAATGTTGACTATAAATTGTTCTTTGAGTACAGTGATGCTGTGACAAGGTCCAACTCAAAAAAGCTTAAGAAAAGAGGTCACTGGAGAACCATAGCCAGAGCAAATTCATTCAGTGTAAGGGTTATAAACGACTGGAACTCTCTCCCGGAGGATGTAGTGACTGCTGGAACCATTGGTGCCTTCAAGGCCAGACTGGACCAGTGTGCCTGGTCCATGAATGATTGAGGGAGGTACTGATTTGCTCCACAAACAAGTCTTGACTCTGGAAAAGTCCGTTGTATGTGTTTGAGAAGCGAGTGAGGGATTATTTTAGAGTAAGTGTTTGGTTTTCACACAATTGTTAGACGAAGAGATGGGAGCCCTATAAGACAAAGTCTTAACCTCCCATGCTTTTGAACTAGGTAAGTAGTAGCAGTCTAGTCTAGATGACAGGAAAAATTCAAGAGTCTCTATATTAAGTAGTCAAAATGCATTTGTTTCTAAATTTTTGTTTTTTTACTTTGTGTGGTGTATTGCTACGCCAGGCACGTATTCCTACGCGCGGCCAATCACAGGGCTGCACCCGTCAGCGGGTTGCTTGTGTACACATCGTAATTTGTGTTCACGGACGCTTTGGTGTTCCAATGTGTTTATTCTGTTTAGAATTACACATGCGACGTTTTTTAAGTTGTAAGCTGCTCCGTTTGAGTGGTGGAGGTATTTTGTGGGATCTACTTCCTGACGTATGGAGCGTCGATTGGTTCGCCGGCCTTGGCATTATTGCGTCTGCTGCTGCCGAGTGAGGTTGAGCGCGTTTGAGCTTATGGTTTCGCTCTTGAAGTATCGTTGCGAGATACTTGTGTTGTGTTTTTTTCCTTGTGCTGAGACACAAGCAGGTAGGACCTGTAGGCGTGTTGTGTGCCTGTGTGTCTGAGCGTGTTCAGACTCACCACACTAGCTTGGAGCTAGTGTGTGCTTCCGTTTCTGCCGTGAAGTGTGTTCGTTTCACGGCAGCGTGTGTTCACACTGGGTGTGCTCTCTGACACACGAGCTCAGGTGTGTGTCTGGTGTCGGCTGTAGGGGAGGTTTGGAGGCCGACCCGAGCTCTGGGAGCTCGGCTTTGAGGCCTTGGGTCTCGGGATTTGCACATCCCACAACACTTTGGAAATGGAATTCATTAAAATCTATTAGTCCCTCGAGTTTTTTTGTGATTAAGGTTTTTCTAATTTGATTTGTATAGGGTTGGTGTTTTGTTTCTCAACGTTTTCTTGTCATAGTCATGCACATGACTTAGATACTTATTTTGACAAGATAGATATTTAGCTCATTTTGATTCTATAAGCTTGAAAACAAATAAAATTTACATAACAATAATAAAACCCCAAAAAAACACTATTTAGTGGTTTTTTAGTGTGTTTTTTGGGGGCTTTTTTGTGTGGTTTTTTTTGGGTGGGTTTTTTATGTGCCAACCCTGCGGCAAAGCCGAAAATTAATATTCCATTTACTGAATACTACGGTCTAATTGATCTGTTCTTCCCCCTCTGTAAAGATAGATATAGTAATTTTTTATCTATTGATTCAACAAATTGAATTTTAATAAGTACAACTTCCTATATATGCAACACAAATTTCAACGCACGTTATTTATGTCTTCACAGGGTGTCTACTAGGTAGTAAAGTAGTAAAAAACAGTAGAGAGTAGTAAAATTTGGAAAGTAGTAAGAAAAGTAGTAAAAAGTAGTAAAATTTGCCTCAGGGTAGTAAAAAAATTGTCGAGTGGAATAATTCTCTGATAATTTAAAGTAAGGTTACATATTTATATAGAGCATGAAGATTTTTTAAAATTTATTTTTCCCATAATCAGAAATTTGCCTCGATTTATGGGAAATATTCCTGTACAGATGGGGTGTAATTTTAGGATTGGAGCACACAAAATTGAAAAAAATTTCAAAATTTTTGCGACAATACTAAAAATAGTTCACTTTTTCTTCTCATTCCGTTTGATCTGAATGTTATCTAGTTGTTTTATGATGGAAGGTTCATTTGAGCCATTTTATTATTAACAAATTATTGAGAGGAAACAATGAAATGGCTTTCGCTTTGATGCGGTAGTCGAGGTTTCATAAATTGTATAAATGTATATTTAAAAAATGTAATACCAGTGGCGATGCATTGTTGAAAATACTTCTATTAGTGCGCATTTACATTGAGATACAAGCTTAGGAATGTGTGATATCAGGGATTAGTATTGAAAATAAAATAAGGATTTAGTTGAGTTGAGTTGAGGCTGCGGTAGTGAGAGGAGGTGAGGTGTCGCTGCTCCAGCGAGGAGTTGTTTGGTGCTATTATTCAAGCACCTCAAAATGTGATGAAAAACTGATGAAAAACTGAGCATCCGTGAATGTACTTTCTACATCATTGAATCGTGAAACTGGAAAAAGTCATCAAAAAATCAGCTGTGAAAAGTGCTGAATTTCATCGTGCAAAACTGAATGGCGCTTTCTGTAAACTATGTTTTAGACTCGAAGTGCGTGCAACAGCCCCCAGAAATGATCACTTCCGCCTCCTTCCCTGGTGAACCGCAACAACCCCCTCCCTCCTCCTCCGCATCCCCTGTCACTCGCACCGACTTGAACCGGAACAAGCTTATCACGAATACTAACGTGAAGCAAAAAAGACCTGATGAAATAGCAAAGTTGAATTTTGTGAACACCAACATAAAATACAGTGATAAATTTACGCAATTCTCATCTGTTATTGCGAAATTTATGTTGAGTGTCAGTGAATATGAATTGAGTGTCTGTGGGTTTCTTTTCATCGCCTGACAGTTTATTTTTCATCCCATTTTAAAAGCATTGTCACCTATGTCTCCTACTTCTCAAACCATGAAAACCAAAATCGCAGCAAAATAGAAGTTGTACTCTGGCAAGACCGTGCCTCGTGTCAATGAACTCTCAGGGATCATGCTTTGTTAACGATTTCAATAACTTCTAATCAGTGAACAAAACCTAAAATATCTTTCACGATGTATTCATATGAAACTCGCTCTGCTACTCGTAAAGCGGCTTTATCTGGAGAAATAACATCCCTCACAACGCCGCTTGAAAACTCAAAGCCAAATCAGCATAATATATCTGAACCGTTCATGAAACGGAAACGAAAACCACCAAAAACGTCACGCGTAAAATCGCTCGTTCAAAAGCCTCAACCGCTCAAAATAACAGAAGAAACCCCGACGGTAAAGCAGTGCAACGTCAACGAAAGCACCGCAACACATCTACCATCACCAGAGCGAACCGACAGAGAGTCGACAGAAGGTCGCCCGACTGAGAGTCTAGTTTCTGAGTCACTCGCCACAGACATAAATCTCCCAAGCGCTGCTGGTAACAACGAAATTTTCACATCGGCATCGCAAGCAGTCAAAACAAGCCCTAGCAAGAGCAAGGAAGAAGCCCCTGAGCCTGGATTCTACAATCCAAGCAGTCCTCGAGAAGATACACCAGCGAAAGAATCAAGAAATATCCCACGGGGTATGATGGGTAAAAATGTAGATTTGTCACTAGCTACCGAGAATGATGCGATGAATGAGCCTAATATTTACGATTCTAATGTTTCTAATATTTATAATTCTAGTGATCAGAATTACCTGAATATTACATCAAACAGCTTGCACCCGCTTCAAATTTCAATGTCCCATTTCATTCACCAGGTAAACAATAACCTGTCTCTCACTGCAGCCCACTTAATGAAAATGTCAAAACAGCGGACGCCTCCAACTCCACTTTCGATATCTTCAACCGCTTCAAATATTAGGCTCATTACAGAACAACTTTTCAAATTGAACTTGCATGTAAGCTCTTTCGATCTTACGCCAAAGATCCCGTTTTCGACAAGCCAATTTTCTGACTCGCACTGCAAAAAACCTCTGGATACTTTTCTTGTCGGAGATAAAATTCTCACGACGGTCCAAAGGACTGACATTGACCCCTCTTGTAAAATACGAACTGTAATTTTCAGTCGCATTGATGATCTCCTGAACGTAATTGACCAAATGCCTCAATTCACTAACTACATCGTTTGCTTCAGAGACTTAAGCCTCTCACAACCTAATATTGCTAAAATCAAAGAACTCATATTTTCTAAGTATGCGTCAGCCCGTATTTATGTCGTGAGTGCGTGTAGCGGTAAACAATTGCATCAGGCGTTGAACTTGTGCAAAACAAACGGTATTAAATTGATTCCGCTCCGAACAAACGGTGCAACTGATCTCATAACTTGTAATGATGTTCGTACTTGGCCCGGTACAAGAGAAGAAACACACCATTTTCTTCAACAGATTGCTCTCAGATCGAGTCTAAAACTCACTTTACAATCTAGCTCATGTCTCATAAACTCAAATGGCCTAAATGACAAAACTGAATGCTCCAACATCAGTACAAAACTGCAAAATGAATTGAAGAATTCTACTCGATCACTAACTGCTTCCAGTGAAGTTTCCAGAAACCTGATTCATTGCTTGCCTATTGAGAATGAACGTTCCCCTCCATTGATCTCCGGCTACCACAGAGTACCCACAAAAAACAGGTTCTCGTAATTATCTGACGCGAACTCAGAGAGCGATATACCCTCATCACAAACGAGTACAAATCATCAACCACCAACCACGTACTCGGAAGCAGTAAAATCAATACAAAGAGAAAAATTGCAGCAGAATCTTGGTCAAAATCCGATAAAACATTTACAGCCAAACCGCACACATAACCACCACCAAGAGAGTAGAAATGACAAGAGCACCCCTCATTTCTCAGTTGCTCACTCAACTAAAACTGGCCACAGCCTGCAAATTCATAGCCAGGAAAGCAAGAAATCCAAACAACTCTCGTCTGAAAATGCTGAATGTCAGCCTAAATATCACCCAAGCCCCATGCACTCACTCGTCAGTACCACCATGGATGAATTAAAACGATCATTGAAAGTGAAGCTGCATCCTACCATAGCCGATGGGCACTGCCTCCTTCATGCAGTAACTCACCAGCTTAAAACAAAATCGCCCTCAAAATGGAGCAACAATTCCTTAAAAGCAGCAATAAAAAAAGAAAGCACTACAAATGAAAACAAATATGTCAATTTCCTTGCCGAGAAAAGCGGTGATCTACCTAGGCTCATAAATAAATACATTGACGAAAATCATTTTGATCATGATGCTGGGGACTTAATACCACATATCATATCAAAGATCACTGGTAGGAAAATTTTCATCTTCGATGAGCAAGGCGATGGTATTTGGAGAACAGTAGGCGACCCCTCACCAGAAGTATCAACTAATAACCATCCGTTGATGCTTCATCGGAAAAATTATCACTACAGTACCCTTGTTGCACAAGACAAAAACAAGACTGATATCACATCATCTTCATGACAAAATACTGTTGTCCAGTTAAATGGCAGTCTCTCAAATACACCAGATGCTAGACTTGACACTCTGGGCAACAATGATAAAATCAATAAATCCACGAAACAGTCCCTACCAAAAAATCCCTCTGATGCCACAAATAATCGCCATAAAATAAAAAACATTAAAATTAAACATATCAATGCTCGTAGCCTCTTTAGTAAGCTGGATGACATTAGAGTAATGTTGGTCACAGAAGACATTGACATTTTATGTGTTTCCGAGACATGGTTCGATTCGCGAACTCAGAGCTCCTTTTTCAATATTCCCGATTACGTGCTGTACCGCCATGACGGCGTTAAAAATAGCAAAGGTAGTGGTTCTTGTATTTTCGTAAAATAAATTTACCAGTCGTCTTTACTTTTAACAAACGAAGTGTGCGAGGGCATAGAGATGGTTTGGTTGAAAGTGCAAATAAATAAACATAAATCCATCATTACCGGCAGCCTTTACCGGCACCCATCAGCTTCTCTACCAACAACAGTAGGGTTCATTGAGAAAATTTTCAAAGAAATTTTAGCTACAAAAATGTCATTCTTTGCTTTCGGTGATTTTAATATTGACCTAACGGATGAAGAAAATCAGCTTAGCAGACTGTTGTACAAACTAAACCTTTCACAAATGGTTAAAGAACCGACTCGCGTTACAAGAGTATCTAAGACTCTCCTCGATTTAGCAATCACAAACAAACCTGCGGCAATACTTAATACAGTAATATCACCCTCTGTCGCCGATCACCATCTGTAGAATGTAAAATTAATATTGCAATGGAAAGACAAAACTATCGTCTCATGACTTACCGCCTAAAAAGTCAATATTCGCCGGAACTATTTAATGAAAAACTTCTAAACAGGCTCACCGAATTTCAGAGCATGATGCAATCAGACGATGTGGACATTCAGGTTTCTATCTTTAACGAGAACTTTACAGCAGCTCTAAATGAATGCGCTCCTTATATCACCAAAAAACTAGGCCAAAACGCACTCTGTCGATTACCAGCGAAATTAAAGACCTAAGCAGA
The DNA here is from genome assembly GCA_030386875.1 of Morinoia aosen. NCBI lineage: Eukaryota > Metazoa > Arthropoda > Malacostraca > Amphipoda > Talitridae > Morinoia > Morinoia aosen. The sequence continues at coordinate 91,812,650 of CM059579.1, read as the reverse complement.
ATAAAGAAAATTTACTTGCGAGAGTATAAAGAAAACAGGTCAAACATTACTTTATACAGGAGATATAAAGAACTTGGAAAGATTCTTCGGAAGAAAATCACGCAAGCAAAACAAACTCACTTCCATCAAGAACTTTTCATGGCAAAAAATAATCCAAAACGTACATGGGAAATCATTAGTGAGGTGGCTCAATATAAAAACTTAGAGCGCAAAAGTGATTTTGAAAATCCTTTGGAAAAAACCACTGAGTTCAACACTTTCTTTTCAAAAGTAGGTGCCCAAGTCTTCGATGAAGTGAGTAAAACCAGTCCGAGGAAATGGACAGTTGGAAGTTCATGCCCTACTGCACTTTCAAAGGCTGGCGCCCTGTGGAAGCCACGCCCTACCGATTTACCAGAGTTAAAAACTATTTTATACTCATTGAAAAACACAAAAGCAGTTGGACATGATGGAACTGTAGCATATCGCTACAAAGCGTAAGAATTATGAATTTTCCCTATCGCACTTAAATAAAATTAATCATTAGCATTAAAAATCTTACTATAATTTATTATTAATTACTTTCTACTTCTAATTCGTAATCATTGAAGTTTTTGTGTAAATACATGGGAGATCAAATAATCAATCGACATTTCGAGTTTAAAGCAGCCCGATACGGCAACATCGGAGAGGGTCACTTGAACTGGCTCACTCTTGCTTGTGGCTTTAGCGTGCGAACATCATCTTGTAAGTGCAAGTGAAATTTAGGCTTAGAATAGAAAGACACCGGGTAAAGTATATGTACCATGTATTTCTTTTTCGTGTGATTGTGTTAAACGTAAAGAACTGCTCAGTGTCGTGAAGTAGGCATAAAAACTCTCAAATAGTGTTAAGATTCTTAGACTAGCATGTGTTATCTAGAGTGCTAACTCGGTGATATAGTGTGAATATTGCGTGTCATTTCCAAATTCACGTGTTAAAATTTCATACTAGATATTCAGCTAACGTCATTGTTTTTTTCCTTACGGCAAAACTTATATTGTGGTTGCCAGTATCATATCGAAAATTACTCATAAACTGACTCGTGAACGCACGCGGCTAAATCGCCGGCGTTCGTTGTCGATATTGTGTCTTTGTTGTTTTCAATGGCGGAGCAGATACTGCCGCTTTCCGTCACTACTCCGTGACCATAACTGCACTATAAGCATGTGTTATAATAGTAACTTCTTCCTTTTTTTTTTACAAGGCGTACTTGCAGTAGTTTCTCTTAAATAATGTTCCAACGCGAAATAATAATTTAAGACGTCTCCTAATAATCTCGTATGTGTACGAATTACGAAGGTTATTCATGTCTATGCTTGCTAAAGTTTTGAGTCGTCTTTTTTTAGCTCATACTCCTTGAACCTTGCGTTTAATCGCACTTATTTAAATTTAAATCATTTCAATAACAATTTAATTTCATTCTGGTCATTCTTGTGACAAAAATACCCACTACCATTTGCCTTTCCCGAGTGCGCACAAATTATGCCGGCGGCTTGGCGAATGCCGACGTGTAGAGCCGCCGGGTTATTCGCCGCACTGATCTTCATGTTTTCATCTCGCGCACATTTCCTTTCTGTGCAAGCAAAACGTTAGTGTTTCCTTTTCTTATTATTGGGTATTATTCCCTACCATTTATTAATTGCAACTGATATTATCCGTGACTTTCAGTAGGATTTATATCAATGAAACCTGAGAATTTTTCTCTGTTATTTCTTGTACAGTTATAGAGACGTCCTAGAGTACTTAAAGAAGCATTAATTCTCTTTATATGAAATTTTTAATTGCTGTAATTCTTTTCTTCTGCTCCTTGAACCATGTCTTGTTAAGTCATGTGTTTTGAAATGGTTCCAGGGATTTGATCCCCGATTTTTTTGCCTTTAGATAATCACCAATAGTATTACTAAAAATTCTTAAATTTTCTGCCTGGTATTTAAAGCAGGAGCAGCTGTATAAGAGTTTTTCTTAATTGATTCTGTCCTATTTCTCTACTTTTGGGCTTGACGAAATAAAGAGAACCAGAAATTAACTAGAGTCAAGTCTGTAGGAATTCTCGAATTCTGCCGTGTGGGAGTTTTATTATTTTACGATTTGTGGACTGTCAGTGGTGTTTTCCTTGGTGTCTCCTTGGACTGTTCATCCAGCTTTTTGGACTCCTTGCAGGACCTCAACGTCATCACACACACCACTTACAACATTCTCCCTGGGCCGCTTTTGGGACTCTCTACTCGGATTATAATTGGCTATGTTCTGGGCCTTTAGCCTTATATATTCACTAATTACGGGCCTTTAATTCTCAACTGCCTAAAATTACGGGCAAAATTGAATTAGCCTCTCAATTTCCGAATTCAGCGTGCCTGGATCTTAATTACTATTCAAACGGAGAGTCATCATCGCCATCAGGTTCGGCACCTGTGATCAAACTCACCTGCTCCAAAATTAAGCAGGCTTTGCCCACATGAAGAGCAACGCACCGATTGTTGTGCTTCTTTTAAAAATTGCCCTCAGAAAATTGAATATTCTAAACACAATACACTTACAACCTCACCCACCGGCCGGAGCGACTGCCTAAGGACTGCGAACTATCTTCAGTCAAGATCTGCAGGATCAAGTCTCGGCGATCCGCAGGATCAAGTCTCGGCGATCTTCCCTGTTTCTTCCAATAAAACCATACGCAAAAGCTGAGTCAAAAAAAAAGCCTTATTGTCCCTCTCATAATTTTTCCCGGATGCTTGTCGAGTTCTCGTTAGGACTGGCTATACCCCTCGGTCAGATCCAAACAAAACCAACCTCCAATACATAAAAGACAGTTTTCCAGTCACAGCACCATTTATTCGTTTGATTATCAACACATCAATAGCTACTAACAAGTTTCCAAAACAATGGAAACACTCTATAATTAGACAGTTGCATAAAACTGGTGACATAAATACAGCATCAAATTACAGGCCCATTAGCCTTTTACCTGTCCTGTCCAAAATATTAGAAAAAGTAGTAACGAATCAACTGTCATCTCACCTGGACGAGTCAAATTTACTTCACCGGAATCAATATGCCTATAGGAAGATCACTAGCACTCAAGACGCCCTGCTTAACATCACTGAAAAAATATACAACGACATCGATCAAAAAAATGTAACACTTCTGCTGCTACTTGATCTCTCTAAAGGCCCCGATACACTAGGCAAAAATCGTTGTGATAACCGCCAGCACGCCTCTCAATGTGCCTCCCATCCCTGCACACCAGCCAGTTGGCAGAGTGGCCACCGAGCTTTCAGCGATCCGAGCATGTCTGGATTAGGACGGTCGTCACTGCGATGAGCAGTACAGTTTTAAACGTTGACGGGAGTGGTGCGCAGCAATGTCTTGCTCCGCAATTGAGTGGACAAAACTCGAACACTGAATTGTATTGACGCATTTAAAAAATTCGACGCTTGCAGAATGTGATAAGCAGCGCTTACAGAAGGCTATAGCACAGCGCAATGTGTGCTTCGTTTTGATCCTGCGCTCCATACGGCTGGTCGCTAGCGCGCACCTACCCGTACGACAAGCTGAGGCAGACTGACGCCTTGCATTGCATTCCGCGGTGCTTCATCTTGCGTGCTCAGTGTATCATGTCGCCAATTCTCACTTCAACTGGCGGACGGATCCACTGCCGCAATTTCTCGAGTCATGAACGCCAGTGTATCGGGGCCTTAAAGCATTCGACAGCGTCGAACATAATCAACTCCTACGAAAAATACTGAACTTCGGAGTGGATACACAGTGGTTTAAAAGTTACCTTTCAAATCGGTCTCATGCAGTCCTCTTAGATAACAAGTTGTCCCCATTCCTTCAGAACAGCTTTGGTGTCCCTCAAGGATCAATTCTGGGCCCGCTACTGTTTTCAATTTTCATAAACGACTTCCCTTCAATGCCCTCTAACACACGAATCTCCATGTATGCAGATGACGTCCAAATTGCAATGACAAGCTCTGTAGCAGAAATACCACAGACGAAAAAAGGAGCTGAAGCTCTATTGATCATCCTCAAGTCATGGTATGACCAAAATGGTCTCAAGCTAAACGCGAACAAAACACAATTCATTATTTTTGGGTCAAAGCATTCAATAAACAACATTCGAAATCTAGATCTAACTCTTACAGTTGGGAATGATACAATTCACCCATCAGAAAAAGTAAAAAATTTAGGTATTTGGTTCGATAGGAACATGTCCTTCAAATCCCACGTTGATAAAACCTGCAACGCAATTCACGGGACCTTACTGTTTTTCAATCGTTTAAAAAATATGCTTGACGAAGAATCTAGATTGTTGGCCGTTCATTCTTTGGTCTTATCACGTATTGACTACTGTAGCCTGGTCTGGGGAGGTATATCGAAAGATCTTCAAAAAGACCTACAAAAATGCATGAATTTTGCAGCAAAGGTTGTATGCAACGGTAAATTCAAAAAGCATGACCACGTAACACCTCTCCTGCATAAACTTGGCTGGGCTCCGATTCGGGAAGGGTTCCAGGCGCACAAAGCCCAATACGTTTTCTCCTCTTTATATCTTCCTCATATCAGTGCTGAAATAGTGGAATTCCACTCCCCTACCGTCACGAACCAAAGGCCGAACAGGAGACGTGATGTCTCAATCAAATACCGTTCATCTAACATCGGGCATAAGGCTCTGTCAGTATCAGGCGCCTTACTATGGAACAGACTCCCCCAGAGCTTCAAAACCCCTCAAACACTGAGAGAATTCAAAACTAAAATGGCTCTCTATCTTGCGTCAACACAATAAGTGTGAACTGCAGCACGTGCTGGAGGAGTGCGTACATGCAGTACGTATGTGCGTATATGCGTATGGATATCGGTGTACGTATGTGCGTGTCTGTATGTTTAGAACGTATTCCCTTTTAAAATGCTCATGTTGATCCTGTTGTGACGCAGTGTCGTCCTTTACACTCTTCCAGTGTGCTTTCGGCCACACCATTTGAGGTTGTTTTGACTTTCTCGTTTTGCCCCAGCAATCTTGATAATGTTACGGTTGGCATTGTACATCGGTCCCTCTCATCTATTTTGAATCCGGTAAATTTTTCTGTGCCAAAGCTTGTAGTATACGAAATTTAAATTTTTCCGTTATTGTAAAATCGTTCATTTCATCCATACCAGGTATTTTAGCTTACCAGTTGAAACAAAACAATGTAAAACTGCCTATAACATCAACCTAGCAGTCAAAGATGCAAATTAATTCTGGATCTACCCGTTGTATCTTCAACCTTTAATCCCTCATTTCACTAGTTCCAACGTTCGCAAGCTCAAATTTCAATATGGAAATGCACCAACTGGAGTGTTCTTAACAACGCATCACATGTGCAATGTTTTCCTGACCCCTTGAAATAAAATCCAGTGTTGAAATAAGACCAACACAACAGAGGGAATGCATTTATCTACGTACTTTTCTCCTAATTATTTGTTCCAAAACTTAACCGATAGAAATATTACGATCCTCATGTATGTGATATCAACACAATGGAAGGAATGCATTTTCTTTGTACTTTTCTCCCAACCATTTGTTTCAAAATCAATCAATATAAATATTACGATCCTCATGTATTCGATCTCAAGTCATGGTCTTAACTTTAAGATACTCGTAAGTACTTTTCGCTCATATTGAAGCTTTTGGAACATGCGACGGAATTCATTAGCAATTTTTTTGTGTATATTGGTGTTCCAGCTGTGTAGCATATATTACGGGCTCATGATCCAATAACACGCACCCTAACAAGAGTATTTTCAGCTATGTGTCACAGGGATTTTGTGTTCTTAGTGACTCACTTTCATCTTGCATTTCCAAACCCAAATTAATTACCGCAAAGAGAGAGAGCGGATGTCAAATGTGAGGGTATTTTAGTAAATACTTTCTCTACTTCGATCTCGTTGAAATATTTAAAAAGGCCTCGGATCTGACGAATGTCATAACTTTGAAAATCATCATTTTAACCTTCTTATTCTGGTCTCGAATTGCTGTCGTAAGCTTTGTGTGGTAAACTCTTCCTACCTTTTTATTCTCGTGAATACACTACGACAACACTAATTTTAAATAGTTAACTTATGCACGGTTCCACCTATGTTGAAAATATTACATCTAGCGATGTAAAACAATACTTTTCATATTTTTAACCCCGATGTACTCTTTGCGAAAGTACTATTTGCGCAAGTAAGAAATATCATAACCATTTTGTGTTCTGTTATAGCAAATATAATCGTTGGGACACCTTGCATAGGGATGAAAGATCGGATGTGGGCTTTCACCGGATATAAGATATAAACAAATAAGCGTAACCATATGTAGAGGCATGACCGGATGCGGGGCATCACCGGAAGAGGAAGTGAAGTGTTGTCGGACGGGTAAAAGGAATTCCCGGATTTTGGAGTTGATAATTTATTAGAAAAATAATACGCTCCATGTCCATTTCCAGGCACCACAGATGAAGTACTAGTAATTGTGGAAAGCAACCCCATTCCGCTGCGTGGAACCAACAGTTGTGGTGCTCTTTTTGTTCGACCGGAGTAAGCAAGATCAATATTAAAATGACTTAACGAACGTAAAATAAGATAAATTTTCAACCCTTAGCAAAAATTTCAGAAATTGAAACTTAAAAATTGAAACACAGAAACTGAAACTTAGTGCCGCCCTCCAAATGCAAACGATCCTCTTCTACCAGTGCTGCCAGCGCTAGGTTTTTAAACCTAGATCTAGGTTTTTTCGCTTCGGGCTAGGTTTCTAGGTTTTTGCTTCAAAAAGTTGGTTAAATCTAGGTTTTTTATGAGAAGAATTCACAAAACGTTAAAATCCAAACAATAAATGAAGTGTACCACACAATTTTGCTTATACAATTAAGTATCCCTAAGTAACAGATGCACATGTCGAGAAAAAGGGAATATAACTCGTTTCAAACGAGTAATATTTCAAACGAACGCCACTGATGCGCGGCGTTCGGAGTCCTGGCCTTCCGGGGACAGCGTTGGTAGCTAGTGGACGGCGTGTTCGCAACTTTTGCAAGGTTAATTTTGTCGTTGTGTTTTGTTAGTTTGTTTTAGCGTATTCTTTAAAATTAGTCAGTAAAAACAGTGCAGAGTTGAATCATGAGCAAAGAATCTCCTACGAAGAAGAGGAAAACATGGTACGCACAGTCTTTCAGAGAAGATTGGTTCAGTGGCGTGGAATTTAAGGAGTGATTGCAAAAAGACAATGATAATAAAGAATTCAGCTATTGTAAATGTTGTACAGTTAAGCTGAAAATGCAACCAAGAATTTGCTACTAACTCATGAAAATACCGAAAAACACAAAAAATGCTTTGAAAGTGGCAAGTCTAATGAACGTATTGACAATATTTTTAAAGCTACGGAGGGATGCAATTCCAAGTGATTTTGTGATTGGTTGCATCTGTCACTCATTTGCATTATGCGCAAGCAATGCTGTATCCGTTTTGCCTCACTTTTTGGAAACCTTACTTAAAAATTCTACTTCATATTTCTCTCGGAGTAGCAGACGTCAAAATGATGCCTCCATGATACAAGATGTTGTCAACGTTGCTCATCATCGCATTCCAAAACTTGCTCAAACAAGATGGCTTTCAAGATAACATGTAATTTCAGTCATCTTGGAACAGTGGGATGCTGTTATTCTTTTCTTCGAGTCACAGGCAAAGACTGATCAATTTGATGGCGCTTGTCAAATTTATGGGATACTCACCAATCGTAGCAGGAAATAGACGCTTTGTTTAATATTTGCTTAGTTTGCTTCAATATGTTCTGAAGAAAGTTAATGCCCTCGACTTGGAATTTCGAACAGAACATTTTCGATTGCATTTTCTCCACTCAATGGCATCTATTCAGTTCATGAATATTTTAACCTTTTTTAATAAGGAGGAGTACATAACACAAAACTATGTGATATCCAGGTGACACAAAATATTTCAAGGCCTTAGAAAATATAATTCTAGGTAAGCGAACAATGTCATTGTTGGAGCAAGAACCCCTTCCCAATAATGTAATCATCACCAAATTTAGAAGAGACTGTTTGCATTTTTCAATGCCATTATGTGTTCAAATTAAAGAAAGATTTTCATTTGATGAAAGAAGCATTATTTCACAACTTAAAATCTTGTACGAAGCTTCATCAGCTAATGCGGTCAATATTGAGTTGAATGTTGTCAACGAATTTCATAATTTCGTAGGTACGAGGCCTGTCTAAAAAGTATCCGACCTTTGGCCAGAAAAAATATTTCGAATACCTGTCGGAGTTGGGACCCTAATCCCCTTCAAAGTATGCCCCTTGTGCTTGCACACACTTAGCCCACCGATCCTTCCACTGCTGGAAACACCTCTGGTAGTTTTTTTTTAGAATGGTGTTCAGCTCCATCGTCGCATTGCCTGTTTGACTCCTTCGATGCTGACTGTTTTCTTTGATGTCCGTGGAATTGTGCATCACGAATACGCACCGGAAGGACAAACAGTGACAAAGGAGTACTATCAGGATGTTCTCCGGCGACTTCGTGATGCAGTTCGGCGCAAAAGACCAGACATGTGGACTGCGAACAACTGGCACTTGCATCACGACAACGCGCCCGCACATTCATCCCATTTGATCCGCAATTTCTTGGCCAAACATGGAATTACGACCGTTCGCCAACCTCCCTACTCTCCAGACCTGGCTCCTTGCGACTTCTGGTTGTTTCCAAAATTGAAGACACCACTGAAAGGATCCCGTTTTGAGAGTAGAGAAGAGATAATGCGGAACGCGACGACAGAGCTGAACACCATTCCAAAAGAAGACTTCCAGAGGTGTTTCCGGCAGTGGAAGGATCGGTGGGCTAAGTGTGTGGAAGCACAAGGAGCCTACTTTGAAGGGGATTAGGGTCCCAACCCCGTCAGGTTGTTGAAGTATTTTTTCTGGCCAAAGGTCGGATACTTTTTCGACAGGCCTCGTATAGATAGGTAATATAGTGGATTTTAAGACGTTTTACATGAAGGACAATATTCCTGGAAATGCTTAGTTTTCGAGTTATTTAAGTTTGAAGTTCTACAAACGGCGCTCCTGAATGGCCTTTTTTGCGGAGAAGCAGTCATTGTTTTTGCAATAGAAACGGAAGCTAACCCCCTATTACAAACGTTAAGAGGTTGTTTCGTGAGGAGGTAGCCACAGTTCTTTTAGTGAAAATTATAAATAAAGGTTTCTCGTTGTAAACAAACGTCACTAACGAGAAACCTTTATTTGTAATTATAAGTGACGTTTGTTTACAACGACTCAAGTGACGTTTGTTTGTATGAGTCGTATAAGTGACGTTTGTTTATAATTTTCACTAAAAGAACTGTGGCTACCCCTCACGAACAAACCTCTTTTCGTTTGTAATAGGGGATTAGCTTCCGTTATTAATTAAAATACGCTAGCCGCGCGCGCTTCCATGGCACGCACAAGCCAGCTTCAAAGTTGAATAATTCAAAAATAACGCATCACCGGGCGGAATGTCATTCATGTAAAACGTCTTAAAATCGACTATATTACCTATCTATACCTA